>VBSM01003176.1:77179655-77192495 GCA_008086735.1 Cheirogaleus medius | reverse complement strand
AGAGACGCTCTAACTGGCGGTGTTTCTCGTCCGCCATCTTGCTCCGTCCTCCTCCAGACTCTCTATTATGTGCTGAGCAGAGTGGCATGTGCTTCACCTACCTTATCTCATTTACATTTCAAGCAACTTTGCAAAGGAGGTATTATACTTCCTACAGAAAACTGAGGATGAAAGAAGATAAATAACATGCCCAAGGTTGTTAGGCTAGAAACTGACAGTTCAGACTCATCACTAGATCCACCTGTCTCCCCAAATCCCTATCTTTCCACTGTGCAATGTGGCTGCCTAATGAATGACTCTAACCCTGATTAGTTTGTAGAGAACTAAAGCCGCAAGGATTTAACAAATTGGGTAATGTTATGGCATATTACAATTTATGGATGGCAAAACTGCAGCCCAGAGGTGTGACGTGACCTGGCCTAAGCTGGGGGTTAAGGGAAGAGCTGGATGTAGATTCCAAGTCCCCCTACTCTAATCCAATATGTTACATTGCTAGAATAACTTAGCTTCAGAAACTGGGGGTGATCTTTCAAAACCTCCCCTTTCTTATCTCCTGTGTGGCGTTGGGGCCCTCCAAAACTACCTAGAGTGAGAGTTATAAAAGAGCAATCAGTCAATATGTACTGAGTATACTATGTGCTGAGCACCCAGATAGGTGCTAGACAACTAGAAATGAATAGGGTATGAGCCCAGCCAAATGGGATGAACAAACATGTAACCAAAAGCTCATTGCGATGCAAGTCCTGCAAACACACTGCTATGGGACTACGGAAGGAAGAGCAAAAAATTCCACTTGGGAGAATCAGGTGTCTCCACTGAAGGACAGACATTTACCCATGCCAGCACAGCTTCAATACGGAAATGCTATTTGCATACCATGTTTCCAGGCCTTTTAACATTGAAACACACATTCTTCAATTCCAGGTTGTGTAGACAAGACATTTCATGAGAATCTAGAAATTGGAAATAGTAAAAATTTTTGAAAGCATTTTGAAAGCCAACTACATTATTTTGGCTAATGAGGACCAGAGATGTGAATTACTAAAAGGGTCTAGTAAATTCAGATTCTCTAGATGAATTGGGCAGCAAATGAAAGCTTAATTTCGACTTCGTTAAGCACAATGTAATTGGAATAGTTAAATTGGTATGCTAATTAAAAATTTAAAGTAAAAACAAACATGTTAGCTAAAATCGTAACCACTTATGTAATCTTAATGAGTTTTCAATTTGAACATTTTTTTCCAATTGGAAATAGGATTAATTTTAGGACTTTCATACATATTACATTGAACTATTGCATTGAACTCAGGAAAAAAGAAGAGGGTTTAGGAATGATAAATATACCTCTTTTATTCCAAATAGATTACAAAATTACATATTTTTAAAGTTTTAGGAAAACAGAAAATGGAATTGATTATTTATTAAAATCTCAGACTTGGGAAGGACTGTTTAAATTCAAAAGTAGGAGCAAAATAACAAAAGAAAAAAATGGGCAAATTTAACTAAAAATGAAAGCTTGCTTATATAAAATTTAAGAAACCATCAAAATACAAAACAAATTGTATTTTGGGGATTATAGTTATAGCAATAAGCTAGTAAGTATATTAAAAATTCTGTTGGAGACTGAGGCAGGAGGATTGCTCGAGCCCAGGAGTTCAAGACCAGCCTGGACAACATAGTGAGACCCCATCTCTTAAAAAAATCCTAAAAATTGATAAGAAATTCTCTAACTTCCTAATATATGAATAGATGTATTAGTCAGCTATTGCTACAATGATGCCACAAAACAAATCACCTTAAAATTCAGTGGCTAAACAGCAGCATTTATTCTCTTACAAGTCTGCAAGCCAACTCTGATTTGATTGAGATAGGTTGGACTTGGCTGGGTGAGTCTGCTTCAGGCTGCAAGTTAGCTGGGCTTGGCACCAAGATTCTGTTTGGGTACAGGTCTACTTTAAGTGTCTCTCACTGTTCTAAGACCAATGATTACCCAGGGCTGGTTCTCATGATGATGGCAAATGTGCACAAGCCAAGCCAATCCAAGAAAGCACAGTTAAAACCATTTCTGCTGGAATTCTATCAGCCAAAGCAAATCACATGGCCAAGCCCCACATCACAGGGGTAGGGATGGTATTCCATCCACAGTGAGAGCGGAAGGGGAGTTAATCTAAATGGCCACAGCGAGAAAAGGAAATAAACTGCAATCCACAAAATATGTAGCCCACAATTCATAGACATATGAAGAGATGATTAACCCCTTTAGTAATGCAAGAAATGGAAATTAAAGCTGTGTTGAGATAGCACTTGTTACTTATTAACAAAGAAAGTATTAATGAAATTAAATCACTCAATAGTAAAAATTCTTCCCAATAAGAACAAATTGAGACCTAGATGGTTTTATAGTAGAGTTCAACTAAATTTTCTAGAAACAGACCATTCTGTCTTATGTAAATTATTCCAGAGAATTGAAAGAGTGGAAATATTCTTAATGTATTTTATGGCATCAAACAAGAAAGGAACACTAGGAAAAATGGAAAATTACAATTTAATCTCACTCTTAAGCATGGATGGAAAAATCCTAAGTGAAATATTACTAAAGGGAATCTAACCGTGTAGAAAAAAGGCATACTGTAACAAGATACCCCCAAATACTGTGGCTTAAGTAAGAGAGAAATTTGCAGCTTGGCTGGTCTAGGCTGGTGGGACAGTACTGCTTCTACCAGGTCATCCAGAAACCTTGGTTCCTTCCACTGTATTGCTAGATCATTCCATGGGAAAGATCATTCCCTGAGATCATTCAGGTGAGTGAGAGCACTGTCCTCACCTGAATGATCAAGGCTGGGCCATCGCATGCCAATGCTGTGGTGAACACGATGTGGGGAAAAGCTGAAGCCCAGGGAAAGCAGCATTTCTTTAAGCGGGAGGCACTTAGAAACTGCGCTATCGCTCCTGGGATGAATAGAATTTCTCTGGGAGAACTGTATGTCCAGGCAGAAGAGAATGAATTTTTTTTGGAGACAACTGGCAATCTGCCACACTAGGAATAACTCTAACAAAAGATGTGCAAGCCCTATATATAGAATAGCACAAGATATTATTGGAAAGCATTAAAGAGCATCTAAGTAAATGGAATGATATTTATGTTTTTGGAGAGGAATACCTGATATCCCGAAGTTATTAATTCTCTCTGAATTCTAAATAAAAGCTGAATGGGATTTTTACTGAAGTGGACAGATTAGTTCTAAAATTTACATGGAAGAAAAAAGGATCAAAATAGCCCGAAGCATAAGGTAGATGGACTTGCCCTGGCTGATATAAAGCCTTATTATGAATGTAAGTCTGTAGCATTTATGCATTGGGTATCGGCGCAAGGATAGACAAATTGACCAGTAGAACAAAATAAAGAGTTCAGGAAGAAGCCTACATACTTATGGATCTTTGATATATAACAGAAGTGGCATTGCAGATCATTGGGGGAAGAAAAAAATATTTAATAATTAATAAATGGTTCTGGAACACCTGAGTATCCACATGGATAAAATTGAAATTGGATTCTCACCTCACAAAAAAGGAAAAATCAATTCAACTTGATTAAATAAGTACTTAAAATGTGAAAGGCAGAACTTTAATACCTTTAAAACAAAATATAGGAGACTATCTTTCTAACCTTGGAATGTCTTAAAACACAAACACTCGTGAAAGAAAGAGTTGATAAATTTGACTACCTTAAAACTAAAACTTCTTCAAAAAATGCCACAAAGAAAAGAAAGTCAAGTCATCCTTGGGAGAACATATTTTAATACATATAACCTATAAAGAATCAGTATACAGAATACACAATGAAATTCTATAAATCTATAAGATAGATGATCACATACAATTGAAAAATAGGCAAAAGGTATGAACTGGTATTTCACAGAAGAGAAAATATGTATAGCATATAACCATAAGAAGAGATGGTCTATCTCACTAGCAATCAGGGAAATACCAAGTAGGGCCACAGTAAGATATTTTATACCCACTAGATTATCAAAAAATTAAGCTGGACCATATCAAGTGCTGGAGAGGATGAGAATAAATGGGAAATCTTATATATTGCTAGTGGGAAGGTATACTGGTACAGCCATGTTAGAAAAATATTTGGCATTGTCTTGAATGCTTTTTGATGCACAAAGTGATTTTTATGAGATGTTCATATGGATTCATAACAACAAAAACTAGTAACAACCCAACATGGAAATAATGGAACATTGAATAGCAGTGAAAATGAATAAACTCCAATTATGTGCTACAGCATAGCTGAATCTTAGAAATATTATGTTGATTAAAAATAGCAAATTGTAGAACCCTATTAAGGATGATACCATTTTTATAAAGCTAAAAAGAAACCTCACCAACATATTATTCAGTTATATATACATATGTGATAAAATTATTTCAAAAGAAATACAAGAGAATAATGGACATAAAATTCAAGATGAAGGTTATGTTGGGAGTGGAGGAGGAGGACCCGTCCATGGCTCTTGCCTTGGGTCATGCGTTCATGTGTTATTTTGTTCTACAACTCACACATATGAGGTCTGTCCAGAAAGTATCCAGCCATTGTTAATATAACGAGAACAGGTACATGGCTGGATACTTTCCAGATAGCCCTAGTATTTACCATAAATTCTTCTGTATTTTTCAATGTTATATTTAAAAATATGACAAATAATATAAGGAAAGAAATCTGATACTAATTTTATTTATTAAATTTGCAAAAATTTTAAAAGGAGATTAAAATAAAGGTGGAATAAATAGCATTTCTTGTATATTGATGTAAGGAGTATAAATTGGTGTAGTCTTTCTAGTTGGATCTCCCTCTCTCCCTCTCTCTCTTTCTCTCTCTCCATATATATCTATATACACATGCACATACATATCATATGCACATATATATAACATATTATATGTAGCCATAAACATGTAAATTTTCTATCCCAATAATTAAGTTTTGGGAAAATAAAGGCTAAAATAAACCCCTGAAATTAAAAAAAGATACAGTTAGCAAGTCAGGAACTTGTCACATTCCCTTCCCTTTCCCTAGAAAGTTCTTCCCCTGAAACCTGTGCAAAGCACCAGGGAAGGACACTCTCACATCCCAGATAGATACCTAACCTCTCCAACTTTCCATCACATAATCCTATTTAGTTTTTCTGCGGTCCTTGCACAATCTGTAATTGCCTAAGATGTAGAGACCATGTCTGATGTATTCACAGCTGTCATAGTGGGCTGACACAAAGCAGGTGTTCAGTGAATGCTTGTTGAGACATCAATGCCTAGTAAAAGAAGAAAAAGACTTCCTTGGACCAAATTGGGCAAAATATGGAAGACCTGAAGGAATATAAGTAATGTGTGTACTAGCATTGTGCAAATTCTACAATCATGTTTGGATATTTGGGGTCAATATTACTGCTCTCCAGAGAAATGCTTTTCTGAGATCTTAGGTAAAATACTAGGAGATTCTCATTCTGCTAAGAAAGACTCCTGCAAGGTCGTCTGTGATTAGGTTTTTAGATACTATAACATAAAGTAACAAATAGGAAATCTGGGGCATTAGGAAAACTGGTTTGAATATATCAGGTTTCTTGAGAAGGATTCTTTGTATGCTATAAATTGTGCTAAAATCTATGTATATACTTTCCAATAGGCTTTACCATGATATTAATAACTGAAGTTTATTCCACTATAACTACATAAAACTGGCAAAAGAAAGCAAAGAACATCTCTTTTAATATATAGTATTGTAGTTATAGCCCTAAATTAGTGTCACATTCTCAAGGGACTCATAATGCATTTGAAATTCAAATAGCACAAAGAAGATTGCAGTCATTTTTATTTTACTGATATTTCAGCCATGGCAAACATAATTGCCTGGGGGAATTTACCTTAGGTCTAGGGACAGAATTTATGGTTTTGTTTCATTTCCCATACTTTATGCCACTAGAAACCAAAAAGCAGAGCCACAGACCTTCAGGGCAAACATAAAAAAGCATATGTGGTATAAAAATAGACACATAGATCAATGGAACAGAATAGAGAATCCAGAAATAAAGCCATATACTTACTGCCAACTGATCTTTGACAAAGTTAATAAGAACATGCACTGGGGAAAGGACAGCCTATTTAATAAATTGAGCTGGAAAAATTGGATTGCCATATGCAGAAGAATGAAACTGGACCCCTGTCTCTTACCATATACAAAAATCAACTCCAGATGTATTAAGCACTTGAATATAAGACCTGAAAATATAAAAATACTAGAAGAAAACCTAGGGAAAACTCTTCTGGACATTGGTCTATGTCTCTAAGCAAAGAACTCATGGCCAAGACCTCAAAAGCACAGGCAACAAAAACAAAAATAGACAAATGGGACTTAATTAAACTATAAAGCTACTGCACAGCAAAAGAAATAATCAACAGACTGAACAGACAACCAGTGGAACTGGAGAAAATATTTTCAAACTATACATCTAACAGGGGACTAATATCCAGAATATACAAGGAACCGAAGCAACTCAACAACAACAAAATACCCAAATAACCCATTAAAAAGTGGGCTGAGAACATGAATAGACATTTTTCAAAAGAAGACAAACAAATGGCTACCAAGCATGTGAAAAAATTTGCAACATCCCTAATCATCAGAAAAATGCAAATTAAAAACATAATGAGATATCATCTTGTACCAACCAGAATGGCTATTATTAAAAAGGCAAAAAATGACAGATATTGGTGAGGATGTGGAGAAAAGGGCACTCTTTTTCTTTTTCTTTCTTTCTTTCTTTTTCTTTTTTTTTCGAGATAGTCTTGCTCTGTTGCCCCAGGTAGAGTGAGATCACTGCAACTTCAAACTCCTGAGCTCAAGCGATCCTCCTGTCTCAGCCTCCCATGTAGTGCCACCACTCCCGGCTAATTGTTCTATTTTTAGTAGAGACAGGGTCTTGTTCTTGCTCAGGCTGGTCTCCAACTCCTGAGCTCAAGAAATTCTCTCTCTTTGGCCTCCCAGACTGCTAGGATTACAGGCATGAGCCACCACGCCCGGCTGAGAAAAGGGAATTCTTATAAGCTGTTGGTGGGAATGTAAATTAGTGCAACCTCTATGGAAAGTAGTATGGAGATTTCTCAAAGAACTAAAAATAGACCTACCATACAATCTAGCAATCCCACTACTGGGTATCTACCAAAAGGAAAAGAAATCAATACACAAAAAAAGATACCTGTATTCATGTTTATCACAGCACAATTCACAACAGCAAAGATGGAATCTCAGTGTCCATCAATGGAGGATTGGATACAGAAAATGTGTTATATATACACAATAGAATATTATTCAGCCATAAAAAGAAAGAAATCTTGTCTCTTGCAGTAACACGGATGGAGGCCATTATCCAAGGGAAACAACTCAAAGACAGACAAATACTTCATGTTCTCACTTACAAGTGGGAGCTAAATAATGTGTACACGTGGAAGCAGAGTGCAGAATGATGGACAATGAAGGCTCGGAGGGGTGGGGGATGGGAGGGGTAGATGGAGTGGGACTGGTGGGATGATGGGAGGTTTCTTGGTGGGTAGAAGGTACGTTGCTCTGGTGATGGCTGCACTAAAGGTGCTGACTTCATCACAATGCAATATATCAATGTAGCAAAATTGCATTTGTACCCCATGAACACATACAAAATAAAAAATAAATGAGAAAAAAATTCAAAGAAAAAAAGAGTATGAATCACCGAGGCAAAAACCAGTCAACCCAGTTTCTGCTAGGTTGTTTTAGGATGGTAGCTATTAATATATACAGTACTGCAAATTGCAATTGAATTTCGGAAGAACAAAAAGAAGTCCTTAAGCTCTTGGATATTGGAATCAAGTGTAAATCACAGGCCATTTTCAATAACAGTAACCAACTATATAATCTACAATGGGGAGAGGAAGCATTGATGGTATCTAATAACCGCAGCCAACGCGCAAGGACCCTGCTAAAGAAGGGAAAGACAGACAGTTGAGGCCAGCTCCAGGCGAATGGTAGAAGATGGGGAAGTCTGCCTTTGGCTTCTGGTTGTTCTGCTCTACTTTCCTTCCTCTGTGTGAAAGGATTTCCATTCTCTCCAGAGCTGGGAGGTGCAGAGCCTCTTGTGTGTGGACCAGGACTTACGGGAAACACGCGCCTGGGAGCTGGGCGGTATGTTCAGCATGGGGACGTTTGTCCACACGTACCCGGAGTTACACAAGGCCAGGCCAAATGCCTACAAAGCCGAGATCTCACTGATCCTTGACGCAGTGGTGTTCTTGTGAAAACCACCCCTTTGCCGTCTATATTATTTCAATCCCTAGTTACATTAGACATGTGGTAAAATACATATAACATAGAATTTACCATCTTGATAATTTTTAAGTAGCATGAAGTGCATTTACATTATTGTGCAATCGTCACCACCTCCCATCTCCATTAACTTTGTCTTGCAAAACTGCTCTGCTTTCAGGGCAATCTATGCCAAGACAGTGCGTTCTAGAAGTGGCTCTGGAAAGCAGAGCTTCAGGAGGGGATTTGGGCTGGATCACAGCATTGGTGGTAGAAATCGAGAGTGACAGTCCTGGCGTGCAGTAGCACCAAAGTCACGGAGATTCTCTCACGTGGTGGATGTGGCTGAGGCACAGGTGGAAGGGGAAGCACTGAGATTTGCACTAGGCTCAGGATTTAGCAGTTTAGGGAAAAAATAATCGTAAGGATGGTGGCAGAGCTCCCTAAGGGACTGAAGGCACAGCTTCGACTGGCCTCCCATGTCACAGTCAGGGCACTGATATGGAATAAGAAGGGTCCCGAGAGCTTGGGTGGGGGTGTTTGGGCTGACAAGCCTAAGTATTCTGAACCCCCAGATTTCCTTGAACATCTGGACCGGTAGAAGCAGCCCCTTCTCTCTTGCTGGAGGAGAGAAAACTCTACTTGCTTGATTTCCTGTAAAAATATCACCTAAGGCAAGTGCCTCGCAACATCATGCTCTGCTCTTCACAATCTGCCCACATGGTCCCACCACTGCCTCCAGGCTGTGCCTGGCGTCAGCTCTTGGCTCAGTGTGAGCAGAAAAATACAGAATCCCCTCCAGGAGTAAAAAGCCCTCCCACACGCATATACTCCCCCCCACCCCACCCCAAATATTCATATATTTTGTGGCTGAACGTGTGCTGACCTGTTGGCTGAAGGGTGGTGGTGTGTGGCCACAGCTGGAATATATTGGTCCAGGAACCACAGAGCAGAAGGAGGATTAGGCCCTCTCACCAACACTCCCCGTGACCTGCTCATAATTTGTGCTTCCTCTGAAACCTTGGACTTTGCTGGATTAGAGGCTCTGGTTCACTGTAGTGGTTCCAAAGAATGTGAAGCTACAACCACCATCTGGTCACTCTTGAGATCCCCATGCCAAGGGACCGGCAGGCAAAGGAAGGAGTTGTTGTCGTGGCAGGAGATATTCACTCTGGTCATCACAAGGAGCTAATATTGTGGCTGTATGTAGGGGCAAAAAGGAGTGTGCTGGAGTGCGGGGGCCTCATCGGCATCTTTCGGAGCCTCCATGCCCAGCCCAGCTAGGAGTGGGCCACCGAAGCAGCCATGGCTCGAGGCCACTAAGGGCTTAGGCTCTTTGGGGAGGAAGGTCAGGGTCAACCCATCTGAAGAGCCAAAGTCCTAGCAGAGGTAACCAAAATCTGGAATGGGAAGTTGAGGAGGAAGATGTTGATTATTAGTTACCTTCTAGACACCACGTGCAACAGAAGAGATGGTAGCTTGGTCCTCTAACTCACTGGTATTAAGTCTTTTTTAGAGATTACTGTGACAGTTTGGACTTACTGGAAAGCACAAGACATACAAATGGTGCAAGAAGACATGTCTGAGAAGCGTTTTATAAGGGCCCAGCAAGATTGGGAATAAGTTATCTGGAGAAGTGGCTACCTCTAGAATGAAATTTAAGGTTGGTTTTCTTTCCTTCCTTGGTCCCTTTTTGCTGTTTCTCAGGATCACTTCCCATATAAACTATTTACACACAAGACTTTGTCTCATGTTCTGTGCTTAGGAGAACACAGGCCACAATAACACATTATGAGTGTGGAGTTGGGAATAGATGCACGACAATACAGTATTGTACAGTATTTCCACCACACCAACATGCTCGTGGGTAAATAAACTCAAGACTGCACTTTACTACTCGTGCAGTAATTCAGAAGGATGAGTTCTGAGTATTTATTAACTTTGTTTTCAATATAACATATATAACTGTAGGTTTATGTAAGTCAATCTTTAATAATGGCTGTGTTTAACAATGGGTTCAAAACAATTTAACAACTGGCATTCCCAAGCTGGCAGGAGTGGGCTGCAGCTCAGCACTCTGTATGTGCTCCTGCGGCTTCGCTAGACTTGAATCCCAGTCCAGTCTCTTCCTCTGTCCAACCCTGGTTCCTGTCCCTTCCCACAGGTGCTAACCACTCATAACTGTCCTGCTGTTTGGTAAGCCAGTCTGCTGCCCACGTGTCATTCATAACTTGCAAACACTATTCTTTCTTCCTCAGTCTTTTTTTCACTGGCATTTCAGCAATTTGGAATTTCCCAAGGCAGGTGCCTTTGGCCTACCTATGTGCCCCTCAGTCCAGTAAGGCACTGGGAAAATACCCCTGAGGCCTGCCCCAGCGGGAGCCTTTGCTGCCCTGAACCACATCTCCCTGGCTACCTCTCAGCCACAGAGGGCATTCCTTGTGAGTTGGGACTCAAGTTGACAATGTCCCATCTCAAGGATGCTGCCATGGGTCACTCTGTTTTTCTGCCTAGGCTCTTTTCTAAAGCCCTAGGTGCCTTTGGGAGTTAAAGCCTCAAAGTCAATTTTGATCAACAGAGAGTAGGAGCCAGAGGGTAAACGGTCAGCCCCATGTCTTTGAAATGACAATTCTGGGGGCACTTTTGTAAGCTTCTCAGACATCTCAGGGGTATTCTGTGCTTGTGTGTCTGCTGCATGCAGCAGTGGCCTTGATAATACACCTTCAAATTGCCTTTTCATACTTTCCTGTCTCAACATATCAATTTCATCACTCCTGCTTCCTGGGATCACCTTAAAAAATAAACTGCCTGCATTCAAGTCCTTCTGTCAGGCTCTGCTTTGGGAGGGAGTCTGCACTAAGATATCTGCTTATCAGAGCTGTTTTTTTCTCAAAAGAATATTCTACTCTTCTTTACACAGTCTCTAAATGCAGCATACCCAAATATTAAAATAGGACTTGTCTTGAGTTGCTGGGTACAATAGGTAACTGTGCCATTTCGGGACCTTGGAGAAGCAGATGCCAAGGCAAGATTAGAAGTGTGAAGATATACTGGAGAAAACCCCTCTGCAGAATGGTGCAGGAGGGAGAAGGAGCGTGGCATGCAGGTGAGGAGAGCCTTCAGACTGGGCTGCAGGTCCGAAAGGCATGCATGGGGAGAGGCAAGGGAGGAAGACTGGGGAGGAAGAGCTCCCAACTGCAGCAGAGTCTGGAGAAAGCCCTGCCCTGGCAGGGGGTGTGTGGCTGCCCATTTGAGGCAGAAAGGGCAGAAAGGGTGTAGCCCGAGTGCTGTCACCATGCTCAGGCATGGGCTGGGAGGGAACCAGGGCTGTGTGTGTGTGTGTGTGTGTGTGATCTTGGTGTGAGAGCTGGGGATCCAGAGGTGTGACAGCTGAAGGCTGTCAGTTAATTATGCTCCCAAGATCCGAGGGGCTCACTTCCACACAGACAGGTATCTCTGCACAAAAATAGAGGCATTGGACCACCTTTGTAAGATTTGCTAAGTAAGGGTTCTGTCACCTTCAGCAGAAAGGAAAGGACAGAGATGAAGGGAGAAAGTTAATGGTGAGAATGACAGTATGCTGTCAGGGGGTGGGGCAGAGGAACGACATACCCACTTTAAGAAGAGAAAGGCGAGCTTCTGGAGAACTACTTGGAGAGCCTGCTATGTGTCACCTGGAGTGTGGGGACATGCATGAACCCAGAGATGGCTCTTCAAGGACAGAAGCTGTCAGAGCTGTCTATGGCCAGAGAATGAGGACGATATACTCAGTGACAGTGGCCTGCACTTTTAGAGTGTGGTGGCCAAAATGCCAGCATGGTGGTGGTGCCAGGTAGCTGGGTCTGCCTACCAGGGCATGGTGTCCTGCAGAGGGTGGCCTGTTGAGGTAGGCCACCCTGCGGCTGAAGCTGAAGGATCAGGATCTCTCCCCATCCAACTTGAGGAACCAGTCTTCCCTGAGCTAGCCTGGAAGGACGGAGAAAAAGAAGATATGAAGGTGGTTTCTCTTCCCCATGCAGGCTTCTGAGCTTGGGTCCTACTGGGAACTGGTGGGTGGTGGGAGAGGAGTGGGGAAGGCCCAGATGGAAGGAGATTAAAGTTTTGATTTGGATTGAACTGGACTTTTTAATACCAGTGAATCAGACTGTTTATTAACACCTGAAAGTGACAGGAAAAGCTATGAAATCTGCCCTAGATTCTCCTGGAGAAGGGAGATCTGATAGAATAATTTTAAAAGACAGTGGTGTGAAAAAAAAGTGCCATTTCATGATTTCCCTTCACCAACTAGTCCAGTTTGTTTAAAAAATTAACTGGTATAAAATACTGCTTAACACAGTGGTTTGAAAAAAAGACACCTCCTGGGAAACAAACAAACAAAAACCTAAATAGTGCAAAGGCTAGCACTATCATTTCATCTTTATAATGGTAAATTTCTATTCCATTGAACCAGAGGCTGCAGAAGTCTTTTGGTATTTGCTTGTTTTTTGTTGTTGTTTTTTTTT
>VBSM01003176.1:77159287-77179555 GCA_008086735.1 Cheirogaleus medius | reverse complement strand
GGCCCGCGGGAGCCGGAGCGGCGCGGGGCGGCCGGCAGAGGGCGCTGCGGCTCCCGGCGGCGGGGCTGCGGTCGGCGGCGCGGGGCGCGGGCCGAGAGGAGGCGCCCGGGCCTCGCGAGTGCGTCTCCCGGCGGCCGGGAGGGGGTGCGCGCCTCTGCCGCCCCGCGCCGCCCTCCCGCGCCGGCCCGCCGCCCGCCCGGCCGCCGTCACCGCCGACTGCACCTCGCGGGCCAGGCGCGCGGGCTGCGAGGCGCGGGCTGCGCGGCCGCCGGCCCCCCGGCTTCTCTTTGTCCGGGCGAGGCGGCCGAGCCGGGGAGCGCCCGCGCGTCCTGCCCGCGGCCCGGGTCCCTGGCTCCCGGCTGCGCCCCTGCGCTCGGAGCGGGGGCGGCGGCCTGGGCGGTGCCGGCGGCGCGGAGGTGAGTGCGGGGGCGCGGGGTGGGCGCAGCCGCGGCGCGGGCGTGGGCGGGCGGAGGTGACAGCGAGCGGCGGCGTTTCCAGGTGCGGGGGCGCCCCTCGCTCTCCACCTGCGCCACCTCTGCCGGCTGGCGGGCCAAGTTTGCCAGCCCCCTTGGCGGAAACCCTTGGCCGGCCGGCGGAGTCCAGACCTGTCGTTACGTGGAAAACTCGAGCTGGGGCGGAGGAAGCGTGTGGGAAGCCGGTCTGGGATGAGCGTCTCGTTAAGGACAGCGGTGGCCTCTTGGACATCTTCCTCTGCTCTTTTCGTCCCAGGTGAGCGAATCCTCTTCTGCACGGTGCTGCGAGGTCGGGCTGGCTGGGCTCGGGTGCTCACCTTCCGGACCTGGCTGAAGACAGGTGCACAGTTAGGGAGCGAGGCAGCCAGGCTCGGGGCAGCGCAGTGTTTGGCTTTTCTGTCTTCAGAGCACTTACTCCCTCCTGCCCACATCACCTGCTCCGGCTGAGGTATTGCAGCTCACTTGGCACCCTCGCGTGCTGCCAGGTTAAACACCCCCTGATTTAGAGGCGATGGTAGGTTAGTGAAAGCGAGTTCTCCCCCATCCACCCCCAGCTTTGGATAATTTGGTCTGTGTCTTCGTCTTAATTTAGTAGGAATGTGTTATTTCCTTCAAGCTTTATAATGGTAAAGCAGTGAAGCTGCTTGCTACATCCATTTTTAATTTTTTTTTTTTCATTCTGAGCCTATGCACAGAAGGAATTGCAGGCACACAAGTGATGTTACTACCATTCTATTTTAAATACAAACACGGAAAGAAGTACTCTTGGCAGGGTACCAAAGGCGCCTGTACTCTCTGTTATATAAGTGCTTTTAAAAAAATTTGCTCATTGGTAAAGTTATACGTGATTACCAGACTATCTCAGAAGAGAGCGTGAAGATAAGTCAGAGCCATAATTTCTGCTCTAAAGTAAAACTTTACTTGAAGATAAACATGGTCTTAGCTTGAGATACCCGTTTAAGACAATATAGGGTCTTTAAGTAATTCATTAGGTAGAACTGTAAAGCATTAAAAAAATAGAATAGGTTTTAAAAAGTCTGTTATGAATTGGTGAGAATCTTTACATATTGATAGTGATAAAAAAAGCTTCCACAGATACCCTTTATGACTTTCAAACTACAGAAAGATTTTATTTTGATCTTTCGTGGAAACTTAGTAAGTTTCCCATTATTATAGATCTAGCTCTCCTTCCCTCCCCTCCTCTTGCCTCCCAAACAAAATCCACATTTATGGCTATTTTTTTTCTGGCAAGAAGAAGACAAAAGTAGAAAACATGAGATAAACTGATCTGTAGGCACTCCCTTCCCCCCAATATTCTGTTCTAATTGGCTTGGGGTGATGACTTGCTATCTGTAATGTTAAAAAGCTTTCCTGGTAATTCTAACATGTGGTGAGGGTTGGGACCTATTAGAGAGCATGGTTTCTTTTAATTTATCACTTTGTAGCCCAAGGTGTGGCTACAGTGGTTTAAGGTAAGTCAAAAATATGTGCTTATAAATATGAAAGAGAGAAATGGTATGAAAAGGAGATGTGTTGAAGAATTACAGCATGTACACTTTTGTATTTTGTCTAAATAATCTTTCTTGGTGGTTTTTCCTGCAAGGAACAGTTGCTGTGTATCAGGGACCGGTAATTCCATGTAGCATACTTAGGGAAGTCCTAAGTGGTACCTTTCATTGTGCAGAGATAACAGTGAAAGTTGAGTAGGAGTGTCATGATATTCCTTCACGTTTACCTGATAATAAAGTCTTATTAAAGATTATTTTCCCTATCAAATTAAAAGTTATGTTAATATAAGCTAGTACATTGAGTGCAAAAAGCTATTATTGTTTTTAAGGTCAGACATAAACCTGGCTGCTGAGTCAGTGTTTTCTGTCTACCTTATGTAATTCCAGACATCCAAATGTAGGGGCAGATCTTATGGATGGTTTATGAAGGAAGGCTTATGTAAGAATTATGACTGTGCTTTTGGTACTCCATTAAACTCTCTGTTTTGGCTATTACGTAATTGACACGGAACTAGACTGCTAAAGCCAAAATTGGGGAGGATGCACAAACCTAGTCCGGCACACTCTCTTTTTATAATGAATTGCTGTTGCCAAATTAGAGGGAACAGCAGGGATGGTGGTTTGTGAAAGAGAGATAAGAATAGCGCCTAGAGGATTGATGTAATAGAGAAAAGACTGTTATGCTTAGTGATTTTCTAGAGATTTCAATGCTCTCTAGTCTTTTATATCTCCCAGCAGAGGTGGATTGACTGAGAAGCTAATGAATCTTAAGCTCCAGGCCCCTCACTCAGGCTTCTTCTGAGCCTCGGGGAGGGCCCCTGGCAATATGTTCATAAGGGCATCTCTCAGTTTGTGTTTGTAGTGTTGAATTCTTTTTAAACAGGGAGGATGCTCTTTCAGCTCTTCCACTCTCCAGTTATCTAAACCTGAATTTCCACAAACTGTAAATTTGCCCCGTCTTCAAATTGTGTCTAAGTGTTAACTTATAAAATTGCCTTTACTTATTTTAATTTTTGTCATCTTATGAAGAGATTAAAAAAAAAGAAATCTATCCAGTATTATAGTTGACCTTCTGAAAATGCAAACTGCTATAAGCTAGGGCTGTGCAGAGCCACTGAAATCAGGCGAGTACCTGGAGAACCGGCTGACTTTGCCTTGTGATCTCCCAGGCATGGGACTCTTTTGGATCTGAGTGTGAGGTACAGGTAGAGAAATGCCAACAGGGGTGGGTAAGGGAGGAAAGTGGGTAAAAGCTCTTCCCCCATCTCAGAGGCAGGCTGCCAAGGAGAAAGGAAAAAAAACCCAATTACTAAAAGATGCTTCATTAATAAAAAGTTAATAGGAACAGATAACATCAGCTCCATAGGAGATCTTTTTGTAAGCTCCTTAGGATCAGTCTCTAATATGAATTTTAAACAGTGAGCAAACAAACTGAGACCTGGAAAATATCCTGTAGGTTGGGAAGGACTAGATGAACTACCAGCTTGTTCCTATTAGCAGTTTTCATGAGCAAGTGGGAGGCTTGTTGTTAATATGTCCACCACACAAATGTGTGAGAGGGAGTTGTTGTTTCCTCTGAAATGATTTCAATTTCCTATCTGAATTTGGATGCCTTCAGATCTTATCATATCAGTCCTTCCCTCCTACCTATATACTTATCCATCCATCATCCACCCATCCACCCACCCATGCACCAAGACTTTCTCCTTGACCAAACTTTTGTCAGGCTCCTCTGAGCCCTCTGCGCAACTAAGCCTCAGCCTTGGCCTATAAGAACTTCAACTTTCAGTGCAAACAATTTTATCTCCCTCCCCCGCCTCCCACAACTTAAAAACACTCTAACATGGCTTCTAGCAGCCTAAGGCCATGTTCCTGGGATGACCTAGCTCCCCTTAAGTTCCATCCTGGAAAGCTCAAGCAAGGCTTCCCCCAAAGAATTTAACCTTTGTTGTAGCCAACACCTGACAAGAGGCCCCTGAATTTTCTTTTCTTGGGTCATTTATTAAAAACTTGGAATTGTAATTCTTTCTCTGTCTCTTTGAGCTGTATACGTATCGCCTACCATCCAGGAGTGTTTTTCTTGATGTCTGAGAGCCATTCCTTTGAAATGTAATCGTCACAGGGCTCTGTCTCTCAGTCTCTGCAGGTGGGGAGGAGTCTGACTGACAAGTGCCAGGTATCAGGCAGGGATGGCCTAGTCCCATGGACACCGACCAACCCTCTTACCTGCTTTCTGCCATTTTCCACTTCCTCGTCCCTCCTTGAGCCCACACTCATCCCCTCCCCCCACTTCTCATTCTCCCTTTAAAATATCTGGTCACCTCTATGTAGAGCAGAGTTGAGCTCAGTTCTATACTGAAGTCTCTTTCCCCTGCAGCAGCAGTACTAGATAAAATCTCTCGTTCTTGCCTTTAACTATTGTCCAGCTTTTATTTATTTATTGTTTTATCAACACCATCCAACACGTAGTGTCGAGTGTCTGTATGTGCCGGGCACTGTTGTAGGCATTAGGTACGGGACAGCAAACAACACAGACAAAAACTGTGCCTCTGTGGAACTTATAGTAATGGAAGGAATCAGGTGAACTTAGTGAAATACTTATATCAGGCAGGGTTAGTACTGTGGAGAAAAGTAAATCCAAGACAGGGAAGAAGGAGTATGGGCTAAGGAAGTCCTGTTTCAAGTGGGGTGGGCAGGAAAAGTCTCACTGAGGGGGGACGTCGAGCAGAACCCCACAGGAGACGGGAGAGGCAGCCTCTGGATGCCACTCACGGGGAACAGTGAGTGCAGGCCCTCCAACCAGAGCGCCGCTGCAGGTGGAAGGAGCCCAGGCAGCCAGTGCTGCAGGCAGCAGGGGGGGATTCTTGTGTTGTGCGTCGTCATGTGTCTTGTGTCCTCACATGTTGTGCGTCCTCTCATGTCATGTGTCCTCACCACAGTGAGGAAACCACACTACTTTTTCTTGAGGAATGTCTAAATGTCAGAAATCTAGAGCAACTTTCTGAGTGCCACTGAGCTGGAGAGAAACCCCTGGCCTAAAGGCAACTGGGGCTAGTTTGTGTTTGAGGAGGGGAAATTGCCCAGTGGCTGATTGAGGCTCCTGTAATTAATATATATATATATATAAAATATTATATATATAAAATATATAAAAATAGGTATTGGTTATAATTATATATAACCAATAATTGATATATAGAAAGCTATTGATTACAACATGTAATTGTGTAACTGGGCACTTTTCAAACTCTTATTAATTCTAATCTTTTTGTGGTCATTTTCCTTGGATTTCCTAGATAGTCATATCATCTGCTAAATAAGTAGTAAATAATAAATAAATGATATATGAATAAATAGATAAATAAAATAAGTGAATGATTATTTTCATCTCTTATTTCTATTTTATGTTTTGTTACCAGATTTTAGACTAGATAGAAGGAGAAGAGATTGTTAACTCAATCTTTCGAGAGATTTTAAAAATGAGATTGATTATTGTCTTTCATGCAAATGTACTTCCCTTGTTTCAGAGCAGATGGACTGTATGACCCCTCAGGACTCTCTTTATTAGTCTTGCTACTTTGTGTACTACAGACCCATCGAACCTGTAGGTTCAGTTCCCATAGAGAAACAAAACGGTGTGTACACACAGCCATTGTATTAATAGGCTAGTCAGCAGTATATGTGATTAGGGCCAAACCAGTATTAATAACTGGTTGATATTGACCCTTTAGGAAGTTTGACTCACCTGCAGAAATGAAAAGCCAACCTGGTGTGTTAGCTTCTAGGAAGAGTGTAATAAGACAAATGCATTTGTCCAGAAACAGGCTAATATTGATATAGTGATTTTAAATGCCTTTCAAAAGCACAGTGGAGAAATAATGGAATGTAGAGTCATGGATTACAAGAAATGACAATAAAACAGCAGAAGCAGATAATGAACACTTAATAGGGAAGTTAATTTTCCACACCTCGCCAGACTGTTACTGCAAAGTACTAATCTAAAAACTTAATATGAACACTGTCTCTTTTAAATGATAGTATAGAAGAAGTAATCTCAAATCATCCAGAATTAATTGTCTTTGTACTAAGCTGTTTGAAATTGCTCATTCAAAATAGCTTCTCAAGACAGGTGAACTTTTTCTTTACACAAATAATTGTGTTCTCAGGTTGGAAATGTTGCCACATATTAAGCCAAAACCCTTTTTGTATCTAATTTTTATATTACTGTCAGTTTATTTTCAGTGGAAGTCAGTTTGAGAATTGATTTCATGTAGCAGAATAATTTTGGTTGAAATTGATGTTTCTAAGCCTGATGTATTTTCTATTAGTGCTGCACAATATCTTTGTTAGTTTGTATGGTGGACATGCCAAACATTGTATTTAATTTCCTGAATACTCAAGCAAATATTCCTTTTTTTAAAAAAATTCACATTGTATTAGTTTAACTGGCTGTTAGTAATGATTTTTATATGGAGTAAGCTAATTTGCCTCTACTGGCAAATTTATGAAGTTATTTTAGTATAACTACATTGTTCTCTACCCCCAAACTTCATAGTGAAATTTTTCTGCTAGGTTTTAGAATTAAAACTTTGACAATAGCCCAAGATACTGCAATAAAATATAATGTGAGTTATCACTAATATCTCAGTTTAGAGAATTAAAATAATAACATAGAATAAAAAAATAGAAATGTGGTCTGAAAATCACCTTTCCCCAGGGTCAGCACTAGGGAGAGGTTAGTCAGGCACTTGCCTCACTCACAAAATTTAAGGGGGCACCAAAAACTCAATAGTAAAAATAAAATTTTCATGCAGTTTAAAAAATCAAAATTCATGTGAAAAATCCACAATGAACAAAATTTCAAAATTTTAAAGAAAATAGGATCAGTATTACTGATTTTTTTCTTTGGTGTGGGACTCCAATGTGGTTTGGCACAGCGCTGTTACTGTTCCTGTCTTTATTTAAAGTTTTGATATTTTGTTCACCACAGATTTTTTGTGTGTGTTAATTTTGATTTTTAGAAAACATTGCATTAAAATATCATTTATTTTGGAAGCACATCTGAATTATTGGAGTAAGGACATTCTGAAAATCCTCTCCTACATAATATCAGTGAGAATGCTGGAAAACCTTGTCAAAATAAACTATTTTAGAGTGGTGGAAACTAATCAAGGCTTGCAACAATCTGAGGAGTGTTTATTTAAGAAAAAGAACTGAATCTCAGTATAACAGTGAACTTTGTGACATTTAAACTTACTTTATTCCCATTTTCCCCTCCCTAGCTCCATGGCAGTCTTGAAAACAAACAGCCTAGAAGCCACTAAAGGGGGTAAAACAGGCTTGGAGCTCTCCAAGAGCCACATTCTCAGAAAAATTCTCACTATATGACCCGTCTGGCAGCTTTCTGAAAAACTCTATTCTCAAAGCTTGTATTTATTTCACCTACCTAGAATTCATTCTGTGTGTTTTGGACATTGTTAAAAATAATTAGCAGCAATTGTTTAACATCTCAGGTGCCTGAGGTGGTGACACCAGTTTAGATTAACAAAAGGTTGACCAAAAAACTTAAAAGAAAAAACTGAGAAAGGATATATTATAGGGGTCTTTAAAAAGCTTTTACATAATCCTTGGAATCTAGAAGGCTCATATGCATGTGCATATGCCAAGGAAAGACTTGATAAGGCCATAATCTGTCATTTCTATCTGACATTGATGCTCTGTACAAGGAGAGAGAAAAAACTTAGAGTTGAAAACTGCTTACTGGAATGTTGAAAGCATGTGTACATACACACACACAGCCACCCTCTCTCTCAGAGCCCCTCAGCAAAGGTTGGGAGATATATTGGTTCAAAGCATTTAAGAAAATCTCTACTGAAGTATAGCTGACCACTGAAGCTATGTTTCAGCAGCTACACATGATAAAGAATATAGACTTTATATAATTAGTCTGAGAAATGGACAAACAGCAATAGGAATAACAACAAATATCAGCAACAAAAAACCTTTGTGGGGGTTGGAATCTTACTTCCAGAGTTGTCATATTATTTAAAATCCAGTTTTCAACACAAAATTACAACACACACAAAGAAACAGTAACATATAGGCTATATATAGGAAAAACAGTCAATCAAAAGTATCCTTGAGAATATCCAGATATTGGACATATTAGACAAACATTTAAGATTAGCTATTATAAATGTGTTCAGAGAGCTAAAGGAATCTGTATCTGAATAAAGTATGAAAATAATGTCTCACCAAGTAGAGAATATCAATAAAGGGAGAGAAATCATTTAAAAAATAGAAATTATGGAATTGAAAAGTACAATATTTCAAATGAAAAATTATTAGAGGTACTCATCAACATGTCTGAGCTAGCAGAAGAAAGAATCATCAAACTTGAAAATAGATCAGTTGAAATTATATAGTCTATCGAACAGAAAAGGAAAAATGAACAGGATCTAAAATCTATGGGGAATCATCATGAGTACCAACATATGCATAATGGAAATCTCAGAAGTAGAGGAAAGAAAGGGAACAGAAAGACTACTCGAGGAAATAATGGCCAAAAACTCTCCAAGCAGCAAGAGAGAAGTGAATCATCATGTACAAGGGCTCCTCAATAAGATTAACAGCTGACTTATCAGAAATCATGGAAACCAGAGGTAGTGGAATAATGTACTCAATGTGTTTAAAGAAAAAGACTATCAATCAAAAATTCTATATCCAGCAAAACTATCCTTTAAAAATAGAAGAAAAAATTAAGACATCTCAGAAAAACAAAACAGAGAACTTGTTACTAGCAGACCTGCTGTACAAGAAATATTAAATGGAATCTTTCAGTTCGTAATGAAAAGACATTAGCTAGTGAAAGAAACTGAAATAGATTTTAAGTAAAAAATAATTACAAGATACAAAAAAGGTCATTATATATTGTTAAAGGGATCAATTCATCAGAACATCAATTACAAAACATATGTGCATTTAACAATAGATCCTTAAAATACATAAAGCAAAAACTGACAGAATTGAAAGGAGAAATAGAAACTTTAACAATAATAGTTTCAATAATGGGTTGAAGCTAGGCAGAAGAACACCAAGTAAATAAAGATTTGAAGAACTATAAACGAACTAGAACAGATATCTAAAGAATACTCCACCCAACTATAGCAGAATATACATTGTTCTCAAGTGTACATAGAAAATTCTTTAAAATAGAGTATGTATTAGACCATAGAACAAGTTTCAATGAATTTAAAAGGATAGAAATCCTACAACATCTGTTCTCTGGCCACAATGGAATGATATAGAAATTAAGAGCAGAAGGAAATTACAGAAATATAGAATAATGGGGAATAATAATGTGGAAATTAACATATTCCTTGATTTCCAATGGTCAAACAAGAAATTAGAAAATACTTTGAGATGAATGAAAACAAGAACAGAACATGCTAAAACTTATGGTATGCAACCAAATCAGTACTGACAGGGAAATTTTTAGCTATAAATGACTATATTAACAAAAGAAAAAAAATTTGAAATTTAACCTTTCACCTTAAAGTAAAAAAAGAGGATTAAACTAAACTCAAAATGAGCAGCAGGATGAATATAATGAAGACTAAGCAGAAGTAAATGAAACACAGAATAGAAAAACAATATAAAAATTAATAAAACAAAAATTTGTCCTTTGAAAAGATCATAAAATTGACAAACCTTTACCTAACAGACTAATAGCAAAAAAAGAAGACTCAATTGCTAAAATCAGAATGAAAGAGGGAGAATCACTGTGCACTTTAGAGAAATAAAAAGGATTATAAGGAAACATTATGAATAATTTTATATCAAATGGTATAACCTCAATGAAATGGATAAATTCCCAGGAAGACACATAAAACCAAACTGACACAAGAAGAAAGAAAATCGGAAGTGGCCTATAATAAGAAAAGAGATTAAAGTAGTAATACAAAATTTTACCACAAAGAAAAGCCCAGCCTGAGATGACTTTACTGGTAAGTTCTATCACATTTTAAGAGAAGTAACAGCAGTTTTGCATAATTTCTTCCAGAAGACAGAAAGTGAGGGAACATTTCCCAACTCAGTCTTTGAGGCTGGTTGTACTTTGATACCAAAATCAAAGATATTACAAGAAAAACATAGACTAATATTATTA
Organism: Cheirogaleus medius; assembly: GCA_008086735.1. Taxonomy (NCBI): domain Eukaryota; kingdom Metazoa; phylum Chordata; class Mammalia; order Primates; family Cheirogaleidae; genus Cheirogaleus; species Cheirogaleus medius. Next base: position 77,169,407 of record VBSM01003176.1, on the reverse strand, counting down.
ATACTTATGAAGATGCAAAAATCTGCAACAAAATATTACCAAATGGAAATCAACATATAAAAAGGGTTATACACCATGACTAAGTGGAGTTTATCTGAATAATGCAAGGTTGGTTTTACATATGAAAAATCAACATAATATACCATATTAATAAAATAAAGTACAAAAACCACATAATCATCTCAATAGACACAGAAAAAGCACTTGAAAAATTCCAACAGTGCTTCATGATAAAAACACTTAAAGAACTAGGAATAGAAAGAATGTCCCTCAACCTGATGAAGAAGCATCTGTGAAAATCCCACAGCTAACATCATACTTAATGGTGAAAGACTGTTTTCCTCCTAAGATAAGGGACAAGATGAAGATTGTCATATTTATTCAACATTGCTAGAGGTTATAGCCAAGGCAGTTAGGCAAGAAAAAGAAACAAAAGTCATCCAGATTGGAAAGGAAGAAGTAAAACTATCTGCAGATGACATAATCTTGTATATAGAAAATCCTAAGGACTCCACACACATACACGCATATATATATATGCAAAACTGTTAGAACTCTCATCCTTGGCAGATCTGGGAATATGTGCTCTGGTCCACTATTGCAAGGACGTGGAAACAACCCAAGTGTCCATCAATTCATGAGTGGATTATTAAAATTTGGTATATGTTTACAATGGAATATTACTCAATTCTAAGAAATGACAGTGAGCTAGCACCGCTTATACTATCCTGGATTGAGCTTAAGCCCATTATCCAAAGTGAGGTGACACAAGATCAGAATAATGGGCTCCACATGTACTCGCCATCAAATTGGTACTGACTGATTAACACTGTGGTGGCTCAAAGGGTGGTGGTGTTCACCAGGGATTCGGGGCTTGAGGGAGTAGTCCCACATCTGAGGGCTGTGGTGAGCATTGTGGAGGGGAAGGGCATACCTCTAACCCTTGCTAGGGAGAGGCAAAGATATAAAATGTAACCAAAATGTTAAAAAAAACCCCAACAATTATCGGGTGTCAGGCAGGTGGGAGGGGGGAGGAGGGGATGGGTATTTACATACATAGTGAGTGCGATGCTCACCATCTGGGGGATGTACACGCTTGAAGCTCTGACTTGAGGGGGAAGGGGAGGCAAGGGCAATGTACGTAACCTTAACGTTTGTACCCCCATAATATGCTGAAATAAAAAAAACTGTTAGAACCAATTTGAATAAGGTAGCCATATGCAAGATCAATAAACAAAAACCAGTTGTATTTCTGTGCCCTTATGGAGAACAATCTGAAAATGAAATGTGAAAAAAATCCATTTGTAATAGCATCAAAAGGAATAGGATACTTAAGAATAAATTTAACAATACATTCAAGACTTGAACACTGAAAACTACAAAATATCGTTGAAAGGAATTAACGAGCTTAAATAAAATGGAAAGACATGTCCATGGATTGGAAGACTTAATATTGTTAAGGCGTCATGCTTCCCAAATCGATCTACAGATTAATGCAATCCCTATCAAAATCACAGCTGCCTTCGTCCCCTAACCTCAGAAATTGAAAAGCTGATCCTAAAATTCATATGTAAATGCAAGGAACCCAGAATAGCCAATGTAATCCTGAAAAAGTAAAGCAAAGTTGAAGGACTCACACTTCCTGATTTTAAAACTTACTACAAACTAAGGTAATAATGACAGTGTGGTACAGGGATAAGTATCGCCTTATAGATCAGTGGTATATAATTGAGGTTCCAGAAATAACCCTTATATTTATGATCAATTGGTTTTCAATAAGTATGACAAGATAATTCAGTTGAGAAAGAATAGTCTTTCTAATAAATGGTACTGGAATAACTGGATGTCCACATACAAAAGAATGAAATTGGACCCTACTTCAAACCATGTACAAAAATTAACTCAAAATGGATCATTAACCTAAATGTAAAACCTAAAACAATAAGACTCTTTGAAAAAAACATGGGTAAATCTACATGACTTTGGATTAAGCAATAGTTTCTTATATGTGACACCAAAAATAGAAGTGACCAAAAATATATAGATTGGGCTTCATAAAAATTACAAGCTTTTTTCCTTCAGAGGATAAAAACAATTAAGAGAAAAGACAGCCCATAGAATGGGAGAACATATTTGCAAAATCATGTATGTGATAAGGAACTTGCATCCAGAATACGTAAAGAGTGGTTACAAGTCAACAATATAACCTCTTGGGGGTGATAAAGGCAACCCAATTCAAAATTGGGCAAAGGATCTGAGTTGACATTTCTCCAAAGAAGATACGCAAATGGCCAATAAGCATATGAAATGGTGTTCAACATTGGCCATTAGGGAAATGCAAATCAAAACCACAATGAGATGTATTACACACCCACTAAGTAAGCTAAAATAAAACAGACAGTAACAAGTGTGGGTGAAGATGTGGAGACAGTGTGATACACGGCTGGCGGGACTGTGAAATGGTGCAGCCACGTTGGGAAACGGTTGATAGTTACTTGAATTCAAGGTGTAGAGTTACAATGTGACCTAGCAATTGTCTTCCTAAGTATATACTCAAGAGAAATGAAAATTTATATCCACATAATAACTTCTACATGCATGTGTACATAACAGCCCCAAAATGGAAACAAGCCAAATGTCCATCAAGTCATTAATAAATAAAATGTGGCATATTCACACAATAGAATATCATTCAGCCATAAAAAACAATGAAGGACTGAAGCGTGGTGCGAATGGCTGAACTTTGAAAGCATTTTGTTAAGTGAAAGAAGCCAGACAGAAAAGACCACATATTATATGATTCTATTTGTATGAAGTGTTCAGAACAGGACACAAGGAGACAAAATACATTAGTGGTTGGCAGGACCTGAGTGTAGGGAGGACCGTGGAGTGTCTGTTCACGGTATGGGTTTCTTTTGGAGGTGATAAAAATGTTCTGGAATCCGTTAGTGGTGATGGTTGCACAACCTTGTGAATATACTAAAAACTATTGAATCGTATCCTTTAAAATGGTGAATTTTATGATGTGTGAATTACTTATCAGTAAAACTGTTATTTAAAAAGTTATTAATATTTGTCTTGATTACAGAGTTTTCTGATTCCCCCTCAGGCAAGTACCCTGCCTCACCTGATCCTGTCCTGCTTTTCCCTACCAACCTGTTAGCTCAGAATTCAGCAAAATGTCTAGGTCAGAAGATTGGAAACTTTAAGAGTTATGCTAAGTGCCAACAGCTATAGTAGGGAAGGAGAAGCCCAATGACTTGATAGAACTTTGAAAGCAATACTCTGTGAGCTGTTAGTGTAGGGACAAACTCTGTGTCTGGCAGGGCCACGCTGTCCAACACTACAGTGCGGTCTTGGATGCTAATGGCTTTATATCATTAGGAAAGATTGAATTATGCTTAGCGTCATGTTAACAGATTTATTAATATTAATAGGAAAGAGGAAGGCTATACTTTATAGAGTAGTTCCATCCAACAGAAATATAATGTGAGTCATTCATATATGTAATTTAAATTTTTCTAGTAGCTACATTAAAAAGACAAAAAGAAACAGATGGAATTAATTTTAATAAATTTTATTTAGCCTCATATATCCCAAATATGATCATTTTAACATGTGAAAATATTTTACATTCTTTCTTTTATATTGAATCTTCAAAATCATATATTTTATATTTAGAGCACATCTCAGTTCAGGCTAGCCACCTTTCGAGTGCCCAGTGGCCACCTGTGCCTACGTGGCTACCGTATTGGCAGTGACAGGGTGATTTCTGTGAAAGTAGACTGGAGGCTTCTAGAGACACAGCACAGTATGCTGGTTTTGAGTTGGATCCAGATGCAAATTCCAGCTTTGGCTCCAGCACTGCATTTATTTATTCTTAACACATTTGCTGACATCTATTCTCAAAAATCACACGTTCTATTTCTATGATCGGACATATAAATACTGGAGATAAGTCTAGTTTTACTTTATTCTAATTACTGCAGGACCCAATGAAGGAAGTGGTCGGTTCTTCCTGGGAAGGAGTTGGCGGTGGTCAGGAAGGACTTTATAAAGAAGTGAGGCATGCGCTCCATATTGGAAGAGGAGGTAGAGGAAGGGCGGAGGCATTTCATGGGGATGCAGGAGCGAGGGCGAAGGCAGGGAGGCTTGCAGCGATGCTGCCCAGGACCTCACTCAGTAGCTTGGTTTGCCTGGAGCATGGAGGTGAACGGGGTGGCTGCAGGGGTGGCGTGGCTGAGCCGGGGTTGGGGGCCGTACTGTTGAAGGGCACCTGCAAGGGGCTTTAGAATGCATCTCATGCTGGGTAGTGGGCGCTCAAAGAAGAGCTTCAAGAAGTCATGAGGTGGGATTTGTTCTTTCTTGCCTTAGCATCTTGGGCAAGTCACTGGCCTTCCAGATCCACCCCCTCGGTCTCTTCTACAAAACTGAGAGATTGAAATCTCAGAGGGCTGCTGTGAAGATCAAGTGAACTAGAGTGTATGACAGGCCTGAGAGTCAAGCTCAGAGTCCTGGTGAATCGAGAGACTGCTTCCCCGGTGGTTTCCATCTACTGCCCTGGCACTGGTCCTCTCATGGGGCCGTGCTTCCAGTGGTACTCAGGGAAAGCTTTCAAGAGTGTAAATTCTTCACACATAACAATCAGCCTCAGGGTGGTGCCCAGGCAGCTCTGTGTCTAACAAATTCCCGCAGCGACTGTTATGCAGCCACATGTTTTGGGTTTGCACACCGATGTGGAGAGTCCCTTTCCTTAGCCCTTTTAGCTAGGACTCTGGGCCATGCAGTGGCATCTTATTCCCCTGCCTCTTACATCAGCTTCCATGTTCTATTGCCTGGCTCGTGGCCTGTGACCCTGCTCTGGTGGCAGTGGTACTTACTTGTGGCCTAGGGCTCCTCTGTTTGAGGTTGACCAGTTGATTCTTAGGTGGCCTCTGGCTCTTCACAGAGTGGCCTCATTTAGTTCAGTGGTCCCCAACCTTTTTGGCACCAGGGATTGTTTTCATGGAAGACAATTTTTCCATGGACTGGGGTGGAGGGTAATGGTTTTGGGATGATTCAAGTGTATTACATTTATTGTGTACTTTATTTCTATTATTATTACGTTGTGATACATAATGAAATAATTAGACAACTCACCATAATGCGGAATCTAATGCCCCACTGATCTGACAGGAGGTGGAGCTCTGGCAGTGATGGGAGTGATGGGGAGCGGCTGTAAATACAGATGAAGCTTTGCTCTGCTCACCCACCACTCACCTCCTGCTGTGCCGCCAGGTTCCTAACAGGCCATGGACCAGTACCAGTCTGCAGCCTGGGGGTTGGAGACTGCAGATTTAGTTGGTACCTGACAGCTTCCACACATGTATGTATTGTCTTCACAGACTTTAGCCAGAACACCTTAATTTTGTTCACATTCTTACTTCATCTCTTTAATAACATAGACTCACTTCCTAACTCTCCTTCACAGCATGTAGTTCCAACTGGTCTATTAATTTGAGGCTGTTCTATTTGCAGCAGCTCTTCATCTGTGGCCATACCCAGTATAAATAATAATGATTTTCTTTTTCTGTTACTGTTAGTGCTGTCATTCAGCTATTGCCATCATTGATGGATTTACCTTCAATATTATTTTTTTTTAAGGTGAGGAGTGAGAAGGGAAGTTCAGTTTCCTTTTTTTTTTTATTTTTTCTGAGACAGAGTCTTACTCTGTTGCCTTGGGTAGAGTGCAGTGGCATCATTGCAGCTCACTGCAGGCTCAAACTCCTAGGCTCAAGCGATCCTCCTGCCTCAGCCTCCTGAGTAACTGGGACTACGGGTGTGTGCCACAACACCTGGCTGATTTTTCTATTTTTAGTAGAGATGGGGTTTCACACTTGCTCAGGCTGATCTTGAACTCCTGAGCTCAAGCAATCCTCCCGCCTTGGCCTCTCAGAATTCTAGGCCTGCCTTCAGTATTATAGTGGTCCACAGTAGATCAAAATATGTTTTAAGGGAAAGTCACTATTGGAACAACACAGAGTGCCTCAGAATTTTGGATTTACTCTGCTTGCATTTTCTTTCATGGTCTCACGTTGTTTTAAAGTTCTAATTGGATATGAACAAAATAATAGATTTCACCTAGCACATCAACTTGGACTTTGTCACCACTTCTCATATTCAGAATGCTAATTTTGATCCTGCATCTTACCCTCACAAAATTAATTTAAAAAATGAGGAATGAGAAATAGATGGATGGTCCTAAAAAGAGATAAAAAATTTATTTTGCAACTGGCTGCTCTTTCATGCGAAAAACAAACCCAAACAATTTAAGGTAGGCTGCTGATTTAATGGGTCTCCTGGCGGGAGGAAAAATTATTTAAACCTTTTTCTACACCTCAGAAGAGAACACATTTTGTGAACATGTAAATTTCCTCTACCTGGGGTACGCACATGGCCTGGATTCTGGGGTTTAGTTCCAGTGGTCTTGTGCATGCCTCGAATTACATTGATGGTGGGGGTGGTGGGGGTGGTTGCGGTAGGTCCTAGGAGAGATGGGTTACTAAATTTATTGTTAGATAGAACTGAAAGTTCCCTTCATCGCACCTGGACATGCTGTGGATGTGCTTAATTTCCTCAGTGTGGTGGGTTGCTCCCTGCCATGTGAGTCCCGGGTTAGCAGGTAGCCCTCTTTTACGTCTCCCTTGGCACCTGGCTCCTGCACCCATCCACGCCTGCATTGTCGTGTCGCGTACTTGCTCTGGCATGCTTTCCTTTCGCCTCCCCTTCTTAGAGATCAGCATCCTCACGCTCACCTTTTTGCCTTCCAGCCCTCAGCTTTTCTCTCTGCCGCATCTATACTCTCGGAGAAGATTCTTATGTTGCAAGGCGGAAGCTGAGAGGGAATTGGCTGTAAATAGGGACTGGGTGGGAAGAAAGAATGGAAAAGATACATGTAAGCCCTTCCAAGTGCTAGAGGGAATTCATCTCTTATCTCTCAGGTACCGTTGATGGTAAGTTGGAATGGAAACAGTTAATGATACCCACACCATTCACGTTGCTCAGAAAAATGATATGTTGAGCAGTAGGTCATTTCGAAAATTTAATTGTTTCATAATCGCTGGGTTTTTCAATTCTGTCTATTTTCTTGTTTGGAAAAATTATGAAATTGCCATTTTTGTAGATAAAAAAGGTTTGGATATCAGCAATTTTGTATAACTCAACTTAATAGCAAGCATTCTGTGGTATCTACACCAGTGGCATTTGGGAGAAAAATTTGTCTCTTTTTTACCACTAACAACTAATCTTCCTGTTGGACAATTTGGAGAAGAAAGTAATTTGCTGAGTTTTTGGAAACAAAATTTTCTTAAGGACTCAATATTAATATTAACATTATAGGATTCATAATTCCTCTGGTTTTTAAGTTTCTTCTGAATTAGAAGAAAATAAGAAGCATGACGGAGTATAAATCTGGTTCAGTATAAGGAAATTAATATCTACAAAGTGGACATGATTACTCATGTATCAGAGGCATTCTTCCCCTGACTAAAGCTATGTCTTAAGTCCTTAAGATACTTCATTTATATGGTGTATTTAAGAATCAATTTTCAGATCATTAACTACTTGAGGGATTAATATAGAAAGAAAATTGAAGTAATCCATTGAGGATTAATCTGAAAATAAGATTAAGTAATAATATCTCTAAAATCCTAGACTCAGCCAATGGAAAAATGGTGAGTTTATGAAGCAGCTCCAATTATGAAGAGGTTATTTGTGGTATAATTACTCCATAGCTTCAAAGACTCCTGAACTAACTTTATTTTTCTGTGAGAAGACTTATAATGAAGTTACTGTTTATGCTTTCCTGAACCTTTCTCTTTTCTTCTAAATTTTCCTGTATCTTTTTCTTTTTAAGGTTTCCACAGCTGGGTTGTTTACTAGGGCAAATTGTCACCCATGGCAGTAAAACTTGTTTTCTGGGGGTCAGGGTGAGTTTATGTGGATTTCTACCTGATTTATTATTCCATTTGACTTGGGTCTGAAATTGCCTGTCAAATGTTGTTTAATATTTCCTGGTACTCAAAGTAAATAGCTGACAGTAGTTTTTTGTAAATGATACTATCAAGGAAACAAGTCAATGAAAATGAATTATCATAGGAAAGCTTAATTTAATTTTGCTTTTTTTAAGATGTGAGGAATATATTCAAATATTGACTGAAACTCGAGTTCAAGCAACATATTTTGTTAATGATGTTAAGTTTGTGGAGTGTGTCTATTAATATAATAGACATCTCTTTCTTAGTGGTAATTAAGTGACAAAAGGTTATCATGCTATTTTTAACATGTGTTTAGTGACATCAATGGACGGACATAGGACAAGAGGATGCAGTAGTATTTGGGGGCTTGCTTTAGGTTGGGAATGTCCTTGAAAACTAAAGTTACTGAGAGAAAAAGACCAGATTGGGAAAAGAAAAGTTAATGCAGTGCAAATAGAGTCTATTAAACTAGAGCAGAAGCTTTAGTGAACAGCCAAGACCACAGAAAGTTTAAAACATTCGAGAGCTTTTCCGAGGGCTGCTGCTAGTCCATATGGCACTTTGTGCAAATTAGACAAAGGCACCACTTCCATAAGACATTTTCCTTTCATCTGATGGGAAACTGTTGAACTATACAATTTTTAGAATAAGACTCTTTATTGCCATGTGCTGGAAAATTGTAATATAAATAATCAAATTAGTCATCTTCAAATCATCAAAGTTTTAATAAAAATACAAACAATTTTCAAACTAATGGAGTCGCTCATGGTGAGACTGGTACCTACTTAAATGTAGTGATCTTGTGCAGTGCACAACCTGAACACCCTGCAGACTGTCTCTGCTTTGTTGGGATAGACTCTAAGGAAAGGAGGCTTTAAAAAATTTTTTCAGCATATTTAGGGGGTACAAGTGCAGTTTCGTTACAGGGCCATATTGCATAACAGTGAGGTCTGGGCTTTTAGTGTACCTTTTTATTAAGGTCTGTTCGTAAGGGACAGAGAAGAGAAGCAAGAGTTTGAGGTATGGCCTTGAATAGAAACTTGAGTGGCTTGAAAGAAACTTGTCTCATGCATAGTAGTTAGAGGTTTTGGGCCTCAAAGGGGTTGCCTGAGCTTTCTAGGGATATAACTAGGAAAGAAAGACCTAAACTGGGTTTTAAACCAAGTCTACAACTGAGTTTCTGCCACGTAGTGATATATAGTGTATACTTTCAGATTTCCCCACACTTTAATAAAGTAATCTTTATTGTGTAGACTGCTACCTGTGTGATGTTCTTGTTCTCAAAGACTACTTAAATTTGGACTTTTTTTTCCTCTATAAAGGAAGTTGCTTCCAGAATGTTGAGCACATTTGTGATGGATGGCTCTTCATTACTTACAAATTTTTGTAATTAATCTTCCGATGAAACAAAAAGCTATTATGTTGATGTTAATGTGTATTTGTTAGGTGTTGTTTGCAAATACAGGATAAGGGGGATGCAGCAATACTCCGGGACCTTGTATAGGGCTGCCAGTGGAGCGTGTGACCAGTGATTGAAAAGTTATTGAGGAAATAAGAACAGATATGGAAGAAAACCTCCCGCAGTGCAGCTGGGTGGCAGCAGTGGTGGCCACAGGAGCTGGAGTCATGGGTGGAGCGGGGGGAGGTGGTGAGGATGGTGGTGCGGCGGGGGTGGCTGGGTGGCTTTGGCAGAGGGCGGGCAGCAGCCACTGTGGCACTGAAGACTCATGAGAAGGAAGAAGTGGCAGGTGGAAAAGATGCCAGGCCACAGACACAAAGGTGTATGGCCTAAGAAAACGCTTTTGCTTCCTTGGTGCTGGGCATGGAATGGACCAGAGGGAAATTCAAGGGGCCTCCTCTTTGTGGGATGGGAAGGTTGTTTTCTTGTTGTATCATGGACAAATGATATTATACCTGGGGGGTGGGGGGATTTGATACTCTGAATACAGAAGCGTAGAAACACTACCAGGTAAGAAACCCATTTATGAGATTTAGGGCGAAAGGCCCTGGCGTTACTGACATCCGAAACCTCCACCCCCTTCCCCACCAAGCACACAAATGATCTATGTTTTGAAGAAAGAAATGACGTAGTTTTTTTTTTTTTT
>VBSM01003176.1:77146353-77159187 GCA_008086735.1 Cheirogaleus medius | reverse complement strand
GCCTTGGGAATGTCAGGGAAAAAGAATATAAAGACATTTTGGATCTGATGTTTGGCACCTGTGATATTGAGCTCAGAATTTTGTTTCATTTTTCCTTACCTTTCAGTAGAGAGAATGGTATTTTCTATTAGAAAACACTGAGGGGACATGTGTGAAAGCACCCACTTAAGGAATGTTAAAATGAAACCGAATTATAGGTTGGACGATGGTCTGGTGTTCTCACCATCATGAATCTTCATAATTTTTGGATTGAAATATTTTATCACTGTATGGTTCAAATAATTGTCCTGATTATTTTTAAGAAGAGATCCTTGATGGTGATTATGTAAAGATGTACGTACTCTGCAGCAAGAGAGATTTAGACGTCGAGTAGCATTTTAAAGAGGGAAGTTGGTGGGTTATCCTGCAGTGGAGGCTTTTGGATTAGGTATATGCTACCGTGTGCTTAATGCGTACTTAGTGGAACAGAATGACCTGACAGTTTGCGGATGCTGATGACAGCTCCCATCTAGTGAGTGCTCTTTGTTCAGTGCTGTTGCCTGGAACACTCATCATCTCATTTGCTCCTTGCAGCACCCTGCGATCGGGCCTCATGGTGTAGCTCTGAGAGGTGAAGGGTAGAGCTAGGGTGGCAGCCAGACGTGCCCGGCACCACCAGGCTTTCCTGCCTCCTTGGACCCGGACCGGCTCCACTCTTAAAGGTCTTTTTCATTTCTCAGATTCTAGGCGTTTCAGACCAGCCTATCTCATCCCTCACAACTGCTTTAAAATTGAGCAGTTAATTCTATCATTAGAGAGGACCAGCTGAACAAGGCTAGAGGAGTCCTAGAAATAAATTTGTGCCACATAATGAGTTATATGAGGGAATTATTGGCTATAATTTATTTGTTTCCCAGAGACCTTAGAGACTTTTAAAGGCTATACATAATTTTTCTACCAGAGAAGGTCCTCTGATTCTGAAATATCTAAATGGCTGAAATATCCTCAGTTTTAGAGAATGTGAGGAAACCCAGTAGTGTGCATATCTTATTTTCTGCTTTAAAATTATCCTTAAGAATCAGTTAGGGTCTCAGAGTCTGTTTCTTCAGGGAGGGTGAGGTTAATCTTTTCCCTAACTCATCTTTTTTCTTAGGCAGAAAATACAAGAGAAGAAAAGACCAAACTTATTTTAATATTTAAATCCATAGATCCAGAGCCCAGACTTTGGGGATATTGGTTGTTGGGGGAAAGGGGAGGCAGATTCAACAAACATCACACGGGCAATTCTGTTAAAATGATAAAAACCACATAAGCTTCTTTGTTGTCCCTTTTTAAATGATGCCTAAGACTGTGCCATTTTCTGTGTACTGCTCTCTTGCATGCATTATTATCTAGCTGCTGTAGCGAGGAATTAAACCTGTGTTCTGACATGAGGCCAGATTTTATTAAACTAGGTCATCGGGGCACACACGGGGGGCTGGGTCCAGCTGGCACGGGGTCAGCTTTGGCAGTTAAATGGGTAAACATGCCAGTAGGCAAACGAAATGACTTCCCTCCTGCTATTAGGAGCAGATAGCAGGGAACCGTGTAATATTTGAACACACGTCCAGTTAATGATGAATTACAATGAGGATCCTGGGAAAGTTCCTGTGATACTCACATTATGTCAAAGGAGTTCATCATATTTGAAATTATCACAGACATTCCAGAAGAATTCAAACCGAATGGGTTATTATTCATTTGTTGTATGAGTTAGTGCTTCAACCTGCACGTTTTTAGTACAACGTGGATTCTCCCCCCATCCTTGTAGACGCCCTGAGAACCTCAGCCGATGTCACCGTCTAGCAGTGATTTCCCGGGGCAGAAGCCAGGGACTTTGCATAGGGAGATCAGGTAGAGACGCCTTTATAGTTCTTCTTTTGAAGGTTTAGTTTGGTTCTGTCTAATGCTAGGAGAATGAATTAAATGGATTTTTAAAAAATAGCTTTTTGAAATGTGCTTTTGCCTGAAAGGGATTTTATATTTAATTCTTCATCATATTTATGTAGTTGTTATTCATTGTAATTTGTGTCCCAGTTTTTAAAATGCTGTGTGTGTGTGTGTGTGTGTGTGTGTGTGTAACGTTCAGCTGCTAATATGAGGATATTCCTTTCAGATGCTCGGAGAGGAACAATAGCCTTTTCAGAAGTAGTCATTGACCCCACGTGGCTCGGGAGCAGCCTTGGCACATAGGGAGGGAGGCCAGGTCTGCTGCATTTTCTAATCTTGTTCTTGTAGGTCCCGCTCATTGCTAGAATGTAAACTTCACAAGGACAAGGGTTTTGTCTGCTCTTCTCCTGGTGCTTTTGATCAATGAATGCCTAATATTAATACATATTGGGTGCTCAGTAAATGTTTCTGGAATTAATGAAACAATTTTTCAACTTGTGACTGTAGGAAATAGAGTTCTTCTTTCGTCTCAATTGGAGGAAAACAGGAAGATTTATACAGCTTTTGTCTTATTCGTTCAACAGCACAGGGACGTATTAGGAGATCAAAGCAACACTTCATTTAAGAATCTGGAAGGAAAAAATTCCATATTCACGGTGTGTAACTTACTTAACGGAAGGACTGGCTTTGTGGTAGAAGTCCCTGATAAATGTGGTCTCTCTTTATGAGTGTGTGTGTTTCTTTTTCTTTTACCTAGACAACCTGTTATCCATGTCACTCAGGATGAGACAGTACATGGTTTGTAAGCAAGCCATGAGGAAGGATGATGGGAATTTGGTGGATCTCTGGGTTATACCGTGGCTCTAGTATTTTTCAGTGTGTGACCTTACTTACATTACAGTTCCTTATCTTAAAATGGGATGGGGCCTGGCTTGTAGCTCCGCAAGGATTTAATGACATGACAAAGGAGAACACCCAATATTGTAATGGTGCCTGGCACAAAGTAAATATTGCTTTTCTCTTCTGCGTGAAGGCATAGTTAAAATTCTCCTTTAATAAGTTGACATTACTAGACTTGCTAACTTACTGCTTTTTTTTTTAAAGTAGGGTTTTTTTTTGTTTCTCCTCCTTCAGAATAGGGCATATTAAACAATGTCCTGTAAGGAAGTAGAGCTGCTTGAGTTATGATTTGGCAGTGTGGAGCGTGTTTAGGCATTTACATAACCGCACTGCTCTGAACTAGTTTGTTAATGAACTACCATTCTTAAATATGGAAGCCACATGAGAGACCATGGGGAAATCTACACTAAATCTTTGAGATCTACAATCCAGGGCAGCTTTCTCTTCTGAGTTTAATTTAAAGGAATAGGCATTCTCTGTGTAACTAAAATACATGAAAGAATTATGTTGCAAATAGAAGACTAATTATAAATTCTAAGATGCACTTCAGTTCACTTGAGCGTTTTAACATCCACCAGGACATACAGATACACTTCTGAGTTCATCAAGTCAAAAGCTGTATGTGTCCTTTAAATATTTTAGTTCTGGTTTCTTCTTTCCTCTTTAGGAGAAATTAAATTATCTGGGCAGGTTACTCTTCACAGGCTATTATAAATGTGCAAATAATATGCCACTTTACAGTGCATTTTTAATAGACTGCTTGTCAGAAGAACTCATGTTTTCTTCCGCTTTATGTAGAAGCAGTTCTTGTTATGCATTCAGCAAACAAAATGCATGCTTAACAAAACCAGTGAATCTTGACAGCAAAAGAATATCAAGACTCATTTTTCCCCCTCAAAGGCAGAAATAACAAAAATGATAGGTAGGAAACTGGCTCATTTCTCCTAGCTCCATAGCAATTCCCCATTCCTCATGGTTCCCTCTACCTTATGCGAGTTATTTACGAACACACATTATTTCCTTACTGGGCACTTGCTTCCTCAGTGGCATGGTCCATATCTTATATGCTCCCAATACGACTTGGCAAAGTGGGGGGGCTCTGTAAGGGGGCTCTGTAAGTATTTGGTGAATGAATGAAGATTCCCTGAGCGAAGCACAGAGGGCTGGATTTGTGGATTGTGGTTCTCCTAGTTTAAGATGGGGATGGTATGGATGAGCTCTTGTCCTTGTTAGATCCTGTGTCAGTCATTGCACTGCACTGTGTTGAGGAGGGTGGGAGAAGCCTGCCAGAGAATCACCTAGAGTAACTTTATTTGTAAAGTGGGAAGATATTGAAATAGGCATGAATGATTTAGAGTTTCTGCTAATAAAGTCAGTATCACTTGAGTTGTCTCATGTCCTTTTGATTCTTCTTGTTGGCTCTAGTGCAAAAGAGAAGGAAGGTCAAGGTTTTGCCTTTCAGAGAGAGGGACAAGGGGCATAGGAGCTCCAATGTTGAGTTTGTCGATGAGAGGGAAGAGGGAGGGCGAGGGGTCCAAAGGAAAAGGCAGGAGGATCCCAAGAGAGGTGCCTAGGGGGATATCAGACCTAGATTAGAGTTCAGAGGACACTGAGGAAAACTTTTGACATTTTAAAGACTTCTTTTGATTTTTTAACTCTCACCCTCATCTATTTCCACTGTGTCTTTTGTCTTGTCCCTGCTCTGGCAAATTGATAAGGAGTTGGCAGGGTGGTTTTGCAGGGGAGGCCTCATTTCCTTCCCTGCATGGTCCAGTTCCTCTGTCTGTGACTCTTGTGAGCATCTTCCCAGACTTTCTTCCGTTCTTGGCTTTTTCAACACCTGCCAGGCCCATCTCCTGGCTGGTCTACATCTCCTGCCAGGGCATTGTCCAAGGAAACCTTGCAGTAGCCTTGAAGACTGGTATCACTTGGGAGTTACACTTTCCAATGCTAGCTGGACCTTGTATAGCTGAGCCCCTGGCGTCCAAGGTCTGCAGAGCTCAGCCTTGGGAGGAGAGTGGGAGAGAGGGGAGTCCCTGGGCCCCCTCACCATGGCAGACTGGCTTTTACTTGGGCTCTCTGCCTGCGCCAGGCTCAACCATCTCTCCTGATGTTAGTAAAATGGTATTCAATAAAGACAATATCACTCGAGCTTTGTGTGTGTGTGTGTATGTTCTTTTGATTCTAGCCCACCAATCCCTCTGCTTTTGATGAGAGCATATTTTGGGCCTCAGTGGTCTAGATCTCATCCTGGGGTGATTTTGCCCCCTCTCCCGGGGACATGTCTCCAATGTCTGGAGACATCCTTGGCTGTCACAGCTGGGGAAGTGCTACTGGCATCTATTGGGTAAAGGACAAGGATGCTGCTCATTCTCCTGTGATGCTTGGGACAGTCCCCTCCAGTTTTCCCACTCAGAAAC
Source organism: Cheirogaleus medius (assembly GCA_008086735.1). Taxonomy (NCBI): domain Eukaryota; kingdom Metazoa; phylum Chordata; class Mammalia; order Primates; family Cheirogaleidae; genus Cheirogaleus; species Cheirogaleus medius. Next base: position 77,153,959 of record VBSM01003176.1, on the reverse strand, counting down.
GTCATTAGTGCCAAGGTTGAGAACCCCTGATCTGGATGAATAGCTTATATTGCTCATAAGAGTTTTATAAGATCCCAAATCACATGTGCCCATAAAGATATAAAAAAGATGATTTTGAACAAAAGGAGGTTGAAAGGTGAGGTGAGAGGGAGAAGGATGGTAATGATTTTTCACTGTTGGCCTCTTTTATTTTATTTTAGCTTTTGCTACAAGGTCTTCTTATAACAAGCTAGTTTTCATTATTTAATCCATAAGATAAATAGTTTTGATCATTGCTTAGCTTGTTTTGGAGAACTTTATTAATGGATCCCCAGTGTCTGGCACAGACCCTGTAACACAGTCCACAATGAATATGTATTTGTTGGATGAACACATAAATGCATACATTCCTGGAGATAGTAGCCTTTTATGTGTTTCTTGAATACTCCCCTTGTACTTTCACAGTTAACTAAATGGGCAATGTACTGCCAGAGTCTTTGAAAGTCATCACAAAGATTTAAAGTGAGTGTTAGGTCAGTAAAAACAAGACACCTGGCTCTCCAAAAGGGAGAAATGAGGAAGTCATCAGCTCTAGCATCAGCTTGTTTGGAAAGCTGAACAGGCAGAAACACGGCAGAAGTTCATGAAAGCTCACTTGGTCTAGGGCCACGGAGGAATATGCTCTAAGCAAACAGCTGCACTGAAAAGCAAACTCAACACAAACCTATAATAGGAAAACAAGTGGGCATAATGCAGAGTCCTTAGAGGACATAGAAGCTCAGCTGATTGGCAGCACTACCTGTGGCCAGGGGCACAGACTGGTACAGTGAGAGTCAGCTCAGAAAGCACCTTGCACTGCCCCGTGGACGCCATCTGTGCTGGTTCTGCTGGGAAAAGCTGCGTGCTTGACTCTCCCAATTTCTCTCCTGCTGTTTTCCTACGTGAACTTTTGCTCCAGCCAGACTTCTCTGCTTCTCCTCTGAACATGCCTTGTGCCGTTGCTATCTGATTGCCTGGAACATTCTTCTGTCCAGGATGCAGTTTCTCTCTCCTCTCTATTTCTGAATTTTCTTTTATAAGACTCAGCTCAAGTTCTACGCCCTTTATGAAACCCTTCCTAAGCTTTTTTTTTTTTTCCATCAGAAATCTTTAATAATCTAATTTCTCCCTTTCTCATTCCCTCCAAATTCAGGAAACATCTTGCAGTCATGGCTTATCAGACTTCATTCTATAGAAATCTCAGGTGTTTCAAAACAAGTAACTGGGGACAAATTCACATTTTAATGCTCATTGGATTGGAGAGCATCTCCCATTAGTCCAGCAGGGGCCCATAGGATGGACGCCTGCCATAGTCTGTGCACAGCACCCTGCCTGTTGGCTTACGATGTGAGTGAATAGTCTGACAATAGCTACCTGGACAAAAAAGGCATCTGAAGGCATGTTTCTATCTTGTCTGCAAACTCCAGACCTAGAAATAGACAATAGTGAAAATGTCCTAACATTAGGCAGAGGTAAGTTACCCTACGTACAGGGTCCCATCCAGCTTTTGGATAGAGGCGGAATAAAGCCAGACCTTGTTTTCTCAGGGTCAAAGTATAACGTTGAAGGTGTGCATGTCTCTTGCCATGCTCTGGTCTTGGCTCTTAGCAAGCTCAGGGAAAGAGGCCAACCTTTGCTAATTGGCCAGAGCCAACCCTGCTGGGCTAGGCATTCTGTCTGTCTCACCAGGGACCCTCTCTCTAGATGCAACTCAGAACTTTGCAATATTATGTAGAATTCCCAACAGCAGTGGGTTTTGATCAGCTCTATTTACAAGAGCAATATTAAAAACATAAATTGCCCAGAGGGTATGCTTAACATTAGAGTGTTAAACAGTAGAAGGGAGAAGGGACTTGTGAAAGTAAAGTTTAATTTTGCTACAGAGGATGTTCATTCTTTGTGCAGCATTTCTTAAGGATGTCCCTAAACCATCCTAGAGACAGGTCTTTAGACAGTTGATTCATTTTACAGCAAAACTCAGACAGATATATTAAATTCTCATGCTGGGTATAAAAATTTCATTATTATACCTGTCTTTATTACAATTACTTGTTTTCTATTCACATGGGATCATTGGGTAGAGAAAATTTACCTTGATTTTTGCATTTAGAATATTCAGTTGCCTGTTTACCATGGTTTCATTTATTTTTAGATGAAAATTTCCCCTTTTTGTGTGCAGCTGAGTGTATATCTCTCAGTTGCCAAAGAGGAGGGGAATATTGCTATCAAGTGACAATGATCATTTATTTGCAAGTTAAAATATATTCTGAAAAGGATGAAAGCTTGTTCTTGCTTGAAGCTAGGAGGCTGGGAGGTGTCTCTGAGGGCTGCTTCTGCACTGTGTTTTGTCCTGTATCTTAGCACTAAGGCTTTCCTTATGTTGGTATAGGAAGTAGAGAAAAATGGTAAAATATATCTGGAGTGGACCTATGAGAAATAATAAATCTGTAACATTTACATAATTTAAATACAGGGCTGGTGATTCTGAAAGATTCTAAATTGTGTTTTTAAATGCTATCATGTAATCACATACATTTTGCCATTGGCCTCAATGGAATTCATCTTAAATGACCAGGGGTACCCAAAAGCTTGGCGTTGTCGATCTAGAGAAAAGAAGTCAGAGCACTTGTCTCAAAAACAACTAATCACATGTACATATTAAATAATTCAGAAAATATGTGTGGTGTGACTACTATGTATTGGGTACCATGCAGATGTCACGGATACAGAGGTAAATGTGGTATGGTCCGTGCCTTTCAGGAGCTTGGAATCGAGGAGGAAATGCAGACAAATGAGCCAGCAATTATGGTAGTGGGCAAGGGCCCGAAGCATGTACAATCCTGGGTGCACTTCTTAAAGAATATACAAAATTACAAAAGCAGAATTTGGTAGAGAAGCGAATGTGTACTTCCAAAGGGCTTATGTATCCAGAGTGGGAAGGAGCGGCGGAGCAGGACCTGGTGCCCAGTTCTGGGCCCAGCCTGGCTTCCTGGAGGAGGCAGCACTGTAGACACATGCTATTGCCACTCTTGTTCCCCTGAAGCGTGTTCTCCACACAGCAGCCAGCAGGAGCCTGAGAAACCTACTTGAGATGACGTCACTGCCCTGCTCACGCTTGCTTTCCATCACGCCTAGAATTAAACCCCGGAGCCCCCTCCTCTCCCTCAGTCCTGGCCCCTGGCACACCTCTGTATTCTTTGCCCCCTTATTCTGACCTTTTTTTCTTCAGAGCATCATCACTACATTATGTACTCGTTTGTTTAGCTCCCACATATGAGCGAGAATGTGGGAGATTTGTCTCTCTGCTACCATCTATATTAAAAGTTCTGTTTAGTTTCAAATGCCTTCATTTTGGATCTGATTGGAAGTGATTTTAACTTTGAGACGTTGGGGAAGGGAGGGAACTGTTCAGAGTGTGTGTTTGTGTATGTGTGTGTTTGTGTGTGTGAATTTTTCAGAGGTTAAAAAATCCCCATATAAAATGTTTTCTTCCACTAATTATGCATTTGTAAAGCTTTTGAAAATGCATTTGGTCACGCAAGCAGCAGCACACTGAATTGTTCTCTCTGTTGTAGCTGGATACATATAACCTCTCCTCTAGGATGGCAGCATCCAAAGTGGTTGCTTTGAGAGGCTCATAAAATCCCTTTGGGGGTGGACCTTGAGACAGAAACCAAGCTTTATTATATTTTGCTATAAGGACGGACATAGCTTTCCTTGGTTTCCTATAATTTTCTGAAGCGAGGTGTGCTGAGGGAGCTAGCCCTCCCCACACGCAGGGGAAACAGGGACACCTTTACACTCTTATCCTTTTTGCAGCATATGTGTGTGTGGTTAAGTGGATTTACAAATGACATTATCTAGTTTTAACTAAATTAACCTTCATAAAATAGATGAGTGGCTTAAAAAACAGAAATTGACCATCATACTAAAGAGTGAAAGTGCAAATGAAGAAGAGATGGCAAGACGCCATCAAGAAGATGGCAGAATTGATATTGCTCCTACTGCTGTTCGTATGAGAATTTCTTTAATAAAAAATAATAAAAAGCAATGATAATCCTACTGGATAGGAAGTTGGCCAAAGAGTTCAAAATCATCAAGATTATTCAAAGTGTAGATTCTTAGCTATTATTGTAAAAATGTATCTTGTCCTAACCAGATAGTATGATTTGTTACATCAGTCACTGATCAGAATAGATGTGATATAGAATGTATAAGTAAACAAGTATACCTGTATTGGGGGATGCATGCTCAAAGCTTCTAGGGGTGTCCACTCAAGAAATCTTAACGCCCGCTGCTTGAGGGTCTTGCGATTCAAAGTGTGGTCTGCGAATGATGCATCACCTGGGAATCTTTCAGAAATGCAGACTCTCAAGCCTCACTCCAGATTTCCAGACGCATAATCTGCATCTCAACAAGAACCCCAGGTGATATGTATGCACAGTACACTTTGGGAGACACTCCTCTAGCGAATATTTTATAATGTGCTGCTTCCATGCATCTGAAATCAGGGAGTGATTCCTCCCCACAAGAAAATGTGGAACTAAACAGGTCTGATTTTTAATTCCAGTTATGTCACTTACAAACTTGGCTTTAGAGAGCTTACTGACCCTCTGAGCCCCTGTTTCTACAACTGTAAAACAGAGACAACCATCCCTGCCTCCTAGAGGGTGTGTAAGGCTCCTCTGTTTGTGAAGCCCTCTCGGGAACTGCAGTTCAGTCTTTCCTTCTCCCCTCTGCCTTGTTAGTCTGAATACACTGAAGGGGAATAGCTCTAGCTTTGTATTTTCTAGCACAGAAGTCTTTAAACTTTTTTCTCATGTGCCTCCTAAAAGAATCTTGAAAAATCATGTATATGCTCTCATTTTTCAAAGTTACATTGAGAAGTTTCATCATAAACTAAAAGTTGCAAAGTGATTTCTAGGTTATTGCAAATATTGACACTTAAAAAATGAAACTGGTTGCATCACTGTTTTCAGTGTGGCCAATGGAGTCTGTCATCCAAATACTAACTAGGCCCGACCGTGCTTAGTTTCTGAGATCAGACGAGATGGGGCGTGTTCAGGATGGTATGGCCGTAGACAGCCGATGGACTCTGAATACCAGGTGATTTGATGGGCTGTCCAAGAGTGGAGCCAGAGAATGTCTTCCCTCCTCTCTCTCTGACTTTGGTGGCGTCTCTAGAAGCCGCTGAGTCTCCTGGAAGTTCCAGCTCCCACTAGATGGGCTCACAATGGTTCCAGCTTCCCCATGGGGACGTTGTTCCCAAGACTGTGGTGACACACCCCGCCTTTGTCCCTCCAGCTCAGGGGTGGTGCTGGCTTCCAGCTCGTGCATCTTGGTGTTGCTCCGAGGTTCCCAGTTGGTGTATCAGCTCTTCCTTCATTTGTGTAACCCATTCCCTGCACTAATTCCCAGCATGTCAAGTAAAGTGCATTCTGTTTTTCCTGGTCAGATCCTGACTGATAAGTATGCCAATCTTCACTGATATACCAGTCTGTGGAATTGCCCTGTTGTCACTGGCAGGTGATATGTCAATGTATTATCAAAAAATTCAGGATGTGTGAAAGGGTGTTCTTCTCTTTAAAAAAAAGGAAGGAGGACGGTTGCCAGGAGGAAAGATGTTCCCAGGAAGAACAGTTTTAGAAGAAGTACAAATAGAAGATAAGAATCTATAAACTGATTCTCTTAAAATGAGCATCCTTGAAAAGTATCTGGGCTCCAGTTTGAAGCTTGCTGCCTTGCAAAGCCAGACACATTGCATATGTAAGCACACTAAGTGTTTGTTTGAGTAAATGAATGGCTGCATATGTACCAAAGACCCAGATTGTCCAAAAATCTTCTACAGCTGTGATGGGGCCCAAACACAGACAACAGAGTGGAAGGCATGCTCAGTCTGGCACATCCTGAGGCTGCAGTTCATAGCTGGCTGGACTGGGCATCTCCAGGGGCCCAACACTTGGCTGAGCAGATAGAGACACTGGAGGAGCAGGCAGGATCTTGGAAGCCCAAGCAGTAATGGGCCATCAGCCGGAAACGGGGCTGCTGTTCCCACCTTGCCAGCAGCAGCGGCGGCCGCGGTGCTGATGTTTGCAGTTGTGTGCATCTGCCGCTTTGAAACTCTGCCACTTATCTGGGGAAATCTCTCTGACAAATGTGTTTACAGAATATCAAGTTGTGCATTTATGGCTAGCCAACTAAATTGAAATGGCCTAAGGAGGGTTTTGAAAAGGACTGCTTTTTATTGGTCATAGAACAGAATCCTTCCCCTAAAAAAAGAGTACTGTTTAGCATCTTTGCTTTTTGCTGTGATTTTGTTAAGTTGCAAATATATCTTGAACTTTAATCTGTATTAAGTTGAATGAGAGGAGTGGAGCTTAAAACACCCTTCTCTCCCCTCAGCAAAAACAAAAAACAACCAAAGGAGACTCGTGCAGAGAGAGACCCCTGCCATGTGTAATATGCTAACTGGGCTGGGCACCATGCTTAGTGCTCATGTGCTTCAACTTGATTCTCACCTTGAACTTACCTGGCGGTTATTGTTACTGAGTCCATTTTATTGATGGCGAAGCTCAGCCTCATGCACAGTAGCTTGACCACAGCCACACAGCTACCAGCTAATGAAAGGCATAGCTGAAATTGAACCAGGCCTTTTTGCTTCAGAACACAACTTCTTCACCACGAAATCAAAACAACTGAGCCGCTGAGCACACCTGCCACTGACTCTCTAGGGAGGTGCTGGTATTTCCCATGGGAGCTAATGCCCATCTGCCTGATTTACCTGGGAGGGGAAGATCTTGGCATTGAGTTTATTGAGGTAACATTAAATTTAACTTACAGTAGCAATTAATGCTGTTTCAAAGAACCACACTGGGTGTAGAATTGGTGGTTTCTTACAGGGAATTTTATACCAACTGCGAAAATTTGTGAAGGTGATAGCTGTGGAAGACAAAGGCAAGCCTTCTTAAACTTAGAAATTTGACCTTCCTACTAGTGATGCTTCTTTTAAAAAATCCGAAAGGTTAAAGTCATATGGTCTGTGAGCTTCCTAGAGGGATTAAAGATCAGAGATCGGTTTTTAGGAAGATGTCATGTGAGAAATAGAGTAAAAACCCAGATAAGAACAAAGTTAGCTCTTGAAAGAAAAGGAAAAGATACCAAACGTGTGTAGTGAGGTATCCAGGAAGAAAGAGGGCTTTAAACTAATACCAGGAGGCAGCGAGTACCAGGGAGCAGGCTGCCTTTGGGGAAAGGGAGAAATAGATAATTAGTGGTTTTGAAAGTCAAACTACAGAACTGCCCTTTTCAAGTGTTTTAATAAATACAGAAGGGAATGAAAATACTTTTGATATAGTAATCGGAAGCAGTGAAGGACTTGTTAATGGAGCTTTGATCACATCAATCATAGGTAAGAAAGTTCTTCGGGAGTGAGAATATAAGCAAATCTCAGGAGAGATGCCTACTTAACACTCACGTTTGCGTCAGCGTTCTGCACAGAATCTTACCTTACAGTTTCACTTTGGTGTTTCCAGTGTTGCTTATCATCATCCATCCATCCATCCTTCCTTCTATTCTTTTTTTTTTTTTT
>VBSM01003176.1:77120517-77136203 GCA_008086735.1 Cheirogaleus medius | reverse complement strand
TTTTATTAATCCACTCATGGATTGATGGGCGCTTGAGTTGTTTCCACATCTTTGCAATTGTGAATTGTGCTGCTGTAAACATTCTAGAAAAATATGAAATCATAATTGTACTTTTGACTTAAATTTGAAATAAAATATGAAATCCTTTCAAGTGAATACAACTGCAAATGTATGTATATGTGTCTCTCTGCGTGAGTATGTGTGAGTTTGTGCGTGTGTGTACATGTGGGTGTGTATGTGTTTGTGTGTCTGGGTGTGAGTGTGTGTATGTCTGTTCAGTAGATTAACCTGCCTGTGAAGTAGATGATATAGCATCGATGGCTTTTTTGTTCAGCAGTAGGCCAGTTGGTAGCTCATGGAGCAGATTTTACTGTGTGTAAGAATTACACGTACAGATTCCAGGGCCTGACCTGGAGTAGCTGTGGGTTGGGGTTCAGGACTTGCATCTCTATTAAGCACTGTTGAAGACTGTACTGCAGATGGTGCAGAGGTCTGTGCTTTCAAGAAACATTACTTTAGAAGCATGAACATGGAGCTAATGGAGTCCCTTTTATTTTCATTCTGGTTCTAGTTCTTTCCCCAGCCCTTTGGGTGAGGCCTTCACTCATGTGTCAGAGTCAAATTAAAGTGATGAAACACCCAGAAAATATGAAATCTTCATGTTAAGTTGGCAAACTGCCATTCTGTTCTCAGCCATTTGCGCTTCCAAGCATGGCTTTATGATTCCTCTGTAAGCGCTTGATAATGAGAGGCCGAGCTTAGTTATGCAGATGGTTTTAGCACCAAGTATACATCATGGGCTGCATTTTTAATCAGGGAGACAATAAAACTTGTGCGATGTAACATTTAGGATTTTTGTTGATGGTGGGATCTCCTGTGCCGTGAATGGATGATGGTATGTCTGGGGTATTCCACTTAAAATTGGCTCATTGGTTAAGCCAGCGAAGAAAGACCAGTATCACTGGGCACCAACTAGCAGGTTTTCCCCATGGTGACATTGTAGGTCGTAGGATCAGCTACACTAGAGTGATGGTCTCTTGCATGCTCAGCTGCTGCAGGTCTTTGTAATTGCTTTTCTCTTGTGATTTCCTTGATGCATGAGACTAACTGAAAAACAAAGCTAGAAACAAACCATCGGAGGCTGTCGGAGAATTCTGCTTCGAGTTTGGATTCCTCCTTTTCTTCATTGCAAAAGCTAATAGAATGTTTTTGGGTTTCTCACTTGTCTTTAAAGGGCCAAGTGTAAAGAAGAGGGGGAAGGGCCACTGATGGGCTGTGTAATTATTCATGAGAAGGGTATTTTACTGCCTCCCCAGGTCGATGCTTCTGATACTAATTAGCGAGAAGATGTTTGCTCTCTGCACAGAGCACATGTGTGCACCGTGTTTGCGTCTGCTCCGAGAAGGTGCCACATTCCTGGTGCTGATGACTGCACTTCTCATTGTTTTGACCCCAGCTTAAATGTCAGTTGCACTAGAGCTCACCATAAGCGGTGTGAAATTCAGATGACTGGAGCATCATTTTCCTGAGCTTCAAATAGCTGGTGAGCACAGATGCGTATGCCAGTGTGCAGGGAAAACCACGAAAGCAGCAAAGCCGTGTGCTGCCTCCTGCTTCTTGGCGCGCGGCCTTTATGGTTTTTATTATTGACTCCTATGGCAGCTGTGCTGCTTGGGCGCTGGCAACTATGGGTTAGGTACATTCTGTGTCCAAATACTAAAGTGATTGATTCTTGGTCTTCAGATGGGTTTCAAAAGTTATTTTGAAATGGTTTGAGGTAAATACTTACCATTTATTATAAACTCTCTTCATGTCGTTATTTTAAAGATGCTTTATCTAAGACTCACAGCATAGCCTCAAAGAATGTCTTTTGACAAAGTGTATGTAATTTTCATTTTAACTTGAAGTAGTTTGAATTTAGTCTTTATTTCTGGTTGAGAACTAGACAGGTTTCTCTGTCTTGCGTTATTTGACTAAAGGATATCCTTCTAGATATCATGTCCCTGCCTGCATTTTAAAGCCACTATGTCATCCTTAAAATATATTTAATAGTTTATTATGAAGATTGGTTGAAATTATAGAATAAATTTAAAAATTCAGATAAGGTTTTATAGTGGTAGGATCATGAATAAATCAAAATGCAGCAACATCTTACACCTGCTACCTGAAGTAAATGTTTAAGTTACATAAATAATTTCTAAATCCCTGCAGGACCATGAAAACATAAGAAAGTTTTAAATCATCCCTACTCTATCCCAGTGGCTGTTGGTAGACATAGGAGGGCAGAATAATGGTGGGAGAATGTAAGTCAGTCTAATCTTGTGCGACGGTTGCCAAGAATGGCAAAATTTTTAATTTTTACCTTTGCTCTTTAATATTAAGCAAATACATCTATCATGTTACTATTAAATAAGACTTGCTTATGGCTTTGGGAACCAAAGCTTGCTTTCTTTCCTCCCCATATTTTCCCTCCTATTTGATTTAATACAGATTTTTTAATTTAAGAAAACATTTATAAGAAAAAAATATGTGGGAGGGGCATCGTATTGACCAACAATACAAAGGGAAATTGCTAGACCCACTTAATGTGCTAGGTGCTTCTAGAAGGAGGAATTCCATTCAGAGCTTCAGTAAATCACTTACACAGAGTTACAGCACCGGTTTTCTTTTCTGCCGAATATCACTTTGCATTGCTTTAAAAATGTCCACTGGAAGGAAAGGTTAAAGCTTTTCACATGAGAACACTCACATGTTTAAATTCTATTATAATTCTTAATCAGTAGGCGTGGGTTTCCTTTAGTAATGAGATGAAGAATATTGGAATTACTGTATCTATCAAAGGGTGTGGTGTTTTCTCATAAACTGATCGTGAGTCCGGGCAGTGTGACTCCACTTAGGTGTCGTGAGGATGTAGGCAGCCTCGCACCTGCGTCCCAGGCTTACCGTGTACTGCGGTGACCGACGGTTGCAGCTCCTGGTCTTTTTCCTGAAATGCTTGTACGAGGACCCAGGGGAGTGATTGCACTGCTGAGCCTTCTCTGGCAGCTGCCACCCTCAGGATGTGTATCGTGTGCTCGGACTCCAGGACCCGGATGGTCTGATGTCCTGAGACAGTTATGATCCTTTGGGAATCTTGAAAGACTAACACAAATGACTAGATAATTGCATAATTTCTTGCCTCCTTATCTAAGGAATTCAGAGCATTTTCTGTTCATATCATTCATCTTTATTTGCTTGTAACAAAGATGAAGGGCTTATAGGGCTGCCTTAAAGAAAAAAAATCAGAGGAAATAGCTGTCAGAAAACAGCATTTTCTCCCAAGTTAAGAACCTAGAGAATTTTAGATGTTAATTTTATCCTATTCAGTTGAAAATCCACATTGGAGTATGGTAATGTATAATTTATTACTTTATAATAGTGTTACTCTTCATTGCAAATTTATCTGTTTCTGGCCTTGGAACCTTTGCTTCCGTGGTGGTTTAACTCTCACCCTGAGTTATCAGAAGGTGATACCTGGTAACGCTGGTGGTTTTCTCATTTCTGCCAGAGTTCTGGTAAGCACTCTGCCATCTTGCTGGGTTAGATTAAAGCTGTAGGAGGAGGATGGGGTGATTGGGCCTCAGTGTGATGCCACAGGTCCTGGTCCTGGTCCCGTCTACCTGAGATGTTCCCTCTGCTCAGTTGGTGGCTGCTCATAGCGCTCCTCTTGTTGGACTTCCGTCCGTCAGCGGGACTCAGGACTTATAATTTGTGGATTTTAAGGACCAGATACTTCTGGGGAAAATACTCCAAATTTTATTTTGACAACCAAGTAGTTTTAGAACATCCTCAGTCATCATCTGCTACCATCAGTGTCTTTTTTTTCTTTACTTTTGTTGTCCATAGAGAGTTTATAAAAGAAAATATATTTTAACTCTAGAAAAGCAGGAGAACTATAATCTCAGACTTTAGAAATTCAGCTTTATAAAAAGCTCCCTATATACCATCTCTTTTTTAATTTCACCATAGGCTGATTGATGGAAACTTTATTTCAGACCAGAGTCGGGGAGCACTGGGTTGGGCGACCTCGTCTCAGTGTCTCCATTCCACGACTGTGAGTGTGCACAGGAGGCTCTTGGTTTCCCATTACTCTTAGGTGCAAGCAGAAGGAGAAGATTGGGGAATATTTAAGTAGTATGCAGGACATTGCCAGAAACTTCTCTCAAATTTCTTTCAAAACCACCCATCTGTAATGTTTACATAGGGTTGCTTTGATAATCTGCAAATCAGCTGCAAATTCTTCTCAAAGACAAAAAACATTTAGAGCTATTGAAAAGCTCTTGGGAATCCTGATCCAGGCTTCCGCTCCTATACTCCCTGGACCTGGTTCTCTTAATTTGCTCTGGGTTTCTCAGTCCTCAAAGCTAAGTAATTAAAGCCAGCTCTCCCAGGTTCCTATTAATTTAACCGGACAGCTCACTGTTCAGATGACTTCATGTTGACATCGATTATAGCTATTAAATTCCAATTCATTCATTCTTGGTCCTTAAAGTAATTTTACAAAGGCTGGACTTTGGTCCATTTGTAAATCACGTATCATTGTGAAGACAGACTTTTTCCTTTCATTAATACTCATACGGCTTTTTAAAAAATAAGTAGTAAAACAAAAAAGCTAAGGGAGTAGATCCCTACATTTTGTGTCTGTTTCTGCACAATACAGAAAGTATTCTGTTGCTCTTCTTACCAAGATTAAGCAAAAAAAAAATGATAATAAATGAAAAATAGAGAAAGAAACTATTTTGGTTATCATCAGGTATTTAAATTTCTTTAAATTGTTCATTCTTGGGCTAATGCAGACTCTGATTTCTTATTCTTTTCCTTTTTTAGATTTTACATAGTAATATTACTTTATATTTTGAGAACTTTCATAATATATAAAATTCTTTTATATACATTTTCTGCATTTCTCTTTTTTAATTGACAAATAATAATTGTACATATTCACAGGATATATTGATGGATTCATGGGGGCGGGGGAATACAAGGGAAAGAGTGGAATTGAGGAGCATTCCTAGGTTTTTGTCCTGAGCAACTTGGTAGATATGATTGCCTTTACTTAGTTGGAGAAGAATTGGGGAATAATAGGTTTTGGGGAGAAAACCAAAAGTTTTATTTTGGATAGACTAAGTTTGAGAGCAATATTAAGTGTCTTAGTCTATTTTGTGTTGCTATAAATGAATACTTGAGGCTGGGTAATTAATAAGGGAAAAAGGTTTATTTGACTCAGGACTCTGTTGGCTGGAAGATTGGGCATTTGATGAGGGTTTCAGGCTGCTTCCACTCATGACAGAAGATGAAAGGGAGTCAACATGTGCATGGTGAGAGAGAAAGCAACAGAATGAGGGATGGTATGCAGGCTCTTTTGAACAACCTTCCCTCTCTTGAAGGAACTAATAGAGTGAGAATTCACTCACACTTTACCCCCTGCCCCTGGCAAGAAGGGTATTAATCTATGCATGAGGTATCTGCATGACCCAAACACCTTCCATTAGGTCCCACTTCCAACATTGGGGGTCAGATTTCAGCATGAGATTTGGAGGGGAGAAGTATTCAAACTATAGCATTAAGCATCCAAGGGGAGATCTATGGGCATAAGCCATAGTTGAAGAGATAATTGCTGAGAATTTTCCAAATCTGATGAAAAATATCATAGATTTAGGAAACTCTACAAACCCTAAATACATAATCCCTTCAACAGAGTAATAATAAAACTGATAGCTGAAAAGTCTTCCTTTCCTTTGAGTGGATACCCAGTAGTAGGATTGCTGGATCGAATGGTAGGTCTATTTTTAGCTCTTGAGGAATCTCCGTACTGTTTTCCATAGGGGTTTGTACTAATTTGCAGTCACACCAACAGTGTACAAGCATTCCTTTCTCTCTGCATCCATGCCGGCATCTATTGTTTTTGGACTTTTTAATAAAAGCCATTCTAACTGGAGTAAGGTGATATCTCATTGTGGTTTTAATTTGCATTTCCCTGATGATTGGTAACATTGAGTATTTTTTCATATATGTATTGGCCACTTGTCTTTCTTCTTTTGAGAAGCTTCTGTTCATGTTTTTTGCTCACTTTTTAATAAGGTTATTTGTTTTTTTCTTGCTGATTTGCTTGAGTTCTTTGTAAAAAAGACACTGTACTTGAATGTTTATTGCAGCACTTTTCACAGTTGCAAAGATGTGGAATCAACCCAAGTACCCATCAATTCATGAATGGATTAATAAAATGTGGTATATGTATACCATGAAATATTACTCAGCCATAAAAAGATGAATTAATACCTTTTGTAACTAATTAGATTGAACTGGAGACCATTCTCCTAAGTGAAGTATCTCAAAAATAGAAAAACAAACAGCACATGTACTTGCTATTAAATTGGAACCAATGGATGAGCACTCATGTGCACAGAGGGAAGTAAAACTCCGTGGAAATCAACCAGGGGAGACAGAGTTGAAGTGGTGGAACAAAACCTACCTAATGGATACAATGAACACTTTTTGGGCAATGGGCACACCTATAGCCAGGACTCAAGCATTACAAAAGCGATCAATGTAACCTAAAACATTTGTACCTCCTTAATATTTTGAAATAATAAAAAAAGAAATTTTAGAACCAAATAAAAATAATATAATGGAAGAAAAACTGACAGCTGACTTCTCACTAGAAACAATGGAAGCCAGAAGACAATGAAATAATGTCTTTAAAGGAAAGTAACTGCCAAACTAAAATTCTATAGCCAATAAAAATATCCTTCAAAGATAAAGGCAAAATAAAGATATCTTCAGATAAATAAAAACTTTAAAAATGTATTTCTAGCAGACCCAAATATAAGTATGAAGATGTAGGATTGAACAATATATTTTAATGACACATCTTTGAATTCCTTGAACATGTCATGAGGGAACATTTTCTCCCTCCCAAGAGTGTTTAAGATACATCTTTTATGCCTGGTGTTTTCCTTATCTCTTTTTATTAAGTTAATCCACCTGCATCATTTAGATAGAAGCACAAATTCTGCTCCCCAGAAGCCTTCTCTGATACCCTATCTGGTTTGGTACAGGTCAAGTCTTCTTGTAAAGGGGTATCCAAATATTAATTACTGGAGTGTTCTACAACATTTGTTAGGGAAGTTATCATAACATGAAAATATTTGTGAACTGACAACATATAAAATTAGTTCTCATTTGAACTTTTTGCCTTAATGCTAGAATTCATCTTGTCAGTATCTTAAATCCATTAATCTCTAACTGATAGTTGGATGCTCACAACAATGTAGTGCACATTGGTTACAAAGTAAAATTACACATATTGCCAGCTATGCAGACGTTCTTGAACTTGATAATAGTGATTCTGCACTACTAGAACCCATGCAGTGGGAATGACTAATAAAGACTTGGCAGAGTTATTTTAGTTCATAATTGAAGAAGATAAAATGGACAAAGACCCTTCAATAGACAATAATTTGGAAATTAAAGGGTTACAAAGAGGATTCTGGGAAAATTATTTTTTGTAAAAATTACTCTTTTCATTATAGTTCTGTAAAATTTCAAAGTGACATTAATGTTTTTGTATTATACATTTTGAGGAAATGTTATCTACCCCTCTAATCAATACTTGATTCATATTTTTGTCTTAAAATGATTTTTAAAAATATTCTTAAATATTAGATGAAATAAACTTATTTTCATTTTTACCATTTATAAGATAAATCATACAAATTATTTAATGTTAACTAAATCACACAAAAATGTAATGGCTTAAAACTATGGGAATCATTTATTATCATGGTTTCTGTTAGCCAGGAATTCAGGAAGGACTTGGCTGGGTGGCTGTCTCTGGGTGTCTCTGAGACAGTTATAGTCATGTATTAACTGAGACAGCAGTCATCTGCAGGTGTGACCAACTGTTGGCCTGGGGCTTCATTTGTTCCCCATGGAGGTCTTTCCATGGGGCTGCTTGACTGTCCTCAAGGGATGGTTGCTGGTTCCCCCCAGAGCAAACAATCCAAGGGACCAAAGTAGAAGCTGCAGTGCCTTTTATGACCTAGCACCCAGAAGTCATATATTGTCACTTCTATCTACTACTGGTCACACAGGGCCAACCCTGGTTCACCATGGGATGGAAATAGATAAGGGGAACAGAAATCATGAATCACTGTGGGCAATCTTGTGGGTTGGCTAGCATATAAATTATCCTTTCTCTTTTACAATTTATTATGAAAATTTTGTTTTAAGTGGATTTCCTCTAAGGGACCTTAATGTGGTATCAATTATCCTGGGGAAAAGTAGGACCTCCCAGACCAGTCTTTTGTTCATATTCTCACCACAGTTGTAATTCACATGTATTTATGGAGGTACTTTGTTGTCATCCTTTTAAGACAGTATTTTATGAAGGCAAGGTCCAAGGTTCACCACCAATTAGCACAATACTTGGTATATAATGGATTCGCAGTAAAAATGTATTATTAATAAATGAATGAATAAATGAATCTAGTAGATATTATTTGTTCTTGGTTGGAGAAGCTCCCAACTTAGATGAAGTGGATTCATTTTTTGTTTGATTTATTATCCTTGGTATGCCCTTACATTGCTGATATAGTTAACCTATGTATTCATTGTTCTGTATTCATGTCAATATTTATTTTTTAAAGCAGCAGTCCCCAACCTTTTTGGCACCAGGGACCGGTTTCTTGGAAGACAATTTTTCCACAGACCGGGGATTGGAGGCGGGGGTGAATGGTTTCAGGATAATTCAAGCGCATTACATTTATTGTGTACTTTATTTCTATTATTATTACATTGTAATATATAATGAAATAATTATGCAACTCACCATAATGCATAATTTAATGCCACCACTGATCTGGTAGGAGGCGGAGCTCAGGTGGTGATGTGAGCGATGGGGAGTGGCTGTAAATACAGATGAAGCTTTGCTCACTTGCCCAGCGCTCACCTCCTGCTGTGTCGCCAGGTTCCTGACAGGCTACAGACCGCTGCTGCAGGTCAGGGACTGCAGTTTTAAAGAACGATTAGTCTGTGCTATTGTGGAAGGGGAAAAAAGCCCATATAAACATATTTATAATATTGGATTGATATGGATTTAGCTTCTTCCTAGGATAAAATTGCTCAGCTGAATTGTGTAATTGATCACTTGATATTACTCACGAATACCGATGAACATTTCAACAATGTGGGGTGAGCAAGGAAGATAAAACTGTAACTTTAAAAGAAAAGAATTGGTTTCTGTTTATTGATGTTAAGGATATATCAGCAAGTAAGAATTATTCTTATTAAAATGATTTACAATTATTTAAGTGATTATTTTGTAGATTTGCTATTTGTAATGTGCTAGAATTTGCTTTATTTCATGACTTGTTTTGTCACATAAAACCTGTTTAAAATGATTTTCTAATTTGAAACTTGATGAGACTTGGATGGGTAGCAGAAGGCCAGATAGGACCAAATTCCTGCAGCTGCCTGTGCACTGTTATTCTGAAATGCTGTTATTTAAATGGCTTAGCTAATAGCTGAAACGTGACTCTCTCTGAGGATGGTTGAGCCCCTCTATTCTTTTGCCCTGGTCTCTGCCTTTTTTCTTCTCTTCCTCTTCTTGGTAGTTTTTTTAGTGTTAGTCAGTGGACAGTTCCTTATTGATGTCCAGTTGGAGATGAGGGGACACCCTGATGAGCTATGGACACAGGGCATTGGGGGATCCTGATATTGAATATTGGATCTGTGTCTGTGTTCCCTCCTAAATTAGAAATTCTGAAGCAAAGAGACCATGTATGACCTTCAGTGGTTGCTTTCGGATGTTTACATAGAATATCCAGTTCCGATTGGTTAAATATTGCTATTTATTAGTACACATCAATATGGACTCTGAGAGGTAGGGTAGGGTTCAGTGTGATGCCATCTAGTGGTTCCAGCTCCATTCCCATGTGACTATCCCGGCTCTGCCCTCCTCCACGTCCTCAAGCCATGCCATAAAGACGGCTGCAGCAGTTCTAAACCTCTCTTTTCAACACACTGTCTAGGGGAAGACAGTTCTTTCTTGAAGGCCCTGGAAGACTGAGAAAGATTCTTTTCCAGAAGTCCCCATGAAAGCAATCTTTATGGGTCTTTGGCCTAGGTTGGGTCACAGGCCCACTCCCAAACCTGTCACTGCTGATGCAAATGGGGTTACCCTTGGGTCAATCAGACCTACGCACGGAGCTAGGGATGGGGCCACCTTGTCCTGAGGGGATGCACGGAGGAAAGGTGAATACCCAAGTAGAATCAGAGTTTTATTAGGAAGGAGGGAACAGGTGCTGGGAAAAAGACCAAACAATGTCCCCTACACTCTTCGTTGGTCCCCAGACCTAGAACAATCCCTGGTACACAGTAGGTTGTCAATAAATATTTATTAAATTAAATTGCCTTTTATCTTCTGGTTTAATTTATCAAATTCTGTGGTTGCTTTTGTTTCCTAGGAGATAAACATTTATACATTGCTTACTATTTTCATACTTTAAAATGCTATTCACAAAACACTTACTTAAATAGCCTGTTGTTATTTCACCATTAATGGAATTATTAAAAATAATTTGTAATTAAAACAACTTGGTAGGTATGTGCATAGATAACTTTGCTAGCATATTGCAGCCTAAGGGCTCATCCTTAGTAAAACTAAGAAAGCAAAACTGATCCATTATTTATAACGTGTAAGACAGTGGAAGTATAACCGAGAATGTCATATTATAGTGATGGCATATGGTAGGAGCCATAAAATCTCACATTACTCGTCAACACTTGTTCAGTTAAAAGAAGTGAACTTAGTGTGAGATCACTATAAATCCTGGAACTAATGTAGTCATGGTGTTGCTTTGGTAAATGAATCCGTAAGAAGATGCTCAGATGCTTTCCCACTGTTCCGTAGTAATATGGATATGTATATTTTATTTCTTGATGTCATAAACTGCAATACTGTAATTAAATTCTTCTTTTGCTGGTGCCATTGTTGGTTTACTTAAGATAAATTCAGCATCCGTATTGCTTGGCTGATTCTCCACACTGGGGCCTGTTGTCCTGCAGGCAGCACAGTTCCTCTGTCTCACCACATACAAAAATGTGCTCCTTTGCATTTGGAAATGAAGCTGCTGACCTGCTGAGTAGAGAGCTTGGGCTTAGGTGTTTTCTCTAGTTGCGATGCAAGGTTGATCATTTGAGTAATGGCTGGTGGGTTAGGGTACATGCTTTGCAGCTCTGAAAAACTTTAATTGATGTATATGAAGATCAGACTTACTTTTTGGTGGCCTTTAGTCCAATGGCCTAGAACACTTTCAAATGTTAAGCTTTGTGGCTTAAAAAAGAATGTATTTTCTTGGGCCGGGTGCAGTGGCTCATGCCTGTAACCCCAGCTCTTTGGGAGGCCGAAGTGGGAGGATCACTTGAGGCCAGGAGTTGGAGACCAGCCTGGGCAACATTGTAAGACCCTGTCTCTAAAAAAGAGAAAAAGAAAAAGAATTAGCTGGGCATGGTGGCATGTGCCTGTGGTCACAGCTACTCATGAGGCTGAGGTGGGAGGATTGCTTGAGCGCAGGAGTTTGAGGCTGCACTAAACTCTGATCAGTCCACTGCACTCCAGCCTTAGTGACAGAGTGAGACCCCATCTCTAAAAGTGCCTGCTGGTGGATAGAAAAACTCAGATAGGAATGGACTGTTCCTCAGATCATTTAGGAAGGAACCAGTGGGGAATGCTTTAATTACTACCTTCTTCCTGCTCCCCCTCCCCATGTTCATGTTCTTTTGTGTTGTTAATCCCAACTAGGAAGTTCACATTTTAGAACTTGAATGTAGGATCATGGTGTCAAGGGTAGGGCAGAGCCTGGGGGTCCCATTTTACTTCTTAGCATGTGTGTTCCATTCGTTGCCAGGAGACCTCTCCTGGCCCCTTATATCACGTGCTAGTAATATGAAATGTTGATGTTAAAAGCTTTACCTGGGGGCTCTCCTTGTTTCAGAACATTCTTGAAACACCATTGCTGCACATTTGAGATAGTAAATTTCTCCTGGACAGCATATTTTGCTCTGCGTGCTTTAAGAGAGAGTTTTCAATGATCTCCATCAAATAATAGAGCCCGTTGATGACCTAGCAGAGGTTGCAAATTGATGGGAGAGAGAAATCTCTAAAATGAGATGAAAGAATTTCCTTTTAGTGTTGAGTGTCCAACTGACATTGATACTGGGGATGTATCCAAGCACAACTGGCATGGTTGGATGGTTTTCAGGGTCAGCTCTGCAACCCAGGTAGAGGAGAACAAAGAAAGTGGAGGTAGACAGTCCAGGGTAGGAAGACAAGGGAGCAGGAAGCTGAGAGCATTTGTAGTGATGATAGTGATAGATCATGAGGTGAAGTCAGAAATAAAGCTAGGAAGGACCCGATTTATTGAAATAAGACAGATTCACCTACTGAGAGACTCTATTCACCATTTCATTACACATATAGCCAACTTTTGCTGACACTTTATTTTGCCAACGTGTGGTCTTATTGTTCTGTTGAACACATTTTGGCTAATAGTATGATTTAAGGAAGAAATCTGTGTTCATTGTGCTCAACTCACTGCCTCTGAGAAATACGAAAAAATTATTTACTGTTGGTGGAATTGAAATCTCATTTCCTTCTTGTCTCCTGGTTATTGTTTCATATTTGCATATTACTCGAGGCTAATGAGGAAAAATAAAATATATTTTATCAAGCTCAGAATAAATCAAGCAAGGTTGATTCCTGAATGTTTATGTAACACAGCAGTAAATGAATAAAATAAAACATGAATCCAATTTGTCATTTTATCTTGGATTTTGTGAAGTAGCAAAGCAAAGTACAGGTCTTGTGATAAACACACTGGTGTGTTCATTGCTGACAACTTAGATGGTAACGCTGTATTCACCCATCAGAAGGGAAAAGTTAGAAGAAAGGATAATTTAACATTGAAGATCTCTGCATTTTATAATAAGAAAAATAAGTCATAACATAACATATACATTCTTCGGAAAATTTGGGAAAATAAGTAAAAAGGAAAAGAAAAACTAGTCACCACTGGTCATACTACTTAACAATAACTATGGATAACATTTTGAGTATTTTATTTCAGGTATTGTTTTTTTCTGTGTAGATTTTTTTCCATTTTATTATGGGTTGGGATTATTTTTAGTAAGTTTTAGCCATTCCTGTCACTAGAAAAGCTTAGGTAGAGAGTTGATGGAAAGATGGCAGTTTTACCCATGGTTAACAGTACAGTATGGTCTATCGTTGAGAAAAATCTTATAAAAGGTGGAGCTCTAGCATATAGTTATACATTTGTTTCTTTTTTAAGCCTACAGCACCTGGTATTCCCAGTTGGTCTCCCGTCTAAGTATCAATACTAACCAGACCTGAGCAGGCTTAGCCCCTGAGATCACATGAGATTGAATGTGTTCAAGGTGGTAGGGCCACAGACACATATTTGTTTTTATGAGTAAATAGTTTTGATAGAACTATGTCCATAAATATGAAGTGCTCATGGAAATACAAAGGACCTAGAATTGCCAAGACAATTTTGAAAAAAGTTACAGTTTGAGGACTTATACTACTGAATATGGCCCTTAAGGATGGACATAAAGATCAATGAAGCAGAAAAAAAATCCAGAAATAAAACTACATGTTTATGGTCAATTGATTTTTGACAGAGGTACCAAAGTATCACAATGGAGTAAAAATAATCTTTACAACATATGCTGCTGGAATAATTGGATATCTATGTACAAAACAGTGAGCTTAGACCCTTACCTCATACCATATACAAAAATTTTCTCAAAATCAATCATGGACCTAAATGTAAGAGTTAAAACTTTAAAACACCTAGAAGTTTGATTTTGTGTGTGACATTGGGTTAGTAAATATTCCTTAGCTGTGACAGCAAAACCATGCCTCATAAAAGAAAACATTAATTAATTAGATTTTACTAAAATTAAAAACTGCTTTTCAGAAGACAGCATCAAAAAATGAAAAGACAAGCCACAGTCAAAAATTTTCACTCTGAAAAAGACCCTGTGAAGAGGATGAAAACATAAGGTATAGACTGGGAGAAAACATTTGTAATTCATATATCTAAACATGGGCAATATCTAGAATATATCAAGAACTCTCAAAACTTAGTAGTAAAACAATCCAGTTGGAAAATGGGCAAAAACATGAGCAAACTTTATAGACATTTCACTGAAGAGGATATACAGATGGAAAATAGGACATATAAAGATGTTCAGATCATTAGCCATTCTGGAAATGCACATTAAATCCACAATGAGATATCACTACACACCTGTCAGAATGGCTAAAATAAAAATAGTGCTAATACCACATGCTCCTGAGAATTCAGAAAACCTGGCTCACTGATATATTTCTGGTGGGAATGCGAAATAGTACAGCCACTCTGGAATCCAGTTTGGCAGTTTCCTCTAAAGCTAAACATGTGCTTACCACATGACCCAACAATTATACTATTGAGTTTTTATCCCAGATAAATGAAAACTTATGTTCACACATAAACCTGAACAAAATTGTTAATTGCAGCTTTACTCAGAATAAAAAATAAGTGAAAACTACCCAGATGCCCTTTAATAAGGGCATGGTTAAACAACTGTGGTACATCCATACCATGCAATACTGTGCAGCAGTAAAAAGGAAAGAGCTATTGATACGTGCAACAACTTGGATGGATTTCCAGGGAATTATGTTGAATGAAAAAAACCCAATATCAAAGGTTAAACATTATATGATTCTATTAACATGACATTTTTGATGTAAAATTATAGGGATGGAGAACAGATTATTGCTTGCCAGGGGTTTGGAATTGGGGTGTGTGTGGCTATGAAGAGGAGGCGGGAGGAAGTGGGAGACTCTTGGTGGTTGAACAGTTCTGTATCTTGACTGTAGCCATGTCAGATTGCATTGAAGAGGTGCTCATCATCACTAACTAGAAAAACGCAGATCAAAATTACTTGGAGATACCACTTCATACTCATTAGGCTGGCAATTATAAAAATAAATCAGGAAAATAACAAGTGTTGATGAGGATGTGAGGAAATTGGAATTTTTGTGCATTGCTGGTGGAAATGTCAAATGATGTAACTGGTAAGGAAAATAGTATGGAGGTTCCTTAAAAAATTAAAAATAGCTACTATTTGATCCAACAATTCCATTTCTGGGTATATACTCAAAAGAATTGAAAGCAGGGACGCAGATATTTGTATCTGCATGTTCATAACAACATTATTCACAATAACCAAAAGTGGAAACAATCCAAATGTCTGTTGATGGATGGTTGGATAAACAAAGTTTTGTATATACGTATGATGGAATACTCTTCAGCCTTAAAAAGGAACGGAATTCTGACACATACTACAACACGGATGAACCTTGAGGAAATAATACAACGTGAAATAAGCCAGTCACGAAAGGACAAACATTGTATGAATCCACTCACATGAGGTGCCTAGGGTAGGCAAATTCATAGAGACAAAGTAGAATGCTGGTTACTAGGTAGGAGGGAGGAATGAGTACAGAGTTTTAGTTTTGCAAAATGAAAGTTCTGTGAATGGTTGATGGTGATGGTTGTACAATAATGTGAATATAC
>VBSM01003176.1:77108111-77120417 GCA_008086735.1 Cheirogaleus medius | reverse complement strand
CCTGTGAATCTATAATTATTTCAAAATAAAAGGTTGTGGTTTTTTTTTTTAGAGACAAGCCACAAATTTTCCTGGTTTACAGGAAATAGACAAAACTAACTGTAATAATTGGGAGACTTTACCATTTTGTCAGATTCTTCACCTGTATATGTAGGAATTAAGATTCTAAGGTCTAGTAGAATTTCTACCTTTCCACCAAAAATTTTTCACCTTTTGCTTCTTTTATGGTAAGGGTCCACTCTGTATGACAACACTGAAATATATCATCAATGATTTTGACTTCAGGTCATTATATTTTCTAAGTACATAAATCAATAAATTTTTGTATGGTAGGTAGGCTTTATCGTAACAGATTTGGGTGTTTTAGGAAAAGCATCACTCACAGTTTGTTTTTTATCTTGCTCTGCAGTGCTTCTATTTTGTTTTATGCATTATCTGTTAAACAATAGTGAGAAAATTCAGCGAGAATATAGACGTGTGTTCAACTAGATTAAAAATGTTCTTGGCAAGCGAATGATGCCAGGAGGTCAACAAAAAGGAGTGGGTGGGTAGGGTTTACCTCTGTCAGTGTAGGGAAGGAAAAGGAGCTGACATTGAGTGTCAACATTTCTGGAAGGCTGTGCTGCATCTACTGTTATGCTCTTATACGGGACTTAATTAGGGGCATTAGTGTTCTTTAGAAGGGAAAATGGAAGCCTAGAGACATTTAGTGCCTTTCCTAAGGTCAGACAGCTGATGAACGCCCAAGCTAGGATGCAGACTTACTTGGAGAGGCAGCCAAGTGTGGAGCCATGGGTAGGTCCTGGGGTCCAATATAGGAGGGCACCAGTTTTACCTCCTCTATTGGTCTTTGGCTCTGAGAGGACCTCGTTTATAAGCAGGAAGTGTTTATTACACATACTTATATGGATCTATCAGAAAGAAGATATTAAACACTATATTTTTGAGAGTAAATAGGTGTTGATTTGAATATGCATTCAATGAATATTTATTCATCCGTTAATTGGTTCCAGGCAGTGTTTTAGGGACTGGGGATAAAGCAGTGGACAAAACAGACCCAAATCAAGGAAAACAAGTAACATGTATGTAAGGCAGTGTTAAGGACTACGGGAAAACCTTTAGAAAGGAAGACTAGTAGGATGTGTTGGAATGGGTTGCTTTTTGAATAAGGTCATCGGGGAGCGCCTCACAGGGTGGGTGATGCTGGGTCCCCTGAAGGCAGCGAGGAAGTGAGGCTTGCAGGTCTGCTGGGGAAGGGCATTCCAGAGAGCGGGCACAGCAAGTCTCCACGCCCTGAGATGGGAATGTGCCTGGTGTGGCATGGACGTGCATCTGGGACAGAGTCACCGGTGGGGACGAGGGGTGGTCAGGAATGAGGTCAGAGGAATACAGGGCCACATCATAAAGGATCTTGTAGGCCACTGTTAGGACTTTTGCTTTTACTGTGTGAGATGGAGGTGGTTGGAGGGTTTTGAGCAGAGTAGTGTTGTCATGTGACTTAATTTGGAAAGTATCACTGGAAGACTTTGCCGAGAAGTGACGGAAGGGGCCCAGGGAAAAGCGGGAAGACAGGCTATAAGGCCCCTGCAGCAGTGTAGGCAGGAGAACATAGATAGAGGTCTGGGTTAGGAGTCTGGGTCAGGAGAGGTGATGACAAGTGGTCGGATTTTGATGGTAGTTTTTAGGTTGAGCCCACGGGACTCGCCGATGGGTCAGATACGAGGTATGAGAGACAGAGAGGCATGGAGAAGGATGCAAGTTCTTTGGTCTAAGCAGGGAAAGAGATGGAGTGGATGCCATCGGCAGAGACGGGGAAGAGCGTGGGAGGGCAAGTCAGGGGCTCAGTTTTGGATTGAGTGTGAGAGTTCCAGGGGGAGATGAGTGTTGTCTGTGTGCTAATCATCACGGTAGCACTTGCAAGCAGACAGAAGTAAGTATAAGATGCTTTCCAGGAACTTGCTCTCCAGGAACTTGCTGATAAATTAGGGGAGATAAAGTGCACACAAACTTACAAAGTGCATGACATTTATGAGTGATAGAGACCAAAGCTCTGCAGGACTTCAGATGAGGAATGATCGCCGTGGGCTGCAGCAGTGTAGGATCAGGTGGACTTGGATGAGGAGCTGGCACTTTTCCTGGGTTTGAAGTGTTTGCAGGGTTTGGCAGGTTAGAGCGCTGGAAAGCTGGCCATCTGGAATGATGCAAGACACAGAGTTAGAACGTTCAGCAACGGGGAATTACTCGTGTTGGCCAACATGAGGGTTTGAATTGGGGTTAAGTGGGGGTTTCAGTGGGGTTCAAGGTTGGAAGTACATTTAGGCTTAGGAAGGGCCTGGGTGCCGGTTAAGGAATTTGGCCTTCATTTTGTAGGGATTTGACTGAAGGGATTTGATTCATGTAGTTGACTTACTGCCTTAGCTTCCCATCAGCTTTCTTAGAAGTAAGCCTCTTTGGTGTTTAATTGTGCTAATTCTCCGGGTAGCTTCGACATTACTGACCACACTCTTCCCGACACGCTTGCCCCTTTTGCTTCCCGGACGTGTCTCATTCCTGTTTCGCCTCCAGTCTCTCTGACCACAGCTCCCCTGCCATTTGCTCAGGAAGTATTTAGTGAGAGTCTGCTCTGTGGCAGACCTGATTCTGGACACAGAGGATAAGACAGGCAGGGTCTAGTGGAGGGGCAGGCATTAAATACATGATCACACACATCACTGCATAATTTTGATTTTGCTAAGCTCTGTGAAGGAAAACTACAGAGTACTGAAGAAGGGGGTTCCAGGGTGGCCCCCGAGGAAGTGGCTTTTATCTTGAGTAAGGTTGGGTGAAAGGAAGTGGGGAAGGCATTCCAGACCTTGAGGGAGGGTCCCCCGAGGTCTTCCCTTGAACCTTGTCTCCTCCCATGCCACTCCCTCTCTGGGCATCTCTGTTCCGTTGGCCTCAGCTATCCTCTAGGGAGTTACTTTCTCATCTTACCTCCCCTGCATCTGAACCTGGATGTCCTAAAACGAAGTGATGAACTTCATGTGTCTTGAACTCTAAGAAGTATCTTTTCACTTGGCCATTTCTATTTGTCTTTGAGCTTTTCTCCTTGTACCAAACACCTTTTTCACCTTCTCTTGCCTGTCAAACACAGCTCCAATCCTGCTCTTCTGCAAAATGTTTTCTACCCATTTATTGTTACCTTTGTCTTCCCCGGCAGAACAAGTTAATCCTGGGACCCCATAAAGCACTGTCCATTCTTCTCTTTCCACTATGGGTTTGTACTGGTGACCATTGTATATTTGTCTGGGTTCTTAACAGATTGAAGCTTTTTGAACCTGCTGGTGCCTTGCATGAATTTGAGACTCAGAGTTTTACTAAATAACTGTTTTATGAGCAGAATAAAAATAGCTATTGAACACTTGTGAAACTGCTTTAAGTAGGACAATGAAAGTAGACAGAATGGAAAGAGTCATGTCTAATGCAGAATGAGAATATATCAGATGGAGAAAACCCATCTATCTGGTTTTCTCCTTGGCATCTTAATCAGGGGAGGCTGTCAATTGTTATTCTGGCTGGAGATGCTGCATAGATCTTGTAAAATCTGAAAAGCAAGAGATATTTTGAGAGAGAATTGGTCCCTTGGGACATTACAATCAACCTTTGGATCTCGTCATTTACATTTAGAATTACATTGTCAAGGTCCAGGGCAAAGGGTAGGAGACAAACCACATCATTTGGAAAGATTAAAGAAAAATAAATGAAACTGCATGCTAATTTGAGCCCCTCCCTAAGAAAAAGTGTAATTGATATTGAAGTCTGATAACCACGAATCTACTTGGAAGTAATTAGCGTTGACCGAGGGTGCTTCATAGAATCCATTTGTTTTCATTTCTTTTTAATGCCTTGTGATGATGGTGGTGACAGGCTCATTGTTCACTTGTTCTTGGCTCTTCCCAGGAGGTGTAGCTCTTCACCTGCTCCGGTTCCATGTGGCCTGCTTCAGGAAAAAAAGAAAGCATCTTATGTTGGTGGCATTCCATTCAAGAAAAAAAAAAAGTTGGAGGCATTTAGGGGTTCCCTTGCCTTGCAGAGATGATTGAATTAAGACATGCATTGCTTACCCCGGAGTAATTGAGCTCGTTTCCAAGTAGCATTTTCTCTTCTGCGCCAACGTCAGGCTTGCAGGTACACGCTCATTATTTCTGACTTTCTAATTATAGCAGTCATCACAGATTTTGGTGAGCTGCCTAGTTATTAGGTAATAACTCTCTCTCTGTTGTTGGGCTCTCATCTGAAGTTGTGATGAAGCTGAAGTGTGCACCGAGCATGGGTGTGTCTTTTTTTTCAAGGCTTCCATTTGTTCCCTCACTTCATGTATTTATTGCAAAGGTGTACTAAACATAGAGTAGAGCAGTGCTTTTTGCTTTTTGCATTTCAAAAGAAAGGGAGAGGGATTTTTTTCTCTTGGAGAGAAGGCTAGCCACACCTGGGAGACCCAGGAAAAACATTAAATTCTGGGATTTTTCTAATTCTGCGGAGCTAACCGATTCTGCAACAATCAATAGCAATAAGGATAAGAGCCCCAGAGAGTAGCAATTAGAGAACCTGGCACAACACCCTAAAGCTCCCCCTTCATGTATTGTGTTTTCTGCTCTTAAGTGGAGGCTGAGCCTGAGAAGGCAGATCTGTTCCACTGTAGTGTGGGTGTGTGAGGCTGGGGTGAGGGGATGCAGGATGCAGGGTGCCCCAGTGATGTTTAGTTAAGGTCTTGGCGACATTTGCCTGCACCTGCAGTCGCCGTGTTTGTTTTGGAAGACGTAACAGAAAAGTTTCTGTGCAATGTAGCAACTTTTTATTGTACTATAAAGCATGGCATTGTCTCTGAAACATCCTTTATTTTGGCAATGTAGACTCACTTCTGATGATTTGTTCTCCACAATCATAGAATGGCATAAGTTATGGGAGCTCTCGGTGTCCACATCATAATTCTAGAAGACGGCTCAGAAGGGGACTTACTGAAACATCCAGACTAGTATGTTTCAAACATCATTGATCTGAGTGCTGTTTTCATGCTTTTTGCCAAATCTGAGAACTACCTGTACCATTATTTACTTGACGTTTGTCTGGATTCTATCTTATGTTTGGTTTAGCCTCATCCTAAGGGTACTGTTTGGATTTGACAGTGTTGCAACTTGGATTCTGGAGCCAGACTGCCTGGGTTCGAATCTTGACTCTACCTATTCCTGGCACAGTGACTGCCTCTCTCTGTGTCTCTGTTTCCCCAAGTGCAAAATGGCGATAATAATAGTATCTGTCTCATAGGGTTTTTGTGAGGATTAAATGAAAAAAAAAAAAAAGAATGTAAAACAGTTACAATAGTGCCTAGCACATAGGAAGGGCTCAAAAAATGCTAGCTATTATTATTAGGTATATATTTTTAAAATAAACATGAAAATATTTAACCATTAAAATTAAAAATTACTTTTGTGCCACCTAATATTTGACTTTATTAGCAGGACATGTGTACCTTTCTGTGAGAAGCATTGATCTTGTCACGAAGACTCGTCCTTTCTTGGTGCTTGGTTCTTTCCTACATTACCCTGGACTGAGGCCACCAGGGATCCCATTCCATCTGAGCCAGCTGTGGCTGCTACAACAGCCGCCTTCATGGGGCAGGCTCCATAGCTTCCCTCCGCAGATACTGTTTTACCCTTTGACATCGCAGGGACCAACTCTAGTCTCTCTTCTCCATTACAGCCCTTTACATAATTGAAGAAATCTGTCATGCCTCCGCCAGTCATCTTCAGCCCTACAAAGTCTCAGCTTTTCCCTCTCAACCAGCCCCCGCCCGCCTTGCTTGTCTGATGTCATCTCTTTGTGGGAACAAAGCTTTGGGAGAGGAGGTTTGTCTGAGGACACGTGGGATACATTTTGCCGGTACTAATTAGCGTTCCTAAACTCTATGAGCACCTGGAACCTGCAAGCAGCCAATGTCTTCTCAGATGCAAAAGTTTCAGGTGGAAAGTGGATACAGCTAGTATTCCCGTTAAGAGCCAGAAAGATTAATTTAAAGAAATCTTGGAAAACTGTCATTGTGGTTGCCTCTGTGAAAGGGCACTTTGTGGCAGGTGAGCTCACTTTTCACTTTGTCCGCTTTTGTCTTTTCCATTTTATACCATACAGTGTATTACCTATTAGAAAAATTTATACACGCGCCTGCCCACTCCCCACTTACCCCATTTGGTCTGGCTAATTCCTTCTTCTCCCTTAAGGTCCAGCTCAGGTGCTCTTTCCCATTGTGAAGGTTTCCTTAACCCCCAACCTACTCCACCAGGCTGGGTCCAGGGCTTCCCTCCCCATTTCTGAGCATCCTGTGCAGACTTCCAGGCTGGGGCGAGTCTATTAGCACAGCCTATCATTATTCTCCACTTACTTCTCAGCCTTTTTGACTCCATACTCCCGAATGCCTTGAGGAAGGGCTGTGTCATTACTATCTATAATGCCCAGTGTCTGTGAGATGCCGGCCCAGAGAAGGCATGGATGTACCTGTACTGAATAGGATGCCGCACAGGTGGGGCAGGTGTGGGGAGGCCTGGGGAGGCTTCCTGGGGCAGGCGATGCTGGAGCCACCGTGGGGTCTCAGTAAGCATTTGCCAGGCTGCTAGGAAAGGCACAGCCCTCCAGGCAAGGTGAACAGCAAGTTCAAGGGCATACGGCATGACTGAGCATATCCTTTTAGAATAACCCACTCTGAAAAAATATTTTAACTCAAAACGCACCTAACATTTTATATAGCAAAACATAACTAATGTTTACCCAATTAGTAAAAAAGAAGTTTGTGCTATCGGAGCCTTGGTGTGGCGGGTGTGAAGTGAGGGTGGTGGGCACTCCTGGGGGAGGACACAGAAGCAGCAAATGTCTGCAGGCAGCACAGCCTGGAGTGCACCCAGGAAGCTGGAGAGGAGAAGGAGTAGCAAGAAATAACCTTGGAGGGTTAATTTGTGGGTAGATTTTGGAGGTTCTTAATGGCAGGTGGGAAGTTTGGACTTTGGGAGCCACTGAAGAGTTTTGAACATGTGCAATTGATGTGTCAGAGCTGTAGTCAGCGTTAAGTTGTCCTAACTAGACGGAATAACTGATTTGAAAAGTTACTTCTTTTTTTTTTTTTTGAGACAGAGTCTTGCTAGAATGCAGTGGTGTCGTCACAGCTCATTGCAACCTCAAACTTCTGAGTTCAAGCAATCTTCCTGCCTCAGCCTCCCAAGTAGCTGGGACTACAGCTGGTACCACCACGCCCAGCTAATTTGTTTTATTTTTTGTAGAGATGGGGTCATTGCTCAGTCTGGTTTTGAACTCCTGACCTCAAGTGATCTTCCTGCCTCGGCCTCCCAAAGTGCTAGGATTACAGGTGTGAGCCACCCTGCCTGGCCTAAAAAGCTACTTATTAAGTCAGCGGGGCAAGAGGTATTTGCGTAGGGAGGGAGAACCAGCAGAAGCTGGAAGGAAACTGGTTCTGGCACATGGTGTTTTAGGGAGATCTTTGAGCACTCTCTGTGCCCAGTTTAATATAGAACATGGCATGGGGCAGACAAAGGTTGGAAATGATCAAGGAAACAATAAGAATGACGATCTGTTCCTGAGCGCCAGAGATAAAGCCATTGGTCAAGTAATAGGATTTGTGGTTAGAAGTGTCTTAGACCTGCCGGGTATGGGCTGTATTATGGGGTCATTATGTATCTTTCTATTAGCTTTGGTATGTCTGGTAATTGTTCTGAACTTTTTAATGAGTAATTCTGAAACTCTTTCTAAAATATAGGAACAGAAGTGTCCCATGAAGCATAAGGCTTCCCAAGACACTGTGCTTTGCTTGTTCCTGGAGGAGATGGGATTTCAGAAACCTCAGAGTCTAAGTATTGAGTTACCCTCCAAATGTTTTTTAAAGATAACAGCTGACTAACTGAGCAGATAGGTTAAACAGACTTTCCATATGAATAGAACGTGATTATAATTATTCCTATCCTTGAGTTGTGGGGCTTAGTTTCTGCTATGTGTAAATTTTTATGACTCAGAGAAATATGTTGTAAAGCTAGGATCCATATAGACATTGTTTTGCCTTTGATTAAGACTTGAGATTTTGTCTGTATAGCAAGTAAGTCTCACTTCGTTTTATGAGATGGGCAAAAGGAACATAGAGTTTGTTGTCGAAAGCGTCAGGGTTGTATCATTTGGCTCCTCAGGGTCTGCCGGACCACTCCTCACTATTTAGTTTCCGTCTTCATCTCTCTCCCTTTGGACTGAATTGCGTCCCAACCCTCTGACAAATTTATGTGTTGAAACCCCAGCCTCCATTATGGTGGTACTGAAGATGAGGCTTGTAGGAAGTAATGAGGTTTAGATGAAGCCATGAGGTTGGGCCCCCCATGATGGAATTAGTGTTCTTTTAAGAAGAGGAGGAGAGAACAGCAGTGCTCACTCTCTGCCATGTGAAGACACAGCAAGAAGGCTACAGTCTACAAGCCCAAAATAGAGCCCTCACCAGAACCTGACCATGCTGGCACCCCGATCTCAGACTTCCAGCCTCCAGAATTGAAAAAACAAGTTTCACTTTATTCAGTACCATTCCCAGTCTATGGTATTTTGTTACAGCAGCCCAAGCTGACTAATACAGTCCTACCATGAACAAAACCGGTAAAAGTACAATACAGGGTTCAAGGTCATGTGTTTACTACATGGAAATGTGGCACCATTACTCGATTAGGCTGTGTTTATGTGTCTAATAAAGACAGACCAAGGTAAAAAACTGGGGTCCATTTATGTGACAAATTCTAGTGACAGGGAGGGCATCCTTTGCTTAAGAGTCAATAAAATCCTTGCAGCTTGGGACACTACAGGCTCTAAGTATGGACACTTGGAACCTTTTGTGTATTTGACTAGCTTAATGTTTAAATATGAAAGTTCTTGGATGTCCTGTCAAATTTAATGAACTGGTTAATCTATGATTAATATCAATTTTGGGAGAGACGGTCCTGTAGCAATAATAGAAGTACCTAAGATGAGACAGTTTAAAACAGAAAAGGATCAAGAGAAGTATGAATGTATTTCAAAGATCTTGAAATCCATCTGTCAGTTTTAGCTTTCCTAAAAATCATCCATTTGTAGTGGCTGAAGGCCAGCCTCATGTATGCCAAGTTATATTTAGGAAAACAAAGAGGGAAGGAAAAGCTCATATCCATATGTGGAAGTGCTCCCAGCTATGCTTTTATTCCCCCAGATCTGAAATACAGTGGGACTCCCTGAGAGTGCAGCTTCATGGGCCTCCGAGGTGGCAGCCTTCTCAAAAGAGAGCACATTATCTAGCCTCTCGCTGTGCTAGGCTGATATGGTGGCAATATTTTGTGGATTTTAGTTGACTTGTGTTTTTTTTCCCCCCTAATTAGTGCAGTCATGAGCTATGCTTCTGTTGGAGTTTTAGGAAAAAGAAAGATATTTTGAGGAATTTTGTAATCCAAAGGGAATTATAGGCAGGCATCTTGACTTTGGAAACACACAACTCCCCAATATTAATTCAGGCAGTTAGAGAGTTGCATTCATCCTTTCAGTTGAAATAATAGGTAGTGTGTATCTACCAAAAATAGTTTCAGCAGTGGCGAGATTTACTGTGTAACTTATTGAAAACTTGTGCCCTTAAAATTTGGTTGACCTTCTATAGGCCCATGAAGGTGAGTGTTAAGTTCTTGTGAAACCAAAATCAAAACAACTTGAGTCGTTCATTGTGCACACACCTGCACCAGAGCCATGGAAGCTACGGAGAAGCAGTAGACCTCTGTTGTCCAATATGGTAGCCACTAGCACATGTAGAAATTTAGATGTAAATGCATTAAAGTTAAATACAACAAAAAGTTCTGTTTCTTAGTTGCACCAGCCACATTTCACGTGCTCATCAGCTGCAACAGCTTGTGGCTACTCTATGAGATGCTGCAGACATAGCACATTTCCACCGTAGCAGGAAGTTCAGTTGGATAACGTAGTGTGGGATAATGTTCTCTGCCCCTGATTAATGTTAATCTATTTGAGATCTGGGATAAAAAGATGTGAAGAAGGAGAGGATAAAAGAAAACGTAATTAACATTTTATCAGCAGTGTCTCTGTGCGGCATGTGATTGATTATTAGAGTAATTTTACAGGCAGTGAATGATGCAAGACAGGCTGAGGTGGTCAGGGAAGAGCTGTGATTTTTTTTACTGAACGTCTACGTAACCGGTGTGACTCCGTCAGGCAGCGATGAGGCGGGAAGCATCCTCTAAAAATGGGCTGAAGTTTTGTTGGGGGACAGGGAGGGGACAGTGTGCTTGAGGCAGGAACCAGTGCAAATGAAAATGTGTGGTCTCCTCTTAAAAAATTATTAAGTGTTTCCAAACCACAACAGCAGAGCGTGAAACCAAGCATGGGGCTCTTCTAAATCACAGGTCGCATGGCCTGGTTTGAGGGATGGTGAGTAAGCCAAATTGGCTAGGTTCTCATGAGTTCCGAAGGAGAGTAGTGAGAGATATAACCCCAAACACTATGAAACTTAAAACCTTTTCATTGTCTCAGCTACAACACATCAGAGCATGGTGTATTCATCATGGTCCGTTGTTTGGAACCAGAGCCCTGCTCTACCCGGTGACTTGTCTTCCTATCCTGCGGGTGGCACTGAAGATAGTGTTGTTTTTCTGGACACGATATAAAGCAACAGTGCATGGCGAACTTCATCCCTGCCAACTGTAAGCATTATCTTTTCAAAGTAAATAAACAATGGAGTTTTGAAAGTATCATCTGAGTGCCACACTAGCTGAGGGCTTGGTATTCATTAATTTGTTAGTAGACAATTGTACTGGAACTTTCTCTTTCATTTTGAATGCCTCAAAGGGAGTTATTACTCCAAATAAAAAAGCAAAATATAAATCACTGTGGAGGCATTATATTTTTATTGTAGACATACTTAAAAAATAATACTATGTAATAGGCTGGGAATTCTTGGCACTTAAGTTCTGATTTAACATAAACCACAATGGGTCATCTTTCGTTAAATGTGTGATAAATCTGTGCATGGCCTTTTTGTCTGGGAAGTAATGATTAAAGTGTTTGCCTGTCATGTCGGTGGTTAAGGAGAATAAAATAACACAGACTTGATGAAAATGCACACCTTTTATTTGGCAAAGGATTCAAATTCCCTTTCCTCACACCTTTTCTTCATTCCCTACCACAACCCCCCAGGCTTGGCAAGGACAATGTCTCGGTTTTACTTCTCCAGGCAGTAAACACATTTCCCCTTGACATTTTTAGCTTTTTACTTTGAGATAATTATAGATTCACATACAGTTGTAAGAAATAATACAGATCGCATGTACCCTTTACCCAGTTTTCCTCCATAACAGTATCCTGCAAAACTATAGTACAGTATCACAACCGGGACATTGGCATTGATACAATCCACTGATCTTGTTCAGATTTCCTCAGTTTTACCTGTGCTCATGTGTGTGTGCTCTGTGCAGTTTTATCACAGGTGTAGGTTAATGTGTCACCTCCACAGTCAAGTTCCACACCACCAGGATCCCTGACGTTGCCATTTTATAAGCACAGACCCTGTTCCTTCCCTTCACCCCATCCCCCGCCATCATTCTTAACCTCTGGCAACCCCTCATCTGTTCTCCCTTTCCATAATGTTCCCATTTCAAGACAAAACAAATGCAATAATAACAGTAGTATATAGCCTTTAAGATTGACTTTTTCCACTCAGCATAATTCCCTGAACATTAATCCCAGTTTTGTGTGTATCAATATTTTGTTCCTTTTTACTGTTAAGTAGTAGTATTCATGGTATGCAGGTACCGTAGTTTGTCTAAAGGACATCTAGCTGGTTTCTAGTTTGGGGCTATTACGAATAAAGCTGCTATGAACATTCATTGTATTAGTTGGCGAGGCTGGCATAGCAAAGTGCCACCGACTAGGTTCAACAACAGACATTTAGGACTTCAATGTGTGAATTTGGAAGGTGGGACTCAGTTCAGAACATAATATTTGTGTGCAGATTTTTCTGGACTATCATTTTTAATTTCTCTGGGGTAAATGTTCAAGGATGCAGTTTCTGGGTAGTATGATAATTGCATGCCTAGATTTTTTAAAAAGTGCCAAGACGTGTTAGAAAGGCTGTACTGGTTACGTTCCCACAACGTATGAGTGATCTTGTTTCTTCACGGTTCTCAGCATCATTTGGTGGTGTTGCAGCTTCTTGTTTTTGCCATTCTATTAAGTGGGTTTCATTGTGGTTTTGATTTGCATTTC
>VBSM01003176.1:77072819-77104187 GCA_008086735.1 Cheirogaleus medius | reverse complement strand
CTCTGTAGATCACTTTGGGTAGTATAGATATTTTAACAATGTTGATTCTGCCGAACCACAAGCATGGCATGGTTTTCTACCTGTTTACAACCTCTGCTATTTCCTTCCTCAGTGTTTCATAGTTCTTCCTGTAGAGGTCTTTTACCTCCTTAGTTAAATATATTCCTAGATACTTTATTTTCTTTGTTGCTGTTGTGAATGGTATTGAGTCTTTGATTTGGTTCTTAGTTTGACTGTTATTAGTATATATGAATGCCTCTGCTTTGTGTGTATTGATTTTGTATCCTGAGTCTTTACTGAATTCGTTTATAAATATCAGGAGTCTCTTGGTTAATTCCTTGTAGTTTTCTAGATATAATATCATATCATCAGCAAAGAGTGAGAGTTTGATCTCTTCTGCTCCCATTTGGACACCCTTAATTCCTTCTCTTGTCTAATTGCTCTAGTAAGGACTTCTAGCACTATATTGAATAGAAGTGGAGATAGTGGACAACCTTGTCTGGTTCCAGTTCTAATTGGGAATGCTTTCAATTTTTCCCCATTCAGTATGATATTGGCTGTGGGTTTGTCATATATGGCTTGTATCATTTTTAGGTAAGCCCCATCTATGCCTATTTTGTTAAGCGTTCTTATCATAAAAGGGTGTTGAATTTTGTCAGATGCTTTTTCTGGGTCTGTAGACCTCCAGGGTTTCAGGTGAGTGGTCTGAACTGCTGACTGCCTATAGGTTATCTGTTGTTTCTCTCTGCAATAGTTTTGAGAAGTTTAATCATAATGTATCTTGGTGTGAATCTTTTGGAGTTTATCCTATTTGTGATTCACTTAATTTATTGAGTCTGTAGATTTATGTCTTTCACCAAATTTGGGATGTTTTCAGCAATTATTTCTTAAAATACTCTTTTAGCCCACTCTCATTCTCCTTTCCTTCTGAGACCACAAAGATACAAATGTTGGAGCCATTTTTATTGTTCCACAGGTACCTGAGGCTCTGTTCATTTTTTTTTCTTCACTTTATTTTCTCTCTGTTGGTGAGATTGTGTAAATTTTATTGATTTGTTCTAAAGTTCATTAATCCTTTCCTCTGTCATCTCCACTTCATTATTGAGCCCATTTATTGAGTTTTTAAAATTTTTGCTATTGTATTTTCAGTTTAATTTATTTATTTTAAGAGAATTTTTAAGTGTTTATTGAAGCATTTTAAACATGGCTACTTTAAAATCCTTGTCAGATAATTTCAACATTTGATTCATCTTGGTATTGGTGTCAGTTGTATTTTCTCATTCAAGATGTGATTTTCCTGATTCTTGGTATAATGAGTGATTTCTGACTTTTTTTTCTGGACATTTTGCCTATTTTGTTAGGAGTTTCTGAGGCCTGTTTAAATCTTTTATTTTAGAAGGCAGTCACCCTGTTTTAAGTTTAGTACACCCAGATCCGGGCCTACTTTTGTGGGTTGTGATTCCAATGATAATTTAATTTTTAAGACTGGTGTATCTGGTGCAGTGAGGCTCCCACTGGTCCTGGCTGATGCTGCCTTAGGGGTAGAAAGTAGCTTGCACAGGCCAGGCCACCTTTCACCTTTGGATGGAGGGAGTGTCTCCCACCCACAGGATCACTGAGGCCTTCCATGCCCAGCTGTTTGCTGTGTTGGGATGGCCCTACTGCCGCTTCCCAGCTCCCCAGTGCCTCTTGATGGAGAGGGGAGTCTTCAGCCTACAGGAACATCACAGCTTCCCGTGCCAGGTCATTTGTGATGAGATCCCCCTGCCTTGGGGATGCAGAGCACTTTCCAGGCTGGGCACTTGTTGTGGGAGGATCCCTCTTCCCTGGGCTGCCTGGCTCCCAGGTGACTCTAGTGGGGAGGAGAGTCATAGGCCTGTGGGGACATGAGGCTTTCCAGACACTTTTTATGGTGGGATTCCCATTAGAACTGCCTTTCCCCACCCTCCCCTAGTGGTTCTCAGTGGAGGTTAGTGTCTTATCCAATGGAGAGCAGAGTGAGTCCCAGGCCTGCTTACTGTCTGCAGCATTGCCCATCAGTCCCCCTTGTCTGGTTCACATGATGCTGTCAGCAGGGTTTCCGTGTGATTCAAGGGAGACATGGGCTACCTGGGCACCTTCTGGTGCTGGGTTGAGGATCAGGAAATGCCAGGCCTGGGTTGCTTCCTGCTTTTGGGTGCAGGACTGTAAGGCACCCTGCTTATCTAGCCCCAGGTCCCTGACCATCCTACCTTCTTCTTCACACCTTTCAGAATTCTCCTTTGGTTGACTCTGTGTTTAATTCCAGGGTTTATAGTTGTACCTGGCATGTAGAAGCAGGGAGAAGTGAGTCTGTACCATCTTGTCCAGACACATGTATTTATTCTTCAGCTTTCATTTCCTTTCTGGGTTTATTTTCATCTCCTTTTCCTTGAAAAGCTTTGAGAGTGAGCTTCAGTCAAGCAGTAGCCTCTCACTCTTGAGTACACGGGTACCATGCTCTGCTGTGTCTGGCCCAGGTCAAAATCCCAGTAGGCTGAATTTATTTTATTTTGCTGGTGTGGAGTCATGTCATTCTATTAATATAAGAACAAAAGTTTAAGTCCACGTGTGCAGGGAATAAAGGAGAGGGAGCTGCCGCCACGTCCCTGTGTGGGGAAGATGGGCTGCGTTGACGCTGCCCTCTCCTCCCTGGCCCTGCTCCCATGGGCAGTGCTGGTGTGGCTGCTGGGGAGGGTTGTGACATCTGTCCTCCCCGTTTCTGTCACTCGAGGCAATGCCCAGTAGCCATCAGTCAAGGAACTATCTCTGGCTTATCTAGAAGTAATTCTTGTACTTTGGGCACTGAAAGGGAATGGAGAAAGCATGGAAATCACTTTAAGATTAGTGAGTATTAGTAGAGAAGCTGATGAGATCTCTGCTGGACGGCTGTTTTTCCTTTGAACAAGGGCACACACATGGCCTTCTGCGCAGAAAGATAAACCTGCATCAAATTTGTCTTGTCAGGCAAGATGTGTTCCATTAGTAAGACTGATTCCATTATAGAGTGAATTGCAAAAGAAATAATTTCATTCCTGCTCCCTACCTCAGGCCCTTTTTCTAATGCTAAGGGCACGGTGAGATGAGAGATGCCTTGTTCGCCTTTGGGCTATAGAATGGTTTGGGTCAAGCAGGCAATGTTGGATCAATTCACTTCTGCATTTTACACAGAATTGGAGTGTTGTGCTTAATTATTCTGACACAAGAAGCTATAGACCCTTACTACTTCGTGGGAGTCAGTGGAATTGATGTTGTCTTAAGGAGAGAATTTGAAGTATACTGATTCTGGCTCTATTCATTTAATGATTAATCAATTAATGAATTTCTGGTTAAGTTCCTATATTTTCTGTTCTATGTAAGACTTATATTTTCATTGACTACATGAAAGTGAGTTGGATGCTAATAGAAATACGCAGTTTAAGTATTTTAAACTGACATTGGATTGTCCTTTAAGAAGAGCTATTAATCATCGGCTACTTTTAAGCTATTTAAACATTCTATTAAATATCTAGAACTGACACAGGGAAGTAATTCCCAACCCTGGGAATCACTCGAGGCCCAAGTGAGTCCTTGGCTTCGCGCAGGAAAGAAGTCAAGAGCGAGCCGACAGTGTAAAGCGAAAGCAAGTTTTCTTCAGGAAATACAGAAGATCTACTCCACAGACAGAGTAGAGGTTAGTTCTGGTTCTCCCTGCTGAGGAGAACAGCTCCTGTGGTTTTCTTGATTTCTTTATTTAAGAAATGGCTTAATCATAGGCCAAGCAGGGGAGGAATATACATGTTAGTTTTTCTTAGAACTGGGAACCCTCTCTTTTCTTTACTTTATAAAGTTCCTCCTGGACCGGTCATGGTGTTGGTGTGAGTTTCTTTTAGCATGCTAATACCTTACAACTAGGGTACAATGCGCTGCCAGGTCAAGAAGCGGCTAGTTCCTTCGCCATCTTGGTTCCAGCAGGTCTTGACTTATTCTGTCTCCACATCCTGTTCTTGATCAGGGTGCTTAGGGGCTTTTGACTCTGTTAAGCAGTGTCGGCTGGTTCCCTGTCTCAGTACTATGTTTTGAAAATCTTAATTGCCATTCGAGTGACTCCCTGGGACTCACGTTTCTCTGTGGGGTGGGTCATGGTGAGAGAAACTCTACCTCGGGGTTCAGGACCCAGCTCTGAGTCCACGACTTGGCTTTGTATCCTGGTTGTACCATTTTCACACTTTGGGCAAGTTAACTCACCAAACTTCAGTTCAGTTTCCTCATATATCACTGGGGAAATATGTACCACTGTATGAAATATTGCGAGTACTCAGTGGAGCAATATAAGCAGAGCATTCAGAACAATATCTTGCTTATAGCAAACACATAATCACTGTTAGCTTTTCTTATTGTTATTATGAAGCCAAAAGAAAGCAGGTATGGCTGTGGGAATTAAAATGAACACTTGCAGAGAAAACCTCCTTGGCGTTGTTATCCGTTATCGTGATCTTGAATACTCTGAGCAATAAAAACGCTGTGTGCTCATGTTTAGCTCGATGCCACATTGCCCTGTCCGTGTGCACTGTGCTTTGTTGCAGCGGCTGCTGCCTACCACCTCTGACACACGCCCTGCCTCCTCCAGCCCCAGGGGTGGGGATTCTCCCGGCTTCTCATTATTCTGTTCTTCACAGCAGTCACATTGGAGACAGGCTATTGAAGACACAAATCCCCATCTAATCTGTTTCTAAAAGGTATGGACTTAAGAATAGTGTGCATTTATGACAGTTAATTTTGTTGTACTTTGTTATTAAGAGAAGATGATGTTAATACCAAGCGAGTAATAAAAAATCAATTAAAATCATTTAGGGAAATTAAAGTGCTGACAAGTTCATAATAGCTTTTCTGGTTGTTAAATGAGATTGACATGGATTAACAATTGGTGGTGGACAGAAATGTGCTGAATTCTCTAAAGTCTATTTCCATTAAAATGACAGCTGTGTGTGAGAGCCAGCACTGGGGCATTTAGTTCCGGGACTCATGAGTGTGAAGGAGAGAGCTAATCAAATAAGACAACTTGTACTTAATTTTAATTAAGTAAATTCCCCTTCACGTTTTAATCACCTAAACTCAGTCATGGGTGGTGCAAGTGGCCAGCCACTTTATCGTCTAACTCTCGTTGCTTTTTCTAATGTATTTATTAAAAATAAAACTTATGGCCTTAACTTTTGTACTTGATCATGCATTCTGAATTAACCTCTTTATTGAGAACAGCTTGTCAGTCATCTTTTCAGTATTTAAAATTTTTGTCTCATAAATCCGCAGAAATCATTTTTATAAAAATATACTGAAAAAATCAGATAGTACAATTTGCTGTGTAAAATGTAATTTGATGTAAGAGATATATCATTGAGGGTGTTTAGTTGCTGAAACAGCAACTGTGTACTTATAAAATATGAGTTTTGAAGTCCATTAAAGCCTCTTCATTTTGATATGTGTTTTGGCGATGTGGGTGTAAATGGGATTCTAATCTTTGTTTTTTCATTAGGTTCTTGCTTCCCTGGGCTGTTGGGTGCAGAAAGGTAGCATGTAATCAAGATTTTGTTACACTAGTGGGATGTGACCAGGTGCTATAGTCCTTACAGTAATCACATCATCTTCTACTTAAATGTAGAGCATGTAGAGCATGAAATTATGTTTTTGGTTGATGTAAATAGAAGCCTAATTTATGAATTTTGTAGCAGCCTATGATAGTTGACTCAATAAATATTTTTTATTTATTGCTGTCTGCGAAATGCTGTGCTCCACACAAGAAAGATGTAAAGATGAATTAAAAACAAAGGCCCTGCACATAAGTTCTCTGTAATGGGAGAAACAGACATCTGAGCGATAGTACAAAGCACTAGAAAATCAGTTCTAAGCAGAGATAGAATTTTTTTAATTGAAAAATCAGAGAAGGCTTGAAACTTGACTTTTGAGCTTGGCCTCAAATAAAGATTTTGGGAGGTAGAAAATGGGTAGGACTGTCCTTCCAGGCTGGGAGCCCAGCTTGAGCAAAGGTGTAGAGGAGAGTCCACTCTACTTTTGGAGAGTGATAGAAGAACATGGGTAAGATACGGAGTGAGGGAGGGAGGGCTTTACTGATGAGGAAACGAGTCTGGAAACCCAGGTTTACTCAGCCAACAGCAAACACTTCTTAGCACCTGCTGAATGTCAGGTGTGTGCTGGCTGCTGGGCCTGCCTTGTGGGGAGCTGACAGCCTGGAGGGTTGCCCTCCTGTGTAGTGTGTATTTTTGAGGGTGAGAGTTTTAAGAAGGAAACTCTGGTGCGCCGTGGAGGGGAAGGTTGGATGGAGGGGGAGAGAGAAGTCTGAGGAGGTTGGGGGTGCAGGCAGGGAGGGGAGAGAGTGGGATTCTCCACAGCGCTGAGATGTATTCCAAAGGTCCAGCCCAGGCATGAGCCATCTCTTTTTTATGTGAGAACCTTTTCAAGAAAAAAAAAAAGTTTATGGGCTGTGGTCTTTGCGTTTTTCCCTTCTTCAGAATAACTTATTTAGCCTCACATGGTAAAATTAACAATAGGTATGTTTGTAACTGAAATTATCTATTAAATAGAAGATCGTCTAGGAGCAAAACGTCATTATGTTTTATCCACTAAAATGTGATTGTTTGGGCATAATCGACTAGCGGCAACCTCCAGGCAGCTTTCTTACCATTTATCCTGCAAGTAGACTGAGGCCTTCCCTGGGGGCTGGGGGACATCCAGTGGTTGCCGGTCACTTGGTGGGCTGGTGAACAGGAGAATGTTGTGTGGTGGGAGTGGAGCCCTGCCTGCCTCCCCCTCTTCTTCTGGGGCTGGGCATGGGAGCCAGGCATTCTCCATAGCACCTCTGTTTCCCTACTGGGCAGATTTAAAATTGTGGGTCCCTCTGTTCTGGTATGTACTGAAGGGTAGAATGAAAGTATATAGAACTCAACGTATAGGGAAATAATTGGCAATTTCAATAAGAACATCTCATCTATCTAAGAATTGTTTAGCCTTTCAGGCATCTATAGGTTTTAGTAAGACCAGTGATTTTTAGTTTAATTAGTGATTTTTGAGTATCTTCCTTGTTTTCATAGTAGAATTGTATAATAGAATCAGGAACATTTTGGGGGGGAGTGGTCTGATACAGTTAACAGTGCATAGTGTTTGCCCCAGTACACATGATGAAGGGCACTTCTAATAACCATAGGGTGCTATTACCTGTGGGATTTGGAGTGGGTAGGTGTAGCTGATGGTCATAGTTGGGTGAAAAAAAGCATACAGGTAATTGCAATAACTCTTACTAGTGGAGTTGAGAGCCATTGCCCTTTTATAGCTGTTTGTTTCAGAGGAATTAGAAAAGTCAGGCAGATCTGGAGTCAGGTGGACCTGCGTCCTGGTTTTACCTAGCAATTATGACTTTGGGCAGGTTACTTGTGGTAGATTGAATAACTGAGCCCAGTTTTTCAACCTATGTTCTAGAAGTACACACTCTGGTCACGGCCTCATGCTCACTGGAGCACAATTCCTTGGCTTTGGGTGCGGGCACAGGACTTGCTTTGACTAAGGACATACAGTTGGTCCTCTGTACCCTTGGGTTCCACATCGTGGATTCAACTAACTGCTGATAGAAAATACTTGGGGAACAAAACAATAACAAAAACCAATATAATGATTAAAACAATACAAATAAAAGCCAATACAATATAGCAACTATTTATATAGCGTTTACATTATATTAAGTATTATAAGTGGAGATGATTTAAAGCATACAGGTGAATGTGGGTAGGTTATATGCAAATACTTTGCCGTTTTATATCAGGGACTTGAGCATCTGTGGATTTTGGTATCCATGGATCCATGGAGGTACTGGAACCAATGCCCCGTGGTTACTGAGGAACAAATGTATCAGCAAAAGTGATGCAGGAGGAGCCCTGCTTGTGTGCCTGGGCTCGTGCTCAGGTGAGAACATGTCCTGGAGTCGCTGCCCCTTTATCCCAGGCCCCAACGTAAGAAACA
This sequence comes from Cheirogaleus medius, assembly GCA_008086735.1. Classification (NCBI taxonomy): domain Eukaryota; kingdom Metazoa; phylum Chordata; class Mammalia; order Primates; family Cheirogaleidae; genus Cheirogaleus; species Cheirogaleus medius. The sequence goes on along the minus strand of VBSM01003176.1, from coordinate 77,096,162 downwards.
GGGAACAGACCTAAACCTACCTCAACCTGGAGCCTGGCAGGTGAGCGCAGCCTGGATCAGCTGAGCTGCAACTGTTGTGCAGACTCATATGTGAGAAAAATAAACGTTTGTGATTATAAGCCACTGAGATTTTGGGGTTTGTTACGTAGCATGACTGTGGCAATAGAGAACTAACTCTGTGCCTGTTTTTCCTCCCGTAAAACATGAATATCATCTCCTTCCTTTCACAGGATGGTTCTAAGGCTTAAAATAAAACAATCCTATCAGTATAGGGGTTGACTCATGGTAAGCAGGAAATAAATAAATTGTAGCTATTTTTAATAATTAAAATATGAGATATACACCCAAAATAAAGGGCCTACGTTTTGTATAGTATGGAATTAACCAAGTAAAGAGGAAAGTATAGAGGAGGAAGTAAAGAGGAAAAAGGTATGTCTCTCACACTGTGTTATGTGTCTACTGTAAACTTGTTATTGTTTTGGGTGCTTTATGTTTACTCATTCCATGTATGTGTTAGCTGTGTTCTCCAGAGAAATAGAACCTGTCTATCTATCTAGTCCATCAATAGTTATCTGTTTACTTATCTATTTATTGGGATTGGCTCACATGATTGGGAAGGCAGCGAGTCTGAGATTTTCAGGGCAGGCCAAAAACTTAGGTAAGAGTTGACATTGCAATCTTGAGTCCGAAATCTGCAGGTCAGGCAGTGTGGAGACTCAGGCAGGGTTTCTGCGTTATAGTCTTGAGACAGAATTTCTTCCAAATTGGGAAACCTCAGTCTTTGCTCTTCAGGCCTTCCACTGATGGGATGAGGCCCACCCACGTTACGGAGGGTGATCTGCTTTACTTGAAGTCAATTGATTGTAAATGCTAACCACATTTAAAAAATGCCCTCTTGGGAACGTCTTGACTGGTGATTGGGTACCATAGCCCAACCAAGTTGACACGTAAGATTAACCATCACAATGTATATTAACGGGTTGGCTGCTGTGTGATTGGGCTGAGCCCACACTGATGAAATGATACGGACCTGGTGCCTGCCAGTGTCGAGTCCAGTGGCTGCTATTTAATCTTTATAGATGCTCTGTACACATGTGCCATTCAGCAAATGAGAAAACGAAGGCTCTGGGGAATGAGCTGTTTAACTAAAGTCACACGTTTGTCCATTCCAGAGACCTTACTGTCTCCGTTCCCTGTGCTGCCTGTCAAAGGAGACCATTCCCCAGATGATAACGGCCATCGGTCAGTGAGCTATGGCTTATAGGGGATTCTCTGGCAGAAATTGACTCATGACTCCTTGACTTCATGCTTGGATGGCTGTTAGTCAATTTGGACTAATGAAATGGGAATTTATTGACATAAATTTTAAATGCAACAAATGCTGAAGGCTTTTATGTGTGCACATTTTATTTTATCAGATGACACTTCCCAGGAGTGGAGTTAACAGAATGAATCCCCAGTCTTCCAACAAATACCGTAATTAAGAGAAGGTTCATGCCAGAAAATGAAATAAATCTACTGTAAATGCTTGTATACAATAGATTAATTGCATAGTATAACACAAAACTCAAACTAATGTTTGTATATAGTGGAGATATTTATTGTTAAAGTTTATTTCATGTATCCTTACTGTTGCATTGGGTTTTCAGGTGTTCCCTCCTTGTTCTTTTATATTTATTAGTTAATATTATGTGTTAGTGTTCTTGTGTCTATTTTCCAGTTCACAGTTCTAGAGAGAAGGATCCTTTCTGATTCACTCACTGTGTTACTGCAAGGACTTAGATACTGTTTACTGCTGGGGGAAGGCCATCTTTGTGGTGAACTTGCTGTATGATTTGCTGTTTTTAAAGTTTACTTTTGTATTGACTTACATACAATAAGGACACACAACTTAAGTGTCTGGCTCAATGAATTTTTACATCTATATAAACCTGTGTAACCACCATCCACATCAAGATTTAGAATATTTCTAGAACCCCAGCAGGCTCCCTGGTCTTCCGCCCAGACTCTCCCTACCGCTAGGTAACCACTGTTCTATCACAGTGGTGATTGAACTGTGGCATCTGTGGCTGAACTTTGTACAAATGGGATCATTGAACAGGTGCTCTTAACTGTCTGGCTTCTCTTGCTGCATGTTCTTCTATATTACATGGCATTTTGTAGTTCTTTTCTTCAATGCAGTGAAGTATTCTGTTGTATGAATAGTCTGCACTTTATCCATTCTACTGCTGAGGGGCATTTGAGTTGTTTCCAGTTTTTTGGTTGTTCTGCATACTTCTGCTGTGAATGTTTTTGTTTCTTTTGGTATAAACTCAGGAGTGAAATTGCTGAGTCATAAGGTGTACGTATATTTAGTTTGAGGAGATGCGGCCAAATAGTTTTTGAAAGTGGTTGTAACCAATTTACGCTACCGTGAGCAGCGTATGGTAGTTCCAGCTGTTCTGCATCCTCATCAGTGCTAGTGTTTTGATTTGGTTTTAAAATATTGCAGACAAGTCCTCTCAAAGACATTTATGGGATTGTATAAGTGACTTTATTAACAGCAATAATCATCACACACTGTCCCCTTGTGATTAGGTCCTTGAGTTGTGAGCTGTTCCTGACAAGCCCTTTCCTTAAGTTCCCGGGGGTTATTCTGCGATGACTTCACCTTGACATTCGGGATGTTTGCATGCTGAGGCCGAGTTAAAGTGCCCATTATTGCATTTGCCTCCTTCTGGGCAGTGCCCTAAGACCAGACTTGTCTTTTGAGGTGAGATTTTGTATTAGGGAAATAGAGGTACTCTGACTTGAAACCACTTCTCACCATGTTCCTTCACAGCCCCACGGGGTACTTTGCTAGTTGCCTTAATGTTCGTGTGGTTGTAAGAGGCTAGCAAGAAAGTAGGTGTCATGCCAGCGTGCTGGTAACTTCGTCTCCAATCCCCTGTTCCCATGCCTGAAAGTCAACTTGGTTTATAACATTTTTCCTTTTACAATTGTAATATGGATTTTCCTTGGCTACATATTTTACTTGGAGATAAAAGTGATTTATCTGACTTTGATCCTGACCTAGTTTTGCAAGGTGTTCAATTGCTCTTGTTATCTCTAGGAGTCTCTAGGGAAGTCCGTGGCTCACAGCTAAGGCACCGGCCTCTTCTGCTGCCGGCCTCCCCTCTTTCCTCCCGTGCCTGCCTGTGGCTTTTGGTGTGCTTGTTTGTTGGGGTGTGGTGTGCCCAGTGTGGCCAAGCACCTCCTCAGTCCTAGCTTCCCCTTCCACCGTCAGTGCACAGAACCTGTCCCATTTCGCAGTGTTGGCGGAAGGGTGCGTGGGGTGTGACAAGCTAGCCTTTTCCTCACCAGACATTCTCCAGTGTCCCCTGAGGCTTTGGAAACTTGAAGGCCAGGAGTTGACCTGGTTGTCTCTGCTCCTTCTGAAATGTTGATCCTGAGGGTGCTGGATGCTCAGCTGCCTGAATGGGGACCCTGTGCCAGAGGGGAGTGTGGAGGGGATGATGGGGAGCCCCCTGTTATAATAATGTTTCACAATGGTATGTGGCTTCAGCTACTTGGCAGTTCTGGCTTGCTCCGTTGTGCCCTGACAATATGATGAGACTTTCTATGTGTGATGCTCTTTCCCCCTTTATGCAAACTGTTAGGGTAGTGGAGCAAATGGGGGCATAGCTTGATTTGAAGAATTAGGGGAGTAGGTTCTTGTGGCTTCAGACTGAAATAACAGTCATGCCCAGGAGGAGGAGGGTGATTCAAGCCACCTGAGGAACTTTCCAGCTCTTCATTGCCACTGTCATCACCATGGCACCAAGCTGAGGTTTCCGGCTGTTTTAGGGCAGTGCAGGTGGACCCCACGTGTCCCTAGAGCACAGCCTAGAGTGAGCCTGGGCGGGGAACAGTGGCTTTCTTGGTGGCTGCAGGGTGATGGGTTCTGATTGGGGGGCAGTGACTGGCTCTTGTAGGCTGTGGGACCAGTACTTGAGTCAACTGATCTCTAGGACTGAAAATAGGGACTTAGAACAGGGAGAAGGAAGACACTGAGACTGATGGGCCAGGAGCCTTGGTCAGCTTATTCCTTTAAAAGGAGAGCAATTTCTGGAGATTCCCAACCACTAACCCACACCTTCCTGTTTATCCAGCTGTCCTGCATGCCCAGGAATACGCATCCTTCCCTAATCCAAGCCCTTGTGCACACAGGCTCCGGAGAATATGAAAAGTTCAATTTATTGTTAAACATGACTGACTTCATTAAAATGTATTTTTGATTTCCTAAATAATTTGCTAGAAGAAGGATATACATTGATCCTTCTGATTATTGTGATATTAATCAGAATGTCTTCTTGCCTTTTAAACCAGTAGTGGGAATATCAAAAGGAAGGTTAAATTTTTTTAGGAGCCGTAGGAAACAAAAAAAATTTATATTAAAAGGAATTTTGCCTCATTTCTCTTTTTTACTAACATATGTGGTACACAACTATAAGATTCTCCCAAACATCCTCTATGGCATCTTTAGTTACAGAAATGAAAAGGAATTTATTATTGGAAAAATGGAGGCACGGAGAGCTATGAAAAGGCCAAATGTTTTGCTTAACTATACCAGTCACCTTTCTTATTAAAGACTAAATAATCTAGTGAGTTAAGGGCTTTGGGCTCACTAAAGCTTTCAATTTAAGACATCAAAAGGCATAGGAGATAGTTTTATTTACTTTAAAATGGGAATCTATTAAAGTGAGCATAGTTTAATACTGTGCTTTTCAAATGAACTCTCTCTCTGCACCTATTTCAATAGCATAGGGATATAGTAATAAGATAAACTGTGAAATCAGATTCTACACTTGTAATTCCCTCCTTCTACATCACATTTCTAACATTTTAGGATTAACCACAGTAATCTGGTCCAGCCCTAGAACCATCTTATTCTTCTTTGTTGGGCAAGTCTATTTTTGTATTTCCATTTCGTCTTCCTTTCAAACTTTATAATGTCTCACATTTTACATTTAGCTTTCATCGTTCTCACGCTCAAGCTTCTCTTTTGGGCCAGGAGTCCGGGCGGCTTCTGCCCAACTGCTCTCCTTTATATGAAAACATTATTTCGGGTGATGGGCACACATATAACCATTACTCAAGCATTATAAAAGCGATCCATGTAACCAAAAATATTTGTATGCCCATAATACTTTGAAATTAAAAAAAATTATTTCTTTTCTGTCAGATGCTAACTTTTAATAGTTAATGTCCTTACAGCCACTATAGAAGTATTTTAGTGTGGGAGCAACATACAGCAGAAAACTAGCTATTTTTAACTGGAGAAATAAAAGGATAAATACTCAAGACTATTTTTTTGTGTGTAAAAGGGAATTTTCATACATTAATTTATACAGTATATGTCTATGGGGCTTAGTTGCTTTTTGCAGTACTAATTGTTTCTGTATTTAGGCCTAAGGGAAGTTTGGGTAGTATTTAAAAAGAATCAACAAAGTAGGTTCCAAATGTTTACCAAATTATTACTTAAAATTGGGTATTTTTCCTGCTCCAAAATTGTCTTCCTGTTACTATGAGTCCAGAATCAATTTGTTTTATATTGCAATTTTTCCAAATAAAATTTAAATTTTTCAAAAATCCACCTGCTGAAAACAACTAGAAAAGCTAAATAAATAACCAAAAAAAAAAAAAAACCCAAACCAAAGCCAAAATAAAACAAAAACTTATGTTTGTACACCCATGTTCAGTAGTGCTATTAACTATAACCAAAAGGTGGAAACGTCCAAATGTCCATCAACAGAAAAATGGATAAATGAATTCTGATATATGTGTACAATGGAATATTATTAGCCATAAAAAGGAGTGAAGTATTGATATATGCTACAGTATGGATTAACCTCAAAAAGATGCTAAATGAAAGAAGCCAGGCACAAAAGGTCATATATTATATGATTCCATTTATATGAAATATCCAAAATAGGTAAATCCATGCAGACAGCAGATCAGCGGTTTCCAGGAGCTGGGGGAGAAGGGGAATGGGTAATAAATGCTTAAGGAGTATGGAGTTCCCTTTTGTGGCGAGGAAAATGTTTTGGAACTAGATAGAGGTGGTGTTTGCACTGTGAATGTAATTAATGCCACTGAATTGCTTATTTTAAAATGGTTAATTTTATGTGAATTTCACCTCAATAATAATTAAAAAAGCAAAAACTATTTTTAAAGGCATTGGAGAGCCTACCAATACACCAAGGGCTCATGGATCCAGGATCGCAGTGAAGTGAGCCTGTCTTTCTAGCTATTTTGAAATGTACAATTGGTTAATGTTAACTATGGTTACTCTACTGATCTATTGAACACCAAATATTATTTCTTCTAAGTGTACAGAGAATTTTCGATTATGTTTTATTTTTGGTTTTCTGTGCTTTTATTTTTCTATATTTAAATGTGAAATGATGTCAACTTCTGTATGCTTCGAATCAGTTGTCTAAATTTTATACACAGATACAGATGTCACAGATTGCTAGCTAGTAATTCCCACACCATTTATTAAACATTCCCCATTCCTAGTGATGGATCCTCTGTCACATATTACATTCTTGTACATAATGAGATTTACTTCTGAGTTATTAGTCTTGTTCTATTGCTCTTTCTTTTCTTATGACAATGTAACATTGTTTATCCCATAACATTTATTAAGTTTCTTTCTGTGTTTTGTAAATTAAAACTCATGATTATTTAGTTTCCTCTTTTTATGTTTGTTTGAAAATTGAAACTCACGATTGGGTTGGGGAGTAGAGTGAACAGGCTACATCATACAGCTTGTCACTGAAGTCCGGACTATCACAGTACTTACTACAAACACTACAAACACCATTCCCCTATGATAGGTACATTTTAAAAAAATGTATGTGCTGATCTTTTAGTGCTTTTAAAGACAAATTCAATAGTACATTTAACACATAGCTACAAATATGTGGAAAGGATGTTGTATAGCAGTGTTTTAATCCTTTAAGATTCATGGTTACATAGTTCAATATTGTCATGTTAATCTATAAGTATTAGCTATAGGAAAAAGATCTGTTATTGACATTTTATTGATTAGAAAACTCAGAAAGCTAGAAGTAACTAGCATGTGGAAGGCACTTTCAATTAACCAGTCTAGCTAGAGTTTCTAATGGTGCTTCTACATTTCCTGAAATTTCTCTCTTTCTCTCTCCCTCTACCCCCGCTTCTGTGTGTATGTGTGTGTCTGTGTGTGTGTGCACACGTGAGTACCTGCTAAGTTGTAGAACTGAGGGGTGAAAGGGAATAGGACTTTTGGAAGCTGTCATTATTCACAAATTCACCCCTTCAGTAGGTCATAAGGAGGAAGGTAGGGTATGGATGATTAAGAGAGGTGGCTCGATCAACACTGTACGTGTTCCTCAGAGACGGCTAATAGCAGCGTCTGTGTAACATCTTCTATGGGTGCCTTTAGGCAGATTGTCATTGATAGAACCAGAAAAGGTTTCAGTTTTTCAGAGGTTACTTTAAAGAATGCTTAGTAATTTTCTCAAACAATTTGAAATTCAGATATTACCACTTAGCTTAAATGGGATAGCATTTACTGGAATTAGACAACAGATTTTAATTCTTGCCCTTCATTTATTGGATGTGGACTGTCCCCACGTAAAAACGACTCTCCTTTGCAGAGGGCTGTGGCGGTCCCAAAGCATCCTCCTCAGCTCTTATCTCATTTGATGCTTACAGCATACCTGTGAGGCAGGTGTTCACATGAACCACATTTTACAAATGCCGAAACCCAGGCCACAGAGAGGAAGAAGCACCTCCAGGAAAGCGTGAGTTCCCTTTCCAACCTGCCATGTGGCTCAGATTTGTCACGGTTCCCCCAGACCTGTTCCTCAGGGCTTCCTATAAAGTGAAAACAAACAGAATCACTGTAACATAATGTCACTCCATCTGTCTGTGATTATTCATGTTTACAAAGATTGGTGATATGATAATGTTTGAAATATGCCCAGTTGGGTAACATATTTATTTATTTTAATTATTAGTTATTATATGTGAATTTCAAATGCATACCATAATGAAGACTGCCTGAGCCCCTCTGTTCATATACAGAATGTTTTTTCCCCTTAAGTTCTATCCTGAGACAGCTCATGAGTTTAGCCACTATATATGTCTCCTATTGCTGTCTGCCTGTGGGTTAGGTGGTTTATCACGGGAGGCAACTGAGAAGGACTCCTGGGCACATTTGAATCTGCTCCACTTAAGGGCACACGGGATTTCACAGATTCGGCTGCTCAAGTTCCCTCTTTTGTTTAGACAATTTCAGGCCACTGTCACTTCTATTTGCCACTTCTTACTGAATGTCTGCTTCTTATTGGGGCTTAGTCATGTGCCTTACACAACTGTTCCTCGTCCTGCCCAAATATTCACTCTGACACTCCTTGGTGGAGTAATTATGGAATTTGCTTATGAACTTTGCAAAATGAGTCTCAAGATAAGTTAAGGTCTCCCAGAGCCCCTGAATATAGACATGTTTGTTTCACATTTCTAATAAATGTTGGCCTACATGGTTTAGATAATGCTTAACGTTAACTTAAAACACACATTCACACAACGACAACTGTGAAAGAAAATGCATGGCGAGGAAGAAGATAATAACAAGACATGGTCGAATCTCTTTTAGAAATAAATCCTCATCTTCTTACCAGCATCTTCTGGTCTACGTAAGATAGTTTAGTCTCACTGTGGCAAGTGGTAAACAGAACAAGAACGCGCACTTAGTGTTCTTTGTGTTAATGGTAAAACTGCTGCCCGCTGGCTGCATGGAGGCAACTGCACCCCAGTTTCGTAGACCTCTCTTGGGTGAAATTCTTCTTGATATTTGACCCTACAATTTTACCCTTAGTTTTAGTTAAATTTTTCTTTTTTTCAAAAATAGGGACCTAAGAAATACTTCTTCCCTACCAAATAATGGCTCCTCACTTAGCTGCTGCTGCTGTTCTTTCTGTAATTATTTATATGTTATTTTAAAACTAAATCATTTCAGAAAATATGGGAGTAGCTCTGATACCCCTCTGCTAGGGGACTAACTATGCTAAATGAAATATAAGATGAGTAAGATATTCCTGTCCTCAATGAGCTTGTAGTCTAGTGAGGGATATAAAAAATATGTACAAATAGAGCCTAGAATGTGATAATTAGGGTGATAGAAATAAAAGGATTACTTTTAGCTGGGAGACTGGAAGTGCTTTGTGGAGGAACTGTATTTGTACCAGATGCTGAGAAATGACTAGGTTTTAGACACATGGGGTTGGAGGCATGGAGTGTTTGTGTTGGAGAGAGGGCTGCGGAGAGGCTGGTGGGATGTTCAGCCTGTGGTTTGGGTGGAGAGAGAGGTCACATTCAGTTGGAGCATAGGAAGAGGGAGTAGGTGGAGATCCATAAGATCAGAAAGATGAGCTGAACTTAGATCCCGGAGTCCTTTGGATTCTTTCATTTGCTCCCTCCCCACCCATAACCCAGACACTTACAAATTTTTTTTTTTAAAAACTCGCAAGTATTGTGTACCTTCTCGACAAACTCTCACTTTATTCCCCAAGCATTATTAGGATGAGGGATTGTTATGCCCTCTCAGCAAGATTGTTTCCACAAAATTATGGAATAAAAATCACTGTGTTGTTGAGATACAAGGTTGCTTACCACTCTGATTTCCATGGATCCTGTGGGATGATGTTACAGACTCTGACTTGCCAAAAAAGGAGTGGGAAGTGGGAAAAAGATCATCTCATGGGCTAAAGCTGGAGTTGGCAAACTACAGCCAGGGGGTCAGTTTGGCTCACTTATTGTTTTTACATGGCCCATTCGCTAAGAATGGCTTTACATTTTAAATGGCCAGAAAAATTCAAAACAAGAAGGATATTACATGACATATGAAACTTCAGTGTCCATAAGTGAAGTCTCACTGGAACACAGCCAAGCACGTTTGCTGACATACCGTGTGTGGCTCTCTGCATGCTACAGTGGCTAGACGACCCACAAAGCCTCAGTTAACTATCTGGCCTTCATAGAAAAAGTTTGTCAACCCTCGTCTAAGACGGTGGTTCTCAAAAACTTTAGAGTACATCAGGATCACCTGGAGGTTGTGTTAAAACACAATTTGCTGGGCCCCAGCCCCAGAGATTTTAGTGCAGTAGGGTGGGGCTCAAGAACATGCATTTCTAGCAAACTCCCAGTTGATGTAGGTGCTGCTGGTCCTGGGAGCCGATTAGTCACAGCACTGCTGCCCAAGCTTTAATATGCTTGGGACTCAGTTGAGGAGCTTGTTCAAGTGCAGATTCTGATTTATCAGGTCTGTGGTAGAACCTGAGAGCCTGCATTTTTAACAGACTCTGGGATAAAGCCAAGTATCAAGTGTCCAAATCTGATACACTTGGGCAAGTATGGCTAGCTTGGTCCTTTTCGCCTGAGATGTTGAAAGCAGCCAAAGGAGCAGGCTTATTTTGAGATGGAGCAAAATCTATGTGACTAGGTTGTGAGCAACTATTTGGGGAAATAAAATTAATCGAATGCTCTAAGATGCTAACTGAGGAAATATATTTGGGCTCTTTGCGGTTAATTTTCAGCTTATGGGGATATTTAATTGCCTTTGATGCCTCCTACATACATCTCTGGATAAACTATAATTAAAGTATTTTTACTTAATTAAATATGTTTTTTATTGTGATTGAGTTCACTCTCATTACTATGGCTAATAAAAGATTTTATATTACTTTATATTAGTACCTCAATTTGAGCCTTGAATTTGTTAAATTAAAATTTACTGGACTTTTATGTTTTGGGTAGTATGGAATGGAGTCAGAGAGAGTGTCTGCTTCTTGAAAGCAAGGTGTGCTTTCACAGGTCTGGTGCTTGGCAGGTGCATAGTGATGGCTTTGCGACCTGGAACCGGATTAAGGATTTAGGGGTTGGACTATTGCTTTGGAATGCATGAGCCAGCGTCAATTTTATAGAAGGATAATGCTTAAGTAAAAAAATCTTAAATCTAATTTTATGATTTTATTTTGATGAATGCTACCTTTTTTTGGTACTTCAACATGTTTGTTAGTGATTTATTCGTTTAGATAAGGGATCTTCAAAGTATCTACCAAAGCCACATGAGATCTTTTGATTTTTGCAAAATAATGTTTGGAACTATATTAATGGAAACACATTATAAGTGGGCTCGTATTGTAGACCCAAAGCAGCCTCCTAATTATATGTATTTAACTTAGTACACTCTTAGTATGTAAAGATTCTAATTCTATAGCACTTGTATTTATAACACTTCTCAGGTCTTGGCAGTACTTGTTAATTGACATTTAAAATTTTACATTTAAGGAAAAGACGAGAAGCCAACTTTTTATCTAATTTTAATTTTTATAAATTAATATTTCATCAAAGAAAGGAAAATAATAAATAATTGTATGCCACTCTTTCTTTGCTTAACAAATTGAGGAAGCTTTTAGAAATAGAGCCCATTAAAACTCTTTAATAAATGGGATGTATGGCTACATGTTTAAATTTTTACCCAGGGTTTAAAGAAAACTTTCTAACTCTAATTTTTTGGGACTGAGGAGAGAGGAACAATTTATTATTTTTGACAATTGTAAATTTCAGTGGGTTGGTTGAGACTATATAGTTGGTTTTAAGTATATTGTTTATGCTTTGAAGGAAATTTCCTTTAGAAATTCAAACCAAATTCACAAGCTATCTTTTTCTTGTTCAAAGATGACAGTTAATTTCCAGACTTAGCATATTTATGCAATCAAAAATTATTGAGCATGACATTAGCTACTTTTCACTAGTAAAATAATTTTACTGTTAATCTGACCTCCAAAATCTGAACTCCTTCAGGGCAAGGACTTTGTGCCCAACTGCTCACTAAACAGCTGTTTACTCATTCATGTGTCTTCTATATTCTTCCAAGCAAATAATGTTACCTCAGGTGATAGATAGGAGTGTTTTCAAATGATTATAAATCACCTACATAATTTTAAATAATCTCTATTTTAAGAAGATAAAGGCTCAGACCCAAAGGTAGACGTTACGGGGAGGCAATTTTTGGTTCTGTATAAGAAGAAACTTCTTATACAGCTCTTTAGGGCTGCCCCAAAATAGAATGGGCTGTCTTGTTAGGCAGTTTCATTCCTCTACAATTAACAGTATTCAAGCAGAAAGCAGGCACCTACCTGTCAGAGGTTCTGTGGGTGAGATTCCTCTATTAGGTAGAAAATTAGTCTTGTTGACTTCTAAGGTTTTTTTTTCCTGATTCAAATACTGCTTATTTCTATACTATTGTGAAATATCTGCTTCTAATCTGTTTAAATGACAGAGGAGGCTTTTATGACCTTGTGGGCAACATTTTTCAGAGTACCACAGTGGGCATATAATGCACAGCTTTCATTATGCTTGTTTCACAGGTGTGTGTGTGTGGGGGGGGTGTGGTTAGAGGAAAGAACCAATGTGTCCTGGGCCCTCATATGGCTTTATATATCATAACAGGTGTCCACGCTCCACTTCCCCAGCTGGAAGTTTCATAGGCTTGGTTCAGGCATCAAGTACAAGTGGCTCCTCCTCACTGCCCTGTTGGATGTCCAGTTGGATCCCTTCTCAACTGAAACTTGTCCTGGGAGGCCTACCAACCTGTAAATCTTAGAAGCTGTTTAACATTTTTTTTTTTTACATTTTTGAGCTACACTTTTATTTTACCTTGTAGAGTATATGTATATTTTATATGTAGGATATAAAAGAGAACATGTATGTAATAGATCATAAGTGTTGAAACTTTTTTTAATTAAGAAAAAACTTTTTAAAATTAAGAAAACACTTTGTTGCATGGAAAAGGATTTTTTTTTTTTTTTGTGTGCACACTTTATGAGAGGCTCACCTTCCCTGGGATGGAATATAAACATCTCTTCTCCCATTCACTGAGACAGGCTTTGACTTTGAGCAATGGAAATCCATTTTTCTGTTGCAGATGATTTGGGCACCAGTTTAATGGGCAACTAGGTTATTCCAAATAAGAACTGCTCTCCTGCCTTGGGGCCCTGGCGTTTAGAATGCTTTTGGGTTTGCTCACTTGTTTCCAGCTTCTCTTAGTGTCTAGCTTAATTTCTTACCTTATTGTCTTTTAATTACAATGTCCCATTCTCTTAATGCTTACATTTTTAAAAGATTGTGGTAAAATACACATAACATAAAATTTTCCATCTTAGCCCTTTGCAACTGTACAGTTCTGTAGTGTTAGATAAATTCACATTGTTGCGTAACCAATCTCTAGTGCTCTTTTTTCATCTTGCAAAACTGAAACTGTACCCATTAATACCATTAATACCCCAGCCCCTGGCAAATACCGTTCTACTTTCTGTCTCTGTGAATTTGACTGCCCTAGGTGCCTCATGTAAGTGGAATCATATAATATTTGCCCTTCTGTGACTGAATTATTTCACCTAGCATAATGCCCTCAAGGCTCACCTACTGTGCGGCATGTGTCAGGATTCCCTTCCTTTTTAAGGCTGAATGATGTTCCACTGAATGGATATACCACATTTGTTTGTCTGTTTATCTGTTGGTGAATACTTGGGTTGCTTCTACCTTTTGGTTTTTGTGAGTAATGCTACTGTGAACATGGGCATATAAATATCTCTTTAGGACCTTGCTTTAAATTCTTATGGATATATACCCAACCCAGAAATGGGATTGCTGGGTCATATGGTAATTCTATTCTTAATTTCTTGAGAAACTGCCATACCGTTTTCCATGGAGGCTTCTCCACTTGACATTCACACCAACAGTGCACAGGGTTCCAGTTTCTCCACATCTTCACCCACATCTGTTATTGTCTTTTTTTTTTTAAAGCTCCTGACTAGCAGGAATGTTGTCTTTCCTTTGATAGTAACCATCCTTATGGGTGTGAGGTGATACCTTATGGTTTTGATTTGCATTTCCCTAATGATTGGCGATGTTAAGCATCTTTTCCTATGCTTGTTTTTCTTTTTTATCATTTGTTTATCTTTTTTGGAGAAATGTATATTCGAGTCTGTTGCTCATTTTTAATCAGGTTTGTTGTTGTTGTTGTTGAATTGCAGGAGTTCTTCATACATTCTTGGTTTTAACCCCTTGTCACATAGGTGATTTGCAAATATTGCCTCCCATTCCATAGGTTACCATTTCATTATGTTGATTATGTCCTTTGATGCACAGAAGTTTCTTATTTTAAGGTGGTCTAATTTACCTGTTTTTACTTTTGTTGCCTGTGATTTTGGTGTCTATCCAAGAAATCATTTCAAATCCAATGTCATGAAGTTTTCCCTTTGTTTTCTTCCAATATTTTTATAGCTTTAGCTCTTACATTTAGGTCTTTGATCCATTTTGAATTAATTTTTGTATATGGTGTTAGATAAGGGTCTGACTTCATTCTTTTGCATGTGGATATCCAGTTTTCTAAGCATAATTTTTTGAAAAAATGGTCTTTTTTCTTACTGAATGGCCTTGGCAGTCTTATTGAAAATCATTTGGTCATATATGTGAGGGTATTCTATTCCATTGGTCCATAAGTCTGTCTCCATGCCAGTACTACATTATTTTGATAACTGTACCTTTGTAATACATTTCAAAATCAGGAAGAGTGAGATCTTTAGCTTTGCTCTTAATGAAGATTGTTTTAGCCATTTAACATCCTTTGAGATTCCACATGAATTTTAGGATGGATTTTTCTGTTTCTGAGAAAAATACCATTAGGGGTTTGATAGAGATTGCATTAAAGTTGTAGATTGCTTTGGGTAGTATTGACATCTTAACAATATTAAGTCTTCTAGTCCATGAATATAGAATGTCTTTTCATTTATTTGTGTCTTTTAAAATTTATTGCAGCAATATTTTGTAATTTCCAATACATAAATCTTTTGCCTCCTTGGTTAAAGTTAATTCCTAAATATTTTGTTCTTTTTGAAACTCTTGTGAATGGAACTGTTTTCTTAATTTCCTTTTTTAGTTGTTTATTGTTAATGTATAGAAGTGCAACTTTTTTTGTGATGACTTTGTATCCTGGTACTTTGCTGAATTTGTTTATTAGTTCTAATGGTATTTTTGGTGGAGTCTTTAATGTTTTCTATATATAAAATCATGTCATCAGTAAAGAGAGAATTTTTACTCCTTCTTTCCAATTTGGATGCCTTTTACGGGCATACCTTGTTTTATTGTGCTCTGCTTTATCACACTTCACAGATACTGTGTTTTTACAAATTGAGGGTTGCAGCAATCTTGCATAAAGCAAGTCTATCTGTACCATTTTTTCATAGCATGTGCTCACTTCAAGTCTCTATGTCACATTTTGGTGATTCTTGCAGTGTTTTAAACTTTTCCATTATTATTTTATCTGTTATGGTGATCTGTGATCAGTGATCTGTGATCAGTGATCTTTGGTGTTACTATTGTAATTGTCTTGGGGCACCATAAACTCCACCCACATAAGATGACAAATTTAATTGATAAATGTTGTGTGTGTCCTGACTGCTCCACCGACCGGCCATTCCTCTGTCTCTCTCCCTGTCCTTGAGCCTCCCTATTCCATGAGACACAGCAATATTGAAACTTGGCCAATTAATAACCTTACAGTGGCCTGTAAGTGTTCAAGTGAAAGAATCTCACTTCTCTCACTTAAAATCAAAAACTAGAAATGTTTAGTGAGGAAGTTTAGTGAGGAAGGCATGTCAAAAGCTGAGACAGGCTGAAAGCTGGGCCTCTTGCACCAGTTAGCAAGTTGTGAATGCAAAGGCAAAATTCTTGAAGGAAATTAAAAGTGCTACTCCAGCAGACACACAAATGATAAGAAAGTGAAACAGCCTTATTGCTGATATGGAGAAAATTTTAGTGGTCAGGATAGAATATCAAACCAGCCACAACATTCCCTTAAGCTGAAGCCTAATCCACAGCAAGGCCCCAACTCTCTTCCATTCTGTGGAGGCTGAGAAAGATAAGGAAGTTGCAGAAGAAAAGTTGGAAGCTAGCAGGGGTTGGTTTATGAGGTTTAAGGAAAGAAGCTGTCTTCATAACATAAGTTAAGGGGAAACAGCAAGTGCTAATGTAGAAGCTACAGCAAGTTATCCAGAAGATCTAGGTAAAATAATTCATGAAGGTAGCTACATTAAACAACAGGTTTTCAATGTAGATGAAACAGCCTTCTATTGGAAGTAGGTGCCATCTAGAACTTTCATAGCTAGAGAGAAGAAGTTAATGCCTGGCTTCAAAGCTTCAAAGGATAAGCTGACTCTCTTGGTAGGAGCTAATGTAGCTAGTGACTTTCAGTTCAAGCCAGTGCTCATTGTCTATTCAAAAAGTCCTAGGACTCTTAAAAATTAAGCTAAATCCTACCCTGTCTGTGCTCTATAAATGGAACAACAAAGCTTGGACAACAGCATATTTGTTTGCAGTATGGTTTACTGAATATTTTAAAATCAGTGTTGAGACCTATTGTTCAGAATAAAAGATTCCTTTGAAAACTCACTGTGAAAGCCCACTGTGACTACTCACTGACAATGCATGTGGTCACCCAAGAGCTCTGATGGAGATGTAGAAGGAGATTAATATTGTTTCCATGTCTGCTAACGCAACACCCATTCTGTAGCCCATGGATCAGGTGTAATTTTGATATTTAAGTCGTATGATCTAAGAAATACATTTTATAAGATTATAGCTGCCATAGATAGTGTTTGCTTTGACAGAACTGGGAAAAGTAGATTGAAAACCTTCTGGAAAGGATTCACCATTCTAGATGCCACCAGGAGCATTCAGGATTTATGTGAGGAGGGTAAATGTCAACATAAACAGAGTTTGGAAGAAGTTGATTTCAACCCTCATGGATGGCTTTGAAAAATTCAAAAATTCAATGGAGAAAGTACCTGCAGAGGTGGTGGAAATAGCAAGAGAACTAGAATTATAAGTGGAGCCTGAAGATGGACTGAATTGATGCAATCTCATGATAAAACTTGAATGGAAGAGGAATTGCTTCTTATGGATGAGCAAAGAAAGTGGTTTCTTGAGGTGAAGTCTTCTCCTGGCTAAGATTCTGTGAACATTATTGAAATGACCAAAAAGTATTTAGAATATTACATAAACTTAGTTGATAAAGTCATGGCAAGGTTTGAGAGGATTTACCCTAATATTGAAAGAGTTCTACTCTGGGTAAAATGCTATCAAATAGCATTGTGAATTACAGAGAAATATTTTGTAAAAGGAAGAGTCCATGGTATGGACTTGTCATTATTTATTTAACTGTTACCCTATTAATAAACATTCATTTGGAGTTTTTTTGTCTATTAGGAATAGCGGTGCAATAAACATATTTTACATTATTCTTTTTGTGCTGGTATTTTTATTTAAAGAAAATGTTACAGTGTTTGGAATCTATTAAAGTATATCTTTAGCAATTGTTGTTTCCAGATTGCTTCTAAAATGTTTGTAACAATTGCTCCTAGCAGTTTATGAGAGTATCCTTTTCTTTGTCTTTGTAGCAATAAGTATTAATATTTATGATTTTTGCTGGTCTGGATGGAAATGTTGAGTTTGAGCAGCTTTCTATATATTTGGTCTTTTGGTTCTTGGCTCTCCTAAGAATTGCTTATTCATATCTTTTTGGACATTTTTTCTACCGGGTTACTTTTCTTATCAATTTTTAAGAGGGCTCTGTTGGTATTAGCATTTTCTTTAAAAATTTATATTGCAAATATTTTTCCAAATCTGTTGTCTCTAAACCTTGCTTGTGATAGCTTTTGCTCTTGCAAAAGTTTTAAATTTTCATATATCCAAATATGTATCTTTTGTTTTATGCTTCTATATCTTCTGGGGTAAAATCTCCATGGATCCCTAGGTTGTATGTATAGTCCCCTCCTTGGATTTTCTTTTAAGAGCCTATTAGTTTATTTTTGACATCTAGCCCTTACTTTATGTAATTTATTTTTATATAGAGTCCTAAAGAAGACCAAGTTAATTTTGTTCCAAATAGACAGCTGAGTTTGTCAGTACCATTTATTAAATCCAAAAAATATTGAAGGGAGAGTTGAGACTTCCTGATTAGAATGTATAATATACTATAAAGACCACTAAAATAAAATCAATATGATAGACAAATATATCAGTGGAATAGAATGAAGACTCTAGAAATAGTTCCCAGTGGAAATTTTTAATATATGACAAAGTGGTATTTAATATATGACAAAGTTGGTAAAAGAGTGGCATGTTTAAGTTATATATACTTTCTTAAAATTTCAGGGGAAAAAGTTAGAATTTGCTGCGTGTTCATTTTTACCAACAATGTAGATAAATATTTATGTCACTTTCCAATAAATTCCACAGAAAAATGCAGAATCTTTGCTTAAGAAATTCTCCCCGTGGCTCACCTTGAGAGTATTTCAGTGACTCTGACAGTGACAGGTCATTTCCTGGCTTCACACCATGAGTGTTGACAAGCATGAGAGCGTATCCCAGTGGGTCACTTCTTAGTTTCAAGGCAGTACAGATTCAGATGGGGCAAGATTAATTTCTTGAAACAAAATTGTGATCTTCTGTTCTTTCCTTCCCCTCTTAGTCTGTGCACCCAGGGCCTTGGGCAGCACGTTCCAATCGAACACAGCTGGGCCCGGCTAGGATGGGGGGAGATTCCTTTATTCGTGAATTTACTCATAGTGCCCCACGTGGGGGTGCGGGCAGTGCTGAGAGGTTGTGAGGACGAAGGTGTTGTGGTGGGAACATTCTTGAAATGGAGCCGTGAAGCAGAAGTAGGATTTTAACAGGTAGGTATCTGAGGCGTGGGGAGGGTTGCCTTCCAAGGACGTGGGTGACATGTGCACCCATGCCCGTGCAGTATGATAGTTTGGTGACGTGCATGTGTGAGGACAGAGAGAGGTGACCAAGTTAAGAATAAGTGATCAAAGGTGGGGCGCCCAGCCTGGGGACTTTTACATATGGGGCTGGGTTTGTTTCTGAAAGTTCACCTTGAGGGGTGGTGGCAGGAGAGTATATCCGGAAGTTTCTTCATAACCCTGACCTCATTTGGCCTGGACTCTGTTGACTGTATCTGAAATCGCAGCCATTTACTGAGCAATGTCGGGCACCAAAGTTCATTAGCTACTTCCTATGCGACGCCGTGAGGTCAGTCGATAGATCCCAGGTTATAGGTAAGAAGACGGAGATTCAGGAGACACCACCTTTCCCAGTGTTATGTTTACTGGAAGAGCTGCTATTCAGAATCTGTTCTGCTTGGATTTAAAGACTTTGCCCTTTCTACCCTACGACACTGTCTCCTACACACACGTTAGTTACATCCACGCGCCTGCCACCTGCCCACTGTGACACCAGCCTGGTGTTGAATGATTTCTGTGTAGTTTCCTATAATGTAGCTCACGTTATGGTTAATGCACACCATGCATAATTGAACTGACTTTAAAAAATAAAATATAGGTACAAGCTAAAAGCAGATTTATCAGTATGTAGAGGTGGCTTTTGTGTAGCAGGGCATTTAAGGAAAGCCTTTATCTCGTTGTCAGCATATTGCCACATCAGCCAGAGCCAGCCGGATAGGAATGTGGTGGCCCACTTAGGTCCTCTTTAATTGTTCACTATAAATAGCTTAATGATGCTGCTATAAAAAGGCTCTGATATAACTGAGGGGCTCAGTGTGACCCATATATGTGATGTTTTTCTAGGTATCTGTGTCTGGGAAAATCGATGGCCATGTCTGAGATGGTTTTCACTCTGAAATGAAAACCTGATTTCTAAGACATGATTTCTTACCCTCTCCTCCTTTCAGATGCTGTTGTCTCAGTCATTCCTTTCTGCCCTCATCTTGGGTGAGAGGAAGGTTGACACTTGTCACTCTCACATGCCAGACAGAATTCCAGCACCCACTTGACCTGGCACCAGGGAGAAATGCCCACCTGACCCAGTCCCGACGCCCTAAGAGGAGCCTTTATGGCGTGTCCCTTTCTGCCCGGGCAGTCACGGGAACTTAGACGCCTCGCTTAGCTCTAAACTTCGATGAATTTTCTTGATTCTGTCACTACCTCATTTCTGCCGTGGGTGTCACCAGCCTTTGGCAATCTCCACCCCCACCTCCAAGCAGCGATCTTGCTGGAGGTTCCCTCCTGCCGCAGGCTGCAGGCTGTTCCACGCCAGGACCAGGATGGCTGCAGCAACCTCGTGCTCCTTCTGGTGTCCCCACCAGACCCCGCTGCAGGGTGGTTTCCCACCTTTGCATGGAACATCCCATCGAAACTTGGTGGGTTTCCCCACCAAAGGCTCTCTCTCCAAAAAGAGTAGAATCCAGTAGAATTGGAGATGTGAAGGGTCAGGAGGATTGCACTGCAAGAAGAAGGAATTATTGTGTAAAATACGTAGAGAATAGAGACCCCCCCCCAAGTCCAGGGGAGTGTGCACAGCTGAAGAAAACGAAAGCACCCACAAACCAAACACTGGAACTTGGAGGCTTAAAGGGGCAGAGAGTGAATGAGTGAGGGAGTATGGGAGGCAGTCATGGGGCCATGGGTGGATGGCCTGGTGGGCAGAAGTGCGGTGGGACAGAGGGAAGAAGCCCACCCTGGAGATGGAATAGTGACTTTCCTGGTCTGTGGCTTGCCTTTCCATGTGTGCTGAAAGATGTACCATGTTACACAAAGAACTCTGGATTTGGAGATACTAGGAGATTCTAACTAGACTAAATATCAACTCGGCACTTTGGCCCACAGGTGCCAATGACTTTGTCGTAGTATCTGGTATCCATTCCCTTCGTGGAGATGTGGTCTTTTCCTTACATGCAAAAAATTAATGATGACGGTATTTGCCATCCATTGAATACCCATGTTTCTTTTGTACTGTAGTTCTTCTCTCCAAAGTTTCTCATGACTCAGTAAAGTAGGGAATACTTTCTTTATTCTATTAGATGAGGAAAAGACAGTTGGCCCTCTGTGTCTGTGGGTTCTGTATCCATGGATTCATCCAACTGCAGATTGAAAATATTTGGAAAAATAGAAAGGATGGTTTCATCCATACTGAACATGTACAAATGTTTTTCTTGTCATTATTCCTGAAACAATACAACAAAAAACTATTTACATATCATTTACATTGTATTAGGTATTGCAAATAATCTAGAGATAATTTAGAGTATACAGGAGGATGTGATTAGATTATGTGCAAATACTATGCCATTTTATATTACAGACTTGAGCATCCATGGATTTTGGTATCCATGGGGGGATCTTTGAACCAATCCCTCACAGATATTGAGGGACAACTGTGTTCAGGTAACTTACTAAGGCCACAGAGGTGAATTTAGAATTCTCTGACATTCTTAGGGACCACATCATGGATGTGCATGTGCCCTGCAATTTGATGTTAGGAATTGATTCCGTATGACATGGAATTCTGGAACCTAGTGTTCTATATTTCGTGATATGCCTGGGATGCCTGAGACTAACCTCTAAGGTGAGCCTTTAATCTACCCTAAGCATCTTGAAAAAACGTGTGTGGGGCATGATCTCTGAGCACAGCCCATTTCCTGAAACTAACAGGTGCACAACAGCGTGTGGTGCTAGAATTGTCAGTTTTGGTTGTGTTCTAACAGTAATAAAAATTTCCAAGTGCTTATTAGGCATCTCAATTTAACTTTTACCCCCTTAATTAGCACAGTAGTTTGGAATCCTCAGCTTCCAGCTTTTCTGTGATCTCGGGCTGCCCCCTGGGTGGTGGGTTTGGAGAGCCACCAGGAGGAGGACGTTTTCCCAGCAGGCTGCAGTTGGCATCAGCCGCCTGTGTTCCCACAGGCCTGCTGCTTGCCTGATCTGTCTATATTAAGGTAAAGTGAATCTATAAATACTGTGGCACTTCACGTTATTTGAGATCATTTATGTACAACTTCAGCTAACTGGAAGATGATGAGGAAACTGTAAGTAAGCCAAAAGGACATCAGAGCGGCCCAAATAGATGTTGGAAAATTTGTGTATAAAGTGGAGAGTCTGTTATTCTTAGTCTGTTTACTACTGTTTAAAAATATCTTCAAAGGATTGGAGTGTCTGGTTTCTCAGCCTGCACACTGTTAGAAGTAGCAGATTAAAAGGTGTGGGGATTCTCTGGAGGCGGCCACATCGGCAAGAGTGAGAGATAGAAAACAGAACAGACAATTGCAGGAACTTCCAACGTTGGGTCACCAGGTCCCGTTTACCATGGCGGTGGGTGGAAGGTGCTCATCACATAGCAAACTCAGAGCGAGTTTTGTGGAATAAACAAGCATACAACTGTGCATGTTTGTGTTGTTGGGCTTATCAAAAAGGTTAGATTAATTTTAGTGGCCTATTTTTCAGAAGAATAAGGCAACGCATAGTTCACTTTAAAGCTATTTCTATGTTTAAGATTTAAGCAATTTTGTTTTTTAAATTTGTGTTTAAAAAACCAAGCTGGGCATCTACTTCTGGGAAGATGCTAGGCTTCCAAAAATGCAACTGAAAACCTTGTATTTTATTTATGAAAAAAACACAAGAAGGGTCTCAAAGGTGGAGAGAAGAAGGCAGGCCAGCCGGGGACCTCAGGGCTGGGGGAGTGATACAGCGGTGAGGTCCCTGCGTTTGAGTCTTGCCTCGTCTGTCTTAGAGTCCAAGCACAAGCTGATGATCCAGAACAGCAACGGGCACGGATGAAACAGCCCCAGTAAAAGCCTGCTTTCTCTGGCCACAAGGCAGGAGAGGAGCAGTTCAACAAGGCAGAGGACTTAGACGATGGCCACTGTACTCCAGCCAGACACCACGGAAAAAATTGTGCTCCCATTTGCACCTGTGCCAGTGGGCATCAGGTGGGAGCCTAGACATCCATTCTTCCATGATGAGGGATTTCAACTGCCCCTGCCAGGGTGGTGTTAGGGAGGACTGAGAAAGGAGCCCAGACTTCCACCCCTGCCTGGCAGCAACAAGTGACACCTCCCCCTCCCCACTGTGGGGGTGTCAGAGGAGGCCTAATGGAGAGTCAGGACTTTCATCACCCCTCAGTGGCAGTAAGGCCACACACCCCTTCCGTGGTTCAATGGAGGTCACGTGGGGAGCCTCGCTTGCCCGTAAGGAGATGGTGCAGCCCCTCCCCCACCCCCATTTCCTCTGCCAGAGCATCGTCAGGTTTAAATAAGAGTCGGCATCTCAGAACATAGTAACAGAATCTGCAAAATGTTCAGGTTTCAGTAAAGAAGCATTTGTCATACCAAGGACCAGGAAATCTCAAATTGAATGAAAAAAGATAATCAATAGATGCCCATACTGAGTTGACAGATGTTAGAACTATGTGACA
>VBSM01003176.1:77026343-77067005 GCA_008086735.1 Cheirogaleus medius | reverse complement strand
AAGAGAGCAAATATTTATGATTTTTTTAAAAATTTTCTTTTTCTTTCTTTTTTTCTTGTTTTTTTATGAAAAATCTTTTACAACTCTAGAACTCATCTTCTATTTATCAATGTAAAAAGTCAGGATTATGCATGCTCTGTCTAGATCTTTATATATGCAAATATAAGAATAATACAAATCGTTTAATAGTGTAAAACCTTCGTCAGATACCATTGAAACTTGTGAATACATTACACTGGAGATGCTAATTTGTGCGCATCTCTAGATTAGGGGTTGACAACCTGTGGTCCATGGACCACATCTGCCTTACCATCAGTATTTGTAAATAAAATGTTACTGGAACACAACAACCATCATTCATTTATGCGTTCTTCCCGGTCACCTTCACAATCAGTCACGACAGATATTGTGTGGTCCACAAAACCCATAATATTTGAATATGGCCCTTTATAGAAAAAGTTTGCCCCCCTCTGTTCTGGAACTGTGAGTTAGAACATGAAGAAAAGCAAGAAAGTGAAAACTGGACGCTACTGGGAAACAATACCTTTTATGCAAGAAAGGGCTACATTTGTGCTATCCAAGAGAAAGGATTTGAGTTCTTAGTCTTTTCCCTCGGTGCTCCCACCACAGGAGTGTCCTGGCCTCAGATGCAGCATCCCCTGCCACGCTGGCAGCAGCACAGCCTCCAAGCCTGCACAGCATTCCGGTATTTTCGTATCAGGGCCCTGGGGCAGGAGCTATGCAAATGTGTTTCCCTGGGCCCTGCACGGTGTGAGTGCCCAGAGGTGCTCAGGGCTGTAGGGCCCATCGTGCCCGAGCTAAGGGCAGGACCCAGTGTGACAGAAGCAGCACGTGGCATTTATCCTGTGGATTTGTGATTTGCAAGGGCAGCTAATGCAAATGGGTGTGAGAGCAGTACTTGATATTTGGTTTGTTAGACCCCTGAGTTTTCATCCCGATGTTGCTCACTAACCAGTATTGTATACTTCATATTTCTTGGAGACATGGAAAAATAGTGCCAGAAAGTAGAGATTGATGTTGGGTTTGGGATTTTTAAAAAGTTTATGGGAAAGCTTCGTCATTTCCATCATTTGAAAGCAATTAAAAAATATCTGGATTTAGAGTATTTTTAGAAAAATAATCACACTATGCTGACTCATTATCAGTAATGTTCTTTCCTTAATATTGGTGAGTTGAAGCCAGATACACAGTTTGGGGCTGCTGAAACACACCAAAATGAGCTGTTAAATGAAGAAAACAAATGCCATGATTTTGGTATGGAACTCTGTGGCCTGGTAAACCAGGTACCTAGGATACATCCAAAGGAATCCTCAGGTTTTCATTTTGAGGAATAATCTCAGTATCTGTTCTCTCAAGCTGAAAAAGAAACCGTAATGAAGAGTTCAAACTAATATTATAGTGGAGAGAAATATTAAACCCATTAGGACTTCACAGTAAGAGCTGCAGAAAAATTGAATGGGCCACAATGTACAAATATGGAAAGAGCAATCCCATTTATGGATTTTATTTGCCTTGTATAATGGAGTACAGACATTATGTTCATTGCTATTAACACTAATAACAGCATCACCTTACATTTCACAATGCTTTCTGTTTTATGCAGAGCTTCCCACACACTGGGGCTCAGTTAGTTCTTATATAAATGTGCAAGGAAGTGTAGACAAAGAAACTGAGTTTTGAAAGGGTGAAGGCACCTGCCTAAGGACAGAAAGCTTCCCTGTGGTCAATATGGGACACAAACTAGGTGTTCTTATGCCATTCGTCGTACTCTTTCTGTGATCCCAAAGCTTGCCTTTTAAGTAAAGAAATAGATGAAATTTGTGCCCTGCACGCAAACAGCTCTGCTGGACAGTTCATGGCAACGCTGATTCCACGTGCTTATAGCCAAGGGTGAAATTCAACGTAAGATTTATGGCTTTAATATTAATGAGAGTTTTCAAATTTAACAAGATATAGATGGGAATGAGTCTGGGGGTGTTGAAACTATATACATGGAGCAACTATTGAAGAGAGAGAAATATTTGCTTAGGTCAGATTAATTTTGAATACTGCTCAGCAGCTTAGGTCTGCACAAGCAGAGCTGCTTGGAGGGTGAGGACAGTGGCAGGGTCCACACCCAGGGTGGGGGAAGAGGCCAGCCCTCAGGATCACAGCAGTCACAGGTACGATAATGAATGGCTTCTCCGATAAGTGACCCTCCTGTTCTTCCAGGGCACTCGACCACAGAAAGTAGTCAGCATTATTAATCTACAAAATAATTGGTCCTTCTACATTATTTTAGCAGGTGGCCATGAAAGGAGTCAGCTAAAATCATGCCTGTTCAGCACCAGGCAGCATTTTAACCAGCAAAGCTTCAGAATAAACAGCATGCATTTGGGAGTAGGACCTTTTAAGGTTTAGCAACCCCAAACAATCTTGGTTTCTCAAAGGGTCCAATTGGAAATAATACTGAAAGCACAGGCCCTTAGGTTGGCTTTACTTTCTGGCCCAAGGTGCAGTAAAACCTAAATACTAGCATCAAAGCCTCTTTGTTGATGTCCCAGATTCTGAGAGCTGCCAGGATGTTCGAGAATGACTTTCACATCCACCAAAGGGATGCGGAAATCTTATGGGAGAAAGTGTATCTTAAAAAGGTAATTATTTAAAAATTGTATTTTGTGAATTTTTTCAAATGTAAAAATACAGAAAATTCACCTTTATGCACACCCACATTTAAGAGATACTGATTTTTTGCATTTGCTAAAGATTTTTTAAAAAGAAATAAAATGTTTCAGATACAGCTTTAGCCTCAAGCCCCTATCTTAATTCCTCCCCAGGAAAACTGCTGTTCAGAGCAGATGTGAACATTTCTTTGCATGATTTTATACTTATACTGTATATGTATATATGCAAGGAAACACATAGTTCTATTTTGTATGTTTAAAGAGCACATACACTCTGTATGTAGTTTGCTTTTTAAGGAAAAAAACCCCTAGCATTATTTTTGAGATTAAAATGGATAGATTGTTTATTTACTTTAACTGCTCTATAATATGAACATGATGTGAATGTGAAATTTTATTTTTCTTGTCTGCTGTTAATGCACATTGAAATTATTTTAAATTTTTCACTCTTAGCAAAAGTAACAACAAAATTTCTGACAGATAATTCCAAGAACACACAAGGGGTATTCTTTAGGCCAATGTTTTTCAAACTGTTGCCCATTAATGGGTCACAAAACCAATTTAATAGATTTTAACCAACATAAAAAATAATGAATATTAATTATAAATTCTATATTATATAAATAATATCAAAATTCATTGCACATTATAAGGGTAAGTTTTGTTAAGCTTTTCTTTCCATTAGATATGTATGTATGCAGGTGCACTGAGTTGTAATGTAAAATGTATTTCCTAGTGAGGGTCACAGTGAAAAGGTCAGAAGCCACCACACTAGGGCAGGTACTGCAAGACCCTCTGCTGGATCATGGGGTATATGCATCCTCAACCTTACCGAATGTTGCCAGGTTTCTCTTGGAAGTGATCGCATCTTGTTTGTAGGGTTCTTTCCTGTTTCACCACATTTTAGCCCTGGGATTTTGTGACAAGAGTTTCTAAGTGTAATTTCAGTTTACTTTTCCCGATTACTAGTGAGGCTGAACACAAGTCAATTCTAAGTGATAGAAAGAAATGGGGGTGAAGGTTTATGTTTTTTATATTAGCACAGTATTGGATAGTCATAAGAAAAATAAAGCATGTGGGAAGGAGTAGCTGGGACCCTTAGTAGTTCGGTGGGGAAGAAGGCAAGTGAGAAATATATAATATTTTGAGATCCAATCTTAAGGACTCCAGCCTTTTCTAAGGAGTAGAATGGAGGGTGCTGTCTGCTGTCCGGTACGTGATGGGTGACACTCGGGGCAGAGGGTGAAAACGCAGATGCCCTCAGCAGCCTGCGGTTTTATATAAGTGAGTGAAGCGTGCTGAGTGTCACATGTTCGCACAATTAACATGCAGGACGGTTCTTCTCTGTTTCAGAGAATTACTCTGTCTCCCATTTTTCTTGAGCCCCACTGCCCTTTTAGTCTGTCTTCTGTTTTCCGCTGTTGGTGCTTGTGCGGATGGCACCTGGGTGGGTGCTGGGGAGGGCACGGCCCATCTACAGTGGTGGCCTGCACCTCTGCTCTAGGGGAGTTTTGTGGGAATTCACATCCAGTGTTGCTAGGTATTTTCATATGTTTTCCAAGAGAAAGTGGAAATATTTTTTACAAATTAGTTTAATTTTGTGAAATCCCTTGATTTATTGATATTAATGGTTTTAAAAATACTGAGCTGTGTTTTTAAAAACACAGTTTGGACCAAACAAACCATAACTGAATATAGCCCGTGGGCCACTGATTTGCAATTTCTATATTAAGGGAACAGAACTGTGAAATGGCTAAAATTTTAACAATCATGAACATGAATGTTGATTCCTTGTGACCTAATTTGTCATTCCGCTTGTTTCCTCCTAGGTGTGTAAATGGGTGTTGAAAGAGCTGTGAAATACTGAATTATATTCATTTGTCTTTGCTTCTTAGCACGTAACACACGGCTTGTTACAGAGTAGGTTCATAATAAATGTTTGTCAAATGCATGAATAAATGAATGAAGAAAACATACAGCTCCTACATTCCTTTAGAATTGGAAATCTTAAAAAATAGAGTTGCTGTTTATCAGTTTTGTAATTTTGTAATATTTTCTTAGGACTAATAACAAGAGGAAATTTCTGCTGCACATGACTCTTCCACATGTCAAACCCTGACAGTTTTACTGTTCACCAAAATGCCACATAGCTAATTCATGATTTATAAAGAAAGCTCAGCACATTAATAGATTAGTCGGTAGAATGAATAATAAATGGCAAGGCTACGTATACAAAGAAAATATGCATAGTTCTTGGAAAATCATAGAAGGGGGGTTGGCCCATCTGGAGCCTTTTCTTCCCTGGGGAGATGTGAGGACCAAGTGATAATCCTTCAGTCATAAAAGAGAAAAATGAAGTTCCATATGGGCATTTGATCAAGCCCAGGAAATTGCAGTGCTGAGGAAATTCTAGAACAATTAACGCCCTTCCTCGCTTAACCCAGTAGGCAGCCTGCTTGGATGCGTGGCAGCAGGATATTACTGAAAATGTTAGCTTTGCTTTTGGAATCTGAGCCACAGTCCTTCCCAACCGTAGCGGTCAGCACCATCGAGGTGTAACATTTATTTTAAGTGTCTTGATTCTAAAAGCAAATGCAGAGCGGTGCTTAGTTTGCCCTCCTTCCTGACCCCCAGGGTCCTGCCTGAGGACCTCACCTTCCTCCTGGCAGACCTCCACCTGCTCCTGTCATTGACTTGCCCCCTCCTGGTCTGGGCCACAGGGATGGTCAGAGGGGCCCTTGTCCTGCCCCGCAGTCCTGTTGGTGCTCTTCTGGTTTTCCCTCTGACACCCATGCTGGCTTCTGCAGGCAGTTTTCTCAGTGGGAGTTTCCAGTCCACTCCAGCCTCTTGCCTCCCGCACTGTAGGGAAACTCTTCATAAGGCCACGGTGACCCAAATGTCTTTTCTCCATCCTTATTCTCCTTCTTGACATTGTAATAATGTCTGTTGGGTGCTTTCCACATGCCAGGCACTGTTCCAAGTATTTGATGCGTATTATCTCATTTAATCTTTACCACAACCTCACAGGGAAAATACTACTGTCCCCAAATTTTGTGATGGGGAAGCCGAGGCACTGTATCATCTTGATTATCTTTGCCTTTTTGCAGCTCAGCTTCTCTTTTGCTTTCCATGCCGGTTCGTTTCAATGAACATTTACGCACCTGCTCTATTTCGTTACAAAGATGAGCAGTGCTGGATTCCTTCCCTCCTGGAGCTTGCAGTGGAGGGGACGAGAGATCGCACTGTGACATCGTGCAGGGGAAGGCTGAGGTGGGCACAGGCAGCTCCGGAAACTCGTGGTCCATTCTGCGGGTGAGAGACGGCTTCCTGGGGGAGGTGGTGTGGCGGAGCTGTCTTGAAGGCTCAGTAAACAGTTAATGGAAATAAGATGGGTGTTCCAGGGAGAGGGCACAGCCTGAGCTAAGGCAGAGGGCACGGAGCAGCCTGCTGTTGTATGAGGGATACAATCAGCTTGATGTTACTAAATTGATGTGACTACAACGGGTGGGACATTGTAGGAGGCATGCGTGATGTGCTAACAGGCATGGCCTTCGTGGAATAGGTAGCAGGGGCTGTCGAAGAATTCTAAGCTTGGGACAGGTATGGACAAAACCGCAATTCAGTAGGTTGTGGTGCGTCTGGGAGGATGAGTGGGGTGGAGGGTAAGAATCAAGGGAGATGGATTACGTGGCTACTGTGATAGTCTGGAGGAGGGATGAGGAGCTGTGGAGTGAAGTCAGTTGGAAGTACAGTAGGAAGACGCAAGAGAGAGTGGATGTGAGGAGCATTTAGAAGCTAAAATTAATAGACTTTTTTTTTTTGTAACAGCAAAAGATTGGAAGTGTCTAAATGACTACTGGTGAGGAAATGATTAAATAATTAGCATATTACATATATACCAGGGCGTATGGTGAGCTGTTAAAAAGAATAAGGCAACTCTGTCTAGACTGGCATGGGTGAATTGTGAGAGATACTGGAAGTGGATGGAGAAGTAGGGTCAAAATAATCTGTACGCTATGCTAATCGTGACTGCGAATATCGAGTGTGCATAGACTCAGTCTGGAAGGATGTGTGAGTTGTCTCTGCAGAGGGCAGTTAGGTGGCTGGGGGAGGGGATTTGGGTTTTGTGATGTGTCCTTCCCCCTTTTGAACTTGTTGCCCTGGGTATGTATGACCTATTCTTAACAAATCCCTGCGTATGAACTGGATGCAAGGTGGGTCACTAAGTCCCTCCAGTCCCAAGGTTCAGTGACTCAGGCTCCTGGCATTGGGACTAAGAAACTGTGGCATTGGGCCATTTGGAACCCCGGCCAGTTTGGGGAAGACGGGCAGACCTGGGTGAGAGCCGCAGGGTGAGGCATAGACGGACTCTAGGAGTGAGTTGCTGGGAGATGGACTTAGGAAGTGAGCTAAGAGGAAGGTGAGGAAACTCTGCATTTCTAAAAAGTTTCTCCAGGCTAACACTCTTCTTTGGAGAAGGAAAGGAAAGGAAAATCTTCTTCATGACCAGAGCTCAGCAGTTGTTATAATCAGCTGCTAATGGGTTTATTTGACTTTGGGGAGTTAACCTGGAAATTTAAACACCATCTGTTATACTTTTTATGAGAGATTGTTTTTAGTTCCTAACAACCTTCTCCTAAACTTTTTCGAATATAACCTGTTAGGTAATTGGCTTCTCTGCTTGCTTCTTAGTAACCAGTAACCTGACAGAACAGTTCTGTAACAGACATTTATGGACTGTTAGTAGCTGCACATATACATCAATCCCCATAATGCTATTTTGCTATATTATCAGGTGAGGGTGAAAGTCTTTATTATAATAAAATTAATAAATGTTAAATTTTCCCTTCACTAGAGTGTAGACTGAGAAAAAAGGTAATTAAAAAAAAAACCAGTTCTCTGGCTTTTCTAATCCAGTAAGTGGAAAAAAATCAGTACTCTACTAATTCAATTTTTGAGCTGGTAGAGTCCAGGATTTATTTATCTTTATAATGGGAAATTCAAATCTTATTTACCTAGAAAGTCATCATCTTTGCCTGTTTAATGTTTTCAGTTTAAAAATACTAAACCTGTCCTGTCTCAGGATCACATTTTTTGCCAGTTGTGATACATTTTTTTATCTTTCTCAGCCTACCACCGCTCTTGCAAGAGATTTGTAGCTATGCAGTGGTCACAAAGACAGAAAAATGACTTCTAAATCACAATATTGCACAAAGTGCAGTGACATTGCTCCTCAAAATAGAATTTCTCTGCCAAATTAAAGAACTGTATTTTTTCTACAATATTTTTCATGCCACATGTGCTCTTTCTTTGACCATTTTTATTGCATTTGACATTCATTAGAGTACATTAAGAACATAGAAAGTTAAGTGAAAGAGGCAAATGTCTTAGCTACCTAGTGGTGAAAAAAGTCCCCATAGTTTAAAGATCTTCTTACATTGGAAGGATTTTTCTAGTTCTATGGAACAATTCAGGCAAGGATAAAATAGTCCAAGCCCTGACCTCTCACTTTGTAGATACAGTTTTCATTAGTGAATGGATTTTCCAAAGAAGCAGTCTCAGGAATGAAGACTTTGACTGTTGGATTAGGCAACATAAAACAAAGGGCTAGACAACATCATTTGCAGGAAGAAGAATGGGAAGGGAACATCAGTTATGCATTTGTTTCCAGCTTGGGATGTAGAAATAATATACCTTGCTGCATATGAATTCTCATCTGCTTAGCAGGCCTTTCTTTCTCATGTTGGAGCTTGACCAAGATGGTGGTCTCTCTCCTCTATTGGAAATTACTGTGATCTGATGGTTGTGATTATAATTAGTTTAAACACGTAGCTATGTATGTTCTATAGAGTGTAATTCCTCATGATAACTTCCTTTTGTTGTAAGACAGAGGCACGTCTCTAGGTCCCAGTGACCTGAGAGCTCTACTCATGGCTCTGGCCTGATAGTCCCCTTCTTGTGACTGATCAGTGGACTCTGTGCCATCTGCCCAGGTCTTTGCCCAGGCTGCTGTCAAAGGCTGTTAGGCTGTGACACCGAGATCGATAGAGGACAGCCATCCAGAGTGACTCCTTTCCTGGGATCTACCACCTCATTTCACTCAACTTAATACGACCTTCCCAAAATAACCACGTTTCCTTTGGACTGTGGAAGGCAGCCCCTGCTCAGTCCATGAATCATTCACAAGGTTGGCAAGTCTCTCCTTCCCCACTCCCCAAGGACATCTGTAGACTCTGGACACAGACATTGCAAGGAGCACCATTGTAGGATACCTACCCGATTCCAAGTGGTTTTATTAAGAAACTGAAGGTTGGAAGAAAACTTCCTTGAGAGAGACTTGTTCGAGGTAGGCAGCATGACCAACCACAGTTGAGGACTGAAATAAAACCCTATGTTAGTTACCCCAAATTGAGAGATATGACCTTCATGGCCAAGTTGTTAGTGCTTTCTGTTTATGCTTGTGAGTTCAACCAGAATAGTACCTCATTAGAGCTGCCCTATCCTTTTTAAAAAATCATTGTTATAAACAAGAATTATCACTGAAAATTTACAGTGCCTTTTTTTCATCTTGAAAACCATTATCAGGCCCTTTCCATTTTAAAGAATAAAATTATGAAAATTAAAGTATATACTGGCTTTCTTTAAGGTATGTTTGCTTTTCTCATGTAAAAACAATACTTTCTCGTTTTTTTTTTTTTAAAGAGATTTAGTTGTATTATCTTGAGGACAAGACTTAGAAATAATAAGTTTGAAGTTAATAGAAGGGTTTAATGGTAAAACATGTAGTCACCATCAATTTGGTTTTTTTGGGTGGCTGTCTTGGGGTCAGTCCCATTGGTTCCAAAGTGGTTCCCAGATTCAAAATGGAAAAGGAATCTGGAAGAGTCAGAGGCTCCCATAAGGCTCTGAGTTTATAGCCTCAGAAATGCCCCGTTTCCCAAAGTACACTGTAGCATGTCTGCCGGAACCCCTCGGAGGGCCTCATGCAATGGTTGCTCCCTCCTGTCTCGTCTGTAGGCAGGTTTCACACTGGGGCTTGGATTTGGGCTTCAGCTTTGCAGTTCTCTTTCCCTTGTCCTTGTCCCGTGGTAGGTAGTTGCCATGACTTAGCTCTTGGGATTCATTTCCATCTCTTAACAACTGTCTCCACTAGTTCACTTGGTTTAGGTCTAGTTTGTGGGGTCATGTTTTCTCTTTGAACTCTCTGCTGAACTGGGGTCACCTGTAGAGTTGCCAGAGGGTTTCAACAAAATATCAGGCTCTTGCTGAAAAAGGTATCAGCCGTACATAAATATGCACGTGTGTGTCCACACCCATGTATGTGTGGTTGACGCATTTATCTACACCACACACACATTCGGAGTTTACTGATGACAGCTTGTGTTCCACCCGATATTATCTGTTACATTGTGAGGTTTCCAACCCATTTTCATTTTTAAAAAGTCATTTTTGGGAGGCAAGATGGCCCCTCAGAGAGGTAGCCATGGATATGTTGTATCTCATGGCAAAGGGACTTTGCGGATGTAATTGAGATTTTGGATCTTGACAGAGGGAGATTCTCCAGGTGGGGCCAATCTGATGGCATAAGCCCTTAAAGGCAGAGAACTTTCTCTGGGTGGAGTCAGAGAGATCTGAAGCGTGACAGGGGTGACCCACCACCGTGAAAGAATGAGAGGGGGCAGAGACCAGCCCGCTGCTGGTCAGACAGCGGCGAGGAAACAGGGACCTCAGTCCTACAGCTGCAAGGAACAGAATTCGGCCAATAACCAAGACAAAGAACTTGCAAGCAGATTCTTCTCCAGGGTTCTCAGTAGGGAACTCAGCCCTTGTTTAGGCCTTGGGAGATTCTAAGAAGAGGACCCAGTTGAGCCTTAGCTGGACTTTAGCCAGCACACAGTCCTACAGCACTGTGCTAGAGAACATAATGAACGTGTGTGTGTGTGTGTGTGTGTGTGTGTGTGAAAGTTGCTAAGTTTCTGGGGTTTTCAGTAGTCATAGAAAATTAATGCATTCAATAGTTTTGCCTCACAAACATACTTAAAATTAGTTTAGGTCTTACGTTAATCACTTCATAGATCATGCGTGATGTTCAACATCATTTTAATACTAACATTTAATGCACAATTTGAAAAGATATTAAGACAATGATTTTAAATTTGGAGCAACCTTTTTTTTTTGGCTTTAAAGTGATTCCATTTATCGAGAAACACCATTTCCTTAAAAGAAGTGAACATGGCACCCAGACAAGAATTGGGGAGGCACTCTTTTGCTTTTGTGGTGACATGCTTAAATTTAAAAGCACATCATCAGTGGGAACTTGTCTCATGTGTAGCCAAACTACACAATGATTTTGAGTAGGAAGAACTAGAGGATGAATTTTGAAAAGGAAGTCACTTTCCAGATATTTGAAGGCTTTTGAGTATATTCATTGTTTAAAAGGTGAATGGATTAATTTTGTGAATATTGGAAATAAATTGATTACAGTAAAGAGTCCGTGCCATTAAACTTGGCAGTTCTTTCCCAAGGAACATGTGCCTCTATTTTTCCTTTTTATTTAATTATTTTTGAATAGATAATACATTTATTTACATTGTTGAAAAATTTAGAGGAGACATTGGAAAACGTGCCTTAAGAAATCTCGTTGCTGCCCTCATTCTCATCTGCCCCATAGGTAGACATGTCAGGTTCTATATATCCTCCCACGATCTTAAGATTCTTTATGCTAATACATGTTAGCCTCCCCCTACTCCCCTTTCTTACACAAAAAGTAGCACACTATATATGTTCTTTCTTATTTTTTCCACTTAAGGGTATATCCTAAAGCTCTTTCCATACAGAACGTAGGGAGTTTCTCCATTCTGTTTACAGCTGCAAGATATTTTTGGGGGGTGGGGTAGATATACCACAGTTTATGTAACCAGCTTACCCTGGATGGCTACTTGGATTGTTTCTGATTTTTGTTTTGTTTTGTTTTTTATAAACACTGCTATGATATTGTATGTGCACGTGCAGGTATATCTGTAGGATAAAATCTCAGATATGAGGTTATTGGATCAAAGAATAAATTACTCTTCAGAGTGTTTTTAGTTTTTTAATTTTGCCCTCTCATCAGGAATGTTTGGAAGAAATTATTTTACTGTGGCATGCACAGCCATGTAATTTATCAAATGCTACATGTATGATTCTGTTCATGAGGTATTCTAGAAATGGCAAAACTTATAGAAACAGTGAACAGGTCAGTGGTTTCCAGGGAGTGAGGGTGTAGGGAGGGTTGACCACAGAGGAGCAGGAGGAAATTTTGGGGGGTGTTGGACTGTTCTATACCTTGATGGTGTTGGTGGTTGCAGGACTTTATGTGTTTGTCAAAACTTCCAGAACTGTACAGTAAAGGAGTGCATTTTACTGTATATAAATTATACCTTAATAAAAAAAATAAAGAGATGGGAAAAAACTAAAGCCACCAGTATTGTTTCCCTCGAGCTTTGGGAAAGATGTCGTCCCTGACCTGGCTTTTCCTCTGAGCAAGAGCACCATGACCTGAGCGGCGCTTGGCAATGGGTCACTTCTGAGTCACCACTGTGTCACTTGCACTTTTCCAGCTGTCATCGGTGGCCCTGCCACCCCAGGAAACTCTGGCTCTGTGAGGCTTTGGCCTGCCTTGGGGATGCGCAGGTGCCAAGGTCGGGGGTCCAGGGTGAGTCTGGCCCACTAGTGTGTCACCCCAGGGCTCAAATGAGTACAAACAGATCTGGTTCCTTTCTACATGGAGGGAATGTGGAAGCCAGAGGCCTGCTTCCCAGTGCTCCAGCCTTTCCTGCATGCCCTGGGGATTCTATCTTGCTTCTTAGTGGGATACGGAAAGGATTCTTACGCAGTGAATCAATCTTGGCTGTGACAGAGGGTACCAGTTAATGGCCAAGGTAAATGTCTGCTGCTTCTGGACTAAGTAATTAGAATGTTTAGATGGGCAAGAACAGAAGGTCCTACAGCTAAGTAGAGTCCAGGGTCAGGAAGGCAATGAAGACAGATGGACAAAGGCATGTTCCCTGGGCCCAGGCTTGATGCCAAAGTCAGAAGAGGTCAAGAGTAAAAATCACAGGAATGCTTAACATCACTAGTCATCAGGGGAATGCAAATCAAAACACAGTACGATACCACTTCATACCCATGAGGATGGTTATTATTAAAACAAAACAGAAAATAGCAAGTGTTGACAAGAATGTGAAGAAATTGAAACCCTTGTACACCATTGGTGGAACCGTACAGTGATACAGCCACTATGGAAAACAGTATGACAGTCCCTCAAAAAATGAAACATTATCATATGATCAAGCCATCCTGCTTCTGGGTATATATCGAAAAGAATTGAAAGCAGGGACCCAAACAGATTATTTGTACATCCATGTTCATAGCAGCATTATTCACAATAGCCAAGGGGTAGAAGCAACCCAAGTGTCTATTGATGGATGAATACATAAAATGTATATACATGCTATGGAATATTATTCAGCCTTAAAAAGGAAGGAAATTCTGATGTGTTCTACGACATGGGTGAGCCTTGAAAAAAATCATGCTAAGTGAAATAAGCCAGTCACCAAAGGACAAATACTGTATGATTTCACCTATCTGAGGTATCTAGAATAGGCAAATTTATAGAGACAGAAATCTCAGCGGTGGTTGCCAGGGGCTGGCGGCGCAGGAGGGGAAGTTGTTTAATGGGGACAGAGTTTCAGTTTTGCAAGAGGAGAAGAGTGCTGGAGATGGATGGTGGTGATGGCTGCACAACAGTGTGAGTGCACTTACTGCCAGTGAACTTGTGTACATGCTTAAAAATGGTTAAAACGGTAAGTTTAATGTTACATATATTTTACCATAACAAAGCCGTCTTAAAATCTGCGGGGAGTGAGATGAAGCCAGCAGGCCTCACCTGCAACTCGAGGGCAGGGTGGCCACTGTCTCCCTCGGGTGGGTGTGAAGAGGGCACTGATACCGTGGCCCAGGCAGGGTCGACACCTGCGGAGATTGTCTTTCTCCTCTTGTTCCATCAGAGTCACGGTCACCAAAGGCAGATGTGTGTAGCTCTGTGAAGTCAGATGCCCCTTCGTTTTATACACACTTTCCACGGAGTCAAAGTGATGCCAGTTTGCTTCCACTCAGTGACTACGAGCATGTGCCGAGAGTACGGACTTAGCAGTCAGTATGGACTGACGGGCCTGTCCTTTTCTGTTTGTCTAGAGAGCCACATGTTCCTACTCTGTCCTGCTCAAACTCTTACGTTGTCTTGTTTGGTCCCTCTCAGTCTGTACTCCCATGGGGCCCGGCTGATTCTGAGAACCCCTGGGGAGGGTCTAGTAAGTTGCAGGGAGTTCTCTGGGGCTATCCTGCTCCTGCTGGGTCTAGCCACAGAGGCGCTGACCCTAGTCTGAGGCTGGAACTGCAGGTGAGAGCCCTGTGCCCACCTGAAGTCCCCTGGTGCCGGGCATCCCCTTGACTTTCTCTGCTTTGGTCCCTAGGGGAGGAGGCGGGCAGGCGGGTTGTGCAATGGGGCTTCCTTGAGCTCCCGGCGCTGTGCATCACAGAGCCCTCTGTTAGGGTTTGCTCATCCTGTAGCATGATAGTCCTTCTAGCCCGGACTTGGGCAGAGGGCGTGGGCAGGACCAGAGAACAGAGTAGGAGACTTCATGAGCACCAGGGGCTCCATCCCCTCTCATACTGAATGAGTGCGAAGTCTCTACCCGCTGGTCCTTTAGGGCGTGTTTCCTGGGGGATCTTCTGGTCCCTCACACAGATGTCCCTAGCAGGTCAGCCTCTCCAGCCCTCCAGAGGGGCCTTACTTCTCTCATATATCATGTGACATCACTGGGTTCCAGCTAATCCACCTGCTACAGACGTCATTCATGTATAGTGACCCCCGTCTTCTGTAACTGTGCTGTCCAGAACGGGGCCTGAAGCCACATGTGACCGTTGTGTACTTTCAATGTGACTTGTCCAAATTGAGATGTGTTTAAATGTAAGATGCACACCAGATTTTGAAGCCTTAGTAAATAGAACGTAAATAAAACGTAAAATATCTCAGCAATAATTTCATATTGATAGCATGTTGAACTGATAACATTTATTGGGTTTAATAAAGTGTGTTATTAAAATTAATCTCACTTGTTTGATTTTACTTTTTTAATATGACTACTAGAGAATTTAAAATGACATATGTGGCTTGCATTGTGTTTCTATGGCCAGCACTTTTCTAGAGCAGCACACAACCTGGGAACTTCTTAGAAATGCAGATTCTTGGGCCCCACCCCTGGCCTTTGGAACCAGAGACTCCAGGGGTGGGGCCAGCAATCTGTGTTTTAACATCCCCCAGGTGATTCTGAGGCACCGGGTTCTAGAGCCAGGGCTCTAGAGTCACTCTATCTCAGTCCCAAGTCACTAGTTACTGTGTTGAAAGCATTTGCAATGAAAGGAAACGAATCAGAGGGAAGAGCCGATTGGTGTCTGTGAATGGGCACTAGGGCATTGGTTTAACAAGTACTAAAATTGACAGGCTGCTTCATCAGGGCTGCAAAGCACCTGGCCTCTAACCACAGCTGCTTGCAGGAGGGGCTGCAGGTGCAGATCAGCGTGTGCTCCACACCCCTGCAGCTGCCTGGGCCCTCTTGCTTTGCTCTGGGTCCTCTGCTTCCCTCTCCACCCTTGTGCTGTCTGGCTTCTCACCCCCTTTGTTTCTTTACCCATTTCCATCCCATGTTCAGTGGATTTGACGACAGACTTTCCCTTCTCATTGCTCCTGGGACTCCTACTTACCGATTTCTGCTACTAGATGCACTTGAGTTGACGATGATCATTGAGCAATCACGTGAACTTTGCTGAATCTGGTTGGTCCTCCTTCTGCTTAGGCAGGAAGGAGGGGAGGACGTGAAGAAGTCAGGGGAAGGGGCTAATTGTCAGTGGCTTTGGAAATCCATGTCAACGGTTGAGAATCTCCTGGGGAAAATGAGACTCCAAATTTGTCCCTCTCTCCCTTGCTCCTTTTATTTCTATTGGAGGAGATTTTGGTTTCTTCCTAGTATCAATAAAAGTGGTCTTTATGAGGCTTGTGCTTCTGGTTTGATGAGACTGCATGTGTTTGAGCAGATCATTCACCTTTCTTACTGCTTCCGACTCCTGGTGTCCAGTGCTCCATATGGTTTGCAGCCCACTCTCTATAATCCCAGCATGTGAAGTGTTGCATAGACGTGGCGCAGTTGTTAATAATCCCTGTACTGGCTTTTACATCCGATGGGGCTGTATTTGGGTGCTTTTTGAACCACAGTAACCTCATTTGTAAAATAGGAATAATGGAGTGCCTCAGGACTTTCTATAAAACCTGTGGGGCCAAGTATGTGCAGGAATTTGCACTGCAGGTTTTTAGATTGTGCCTGTATCATACATAACATGACATTTCTAAATAGGGTCTAGGGAAGCACCCTGTGTCAAATACATTAACATTTCTGAAGTGAAACACGTGAACATTCACACTGAGTGGGATTTCCAAAAAAGATTATAAATAGCTTCATGTCATTTTAGGTTATGTTTTGCTGTCAAATGAGTTATAAAAACAACCTCTCCATTTTTACATCTTTTGGCCTTCAGGATAGTGGATAAGGGTTTGTGGACTTTGGTAGTGACTATTTTGTCTAAAATAACAGAGTGAACTCAGATTAGCAGATGCGTGGTTTTTATTTATTTTGAAATGGCTGAGGAATGCCCCAGATTAGGAGAAGATTCCAAAGAGCTGATTTACATGTCAACCTTTTGTGGTTGGTATCGATGCTAGCAACCTGAGAGGACTGTGCTTTGGTGTCCAGAGGTATAGACGGAGATTCCCAAATATCAGTGCTTAATGTTATGGTTTTGATTTTTAGACAGAAAAAAATAATATCAGTGCCAATACATTTTTGAATCTTGCTGTTCATGCATGCTAAGCAACATTTTCTTCCTTTGAAAACAGAACACAAAGTAGTTGCAAAAATCCAAAAAAATGGCATAGGTTTGCTCTGATGACTAAATGTGATACTGTATGGAAAGCAGTTAGCATAAAGTGTGGTCTTTAATAACTCAATAAATGTTAACTAGGTAAGCTATCGTTATAATTAGAGATGTTAATAATAAGTAGCACTGCCTATTCTTATTCCAGATACAAGTGCTTTTTATCACATTTGCTCCTTGTGTTTTAAAATATTTCTAGCAATGGAGGAAATGATATTCTTGTATTTTTTAAAGCTTACATTTGGTTTTCCTCTGGCTTTAATTCAATGCCCTTGGTCAATTCGCTGTGATTCTGTGATGGCTAATTTTATGTGTCAACTTGTCTGGGCCATGGTGTCCAGATATTTGGTCAGACATTATTCTGGATGTTTCTGCGAGGGTGTTTTTGGATGAGATGAACATTTAAATTGGAGGACTATGAGTATAGCAGATTGAGCCTCCATAAGGTGGGTGGGCCTCATCTCAGCAGTTGAAGGCCTTGATAGAACAAAAGACAGACCCGCCCCAAGCAAGGATTTCTGCCAGCAGATGGCCTTTGGACTTGAACTGCAACACCGGCTCTTCCCTTTTTTCGACAGCCCACCCTGCAGATGATCTTGGACTTGCCAGCCTCCATAATTATGTGAGCTAATTCTTTAAAATAAATCCCCCCCCCCTCTATATATAGCCTCTTTGTTCTGTTTCTCTAGAGAACCCTGATGAATGTACCTCTGTTGACCTTACTTGGTTTCTTAATTTATAAAAAAACAAGATGGGAGATGATGGTTTGCAAAGTTTCCTCTAACACCATGAGAAGTTATTTGTGCCTAAAGCAGCTGAATTTGGTGTTCAGAAGGCGTCTGGGATGGCTCAGGCATGGCCAGTTGGGAGGGTGGCAGGTAGGAAGGGGAGTGAGCTTGGGGAGAAGGGGCAAAGATGATGATTTGCTTAGTTTAGATCCATGTGGAGGTGCCCAGTGGGCGTCTGGATTATGGTTGGTCACGAGGGTGATAATGATTTATGGAGAGACGTTCATAGACACAGGATGCAAGAATTTACCTGCTGCGCAGAGCACAGTTCCGAGTGCATCCCCAGGTGGGTGGCACCAACTTCTTGGCCTCAGATCCCAGAGGGAAGCCCAGGAATTGGGACCTCCACTTGACTGTAGTAAAGATGCCCTCCCCAGGGTCCTGGAGACTCTGGCCACATGCTTGCCTTCTCGCCAGATGTGAAGGGCTGGGACAAAACAATTCCTGAGTGTTTACTATGTCCCCTGGTGAATTTTGGTTACTTTCCTGAGCATAAGATCCTCTAACAGCACCAGGTCTCAGTTTGCCTGAGGTCTGTTCTTGCCACGTCTGAGGCTCAGATGGAGGCCTGAGCTGAAGGAGTTTGCTGTTAACTATTCCCTTTGTGAGCA
Source organism: Cheirogaleus medius (assembly GCA_008086735.1). Lineage (NCBI taxonomy): Eukaryota > Metazoa > Chordata > Mammalia > Primates > Cheirogaleidae > Cheirogaleus > Cheirogaleus medius. Next base: position 77,048,894 of record VBSM01003176.1, on the reverse strand, counting down.
GTGACAATAATGATAGCTATGTTTTCTGATGCTTGTTTGTAGTGTTTGTCACTCCAGAGCTGTGCTGTCCAATAAGGGAGCCACTGTTCCCCTGCAACTATTTAAATTTAAATGAATTCACATTAAATACAATTAAAAATTTAATTCTTCCATCATACTAGCCACATTTCAAGTACTCAGTAGCCACATATACCCAGTGGCGTCCATACTGGACAGCACAGATGTGGGACATTCCCATCTTTAGAGAAAGCTCCATTGGACAGGAATGCTCTAGTCTAGAGCTTCGCACGCATTTTCATGTACTCCTGTAGTGTTTTGGAGTGGGAATTTTTATCCTTATTTTTAAGATGAAGATATTGTGGCATAGGCTAAATAACTGGCCCCAAATCACAGCTTTTAAGTGACAGGGCTGTAACTCAACGCTGGAGCCCTTGACTCCTCTGCCGTACTTGGACTCGTCAGCCTCTGGGTGGTCGTGAACCATGGGCGTGCAGGGAGTGTCCCCTCACTGCGGGGCCGGGACAGCCCTGAGTGCAAAGGTGGAGAAGAGGGGAGAGATGCGGAGAGTGTGGTCGCAGGCGCTCCAGAAGGGTGCAGTCTTTGCGGACATCTGGCCCAGCACAGAGAATTCGGGTCAGATTCCCCGTGTCCCTGGGACTTGGCAGCGTGAGGCCAGTGGTCTGTGCCAGGGCAGTTTCAGCACAGTGGAGGCGGAGAAAGCTGGATTTGGGGACTTGGAGGAGTAAATGGGAGATGAGGGAAAGGAAGGAAAGAGACACAGTGGGTAGCTGGAAAGAGACACGAATCAAAAGACAGGACATTTTTAGGCTTGCGGAGGCTCAGCCCTGTTAATAGTCTAAGTTAAAGCCTGTCTGTGGGAGCCAGACTGGGAGTAGCTTTCGCTAGGGACTACCCTGAGAGAGACACATGCCTGGCCTGAAGGGGCCACTGTCACTCTGCCCCCCTCTGACTGCTGCTGGGAGGCCATATTAGCTTTCTATTGCCAGAGTCTAGATACCTGGATTTTTACGTGAAATGTCCCTAATTATGAGCACTAAAATAACATGATATATTCCTTCCATAAAAAGCATACATCCCACTGTAGAACAATGTGAATGTATTTAATACTGTAGGACTGTTTACTTAAAATCGTAAATTTTATGTTATATATATTTTACCCACCAATCAACAAACAAAGAGCACGTATCCCTGGGCCATTTTGGTGCACAAGCTGTGAGTTGTGACTCCTAGGTTAGGGATAGGTCCTGCATTGCTCTCTACCTTGGCTGTGCAGGAGAATCCTGAAGCCCAGGCCATAGCCCAGAACAGTGAAGTGGGAATGTCCACAATGGTTTAAAATGAACAGATGATTCCAATGGACAGCCCATGTTCAGAAGGTGAAATAACTGGAGGATAGAGATAGGAAGGAATAGTGTAAGAACCCGGCGTAGGGAACCCCTCGGAGCTGGTGGACAAAAGTGAGGGTGTGTGCGGATAATGTTTCACATTAGGGGCGTGTGGACACTGCCGCAGGAGTAATGGAGACTTTTGTTATGTCCAGTACTTGAGCTCAATTATTGCTTACCTTCCCCCGTTGTAAAATGGGAATGGCATATGCACCTAACTATAGCATCATTGTCTTCATGTTTCTGAAAACCTGTTTCCTCCGTGGGAATTTATTTTATACAGATGCGTTATAAAGCAAAAGCGTCATGCTTTAAAGTAATAACCTTTCAGGAATCGCTTTACCTTTCAATTTCTATCCCTACTCTACTCCCAAAGAAGTTATTAATTCATTTTGGAGAAAACAGAAAATTAGAGAAATGGATTTATGAGCAAAGGGATCAATCAGGGAAAAGGTTAAAATCTAAATATGTAGAGCCACTAACACAGCTTTTAGCAAACTGAACATGTACAAAGTGTTTACTGAATATAGACAGTTATTTCAAAAGATATAATTATCACTTTTAACACAATGTTGAAAGTCCATTAATTATCAGATACTCAAAGAGCTGACTTTGGAGTAGACAAAGACCTGAGGCATTCTTCAGAGGGAGTGTTTTTATTAAAGGGGAGGTGTATTTATGTGTACTAAAAATTAGAGAAGGTTTTGAATAATTCAGGGGGGAAATGAAGTTCCATTTCCCCCCTGAATTTAATGTGGTTTGAAGTGATGTAAGCTCACATCTAAAATATTAGTTTAATATGTGAGCAAGCCCCTTTGCAGCAGGAAAATGTTGCTCATTTAGCTTTCCTTGTAATCAAAAGCAATTGTTTGTAAAACAGCTTTGCAGGGCTTTGATCCAATTGGTTTTGGATGAGCTTCTAATCAAGAGATGCAAATGCTTTCTTGTCAACAGTTTCTTCTCCTTAGACCTGCCGGCTGAGGGAGATTTACACTGATCCTCTGCAATGTAAGATGCCCTCCTGGGCATGCCTTGTGAAATTCGAGGGGCTGGGGAGTGCGGAGAGCTGAGATTCTGCACACCGGGTCAGCTGTCGGTGTGCGAAGGAGCCGGGGAGTCCAGGCAGCCTCGGGAAAATCGTTGCTTAGTAATTTGGACCTTTGGGGTGAATTCGCATCCTGCCCAAGACCTCACCAGTGAAAGAAGCTTATGAAAATGAGGCCAAGATAGTGACACCTTTTTAGATACGGGATAACTGTAGGAGGAAATTTTAGGGAAGCATATATAGTTCAGATGCACAGCTAAGAAATTTTTAAAAATTGGCCTCATTAACAGAGTCCCTTGCCAGCTTCCCAAACCCAGAAAAATATGCCCCAGCTAACTCTAAGAAGTAGGAGGCTGCAAGAGCGAAGAGGCTTAGATCCGGCTTGTTGGTGGCAGGGACGGGGGAGTCCGTGAATCTGGGTCACGACGTGATGAGGGTTGGCTCTTTTGCTCCAGGGGTCCTTGTTTGGGTGTCCACAGGCCCAGGCAGGGGAGGCTGGCTGAGAGGATGGGGGTGGATGGCAGCCACCCCACACCTTCTGTTGGGGAGGTGCTAGGAGGGGTGAGGTTGGGGTGAACAGGGAAGCAAGTCCTGCTCCTAAAGAGGCATCTGGATGTTTTATGCAGAATTCCCTCGTTTTATGCGAGTTGATAACGAGCTCAAGTTGTTCCGTCATTAGGGTCAAATAAAATGCCTCTGTAGCACATTTGGCCTATGTGCCTGGCCCCTCTGCCCTCTGCCCTGCTGTCCTAACTAGGGGTTTGTGTGGAAGGGAGGTGCTGGAAACTTCTGCTGCCCGGGAGGCGTTGTGAACTGGCAGGGAGGTGTCTTGTGGTTTGGGGTTTCCCTGAGTGATTCAGTCATTCGACGTTTATTGACTAACCGCTCTGTGCCAGGCACAAGACGCTTTGGAGGCATTGGGATTGCAGGCAGGGAAGGAGCAGCTGTATTCATGGAGAGAGGGTCCATGTGAGGGTAGCGGGTTGGCAAGTTAAATCATGAAGGTGTTATGATTGCTTAGCGTTTGGGTTTTGCTGTGAGAGCAAAAGGGAACCACTTGGCAAAGAAGTGACACGATCACATTTGTACAACATGACTCTGGCTACTGCTGGCAGAGGAGCAAGAGGAGGCAGGTGGACCAGTGCATGTTTAAAGGTGAGACTTTTAAAAACTTTTATTCACTTAAGTCTGCCACTATGTAAACTGGTGCAGTTAGGGTCTGTGCTGCTCTTGGTCATGTAGGATAGAATGTGAATGAGCATCACCAGGTCGTGTGTGTGTGTGTGTGTGTGTAAGTTAGACTTCCCTTCACTGTCCGGCACTAGGCGAACACACATTTTACTTGCCTAACAAGTGTTTTTTTCATTTTATGTCCATCCGTGATTTTCTGTAACTTAATTTAATTTTGACTCTGAGCCTTTTTCTGCTCTGAGCTGACAGGAGATTCAATCTTAGCTTTTGTTCGTTTCTTTTCTTTTGTGACTTCTTCCCTCCTTCCGCTTTGTGCAAAGGTCCTGGGGTCAGAGGCAGCACTGAAGCAGGAGGGACATCACTCTGGTCATGGGTCTGCAGTCCATAGCAGGTCCCTCTGAGGTGTCACAGGGTCTCTTTGGACCAGCCGGTGTGTTGCCTGACTTCTGTATCCAGGAACCTGTGCAAGCCGGTGCCCAGCCCAGGCTTGGCCGCAGCTGTTCCTTTCTAGGCTCTGCTGCTTTTGGAGAGCTGCCAGCGCAGGGCCTGACTGTCGGGAGGAGCCACAGCCCTCTCCTCTGTGGACCTGGGAAGTTCACTTTGTGGGAATCTCTCAGTCTCCTCCCTCTTCCCTATACTTCCCACAGGGGCCCCTCCTCTCACCTGAAACCCTTCTTTTCTCCTTGGGCTTAAGCTTTTGGAAACCAAAGCCAGGAAGGGAAGTGTCTTACGGCAACTCCCGCTCACTGCAGAGTGACAAAGCTCTCGGGGACAGGGAATAATGGGGCCTGCTTGGGGGAGGCAGATGGAAAAAAGGGAAATAGAAGAAAGAAATTAGTATTTTAACAAATGCTCTTCCATGGTGTCACGCTGATGTTACTGCTTGGTTTCAGAGCCAGAAGGGAGCAGATCTGAGGACTGTGGGAAGGAGGGGAAGGAGGGAGGGGTGCGGGGGGTGAGGGCCAGGATCTGCCTGGTCTGAGCAACCTTTGTCATTTGCTGGGGGGGCAGAGGGGGTGAGGGGAGTAGGCCGAGGGGAGGGAGATGGTTTCTGACGGCTGCACATGGACCAGAAGCAGGGAGATGTTTGCGGCATTGCACACTGTGAACACACTTCACACTTGTCATATTCCAGGAAGGTGCTAATGAATATTCCTTAATAATTGTACTTTCAATGGTTCATAGCCACTTCCAATAGCTTGGGCTCTGCCTGGCCATTCCTAGGATGCCATTTGGCCGTACCTCCCGGGTTCCCCTGAGCCTTTGGTTGACATGAATCCTGGTTGCTCACATGTTTAATTTTTTTAAATTGTGGTAAAATGCACGTAACTTAAAATTTCTCATTTTACCCATTTTTGAGTGTACAGTTTGGTGGCATTCAATACATTCACATTGCTGTGTAACCATCTGTACCCATTAAACGACTTCCCATGTCTCTCCCTAGCCCCTGGCACCCACCAGTTTACATCATTTGAACTTGACTACCCAGGTACTCATGGGAGTGGGATCATACAGAATCTGTCTTTTGCTTACTGGCTCATTTCTCTTAGCATCATGTCCTCAAGGTTCATCGGTGTTGTGGTGTGTGTCGAAATTTCCTTCCTTTTTAAGGCTGAATGATATTCTATTGTATTAATATGTATATACCGTATTTTCTTTGTCCACTCATGCATGGTGGACATTTGGGTTGATTCCACGTTTCAGCTGTATTCATAGTGCTGTTATGAATATGGGCACACAGGTGTCTCTCTGAGACCCTGATTTCAGTTCTTTTGGGTATATACCTGGAAGTGGGATTGCTGGATTGTATAGTCATTCTATTTTTCCTTTTTTTAGAAACTGACATATGTTTTTATAGCCTACCTTTCCCTGGATGTTGGAGGCCTTCAATAGATTCCAGAATTCGAAAATAGTTATATTAGACAGATTCTGCCGGTACAATTGTAGTCTGGATGGAGAGATGGATTCCTGGTGCCTCCTTCCTACTCTGCCATCTTCTCAGAATCCTCTCCCTGGCTCCTTTCAGTGGCACTCTGTGCCTTCCCAGCAGAGCGTTTACCATGGAGAGTGTAAACATGTCAGTGTCTCTTGGCTAGTGGCTTCCCGCTCCCCGCAATGGCTCAAAGCTCCTCTGGGGGAGGGGTGCCGTTTTCTTTGCCATTTTGATCCCAGTTTCTTGCATAGAGATGGGTGAACTATTTTACAGTGTTAGGGAATGGCTTTCTGACAAGTGGACTTGAGTAGGGACCCAAAGGTGACTTTCCCCGCCTGTGTTCTGGATCCCGTCTTCTCCTCCCTTCTCAGAGACCTCATGCAGCGACAATCTGTGTTTCTTTTCGACGGCTTCTTCCCGCCAGTATTTAGCCATGTAGATCCCTGACACCATAGAAACAAGGAAGGAAGGAAAGAAAAAATAAGGAAAGAAAGAGGAGGGAAGCAAAACCCTCCTTGAACTCCCCTTCCTCTCCTGACTCTGCCCCGATGGCCCCATCTCCCCTTTAGCCATACTTCATGGGCGGGTTCTCCCCTCTTGCATTCCGCCCTTTCTCATTCCACTGCCTGCCGCAGCCTGACTTGAACTCCACCGGAACTGCTCTCGTCAAGATCCCTAGCAACTTATTTGACATGAAATCTAATGCACAATTTTGAGGCCTTTTTTACTTAGCCTGGTGGCAGCATTTGGATACCAATGAGCACTGTTCTTTGAAATGCTGGTTTCTTTTGCATTCTGTCTATGGGACCTGATTCTACTAGTTTTTTCCTAACCCTCTACCTGTTCTTTCTCAGTCTCCTTTGTAGACTTCTCTTCCCCTTAAAGGTTTCTGTCCTAAGTCCTCTTCTGTTTTTCTTCTATGTGTTCATCCTGGGTGGTTCGTTCGTTCGTTCGTTCTTTCTTTCATTCATTCATTTATTTTTACTCTATTTCTGTGGTTTAATTAACCTTCTGCAAACTGAAGTCTTCCAAATACATATTTCCAGCCAATATCTCTTAACTTATCACCAGATTCCATATGACCAGTCACCTAGTAGCATTTCGACTTGAATGTCTCACACTCGCCTTGGTCTTAGCAAGTCACAGCAAGTTGTTCTTTCTACTGAGCTTCCCATCCCGCTGATGAGAGTACTGCCAGCGTAGAGACCCATTCATGCAAGTCAGGACCTGGGTGGCATTCTTGACCTCACCTCTGACCTGTCACCAGGTTTTGCCACTGCTACCTCCTAAAGAGCCACAGATCCGTCCACTCCCTTTTCTTTCTGCTGCCACCATCTTGTCCTTGCCGGACACCTCCAGCAGTCACCCAGCCCTTCCCCCTCCCACCCTTCCTTCCCTGTCCCATCTCGGGCTGCAGCTGGAGCTCTGTTTCCAAAGTGCAGAGCTGCTTGTGCTCTGGCTCTGCCCATCACTTGTCAGCAGCTCTCCATGGTCCTTAGGGTAGGGCCTTTAGTCCCAGGTGAGGGGACTTAGCATGGGGTGCCAGACACTCGCCCACATGCCCGTGTCCATCTCTCACTTCCTCTCACAGTCTTTATGCAGGCCACGCTGAGCAGCCTTCAACTCCTGGAAAACTGCTTTTTCTTGCCTCTTCCCCTAGGATGCTTTTCATAAGGACTTTGGCTTTCACTCTGCGTAAGTTGGAAAGCCACTAGAGGGGCTCAGAGAGAGGGCTGATATGATCTAATGTGCACTTTTAATAGATGCTTCTGGCTGTAGGGTTCAGATCAGACCGCAGGGTGAGCTCTGGGAGATTGTTCCAGGGATCCCGCTGAGAGAAGGTGGTGGCTTGGATGGTGGTGGCCGTGGAGGTTGGGAGGGGTGGTCACATGCTGGATCTGTTTTTGAAAGGATACCCGAGAGAACCTGATGACAGGTTGCATGTGGAATGCGAGAGAAAGAGAGAAGTCTGGGGTGGCCACCGGCCGCGTGCTCTGAGCAACTGGAAGGGTGAACTTGCCGTCAGCTGACACGCAGGCAGACTGTGGGCAGAGCAGGTTTGTGAAGGAGGGTGGGAGTGGAAAGAGCAGCAGCTCAGCTTTATGCACGGCGAGCTTGAGATCTGTTCGGCATCTCTGCGATGTGGTTGCAGAACAAAGGCCCCAGAGACGTCCATGTCCTAATCCCTGGAACCCGTGAATGTGTTACCTCACGTGGCAAAAGAGACTTTGCAGATGTGATTAAGTTGAGGGTATTGAGGGGGAGATTATCTGGGATTATCCACATGGGCCCAGTGAAATCACAGGGGTCCTTAGAAGGGAGAGGGAGGGGTGTTAAAGTCAGAGAAGGAGACGTGCGACCCAAACAGAGGGTGGAATGACATGCTTTGATGTTGTAGGAAGGGGCCACAGCTAAGCAATGCAGGTGGCCTCTGTACGTTTTGTGAGATCCATCTTTCCAGCTCCTAGCTGGAAAAGGCATAGAAATAGATTCTCCCCTGGAGTTTCAGGAAGAGCACAGCCCTACCAGCACCTTGATTTTCCCATTAAGACCCATTCCGAATTTGTGGCCTCCAGAACTGCAAGATAATAAATTTGTGTCTTAAGACATTAAGTTGTGGCAATTTGTTATATCAGTGATAGGAAACTACTACTGTGGAGATGTGGAGTAGGCTGTATTATTCATAAGTCTGGGGTTCCGGGCACGCTTACCTTCCTTAACTTCAGCTGTCACTCATCACTAGTCAGAATGACAGTGTTCTTTTGGCAGCCTCAGTGATCTTAACAGTAAAAATCTGGGGATAGTTTTTAGAGGTGAAGTGTATTTCCCAAAATGTTCAGTGTATGTTTCCTACTCTTGACTGGTGTTTCCTGCCCATACCACAGTTGTGGGCTACATACCCATATATACTACATACTACATACTTTTTGCTTTATATGGAATTTTAGTATCTGTTGCAAAGTGGTTTAGATTATAGAAAACAGGAAAAGTTACATTCTGAAGCAGAAATAGTAATACTTAACTAATAGCAGGGAAAGATGCAGGGAACATTAAAGTGAAAGAGAGACTTCAGTAAAGAGTCCTTCAACAAAAGGACTTCAGTACAGTCATATTTGAGCAGATAGTTTGAGGGCAAACAGATCTTTGAACCACAGTAGTTAAGCCCTAAGCCCATCACTGTATTACAGCGTGAGTCCAGTGACTGATGTTCAAAGTGATCATCTTAAGTCACCATGAAAATATTAGATTACTTCTGATGCACTTTTTCAGAAGGTAGAAAATTTTACAGTATATTTTACAAGCTCTCCCTTAACATAATTCAAACTTTAAAGTGCACTGGCTCTTAAATGTGCTTCAGTTGCTAGAAAATCAATTTATGTGGAACACTTAGTTCCCCAGTGAGGCCAGATAATAGAGCATCATTGAACTTTAGCAGTGGATAAATTTACAAATAGTAATGTGAATAAGATATTCAAAGATTAGACACTGACCCTTTTGTGAAAGCCTCTCCGTACAGAATAGTAAACAACTAAAAGTAGAGTTAAAGTAGTCCAAGAAGAACAACAAACTAGAAGTTCACTCCCCAAATTAGACCCAAGAAGCAGCTTTGCTACAGCAATTGGGATGGAGAGGACCATTTGTTTTTCTGTTTTTTAATTTTTAAATTGAACAGTTATACGCAGCTACCTGAGTGCCTAGCACTTTTCTAAACCTTTTTGCATAAATTAACTGATTTAATCCTCATAAAACAACTCTGTGAGTGAAATGTTATCATTGTTCCCATTTTACAGGTGGCAGAACTAAGGCACAGAGAGATCAAGTAACTAATTCAAGTTCATCCAGATGGTACATCTAGACTCAAATCCAGGGAGTCCATGCCCTCAGCTATACTCTGTGCTGGCCTCACTGGATCTTTTCAGCCATACTCTTGAATTGCCTCTCCTATACCGCCACCCCTTTTAAATGTGGTTCATGCAGAAGGTGTTAATGGGATTTCCCTTTCACACTTTTGTCCTAGTTCAAGTCCTCATCTTTTGCCTGGTCTGGGCCACCTGCTTATTCTCCCCCCACTGGTTCTGGTCTCCAGCCCAGCCTATATAGTACTGCCTTGCCAGATGTCGTTCTTCTTGTTTAAAAATATGCAATGTTTTCCAATTTCCTACAGAATAGAGGCCACGCTCCTGGCCTGGTATTTTTATCATTCAAGATTCTTGGTTGTGAGCAAGAAAAGCCCTCTCTGGGAACAGCACAGAAAGTCAAGGCTGTGGATGAGGCATGGACTATGGGCGAGAGCCTGGGAGCACTGGGCACGGGTGGCAGGAACAAGCCAGCTGGGCACTCCTGTGGGCCCTGCTGCTGCCTCCACGGCTGGATCTGCCACCACTGTGCGTCATAGCTGCATGGCTGCTGCTCCCAAGCACTGTCCCTCATTCAGTCTCACCATCATCACAGTCTCTGTGTCGTGTGCTCATGATTCAAAGTCCCAAGTGGCAGCACCCGTTTGGCCAGTGCTGGCTCACTTCCCTAGGGGGAAGGGAGAATGAGTAACTCCCTCGTTTGCTTCTTTAATGCAATGTAGGTTCCCTGCTTCCACCAAGACTGACAGTGTTGAGAATTACCCAAAAGTGGGAAGTTGGTTTGGTTCCCAGCAGCCAAGAACAATGACAAATATCCCGACAACAGCATGGCTTTAACATTTCTCTCTGCAACTCAGAAGGAATATATTATATATACATGCAGGCACGTGTAGGTGCACACACACACATTTAACTGGAAAAAATTTCAGGAAACAATTCTTACCCGTGGAAATGTGATAAACCAATGTTTTCTATTATATCTTCATTTTAAAAAATGCCAGCCATGACTCAGCAAATCGATTCTGGTTTGAAAATCTTGCACTCTACACATTCTGTGTAGAGTATATTCAAAATACTCCTAAGAAGTAGTTTTATCCATTAAATGCTTATTTTTATAATAGATGAAACTTTTTGTGATTCTGGTCTTTAAATGTTTGCAAAATAGATCCTTGAAGTATGGCATTTATTACCTTGACAACAAAGCAGGCAAAAATGAGAAGAAAATATGAATCTGTTGTGTAATGAAGAGCAATGCTTTGTAGTTTCCAAATAGAATATCTGATTGTTATTATCAGCATTTACCTACTATATGAATAATATTTCAGCATGCTAGTTTATGTAGCTTGCCAGAAAAGTTTTAATCAATAATAGTTTGCTAGAAAGTGATGGGTTTTAATTTTTGGTACCTGTTAAGCAGGCATGTTTTGTTCAGCAGATACTAACTGAGGCCTTTTGCTGGGTGTTGTGAGGGATACGAAGGTGAACTGGGCTGGAATCCTGGTCTCCAAGAGCTGAAAGTCTAGCCAAGAAGAAAATAGTGTACCAGGTAAAAAGTGATTGGGATCATGGGAAAGGAATAAATGAAGTGCATACGAATTCAGAGGAATGTGGGTGTCCAGTTCCTGATGAGCCGGCTCTGCAGGACACAGGAGGGTTTCAGGGACTGCCCTGCAGAAGGACTTCCGGACACCTGGTGTCTGCCAGGGTGCAGCCCATGCAGTGGTGGGGATCATCATAGGTTACAGCCCCCCGAGCCTTTCTGCAGTGGATTCCTGTCTTAGCATCTCTTTGTTCCTAGCTCCCAGGCCACCTTTGGCACAAAAGTGATGCTCAGCATATCTGGAGTGAATGAATGAACCTCGTTTTGGCAATAGAGCTCTTATGGACGGTGGTGAGTGCTCAGCCACCAGCGTGATGGCCAAGGGCCCCAGCAGGCCTCCGCGGGCCGAGACAGATGTGGGAGCTCTTTGGGGAAGTGGTGCCCACCTAGCAGCTGGGGTAGGACTAGACTTTATAAACACGGCTCTGACCGCAGTGCTTGCCCATCTCCAAATCAAAAATGACAAGGTTTATCTGTGACTTCAGCAAAATTTTGCTGAATGTCTGTTAGTGAAAGTTCTGGTGCTGGAAGGAATCTACAGATGCTAAAAGGCAAGGACCCTGCCCTCTACAGAAGCCCAGTTCTGTGAACAAAGTGGGGTGGGTGGAGGGGGAGGGATGAGGCATATGAAGAAATAACTGTGAACGATAAAGACAGAAAATGGTAAGTGCCGGCAGAGAAAGTGTAGCCCGTGGCTTTGGCCACAGGCAAGTAGGGAACCCTGGATTGACTTTGGCAGGTGTGGATCGGGAACATTATGGTCTACGTGTTACTCCTCTCTAGTAATGACTCCAATATCTTGCAACCTGCTTCTTCCTAACCGAAATTAACCTAGTACTGTTAACCTAGGACACAGTATTCACCAAAGTATGTGCTAGGCACAGAACCTGCTGTCTAGGAATATGCACCATGGAGATAATGTTGAAAGGGAATAGTATTATGTCATTTGTTTTTTCAAAATAAAAATATTTCCATGTTCTGGCAGATGGCCCATAGTAACAGTTCTTTTCTCATCTGATTCCAGCCAATTCTTTCAAAGATGGAATTCTGCCTCAGGGACACTTTCACCAGTCCCTTACTATACAGCAGAGTCAGTCTCTAGCAGACAAAGATTCAATAGCCCACGTGGATGGGCTGTGCAAATTCTAGCGTGGAGAAGGGGTATGACATAGCCAGAGGGTCGGTGGACACGGAGCCGCCCTAGAGCTGTGGGCAGATGAAGGGCAAAGTGCCAGTCGAGGGGGCTCCAACCAAGCTGCTGCCAAAGTTAAAGGGCCAACACAGGGCACTCTGCACTCCTGCTGTTAGGAACAAACAAAAGCAAACAACAACAAAACTCATTCTTACATCTGTGCGTGTTACTCCTTTCTGCAGCCCGATTGACCTTGTAGCAATGAGTCTGGACATATTTTTTAATGCAGTGGCCTCATATGTCCTACCATTTATTTAATCCTCCTTGTGGGATGGGTGTGTTAAATACATTTTTTTCTAGTCCTCCCCACAAAGCTACAAGCCACTATGTTTTGTTGCATTAAAATGCAGATAAGGACACAAGATGAGATGAGTGAGTTGCCACATAGCCAGAAGATGACAGAGTCAACATTACCCTTCCTTCATTCCAGCGTACCTCCTTTGTCCCTGCTTTGTGTTTATGGTGTCATTGGGAAGGCATTCTGATAGGCAGTTATTTTTTGTCTCTTTAAGCCATGACATAGGGGGACTGTGTCTTGCAAGGAGCACACTGCCCGATAGAACATGCTCAATAATTCAGAAACATCCCGAGTTGCCACTCCACAGGCAGCTGGAAAAATCTTAAAATTTGCTTTGTATATATCAAAACCTATGACTCTCTTCTAACGTTGTGACTTCATTTTCATTAAACTAGCTCAGCATTTCTTTGAAATCCTCCTCCTGTTGTGCTCAGGGATGGGAGGGAATGCCGTCTCGTTCTCCTGCTCAGCCCTGGTGAATCTAGGGTCTGCTGTTCTGCGAACAAACCAGAAACACTCCTGTCTGTCCTCCTGCTGATTCTGTTTCAGATTCAGATGCCCTGTCATTTCAACAAGAACATACAGTCTGTTGCGTTTCCAGGCATCGAATACAGTGTTCAGATCCTTTAAATGTTAAATTTTAATATAAACTGGAAAGTTACAAAGTGGATCTTTTTAATGACTTTGTAGCTTTAGTTCTTCATTAAAATGATCTAAATCCTCACATTTTGCTGCAGTTTTCTTTATTCCATAAGAAAACAGTGGTTTTAAAATGTTAAATCTCTATTACGGTGATAAAAGGCTTGTAACAAGGAATTGCAGTCTTCTGCCCACCCTTTCCTCCTAACTCCTACTCAGCAGAGAAAACAGATTCCACGTTATTTTGCTGATTCTTCTGCTTTCTAGGTCCACCATTCTAAGAATGTGTTCTATTTCCTGTTTTTGTCAACTTTGGGCATTTTCAGTGGTTTCTCATCATAGCAGTGGAGAATTCAGCTCTCTTACTGAATGTCCCACTGTTTCCCTTTCCCCAGACTCTCAGCATTTGGGTAAATAATCAGTAACTGTTCACATTAATGGCCCAAGTCCACTTCCACGTGGACGGTCTTCTGCCTCCGCCATCCCTGAGACAGTTAGACCAACCCCTCCTCTTCCTCCTCCTCAGCCTACTCAACATGAAGACGATGAGGATGAAGACCTTTATGATGATGACGCACTTCCACTTAAGGAATAGTAAATATATTTTCTTAATATTTTTTTATTTAGCTTACAGCTTTCTTTATTGTAAGAATACAGTATATAATACATATAACATACAAAATGTGTGTTAATTGACTGTTTATATTGTAAGTGAGGCTTCCGGGGAACAGTGGGCTAGTAGTAGTTGTGTTTTTGAGAATTCAAAAGTTATATGTGGGTTTTCGACTGCCTGGGGATCGGCACCCCTAACCCCCACATTGTTCAAGGGTCAACTGTATAATGATTATTCCGTGTAATTTACTCATGATCTCATTAGTGTACTGTGATGATTCATGTCTTTTCTCATGAATATTTTTTTTTTTAGCTTTTCCCCGTAAGGTTTAATAATTGCCACATGAAACTGACGTTGCTAGTTGTTGCCCGACAGCCATTTCCTCTTCTTCCTTGCTGGCTGAACCCTGATTTTGTTCTGATGTTCACCCCCTTGCCACTTGATTCATTAACTCCTGATTATGCCAAGCCAATCACCAGGGCCCCATTTCCTGCCCTGCGAGGGAAAGCCTTTAGGGGTTGCCTCTGGGGAAGGTTTCTTTGTTCTTGGAGAGACAAACAAGGAAGAAGCAGCCTCCCCTGACACTTGGAGAAGAGTTCCAGAACCTGCAGAATACTTACTAAACACAAACATCCAAACCCGCCAGTGCCATCAGTTGCATTTTTCTCACTGGATCCACCTTTCACAGCCTTCTCCTCTGGTCTAGTCTGAACTGGTTTGTCTCTGAGCCTGGCCACTGTTTCCTTTTGTTCTGTCTGTCCTGGCTCTCCTTCTTCTTTTTTCATTTACATCGTCATTTTGCAGAGACATATTATTTAGAGGTTTGGGGAATATACATATATTTGAATTTTTGCATAGTTGAAAAGGTATTTATTCTCTACTCACCCGTGAATTGATAGTTTAGCAAGGTATAGAATTCTAGGTGAAATCGTTATTTCTTGCAGAGTTACTCTGACTTGCTCCCCTGACTTCATATACTCATTTTTTTCTGTTTCCAGTGTGATTCCTTTTATCTGTTATCTGTTTGATCTCTTTTAAAGATTTAGGGCTTTTGTTTATTCCTGAGGCACAAAATTACTTAATGCTATGCTTTACAATATGCCAGTTTTTGTTTTCTAGGCCCTTAGTGGGCCTTTTTAATCTGGAGACTTGTGTTTTTCAATGTTGAGAATTTTTCTGCTTTGTTTCTTTGGTAATTTTCTCCTGTTGTTTTCTCTGTGCTTTTTTTTTTTTTCCCCATGTTCATCTATTAGAATTTAGAGTTCCTATATTTATACTTTAGTTATTTTATCTTTTCTCTATTAGTTTTCTTTTTTGGGGGATTCTAATTTCTGAATGACTTCCTAGACTTTATCTTTAAAGCCTTCTATTGATTTTTACATTTCAATTGTCATTACATTTTAATTTCTATGAGCTTTTATTCTCTGACTGTCCCCTTTAGTAGCATCTTATTTTTTGGATCTTCTTACCTCTCTGAGGGAATTAATTAGGATTTTTAAATGTTTTCTTCTGTCTTTCAGTTGGGGAATGGATAGAAAAACTGTGGTACAGTTATAATGGAATACTACTAAGAATAATAAGGAATAAACTTGATCCATCTTATATGGATGAATCTTTGCAATATGTATTCTATACTAATATTAATAATATTAGCTAGAATAAATACAACATATCAAACTAATATTAATAAATTAATATGTCAGTAATATTAATGATTTAATAATATTATCATCTAGATTTATCCATATTAAAAGTGAAAGAAGCCAGACTTAAAAGGCTACATGCTATACGATTATATGACATTCTGGATAAGGCAAAACTGTAGGGATGGAGACCAGGTCAGTAATTTGCTGGTGGTTGCAGGGAGGGGCTGATTACAAAGGGGTAATGACAGGAGTTTGGGGGGTTATGCAGCTGTTCTGTATCTTGATTGAGTTGGTGGTTTCTTCGTGCCTTTGTCAAAACTCAAAGAACTGTAACCCAAAAAGAGTGAATTCATTGTATGTAAATTAAAACAAAAATGTTTAAAGTTTTCTTGTGTTTTCTGTATTTTTTTAATGCCTTGTCTTTTTTTCATTTAAATGATTTCTATGTATGTGGTCATTCTTAGCTGTTCATTCATATTTAAGAGTGAGGCACGAAAAAGCTGATTGGAATCTAGGCTATGTGTTGTGTTGTATGCCTTCGCTCTAGTTTCAGAGTTGAGAGTATGGGGGATGACATACTCCTTTGCACAGGGGAGGGTAGTCAGTGCTTGCCCGTGCTGGTCCCAGGAATTGGATGGAGGAGTCTGGGCTGCTGCTACAGCTCTGGAGAGCTGCCCCAGGGAGGAGTCACCCCTGAACTCAGGAAGCTCCCTGGAAGCTGTCAGGACCACCCGCCAGAGAAAGTACATAAACATCATTGCTCCCCTTCCCATTCCTAACATGTATGCATACATGTCATACATGTACAAAGATGTGACTGTGAATCATTAAATAGAATTGACTGATTAGCTTTTTAGCTGTTTTGTTTAAAAGCTAAGAAGCATGAGACTTATGGAGTTTCTTTGAGTCTGATTAAAATGGATGTGTTTGGGTATCTCATGTTATTTAACAGTGAATTTCTAAGCTGTGGTTTTAAATATCTAAAACATGTGCATTAAAATTCATACTTATCCAGGTTTGTGCTTTTGGGAATGTTTGATTTTTGTGGCTTAGCGAAGTTGGTCTATTTTGATAATGAAGATGTGTGAAGCCTAAGCTCCGCCCCAGACATGCTAGCAAGGCAGTTTTCCACTGTAGAGTTGTAGATTCAGTGCTGTTGAAACACACATCAACGTGTTGCTCTTTTAAAAAGCACTCTTAGATTTTGTTGGAAATACAAGCATTTTTTACTGTCTTTCTTCAAACTTTGATGTAATGTTGGAGGTTTACTATAAGTTAACTAAAGCAATATTTTTCATTTATCTCAGTTGTACAGAAAACCAGTCATTCTCCCCAGCATATACCATTTATATTTCTTCCATGTTTCTAGGCTGGTTTGGTTTCTAACTACATCGTATATTTTTTGCTTTTATTCCTCTTACATGTTTATCTTCATTTCCTTATCTCTTCCTATTAAAGATAAAGATATTCCAAGCATGGGGATCCAAAAAACCTTGTTCATTACACTGCGTAACTAATGAAGATACAGAGAATCTTACAACAGGCCCTGGGATATCAAAATGTATACCTTTCCATTTAGTTGGAGGTTTCTGCGCTCACCTGGGCTGTTGATTTATTAGCTTTCTGGTTGTTACAACATTTTTTTGCTTGGGCTGTATCATCATGTTAAATATGTAGCTTTATCCGTCTAGGTATCTAGTTCATTTGACAGAATAAAGGTTATAAGCTTCTGATGAAAGCTAAAAGAAATTCACCTTCTGGAATTTAAAGGAGCCCTGTGTATGGTGACCTGACACAGACTTTTAAGCTGTAGGTGATCCTCACTTTATCCCCGATGATGTTGGAATGATTTCTTTTTTCCTCCCAGCAAACACTCCCCGAGGCTTATAGCCTGCAGTCCTGCAGATAAGCGAGGGTTATTTGCCACCCGGCCTCTGCCATGAGTGTTGGAAGTCCATCCTGTGGGCCTAAGGCCACAGAGGAGAGTCGAGGGCGTGCAACTCAAGCATGTCTGCCGCTTTGAAACAAACCCACTTGGGGAAGCTGCGGGGAGCGGGGCCCGGCAGAGGAGCTTGAGAAAGTGTCCACGCTGCCCTCTCAGCTTGCACCGGCCCAGCTCACCCACCAGCAATCAGCTTCCCTCCCCACCTGCCCAGGTGTATTTTGGGATTCTCGCAAGGCCTAGGTCCAGCCTGTCTGCATTGCGAAGGAGAACAGAGCCAGGGGATTAGTGGGAGGAAGGAAAGGAGGGGAGAGGCTTTGTTGGGAATATTTATGTCAGGTGTTTGTGGTTAGAAATAGGAAGAGAAAAAAAATCAATGAAATAGTAGAGTAATATGTTAACACTCAGGCAGGTGAATAAATAGAAGGAGATACGCTAGAAGAGTAGGGAAATAGCATGGGTCCAACCTCAGTTACCGTCAGGTGCCAGACAGGTAGCAGCAGCTACAAAGCAAATAGGTGTGAGTAATAAGCAGACGCTGTGGAGGGGAGACATGCGTGTCCTGCAAACATACATTCGAATTCTATTTTTAAAATAACTGTTGCCTATTTCTTTGACAACAACAAAAGTCTTATCTGATTCAGCTCTTGGGGTGCCAGTTGAAATGCTTGTATGTAAATACATTTCCTTTCCTGAATTTCAAAAACTGTTTGCTTTTATCTAGATTTGGAGTCCATGTCTCTCTTTTCAGTCTCTTATTAATAAACACAAGCACATAATACTGTTATCGGAGCAGTTTGGATCTTATCGGGTATTTTGTAGATAGTGTATTAATCTTCAATATGTTGGCTTTTCTCAGCTGTCTCATGAAGTAATGGCAGAGAACTTATCGCCAGCCCTTGATGGTCAAAGACCGTGTTCTCGCTGCCTTTTGAAACTGCCAATCTTTTAAGCTAGATGAAAAAATTTCCTGCCTTCACCAGAACAGAGAACTCCCAGTTTTTCTGGTAAGCAGACAAGGATTGCAAAGATAATTGAAAGCCATAGAGAATCCCCATGGCTCATTTTAGGTAGGTATGATTTTACCCTCTTTCCTCATGAAATCCTTTTTTAGAGTAAGTGGTGTTTGACAGATTTGAGTTTCATGGCCCTTCCCCACGGGGGGAATAACAGAGTAGATACATCTCAAGGAAGTGGGTAGCTGGGGGGACAAAAGAGGACATGCAACTCCAGCGTCACCTACCCACCCGGCACCCAGCCCTGAACGACGCAGCCCTTCTGGTAGATGTGAGTGTCAGGCGCCAGCTTGAGTCCTTGTAAAACAGTCGACGTACAGGGACACACGTATTCACAGATTGCAAGAGGAGGCAAAGATCTCATTTTCTCCAACCCCTTGATTGGAATTTCTGTCTTTTTCTTGCCATCATATAGTGTTTAGTATTTCTGTTTAATAGTATAGTTTATTACACCCTGCTTTGCTTTCATAGTTATTAGCTGTGTGTACATTATATCCTTTTCCCTTAGGAGATTGTGATTTCTCTGAGAATTAGGACTCCTCTCTTTTATTTATCTATCATTTCCTATTACTCTGTGCACCGTGTTTTTTATCATTTGATGTGCAATGAATCAAGGCCATCTCAGAGCCCAGATGAGTAGTATATCCATGGCACCTTCTTTTTCTCACCTTCCTAACTCATGGGGCCGTGTTCCAGGGAGGCTACGGTCTGTGCCAGGGAGGAGGACTAGCCTGGGGCGTGAGGAGCCCAGCCTTACCTTGCTGTGACAAGGCCTACAGGTGGGACTTTGAGTAAGTCATGTACCTGCTCAAGGCTGCCATTTCCTCATTTATAAAATGAGGAAGTTGCACTAATTAATGTTTTAGTTCCTTCCCACTTCTAACACTCAGTGATTCTGTGATTAATGTACTCTTAGCAAGGCATCACCCAGAGAGCTAAATAAATTAGGAAAGACTCAGTGATGCCACCATATTAATTCATTCAGCAAATATTCATTGAGTGCCTACAAAGTTCAGGGTACAGTTCTGGTCACCGGGACCCACGGTGGGCAGGAATTTTGCCAGCCTTATCCTCGCGGAGCTTTCTTTCTGCTGGGAGAAGAAGACAATGAACCAGTAAGCGAACAACATAGAATAGCTGGTAAAGGCTGTGAAAGGAACGACAAGGGGCTGTGGCTGAGGTTAGAGGAGGAACATGCAGGAAAGCCCCTGGAAGGAGGGCACAGCTAGGCTGAGGCCTGAGTTAAAAGAAGGGCCCAGCCGTGTGGAGAGTCAGGCATGGAGCGTGCAGAGCTGTGTGGATGGCAGGCAAAGGACAGTGTCGACGTGGGAGGCCCTGTGGCTAGAGATGAGAGTGAGGGAGATTTCACAGGGTGCTCAGGCCAGGACAAGGCCACCATTGTAGAGTTTGTGGCCTGGAAATGACTTGATCTGATCAGAATGTCAAGATAACCCCCTGGCTGCCATGTGGAGGGAGAAAGGCTCTCTAGAGAAGCAAGAGTGGAAGCTGGGAGCCCTGGTGGGAGATTTGCTTCAAGCTTCCATGGGAGATTCACCATGCACGCCATCCTCTTCCTCCATAGAAAGGAGCGAACCCGCCGCCAGACACAACGCCCTGTTTGACTCTCACATGCACGGTGCTAGGAGAAAGAAGTGAGACCCAAAGGCTACACACTCATTGGGTAGTTACACTTAAGTGAAATTCTGGCAAAGGCAAAGTTGTAGGAACAGAAACCAGACCATTTGGCGGCCATGGCCTGAAGTTTAGGGAGTGTTTGGAGCTCATGGAACTATTCTAATATCTATATTTTATATCTTGACTGAAGGAGTGGTGGTCACAAGACTATATGCATTCGCTAAAACTTGTAGAACTGTGGGGTAGAAATGGTGAATTTTACTGCATGTAAATTATACTTTAATAAAAAATGGTAAAAAATGCTGAGTAAGAAATAGTTGTCCCAATATGCATGATAAATGATGAATGCAAGAGTTTTTTTGGGGGGTAGGGGGCGGGAATGGAGCAGAAAGTGGGGAAATCAAGTGATAGAATGAAGATTGGCACTTTTTTTTCCTTGAGGGCAGTGTATATTGATTCAACAAATAATTACAGGGCAGCCACTCTGTGCCAGGCCCTGACATATAGTCTAGGCGCTAGAGAAGCACCTGCAAACCAAACACAGACCCCTCCTGGAGCTTAGAGTTCTGTATTAAGATGCAGATGTGCATGCCCACGAACACAGGGATTCTGCCTTTAGGAATATGTCTGAAGGGAAGAAAGGGTGCGATAAAGTTGTAATTTTTCCATCTTCTGTGAAAAATTATTTTCACAAAATAATACAAAAACTGAAAGCGACCTAAGATCTTACAATAGGGAATTACTGAGTAAATTATGGTACAAGTGATCATTAAAAATGATAAAGTGTTTACTACATATATTTATATGAGAAGAAGCCCAGGACATGCAAAATGAAAAATTGGGGTTATAGAATTCATTCCATGAGTGTGAAAACAAAAAGTCTAAGATACTACACATCCAACTCTATTTATTTGGGTAAGATTAGGGAATTTTGGTATATTTTTACTTTTTATAAAATATACAATGAATATGCATTTCTTTTGTAATTGGCAACATAAGTATTTCTATTTTGGAAAAAAATTATCCAAGACAAAAACAAAACAAAATGAATATTAAGCAGTAGGCAAGGAATGAACACCCTGTATTTTCTGGGTAAAATTCTGTCCTGGAAAGATTTGGTTTTTTTCAAAGGGGAAAGTGAATGCTTTTGTTAGCAAATGTGAATGAAGCTGCTTTTGGAGAAACACGCAACATTTTTATTGGGGAGATTTTAAATATCAGTGAATATAATGTTTTGCTTAAATATCAGACTGGTGTCAACTAAGAAAAACCAAGTTACTTCCTTGCTCGTCCTTTATGAAGGGGACAGTGGCAACATTTCATGTATGTATGTGTTCTTCTTTGCTCTTTCTATGCAAGGTAAAATAAAAATGAAATAGCCTCTGCTGCCTTGAAAAATATTCTGAACACAGTCCTGTTTATATATTAGAATGAAATGTGATGTGCTGTCCCTGTTATATACATAAGACACAGAGTGCAGAGCAGACTCCAAAGAGCTGTTTCATTTTATGCTATTTGGCAGCTTTCACAGAATTTAGCACCACAGAGAGCTACAGAGTCCCTGAATATATATCTTAACATCCCCCAACCAATAATTCGATTTTTAACCATATTGTAGTGAAACTAAACTCGTAAAGTCCAGTTAGCCTGGAGAACCTCAAGTTTTAGACTGTCTATAATTGTGCCTGTCAAGAATAGTCATTGACAACATCATGGAATAGGATCAAGAACCTGAATATGTTCCTAAGCAATTACAATCGCAAGAAACAGAGGAATTATGACCATGAAACTTTCTAAAGCAGATGAATACATTGACTTGTACACAAATATTTGCGTGTAGCCACATATAAACTTATCCCATTAAATGTGCTGAGACATTATAGACTCCAAATATATGCTCAAGTAGAGGTGCCAACTAAAGTTTGAGAGGTAGCATTTTGACTTATTTTGCATTGTTATTATACTTACTACTGAATTTTGGTTTCATATCCTGTACATTTTTGGTATCCAGAAGTTTTCCTGAAGGATAATTTATTGCATGGCAGGAGCTGTGGTTGGAGTTTCTTTGGCAAATGAGTTTGATTAAGTCAGATAAAACTGCATTTGCATTCAGTGGCACAGTGTTTGAACGCATAGATGAAAATTCACAAGTGACAAAGCATCACACAGCAGCCCTGGAAGCTAAGGAAAGCAGTGCAACCGTATTTCTTTAAAACCCACGCCTCCTTTTAATAACTTAAAAATCCACAAACTTCTTTGAGTTTGTTTTCAAAATAATTTATTATAACGAACATAAATGAAACAAGGATGATCAGAATGTACTTTTCCATATACGCTCACCTGGGTATTCAGCTACAGCCCCCACCGGAGGGGGTCTCGTCAGTTACTCAGTTGGGAAGGGTGGCTTTACAGGCTTCATCTTAAAATAATAGATCCCATGCTGTATTGAACATTTCGCCTTTTTGAGCTCAAATTGGAAGGAGATTACTTCATCTGAAGTGCCCGGTATGTGCAAAGTGCTGTCTCAGAAACCACATG
>VBSM01003176.1:77004295-77026243 GCA_008086735.1 Cheirogaleus medius | reverse complement strand
CTGAGAATGCCTTTCACCCTGTATTGCACAGAAGAAACATGGGTAACTGAAAATTGAGTCCTGAAGTGGGTGAAGAAATATATGTGAGTATCTAGATGCTATCAACCCACTTAGTGATTCAGAAAGAAGTTTTAGATGAGGTGGCCAAACCGTTATCAGAGTTTGTGAGCTCTGGAGAGCTGAAGATGTGCCTGATTATTAAAGATGTGCAGAGATGATTTTGTTTTTGAACGAGGAGAGGGTGTGGTACTCTACTCCCATGCCAGTGACCTTCACGGTAAGCCCATGTGGGGCTTTTTAAAGCACTGGCCATTGGTGAGTTATGAGTACTGAGAAAAATAAAGAGTGGTCCTTATGCAGTTGTGGTTATTATGCAGGACAGGTCGTGGTAGGTCAGCTTCATTTTATTGTATTTCTCCACTTTCATTTTCTTTTTTTGAATGGGAAGTTGATATTATAATTATTAACATTTTAGCAACATGGGTTGACAAGGTTTCTTCTCTTATGATGCTCTTGTGGATAAGACGGGGACATACATGGTGGTCGCAGGGACAAGTGGGCAGACAAGTGCCCAAGGAGTGCCTGTCAGAGGAGGAGCGTTGTGGAAGCATCTGAGATCACATCCCTGTGGCACCAGAGGGGGCTGCTTTGTTCTGCTATCATCGGCACCAGTGAAATGAATGATGATGTAAAAGGCACTCTCACTTCTTCGAAGATGGTATGGAAACAACAGTGGATTGCACATACTTTCGATGAAAAATTAAGGGTTGGCCTCCAACGTTTTAAAACAGGATAGAACAATACACTGAGACCAGCAAGAGGAAGTTTGAGAGGTTATATATTTATAGTCTACCCACGGGTGCTAAAGCCAGTAACAAATGTCTTGGATCGAGTCAGTGTAGTTTAGGATAACTCATATGATAATTTGGCATTTTAATTAATGACGTGAAATTTGGGTGATTTATATGCCCATGAAGAGGTCACTCTCAGAGTGTGTGGTTAGAAGTGTAACTAAGGAATGGAAATCTTGCTTCTATGTGACTCTGATTGATGCAATTGGAACTGAAGTATTGTGTGCGACTCTGAGCACCTGTTCGGGAGGGATGCAGGTTCCCTGGTGTGTGTGCTTAGGGGAAAGCTGCTTGGACGGTGGGAGTTTCCAAAGGCTTCTCCTACAGTTGGGAGAATCTGAGTTCCTTGACGAGGAGAAGAATAGGTTTGGGGAGGAAGGAAGGATATAGCTCTTTAAAAATACCCAAAGGGTCATCCAGTGGATAAAGGATGGCACGGTTCTGCTCTACGGAGGTAGAACTTGCGAACAGTGGCCCTGAGCAGACGTGCCAAGGGCTGCTAGAGAGTTGGCGAATTTCCTGGCACCAGGGGAAACCACTTGGAAGACTTTTAAGCATTGCTAGGTTATAAGCCTAGAAGATCTTTAAATTCCTTTCAAACCTAGTACTTAACTAATGGATTTTTTTTTCAAGATAAAATACCATTTACCTCTAGGCCATTGTTCATAACTTTTTTATAATCGTGGCTCTGAAGCACATGAAAATTGCATGCCTCACCCTGGGAAAGTGTACCTCAATGAGGGGTTGGCACAGTTGGTTGACCTATTTGCGTATTTTCTCTAATCACACACAATCCTATACTATGAGTTTGAACTTTTATGATCATGTATTATATTTGGGAAAAATGTTTGTCTTAGTAGAGGACCTTGGATTTAAATTTGGTTCAAGAAAAATGTTTTGTTTCTATTTACTTGGTGACTGTATCCTGGCAGGATGATGGAGCTGGTGGGGGGTAGGGAGGCGCAAAGCCATGCAAAGCCACGTAAAGCCACATAAGGAGGAAGGAAACAGGAAACATACCTCTTGTATGTAACTTTGCCCTATCTAATTGAGGCGGTTTTAAAATTTGCTTTTCCTGTCTCCTGTGAACTTTCTCTCTTTTTTTTTGGTTTCTGGTTTTGCTTTTCTATTCTTGTTCTTAAAGTGGTGCCTTTTCCTTTTGTCCTTCCTGCGTGGTCTGCATGGATCGCGTCCGTGGGCAGCTGTTCTTTTATACAACTGTTGCTTTCTACCTCTGTTCCCACTCTGTGGCTTCTTAGCTATTGACCTTGGGAATGATCCCTTCTCTGCTTTCATTTCCTTACCTGGAGGAGGAAAAAAAATCAAGGGAATGTGAAGACCTATCTCTGGAGGCCTGCTACAAATGTTAAGTAGCTTTACTTCAATTAAAATTAAAGATTAATAATTATAATTTAAAATTGAATTCTACAACTTTGTGTAACTGTTGAACATAACACCTGGCCCCTAGGAGGTTCTAACTTTCTATCCTCTTAGCAATTGAGCACCAGTTATTGTTTAGTGACAAAGATAAAGAACACCTGTGATGTAATTCTTTAAAAATTAAAATATGACTCTTTCTAGCAAGACACTGATTTTACCTCTGTCACTTTCTGGAAGTCAAGTTGTGGGTTGTGGTTTATGATGCTCTGTTTTTGCTCATCTCTTCTGAGCAGAGTTTCTCTCTCTCTCCCACAGAGAATGAGAGGCACTTCCCTTCTGTGGATGGCCCATATTTGTGGAATTTCTTACTCTTCTTGGCTTTCTGGGACACCTGTTTCCAGCCCAGAGAACACAGCATTTTAAACGGCTGTCTTATTGATTTGCCTACATGCCCTTTGTATTCGTGCTCAGAGGACATGTGTATCTTCAAGGGAAACACTTTTAAAATTGAATAAAGAAAGAAATGAGGGTTAGTTGAGAATGCCCTCTGTGTCAGGAATACATAAGGATCAGGGTATCAGCACCCGGGTTCAGGGCTAGATTGGGGTCAGGCTGCACCAGGGGGTGCCACTGGCTTACTGAGGACAGGGCTGGGAGCAGAAAATGGAGAAGGAAAAAAAGGAATGAGGGAGTGGGCAGGATGAGGCCACTGAGTCATGGAAAGAGCAGAAGAGCAGTGTGGAAGGGAAGGAAAAGCACATACACACATGCACGACTGTGTGTGTTTTCCCCACGATCATACATGGGAAGGAAATGGAATGACCTAGCCCAGGGTGTTAATGTGTCTTAGGGTATGGGGGAGAGGGTTTACAGGACATGACCTTATTTATGCAAAAAAAATGCATGCTGGTATGTAGATGCAAAAGAAATGAAAAGAGAGCTCTATGAACCGAGGGTTCAGGGATGCCCACGAGGGGTTGCTGAGTACCAAGCTAAGTTGGGAAGGTGGGGGCTGCGAGGTAGAGAAGAGCTCACCAGTTGCTGCAAGATCTTTCAGTCCTTGCATTGCGTGATGGCTCCTCGGGTGTTTGTTGTATTATTTTGCTTTATAACTAGTAAAAAGAATTTTTACATGTTATAAATTCTTTTTACTATATGCGACAACATATTAAACAATGATGAAGGGAAAGCAGTTGGGTTGCCATGTTGTCCTGTGAACTATGTTCAGTCAAAACATAGCAGCAGCCCCCCACACAGTGTGTGCATGTGTGTGCTCATGCACTCCTGACAGATGAAGAGGAAAGTGTGGATGGCTGTTTACTGGGGCAGAACCTTGTTACTGTTACACTCTCCCATCCCCGGGGCCTAATAAAATGCATCCATAGTGTGGATTGAAGCAATGTTAGCCTTGAATCAAATGGCTTAGTGATGATCTGGGAGTCTACTTTAACAGAAAAGTAAAAAGTATATTAGGTTTTAAGCTCTGTGAGGGTGGAAATAACATTGATCTTCCTCATTGTTCATTCAGTTGTTTATTCATTCATTCATGCTACAAATATATATTAAGTGCCTAATATGTATGCCAGGTATTGGATGATATTTATTGTCGTCTAGCACATCTGCAAGTCTTTTTTAAAATTCTGCAAAGTAAAAATATAGGATATTATGAAATTCATCATAGGAGAACCTAGTAAGTCAGGAAGGCTTCCTGGAGGAAGTGGCAGTTATGCAGCAGACTGAAGAAAACAAAGGAGTTATGGGGTGGGGGGAGGAGGGTTCCATGCAGATGGAAGAGTGTGTGCAGAGGCCCTGAATCAGGGAGTAAAGAGCATGGCTCTGGGAGGCAGGAGACCCGTGTGGCTGCAGCCTGGAGAACACAAGGTGAGAGGTAGGCACGGGACAGAGAGGTGTGTGCAGGGGCTGGATCTTGTGGGCCTTGAAGGCCAGAATTTTTTATTTTGAAAAATTCCAAACCTATGGAAAAGTTGCAGCTATAATAGAGTGATTTACCTAGATTTTCAAACAGTTAGCATTTGCTTTTCTCTCTCTCTCTTTCACAAACACACACGCACACACACACACACATACACTTTTTTTTCTTGGCTGAATCATTTGAGATTAAGTTACAGAAATCATGTCATGCTGCTCCTAAATTCTAAAGCATGTATATTCCAAGAACAAAGATAATCTCTGACATAATCATAATACTATTATACAACCAAGACAGTTAATATTTATACAATACTGTTACCTAACATACAGTCCGTATTTAAATCTCTGATTGTCCTACTAATGTCCTTTGCTAACATTTTTTTTTGAAAATCCTAGATCCATTGAGATTTTTTGGGGTCATATAGGCTAGTTATTTTGTAAAGTCTCCCTCAATTTAAATTTGTCTATTTCCTCATGATGAAACTCAGGTTGAACACTAATGGTAAGAATACTACATAGATGACGTGAGGGTCTGAGAATTACCGATGCCAGGAGTACATGATGTTGGTTTCCATTATTGGTGATGTTTAATTTGATCAGTTTGTTAATCCTTACAATTTCTCCATTGTGAAGATAAACTTTTCCTTTTGTAAGAAATAAAATAACCTGGGGATGGATACTTTAAGATTCTATGAATATCTCGTTCTCCAATAATCTTTTAGTCAATGATTTCACTGTGGTGTCTCATGCCCAAGATAATTATTACTCTGGTGATTACAAAATAGTGATTTTTCAAATTCTATAATTTTTTTCTACATTAGTTGATGTTCTTCTATGAAGAAGAGCCTTCTCTTCTCTTCTACTCTTTCAAATCAGTATCAGCATGGACTTGTGGATTTTTAAAATTTAAAATTAAGGTTTAATATGCACTTATAATCTATTTCCAACATTAATCATTTTGATGTTTCAATTTTTCCATATTTGGCCAGCAGGAGCCCCTATCTGAAAGTTTTTTGAGAAAAATATTAAGTGAATGAAACAGTGGTATAGAAGTGATGAATAAATGTGGGTTTACCATGCTTTTTTTTCTCCTGAACAGCTCTATTTGTCAGTTTAACATGAATGTATTTTTATGTCTCTCTAGGTCTCATGGACTAATTGGCTCTCATTCAGCAGGAACCTAATGGATAGGTCATCGTGCTGTATAACCAGACAACGCTTGGTTTTAAAACTGTTCTGAAAATGATTAAAGCAGTGTCCTGACGTGACATTGTCAGGGGACAACAAGCAGCTTGAGGATTTCTCATTAACCAACTGCAGCTTGAAGGCAGCCCCGTTCCACGGAGCAGGACTGTATGGCAAGCAGCCCCCGCTAAAGGGTTGAGGATGAGCATCCCCGTGGCTCCCAAGAAATCATGTTACGCTCAGTTGCAGGATAACAGAAACGGAGCGAAAAATAACAATGAGAGTATCCTAAGTCTGGGAGACACAAATGCCAATCAAATCATGCTGGAGGTCAGCTCCTCTCTTGATGAGTCCCAGGCAAGTGACCTGGCAGGGGAACTTGGAAATGCAAATTTAAGCGAGCCGGAAAACCGTACCCATTTCCATAAGGACTTCCACCAACTTCAGGGCTTCGAGAAAGGATCCCAGGCTGGCTCCAGCAGCCTGAGAGATTCTAGACTCTCTTCGAGTGTTCACAGGGAACGGAATGACGAGCACACGCGGGAGAGAGGCTCCGATCTCCCGCAGGCCCCTCGGGGTGTGCAGGCACCCAGTCTGCTGAGCTGGAGGAATGTGATGGGCGAGGCCAGTCTGGAGGTTTGGGCCAAAAGGGAAGCGGAAACTCCCCGGCACATTCCCAAGGATAAGTTGGCGAAGACCCTCAACAACGAGGAACTGAGGCGGCATTCTCTGGAAAGGGCGAGTGGCTCTGCAGTGACGGCGGGGAGCCTGGCTCGGCAGCCCCTGCAGCCCGCACCCCTGGGCCCCCTGGAAGCCCGGTGCCATGTGCCGGGCGCTGGGGAGGGGCCGCAGAAGATGCTGATGGACCACTCTCTGGGGGCAGCCTTCCCTCCGACTGACGGCACCTCACAGGGAAGGGGCACGCGTCATCCCAAACCACCTACCTCAGACACCAAGGAGACCGCGCCCGCAGAGACCGAGACGGAGGGGGGCCCCGGCCTGCACGTTTGCCAGGAGCACGCATCTCGGTCCCCCCAGCCAGAACCCGCGCCGAATTCCACTTTGCCATCAAAGGAAGTCCTGAGCAAGCCAGAAGCACAATTAGGTCAGGGAAAGGGGGAGCCTAAGCTGGCGCCGGAGCACATTCAGCCCAGGGCTGCGCAGGAGTTGGCGTCGGCCCAGGCTGGGGACTTGGGGCGCCACAAGGAAGAGAGTGTGTCGGCCCCGGAGAGAAAGGAGCCATGCGGCCAGGCACACCGAGGAGCCACCGGAGTGGCTGGCCATCTGTCCAACAGCGAGCGCCCCCACCCTGGGGAGAAGACAGGATTCAGCCCAGGGGAAGAGGGCCCCCTCCAAACCGACCCCACACAGGGCCCTGCTTCCCTGGGAGCGGCTGGTCATCAGCCCTCTGACAAGACTTCACCGGGTGCACGTAGGAAGTTGGGTGAAACGACATCCGGCAACTTTGATGGTCATGTGGCTTTTATTTCTAGTGATCTGACTGACGACAAGCCCTCAGATGTCAGTGAGGAGGAAGGGCCACAGGGCAGTGCGGACAAGGACCGTGCTCTGGTTTTGGCATCAGGTCCTTCTGTTGGAGAGAGCAAAGCTGAAGCCCCTGGGCCCCTGGACCTTCAAATCAGCTGCTCAGAAGCAGGAGAAAGGAAAGAGATCGCCACACCTGTGGCAGAAAATAGGGACCTTCTAGAAAATACAGCTAAGATTGAAAGCACCCCAGCAAGAACAGATTCGGTTCTCAATATCCCAGCGCCCCTCCACCCAGACACAACTGTGAACACGACCCACCAGCCTGCAACACCCAGTAGCAATTTCCAGGATGTCAGCGTGTTCAGTGTGGATGCAGGGTCACCCTCGGTGGTGGTCCCAGCCCCCGGTGACAGTGTGCGGTTGTTGAACACATCCCTGAAAGTGCCTGAGAAGAATACCTGCCCCAGTGGGATCCCCAAGCCTGTCTTCACGCATTCCAAGGACACGCCTTCCTCGCAGGAGGGAATGGAGAAACTTCAGGTTGAAAAACCAGAAGAGAAGACAGAAACCAAACCCATCATTATGCCCAAGCCCAAGCACGTGAGGCCCAAGATCATCACATACATCAGGAGGAATCCTCAGGCCCTAGGCCAGGGGGACGCTTCACTGGTCCCTATGGGGCTTCCGTATGCCCCGCCCGCATGTAGCATGCCTCTTCCCCAGGAGGAGGGGCTGGCAAGTGCAGACCTTAAGCCATCTGCCAACCTCTATGAGAAATTCAAGCCAGACTTGCAGAAGCCCAGGGTCTTCAGCTCTGGATTGATGGTGTCTGGGATCAAGCCCCCAGGACATCATTTCAGTCAAATGAGTGAAAAGTTTTTGCAAGAGGTAAGAGAATGTCATTATGATATGATCTTTAAGTTGAGTGTCCTAAAGTCTGTTATATATTTTCAATGACTTGTGAAAGCGAAACGTCCTCTCTGAGCCAATTGCAGATTTTCATGGATACACTTGTAGAGAAGTGGATGTTTTTGACTAAAGGAGATTGTGTAGAGAAATGGCCATTTTTGACTAGAAGGGTTTGATGGTCTTAATGAGATAGACCCAAGATCTAAAGAGACTCTTTTACATTTTCACTTCCTATAAAACATATGAACTTAGATAAGTATGCATTTAAATAGGCTTCCATGTTTAAATAAGGGAGCATAATTCTTTTATAAGCTAGGTCAAAGGAAGAAAGAATCTGAAATAAGGATATTCTTCAAATTCATCAGCCTTATCCTCCAATGAGGAGTATTTCCTTTTTGGGAGAATCTCATACTCATTCATAGAAGAGCAAAGTGAATAAGTGGAAAATAATATGTTAGGCATGGGCCCTTTTTTTAAGCCCAAATAATAGCTACAGCTGACATTTAGTTGTGTGCCTGGTGTGCGTTGGGCACATGCAATAGAACATTTAATCTTTGTTAGTCTTCACGAACCCGTACAGCACTTCTCTGAAGGTTGGTATTGCAGTTTTCGTCACTCTTTAGATGAGGAAACGACTGGGAGAGCTTTAAGTCGCACGCCTAAGGCAACAGAACAGGGAGATTCTCACCCATTCTCGCAGAGCAGTCTGACTGCGCTGTGCAGTCCCTTTCTGTACCAGAGTGCTGTGGGGAGTCACCTCGTGGACTCAGAGCTAAGGTTTGTCTCCCGAGGCAGTCTCTTCACGGTGCCCGGGGGCCAGTTAAAAGGAAGGCTGGATTGGGCCATCCTCTCCTGAACACCCTCAGGTCACTCGGAACATAAACCGGAGCCTGTAGGAGGCTCAGCTTTTCGGATGCACTTGGTGCGGCTCCAGTAGCAACCTACCCTCCTCTCCTTCCACTCTCTCTCTCTCCCCCTCTGCTGCCCTGGGACCTTTGCACTTCCCTCTGCCTGGAATGTTCTTCCCGGTTATCTGAATGGCCTCCTCCTCATGCCTTGGGTCGGCTCTCAAACATTCACCTATCTGCTCTCTGAGTTCCCTCTTTGTAGGTTATTTCTTCCCAGCACTCACCTCCACCTGACACATACACATATTCGGTTTTCCTGCATTGACTAGAGTGTAAATGCCACGAAGATAGGGATTCTTTCCAATGGTTTGTTTCCTGCAGTGATCTCAGAGTTTAGAACCATGCTTTTCATAAATACGTGCTCAAAAAATGTTGAATGATAGCTGAGTCATGAAACCTCTATATGTTGGAACCAAACAGAAGTATAGCAAGGGTTTCTAGAAATAGAATGATTGAGTCCAAAGTGGGGCTCAAGTTTGGTTGGTGGTATTCACATATTCAAAGAGTGTATTGATCACAACAGAAAGGTTGGATCTAGCACAGAGGGAAAGATGAATCCATTCTTGGCGGCAGACACTGATGCGGGCAATTCAACAAGCTGAGCCCCTGTGCTGCACTTGAGGCAGCCCTCAGCAGCGGAGTTACACAGCTCACTCTGTGTTCCGATGTTGGGCCTGCAAGAAATCTCTGATTGTAAGTGGCCTCCCCACTTCCCCTCACATCCCTAGAGAGAGGACACTGGCTGGAGAATTCAGGTGTCTGTCTCTTTGGCAGGGGTTTGTCTTGCCATGCAGGACTGCATGGCATCCTGTTTCTAAGTGGCTTCTCACACCAGCCTTGCAGTGAGAATGTGTTCTGGCCAGAGGCTGGCCCTAGGCCCTGGTCTCTCACTAAAAGTGGAGAAATTGCCCTTCTGATTTTATGCATCAGGCTCTGAGTTGGGTTATGGTGAGTCATTCTCAAATTTCTAAACACTCATCTACCTGGGCCCCTGGCGTTCAGGGTCAGACTCTGATGCTGGGCTCTTCTCTAAGGCAGGGGCACTCCTCACAAGGACTCTGGGAGCTGATGCTCCCGGGACCGCAGCTACCAAAGCTGGTTAATTACGTGAATAAACCTTCGTCTTCTCAAAGTGTCACTGCAGAAGTTCCATGAAGAGACCCTTGAGTTTTCTCTGCAAAAACACACTCATGAGGGAAACGATGTGGAGATGTATGCAAAAATCCTGTTATTGCCTGTAATTTTTTCTCTGTGTCCTTCTTTATTTTTCTTCAGTGTGTTCTTTTTCTCTATGTTGTTTCTACTTCCTCCAGGAGTAATTTCTATATTATGTGCATATTTTTCCCCAAACTATTTTCTCTACTTTATTATCTAGAAGCCACCTCAAGTCTCAAGGAAATGAGATTGTATGGACATTATGTGGCTTTAGTGGTTCTGAGGGGTTTGGAGAGACCCCGTTGATGTGGTGAGAGCATCATGGCCTCACACCAGCCACCGTGCCCCTCTATCTGAGGACCATTTTCTGCCAGGATCCGAGAGGCCCAGCCCCTTATCCAGGCTGCGGGGTAGAGCAGGGAGCCCTGGGTGTCATGCCGGGCTCATTTCTATGGCAACCTTCTTTAACCAGAAGTGGGGCACAGGCTGGCCCTTGGCCATTTGCTCCTGCAGCTGTGACCTGATGTAACCCAAGGAGTCCCCATCCTGTGTTCAGGCTCAGTACCGGGAGATCCGAAAGCCACCTTCCCCTGCCAGCGTGCCCCAGACTCATCACAGGGTGACTTCACTCAGTGTCCAGGGAAAGAACACATTTCTGACCAGTTGCAACAGAAATCTTTTTCGG
This sequence comes from Cheirogaleus medius, assembly GCA_008086735.1. NCBI lineage: Eukaryota > Metazoa > Chordata > Mammalia > Primates > Cheirogaleidae > Cheirogaleus > Cheirogaleus medius. Next base: position 77,015,750 of record VBSM01003176.1, on the reverse strand, counting down.
TTGTAGAAGCCAAATATTGTTTTTATAAAGTTGGAGACACTTAAAGATAAAAACCAAACCAGCTTCAGACTCTTCCCTCATTATTGAAGGATCCCTGCTGGTTCGATAGCGTGGATAGAGACAGAGAAATCAAGAATAAGTGCTCTTGTGGGACAGGGAGTCTCTTTTTAGTTGGCAGGAACCATACAGACATTTAAAGCTTCCAGAAGTGGCTTCAGAGATCATCCGGGATCTAGTCAGGCCAAGGTGATAAAATATGCTCACTTGTTTAGACTGCTCCCTGCTTCTAGCTCTCCGGAGGTCTCGGGGACACTCCCTCTCACTGACAGCTTGGGAGCCCTTTCCATTTTTGGTGAAGGGATGGGGGAAGAGGGGAGCAGGGTTGAGAGGATGAGGCGAGGTGGCTACCGCAGTGTACAGCTGTCGATTCAGGGCTGCTGTCCCTCCTGCTTCCTGCGGCCACCTCATCTCCGGGGGTGGGGGGGCACTGCAGCAGTTAGGGCTGTCCAGAGAAATAGGACCAGTAGGAGACAGGGGTGTGTGTGTGTGTGTGTGTGTGTGTGTCTGAGAGAGAGAGAGTTATCTGCATACATACATACATAAACACATCTCTATGTTGTGAAGGAGTTGGCTCATGTGATTGTGGAGGCTGGCAAGTCAAAATCTGCAGGGCAGGCCAGCGGTCCAGAGACTCAGGGAAGAGTTGGTGGTGCATTTTGAGTCCAAGGGCCGTCTACTGGCATAATTCCCTCTTCTTCAGGAGAAGTCAGTCTGTTTTTATTAAGGCCTTCAACTGATAGGATGAGGCCCACCCACATTACGAGGGATAGTCTGCTTTATGCCAGGGCTACTGATTTAAATGTTAAGCTCATCTAAAAATACTTTCGCAGCAATAGCTAGAGTAACGTTTGACCAAATATCCGGGTTCTGTGGCCCAGCCAAGATGCCACATAAAATTAACCATCCCCGGCACCCTCCCCTGCCACTAACCCAGTGGCTTCCTAGGGCAGCCCCCACCCTTCCTGGTATCTCCCCAGCACACGATCCCACTGAAACCAGGACAGGGCAGATAGGAACAGGGACAATCCAACATGAATTTGTTTGGACACCTTGACTTTAGGAGTTTTTTTGAAATCATAGGATTCTTTTTTTTTTTTTTGCCTTTAAAGTTACTTCTCTATAAATCCTCCATGAGAGAAGGAGGAGAGAAAACAGTGACATTTGGGGTCGATTTCTATGTGTTTATGACCAAACCGAGTTATCTGTTGTGTTCTGTCAGTGAAGGTGAAGGAACAGAGCGTGAAGCCTTCTTGTAGATTCCCTTGTTTAATTTAAAATTCACAGACTAGGCATCAGAGGCAGAGTTTTCACTTTTATAAAGAATTTGTGGTCTTACTGGAAACAAATTACCCAACACAATGACAGGCATTGAAGTTACTGAAATCCTAAAGATCACTATTGAGTTGAGAGCGGAGTGTGTTTGACCCCTGAAAACTATCCAGTTCCAAAGCACTGGGTAATTACTGAGATCAGCATATTGCAATCCTAAAAACCCAATAGATGTAGGTTGGAAATATTAATTTCCTCACGAGAGCACCTGCTCTAAGCAAAAGCGACGGCACTTAAAATTTAAAAAATAAAAGGTGCATAAGAGAAAAATTAGAGATTAATAGGGAGAGAGTAAGTAGAAAATGATAAATATTTTATCAGAATGCAGATGCAAAATGTTCTTTCACAGAGATATAATTTGCCACAGGCTGAATACAGTCTATCAACTTAACAATCATGCATATTTTACAGTGTGATTATGATAAAGCTGTAAAGGCCTATGCTTTTGTTTCTATAATGGCAGTTTTAAGGAAAACTTTGTATCTGTTTCAACATTAAAAGAGTATCAACTTAAGGGTTTATCTTTTCAACAGCTTGGATCAAAGCGTTTATAGCCGCTCTTTAAAATATTGTTAAATGGTTATGATCCCTGAATGGATATAAGTTTGACACATAAGACGTGTGGTGGTTTAGAACAGAGTTAATTAACAGATGTATCTTTTCATACATAGCCCTTAGCACTGTTTTTTATTATAACTAAAAGAAATAGATTATTTAGTTCTTTCTCTTCTTCCGTGTTTAATATGAAGAAACACTGATAATGTGAACAGACTGTGTGAATACAGAATTGCTATAAAAAGGTACCCACCTTTTTATTCTAGTCCAGACTGTCGTATTCTAGTCCAAACTGTTAACTACAGTAGCAGTAATGTTGTGTTATTATATTTAGGAAAGAATGTAAACATAATTTCTTTCTTTTTTTTTTATTTCGGCATATTATGGGGGTACAAACGTTAAGGTTACATACATTATCCTTGTCTCCCCTCCCGCCTCGAGTCAGAGCTTCAAGTGTGTCCATCCCCCAGACAATGTGCATCACACTCTTAATGAATATTTGTTGCCTTCAGCTCTGGGCTAGACACATATCCTATGTGCTGTGAAGTCAGCAGTTGACAAGACTCTGGCCTGGAACTTCCATTCTAGCGAAACTTGCTCAAACATTCCTGGGAGCAGCACATCACTTGGGAAGATATTGAGAGAAGATAATTCAGGCTGTGGTTCTTAATTATGTAAACATACGGTAGAGGCCTGAAAACACATTTTCCATTAATCTGTTTTTCCAAATAGCCTTTTCTCCCTTATTCACAATGCCAATTTTATTTCCCAAGTAGCCTAATAAAAACTTAATATAAATTGATCAAGTTCATCTACTTATCGTAAGACTAGGTTACCGTAAAAATTGTGCCCTTTCTCTACAAGTATGATGAAACTTTCATCATTTTTTGAACATTTGCTAAATGCTTTCTTCGCTTTATTGACATCATTTATTTACCCACTGGCATCTCACTCGGGTTCCAGTGATTCTGTAACAATGCAATTTAAAAAATCTTACAGAGGGAGTTCCTTTTTCTCCTAGTAAAATATAGATTCATGGGGTATTAGAGCTGTAGAGACCTGAGAGATCATCCAGTCGTATGTAGAGATGAACAATTAGAGATGAAGACACTGTGGCCCAGAGAAGGTGAGTGAGCTGCGATCAAGCAACTCCCCGGTGCCAGAGCGGTCGTTGTTCCAGCCTTGGTCTCCTGCCCCTGTGTGGGATCCGTACCGTGATGTGAAGTTCTCTGACTGAGCTTCTGGTCATTTGTCACAGGTCACAGATCACTCTGGAAAAGAAGAATTCTGCTCTCCTCCCTACGCACACTACGAAGTCCCTCCGACTTTCTATCGGTCGGCCATGCTCCTCAAACCCCAGCTGGGACTGGGGGCGATGTCCCGGTTGCCTTCTGCAAAGAGCAGGATTCTGATCGCGAGTCAGAGGTCTTCGGCGAGTGCCATCCACCCGCCGGGACCCATAACAACAGCTGCTGGTCTCTACACGTCAGACCCTTCAGGTAACTGATCCAACAATTGCTGCCTCTTCCTGCATTTAAATAGCGATCCAGTAAAAGGGTGGTAACTGCCTAAAATGTGAAAGCCTCTCATACTGTAAGAGGGGCCTTTTTCTGTTCTTCCATCTATCTGTAGATACAGACATTGGTGAAAACTCATCTGTCTGCAACTATCATCCTCCACGTTCCTTTAAAACAGTGGCCCTTGTTAACACCACCTGGCCTGTCGTCGTTTCTTTCTTCTCTAAGACTCCCGGCAGACCAGGGCTCAGAAACGTTTTCTGTCAAGGGCCAGATAGCAAATATTTTAGTGTTTATGGGTCGTAACAGCTCAGAGTCATAAATGCTCAACTCTGCCTTTGTAGCATGAAAGCAGCCACAGGTAACAGGTGAATGAACAGGTATGGCCATGTTCCAGTACAACTTAATTTATAAAAACAAACAGGGGGCTTGATCAGCCCTCAGGCTGGAATTTGTCAGAGAGTCTTCCTAGAGTATAGCACTGGCCGCATCATTCTTTTCGTCTGCTCAAGAATCTTGAACACCCTGTACTGGCTCGCAGAGCGCCCTGCCACCTTCCCAGCCCCCGCCCTGCTCCACAGCCGCGCCAGAGCCATCCCTGATGCTCCTGGCACTTCTCCACTCTCTTCCCTCCTTTCTTCTGCTCCTTGCTGTTTTCTCCAGGACTTACATATTATTTTATTATAGGAATAATACATGCAAAAAATTTGGAATATAGACAAATATGAAGAATTAACTAATACATGTATTTTTTAGCACCTAGCTAGTGTTGATATTATGGACTATTATCTTTCAGTGCATTTTTTTTCTATGCCAATAGTTGAAATAACACAGTGTAAATTTCATTTTTTTCCATGAATATCATATTGTAGGCATTTCCTATGCCATCGGAATTTTTCAGAAATATTTTAATGAAGTATAACATTTTGTTTTGTTCATGCATTCATTTATTCAACAAATTTTGGATGCTTATTATGTGCCAGAAGTTGTAGGTTGAGGACTATACGTAAAGAAAGCACAGAGAGCTCCTGCCTTCATACAACTTACAGTCTAATGGATGGAATGGGCAATAAAAAATAAGTATAAAAATGAATACATAATTATAAATTTGATCAATGTTATAAAAGCAAAGAACATAATGTTTTGAGAAATTGTAAGAGAAGAGTAATATGGATGGGACGGAGGTGCTTCAGGGATGGCCTCTTTGAGGAAGTGGGGTGCGTGGGTGGCCATGGGGCTAATAGAAGAACTGATTTAACGGTTCTCCAATTACTGGCAATTAGGTTCTGCTTATTTTACACTATTTTAAATAATGCTACAATTTGCATCTTTGTATATGATTATTTGTCTTCATTTTGTTTTCCTTGGAAACATTATTTGAAGTATAATTATTGGATAAAAGCATATCCCAACATTTTTTAAGGCCAACTAATTTTCTAGAAAACTTGTAATAATTGTTTTCATACTAGTGTTTCTTGAGAGTACTTGACAGTTTGAATAGTATCATTGCATTATTATTATTATTGCATTTATTTTATTATTATTGGGAGGGATATTTTTTCATTTGTTTGCCATTGTATTACTTTGTGAATACTTTGGTGGTCTTAATAATTTTTTTAACAAGCACTTCTATTAAAAAATCACATTCTTTAATAGTTCTCATGACATATGTATATTGTGATGGACTTTCCTGTTGTCAGAACTGGTAGCAGTCAATTACGTGACTCTGTCACTCACTCAACGGTGATGACTGAGGGACTGCCAGCACTGCTCTTGGTGGGGAAGGATAAAGCAGTGAAAAGCTGCAGAAGAATGGAGCTGCCACACAGAGAGGTGGGGAGAGACGGGCATAGAAGGGCTGGTAGGAGCCACATGAGGACATATGGAGGTTGAGATGCCTTTGGTCATCCTACAAGATAAAGCACTGGATCCACAGGACTAGAGTTTAGAGGACAGGACTGCTGGAGATAGGAGATATTAGCCAACAGCAGAGAAGGGGTGGGTGAGGCTATGATGTTACCGAAAACACAGCCACTTGCTCACCAGGCCGAATCAGAAGAATGAGGACAAGGGGTTTGGGGAAGAAGAAAAGAGAGTTTACTTTGCAAAGGAGGAAAAATGGTAGACCTTCTCATCTCAAAATCCCAAATTTCCTGAACACAGACAGAAATACAGAGCCTTTAAAGGAAGAGTTCCCAGCTTCAGGCTATTACTGTGGATAACTATTCTAATCTCCCATCTCTGCCAAAGACAAGCCTGTGAACTCCAAGGTGCCCACCTAGGGGGCTGGCACCATGTGGGAGTTTTAACAAAAGACTTAACCTGCCTCAGGGACGCAGGCCAGGCTGCAGTTCCCAAAAAGAGTGGGGGAAGTTTTAAAGAGACAGAAAATCTTTTTTTGTTTTCCCAGGCCCTTCCCTGTTACAATGACGCTCCCCTTCCCTGGGTGCTGGTTGCCGTCCAGCATCAGCTCACCTTCATCTCTGAGTTATAAACTTGACATGAACTGAAATTACGTGCCTTTGAAATAGTATCATGTAATAGTATGATGTTCATATTTTACTTTATGCACAAAATGTGCAATAAATTCAAACCCCTGAATATATACTTAGTTGGGATTCATCTTGTCATAGTCAAGGTTTTAAGAACATAGCACTTGCATAAAAATACCACTGCTGATAGAGGTGGGCAGACTGGGTGCTCCCGAGGCCGGCTTATTTGTAGTCACACATTTGCGATAGGGTGTCACTTTTCCAAAGCTCAGGTCAGCCCTTGGAAGTACCCATGGGAAAGGCTCTCCCACCCCTCCTTCTTTAGGACACCAGTGCTTTCCCTTGGGCTTCTGGGGGCCCTAATTTAGAAAACAATGTATGTCCCCATGAGTAAACACTGGAGACCCAGCACAGCTGCTGACACTGACAGTTGTCAGTCCTACAGGACATGGAAGATGTCAGATCCCTTCTTGGTGCTATTGAAGGCATTCCCCTGGCAGAGGTGCTGGGACAGACAATGAGAGGTTCTTGCTTCAGAGAGCTGGGGGCTTTAGAAGGCAATGACCCAGTGCACTGGGTTCCTGGGCACTTGGGCTGTGCCAGTGGCCCTTGGCTTGGCCTGCTCACTTGGCAGATCCCAGGCGGAAGACCCGCCCCCTTCTCGGGCAATTTTGCTAACGTCCCCCAAGCCTCTAGCACCTGCTCTGGCAATGCGCCTCACTCTTTAGCTTCTTTTCTTTCTGCAGAAACCCTTCCATTTTTCTTCAGAGATAATCCTTTTCTTCACAACCCTGTTTTCTTTTTATCTTACAGTAGGCTTAAATGGTCCACTAAATGCAGTGTCAAAGTCATTATCCATCAAAAGCTATTGATAGTGTCCCTTAACTTGAGAACTAGGAGGGCTTAACTTTCAAACTCTCCCAGGAAATGAAGGGAAATATCTGCATGCTATCTTTCCAGAATAATAAAGCAAAAGAAAACCTAAACACACATTCCTGTTCTCAACCCCTACACTAGACCATATCTGTCAACTGGCTGTGCCAGATCTTTCCGTCCCGTAGTATCTTTATTTTATAAAATAATGAGAAAATCAACTTTCGTGGATTTTCTGGACCTTAGAATTAGGGCCCAGGGACTGGCCACCTGTTTGTATCGTTAGATTTTATTGCAACACATTCACACCCTTTTGTTTGCTGGCTGATTTCAGAATTGAGTCATTGTGACAGATACAGGATTTTGCCCAGGAGCCGAAAACATTTACTGTCTGGCCCTTTAAGTAAAAGTTTGTTGAGCCCTGTGTTAGGGTCCTTAGGTTATCACCAGGTTACCCTTCAGAGTCATACTGTTGAGGCTGAAAAAGTATATGGCAGATTTCAAAACTCTTCGGCTGGTCAAAGTCTAGGGTATGGGTAAGTCTAAGGTACGGGAGACAAGATAAATTCATTAATGTATTTTACCAAAATCTGTTCACAGGGATATCCTTTTTGGTTGGTTTGTTTTTCTGGAGAAGTGAGCTGTCCCAACACAAGGCCACAGGGCTGTGCCGGAGTCCTGGCCAGGGAGGCCCCGAGGGTACTGGGCTGCAGAGCATAGGAAAGCTGAAGTTTGTGCCCCTCTGGGAGGCCGGCAGGGTCACAGCTATGCAGCTGTCTGTCACACACCAAACAGCATCCAGATAAACTGAGTCCCTGGGCTGAGACGCGCAGCAAAGAATCTAACCAGTGACTGTTCTCTCTCTCTTTTCAAGGCCCCTTAAGATTTTCTCCTTAAGGTGATTTTAAGATTGTGTAATTAAGAAATCTTGGCCATTTTTTTCTCAAAAATGCGCCCCCCCACCCCCTGCCAAAACAATAGGAGAACCACAGAAACATCGTCTTTAACAAATCTAGAAACATCCGTGTCTCCAACCATAATAACCAAGGAAGGGCTGTCAAGTGCAGAAAAGGCAAAGAGAATGCCTTCAGCGGCAGATCCCAGGACAGGTCAGCGGAGCCCACAGAGTGGCAGGTCAGGGCTTGCCCTCGGGGGAAGCCAGGAATCCGATGTCATGTTGGAGCAACAGGGCAGAGTAGGTGGGCGGGAGGCAGGCAGGTCCATGGCCATTGTTTTCCCCACAGAGCAGCGGGGTGGCAGGGCTGAGCGAGAAAACACACATCTTTATAATAAACAACCAGTGAGGTTGGTGTCGGGAGACTAAACGGCAGGCAGCTCTACAGCTGCCAACTTCACTTTTCTGGAGAGAAGCAGAGGTTGAAAAAGAGCCTGTGACTCGCACATACACGCCCGGTCCTAAGGAGCCTCTCTGAGGAGGAGTGGGAGCTCCTGCCAGCTTGGAACCCGGCTCTGGGCCCTTCGTGCGTGAACTGATGAAACAGCAGGACAGGAAGAACTTGCCCCCCCACGCCCCCTTCTCTCCTCACCTCCATGTGCTAGGCCCTGGCTTCGGAGACTGGGCCCCTAGGAAACCTCCAAAATGTTTTCTTTTTCTGTTTCTCTCCCTTTCTCTTTTATGCTCTCATTTCCATAACATTTTATGGAACTAGGGACCCATTTTACCTATTACAGTGCAAAATGAAGTAAAGCAACTTGAGCAATGCCTGGGGCCCAGATGGGCCAGAGAATGACATTCCAGTCTATATTTCCTTCTTACAAAGCAAGTGGTCCAGTTCCTAACCATTCTAGAAATCTCACTTTCCCCTTCTCTCCTCATCTCTCATAGCCTACACCTCTTCTGGGGCCTCTCCTTTCTCCCTGGTTGTCACATGTCTCCCAGGAATGCTCTGGATGTCCCCCGACACCCACCCCGGTCAGGGCCATCAGCACCTTCTCAACCTCCCACCCTCATACCCAGCCTCACCCACGCTGGACACAGAGTGACCACCGCACCTTCCACCCTGGTCTCACCCATGCCCTGTGTTCCCTCAGAGAAAGATGGGGAGGCTCTGGACTCTCTGCTTATGTCTTACAACTCTTTGAGTATATGCCATGTTGCTTCCTTTTGGACCGTTGCTCATCTTCTCATAACGTGAGGTCTTCCTGTCTAGCTGTCTGCACAGGAAGTGCGTTCCAGGCAGAGGAAGCGGCACACATGAAAGCCCTGAGGCAGGACGGAGCCTGGTGCAGCCAGAGAACAGGAATGAAGCCAGCAGGCTGGAGTAAGGGTGAGGGAAATAGCAGGGGAGAAGGTCGGAGGTGGGAGAGGGGCTGATCACACAGGGCCCGATGGCCCAGGCGAGGAGTTCGGGTTTTAACTGCAGTGTGGTGGAGAGCCCCTGAAAGCTTTAAACATGGTCTGACTCGTGTTTTACAAAGATTACCCTGGGTAGTCTGTGTGGAATAGAAGAGGTGACAGCAGAAGTGGGGAGGCCGGTGGGGAGCTGATGAAGTTGTGCAGATGCTGACAGCTGGGAGGACGGAAGGAGAAAGGGATGGGATTGCTGGGATCTGGGTTGGAGGCAGAGTCTGTAGGGCTGGGCATTAAGGGCAGGTGATGGGGAAAGAGAGGAAACAGTCATGACTTCTAGAATTTTGGCTTGAGCCACTGGGTGGATGTTGATGCTATTTATTGGCATAAGTTGACTAAGCAGGGGTGTGGGGCAGGGACCAGGCCTGCAAGGAAATATGAAGAGTTCCATTTTGGAAATTCTAGTAGAGTTTAGACACAAATAATTAGATATTATGAGTCAGGGATTCTTGGAGGGGTCAGGGTTGGAGATTGAAATTTGGGGTTCACCAGATGCTAACTAAAGTCAGGGGGGTGCATCTAGAAAAAAGAAAGTATCCCAGGAAGGGGCCCAAGAAACACCCCAACATTTAGAGATCTAGTGAAGAAGAGGAGAAGCAGTGGCCAGTGTGGAAGGTGGAAAACTAGAAGAATGTGGTGGGTGTCTGGAAAGCCACAAGATGAAAGGATCTCAGAGAAGCGAGGAGCAATCAGCAGTGTTGAATGCCACTGAAGGAGGGCAGTTCAAGGGAGAGAAAGGATCCGTGAATTTGGCAACATGGGAACCACTGATCATCTTTACAAGGCAATTTAAGTAGAGTATTGGGGACAGAGCCTCATTCGCCAGGTAGAAGGCAGTTGATACCCAAGTGCAGCCAATTCAAGCTTATGAGATGTGAGAAGCAAATAGCAAACATGACCAGATACACTTGCAGTTCTTTTGTGATTTGGGGTACGAGAGTGATTCTGTTATGGTCAGGGTTTCTGAAAAACACTTCTGATAGTTGGAATGACAATCTGGAGTGACGACACGATGTGCAGAATTTCCTTGAAAACTACCTGTCTATTGATTGTGACCCAAACAAGCACAGCATGTCAGCTCTACCCAGATGGATTACGGGCCACACACACAAAAATCTATTGGCTTTCAGGCCGTTGACACTTCTATCTTATTGCTGTCAGTGTACAAACTATTATCTGCAGTCCTTTTTTTCGAGTCTATTTGCTCTACTTTTAGAAAATCAAAGCAGCTGGAAAAAGGGAAGTGTAGATAAGCAAGGAAACTGAAAGTGGTCCAGGCTAATGGGCAGGGCATCTGAGTGGCTGACTGCCACGGTGTCTCGGGAGAGAAATAGGAGTTAAGTAAGTGTCATCGCAAACAATGCAATGCACCTGTTGCAAAGCCGAGGGGCAAATAGTTCCTGTGACTTGCCTCAGGGAAAGTATAATAATAACTTGTCTTAAGGCTAAGCTTGTATACAGAATTATTTTGACAACTAAGTACAATGATGCTGAAGATGACAATTAATTGTAACTATGTAGAGTGATTATTACATAAAACAATATTTTATGTAAACTGCAAACAACCCTGTGAGATAGTTTTTGTTTGTTTTCTGTTTCATGAATAAAGAGACTGTTTTACAGATGAGGCTCAGGGTGGCTAAGTCACCCTGACAAGATGGCAATTCTAGTAATTCAGAGTAGTGTTACCCAAGTGGAGATCTGTGTGGTTACTAATTCCTGTTAATCAGCAGGATGACAGAGGATCGCCACTTAGTTGCCACTGGGGGCCCAATGCACTCTCCCCCAGGGACAAAATAGGTTGGATCAGTTTGGGAAGGTCTGTAAGTCAAGGCCAAACCTAGATAAATTTGTATGCCTTTGTACCCACAATCAAGACACAGAACCCCCAAATTTCCTTTTGCTTATTACCAGACAGTCCTTTCTCCCACTGTCCCACCCTAGGCAAACACTGATAGCTTTCTGTCACTATCAGTTATGTTTGTGTGTTCTAAACTTGCATATAAATGAAATCATACCGTGTGTACTCTTTTTGTATCTTGTGTCTATCACTCATCATAATGTTACTGAGATCCACTCATGCTGTTATGTATATCTGTAGTTCATTCCTTTTATTGCTGAGTATTATATGGTTGTATTAGCCTCCCCGAATGCTAGGATTACAGGCATGAGCCACTACGCCCGGCCCTCTGTGGTATTTTTAAATACGTTTTCTTTCTTTCTTTTTCTTTTTCTTTCTTTTTTTTTTTTTTTTTTTT
>VBSM01003176.1:76986609-77004195 GCA_008086735.1 Cheirogaleus medius | reverse complement strand
TGGGCTCAAGGGATCCTCCTGCCTCAGCCTCCCAAGTAGCTGAGACTACAGGTGAATACCATGACAACTGGCTAACTTTTCTATTTTTATTAGGGATGAGGTCTTGCTCTTGCTTAGGCTGGTCTTGAACTCCTGAGCTCAAGCAATCCTCCTGTCTTGGCTTCCCAGAGTGCTAGGATTACAGGTGTGAGCCACCATTCCCGGATGATACATTTTACTTCTATGTACATTATAAACCCCACAATTTATTGTTTTTAATTTTTTTAAAACAAACAATTGATCATATTTTAAAAAGATTTTAAAATGTGGTAAAATGTTTTTTTACCCCCATATTTTACTATTTCTGTTGCTCTACATTCTTTTGTTTGATCCATATTTCTTTCTGGTATCATTTTTCATGTGCTGGAAGAAATGTCTTTAGCATTTCTTATTGCACAGGATTCTGGTGTTGAATTCTTTTATTATTTGTAAGACTATGAAAGTCTTTATTTCACCTTCACTTTTAAAACATATTTTCACTGAATACAGAAATCTAGGTTGACAGTTTTTCTATTAACACTTTGAAGATTTCATTCCATTGTCTTTTGGTTTGCATAGTTTCAGACAAGATGTCTGCTGTATTTTTTGTCTCTGTTTTTAAGATTTTCTTTTATCACTGGTTTTCAGCAGTTTATCATGTGCTTTGGGTTGGTTTTCTTTATGTTTATTCTGTTTGGTGTTCATTATATTTCTTTGACATGTGGATTTATATTATCATCAAATGTGGGAATTTTTGCTATTATTTCTTTATATACTTTTTTCTGTCTTTATTGTCAGCATATATATGTTACTTTGATAAGTCACTGAGGCTCTGTTAATTTATGTTCAGTCTTTTTTTCCTCTCTGTGCTTCATTTTTTAATAGTTTTATTGCTATATCTTTAAGTTCACTGATCTTTTCTTCTGTGATGTCTAATGTGCCTGTAATTTCATCTTGTCTATTTTTTTTTCATTTCAGATATTGTATATTTTATTTTGTGACATTCCATTTGGGTATTTTAAATATATTTTACTTCTTTCCTTATTATGTTCAGGTTTAAGTCTACCTCTTTGATCATATGCAACCTATTTATAATAACTTTTAAAATTATTTTGTTATGTCATCATCTGTCATTTTTTAATCTATTTCTCTTGCTTCTGTGTTTCTCTTGCTTATGAGTCTCATTCTCCTATTTCTTCTTATTTCTAGTAATTTTGATTGGATCCTGGACATTGTGAATTTTACCTTGTTTGATTTTTACATTCTGTTCTATCTCCTTAAAGGGTATTGAACTCATTCTAGCAGGCAGTTTAGTTATTTATCAATTAGTTTGATCCTTTTAAGGCTTATTATAACTTCTTTTAGAGTATCTATAAAGTAGCCTTTTTTCTAGAGCTAATTTCTGGAGTTCCTATTGAGTACCTGTGTATTCAGCAAGATTTCTCCATTTTGGCTGTAAAGGAAGTGGAATAATTCCCAGCCTGTGTGAGTTCTGGGAATTGTTTTTCTTACATCTGCCTAATAATGGTTCTTTCCTCAAAAATCATCCTCACGTCTTGTGGGGTTTTTTTCTTTATGCATGCACAGATTGATATTCATCCAAAGGCTTAAGGGGCCTCTAATGCAGATTTATGGAATATTGTGTCTGCATGTTTCCCTCCTCTCTGTTTCACACATTCTAGCTTCCTTGACATCCCCAAACTTTGATCTCTGTGTCTTCAGCTTACCATGACGGACAGCCTCTGTTTGAGTTCCTCCTTCCTGTGCTGTAGCTGGGAAACTGCCTCTATGCAATAAAATAGGGCAATGACAGGGCTCACCTTATTTGTTTTCCTTTCGTAAGGATCATAGCCTTGTACTAGTGTTTAGTTCCTGAAAACATTAGTCTTATATATATTGTTTGGTTTTCTGTTTATGACAATTTACTTATCAGTTAATTCTTCGTATGTGGAATTTCTTGCATATTCATCAAAGGTCGTTCGCATCAGATGGTGTAACTTTCCCTTTTGTGTTTACACTTTAAGTACTAGGCTATTTATTTAATGGTGGTTTTGCTTTGTTGTTATTGTTTTAAGAATCCTTTTAAAATATGTCTGTATATGATTGTATTTTTATGTTTAACTGGTATCACATACTCAACAGGTTAAGATTCCCTGTAACTCTTACTTTGGTTATTTTCATATATTTATTGTATTATATATGGCACTCAAGGCTCTGAGCACCATGGCCTTGACAAATGAAAGCTAGAGAAACAGCCCTTAATGCTGTGTCCTGTAATTTAGCATTTACATATTTCGAACCTCAAGTGATTTTCTTTATTCTGAATTGTAAGATCTGTAAATTGCATTCACTGCTTTTTTTTTTTTTAGTTTTCAGGTAGGAAACCACTTAGGTCTCTAACAGACCAGTAAGCTATAACTTTGTTGAAATAATTTTTGGTGTTTCCACTCCTGTGTTGGCACTGCCAGTATCGCTAGGTGCACTGAAGCCTTAAGTGTCCTGAAAGAACTGGACATGCAGTAAATACATGCTATTCCACAGTAAATACATGCTATTCTCCCAGAGCTTCTATGTCGTAAATTAATGATCTTTCCTAAGACCCTTTAGTCTTACAGATCTCAATATGACTATATCTTCTAGGGAATAAATGAACCCAAGCATTTCATTACTTCTAGTATCATTTCTATGTTTTTGAATCCAACACTTTTTTGACTTCACAGTCATGCTTAAAACTTTGAGGTCTTACTGTCATTAAGCTTGGGATGAAACTCAAGAAATTGTTTGAGTGCTCAAAATATAGCAGGAATGTTACATCCCTTTAGGTGGGCATAAAATCTGTATTAGCCAAACCTAAGATCATTTATAAAAATAATTTGTTGTTAGATCCCTCACTACTAAGGAGTAAAAAGGCAATACTTTTCTGCACTGCCTTTTTAGTACATTTATATGTGTTTCCTGTTCTTTCTTCAGAAAAACATCTCTAATGGCCTAAAACATTACTTTTAAAAAATGGTAACATATACAATGTATAGAATGTCAGGTTGTAATTTGTGCATATGGCAAATGCACCTAAAATAAATATACCCAGGGTAGCTGAAAGCATGACATTTTTTGTGTCAGACAATGCAACATGAAAGAACTGTAATATTTTTTGATAGGAGCAGTTGAAATGTCAGAATAGAAGTTTTTAGAGGAATAGATGTGAATACTGCATTCTATAAATAACCAGAGAAATTTAATCATAAAAGAAAAGTTGGGACAATTTTTCTCAACTTATATACAGTTTTGTTATGAATTCTGCTTATTAAAATAAATTTTATCTTGGAGTTTGACATACTTTGTAAACTTTCCTCTTTGGTATTATTTTTAAAAAGTAGGGTGAATTCTACCAAGTTTTTCAATGTAGAAAATGAAATTATTAACATATCTTAAAGAGCAAGTAAACTTGACTGGAACAATTTAAACAAGCACAGTTTGAATAGCCATGATAATGTTAGAAATTCAGCCAGATGCAAGCATCTGCTCAATATTTCTGGTGTAAGAATTCTAAAATGACAATGTTATTTTTTTCCCTATGACTTTTGCCTTTACCAAAGTAAGTAATAATTCTGAATCTTCTGATTTGTATTAGAAGACTAGTTTTAATTTTTAATGACTTTAAGTGAAAGAGATTAGTATGAAATCCTCTGGATGCCCGCAGACTGCAGCAGGGACTGACATCATTTTTGTGTTTTTGAATCCAGCGCTTTTTGACTAACAGTTACGCTTCAAACTTTGAGGTCTCACTGTCATCAGGCCTGAGATGAAACTCAAGATGTTGTTCGAGTACTCCAAAGATAGCAGGATTGTTACATCTCTTTAGGTGTAAAGTCTGTAAGTGAAAGCTATGATCATTTATAAAAACAATTTATTCTTAAATCCCTCACTTCTAAGGAGTAAAAAGGCAGTGCAGAAAAGCACTCTTCACATTCTAGCAAAGCTCTGTGATAGAAAGAATAAGGCCTGGGGACTCATTTGTTCATTCAGTACATCTGCTCCTAGCGCTGCCTCTGAGCAAAGCACTGGGATGTATTGTAGAAAGGTGTTATTCCAGGAGGAAGAATGTTTGGGGGAAACTTATCCTGTATTGGCAAGTACGGAAAGGCTTCATAATAGGGGTAACAGGAGCTGGGCCTGGAAGAACTTATCGGATGAACTAAGTGAAACTGTGAGGTTCATGGGAAGAACACGGGGGAGGCATGGAAGATTGTGGCTTCTTTAGGAAACAGGGACCAGTTTTATAGGTAGATGAGAGTGTATAGGTTGGGTGTCACCGGAAATAAATCCAGGTGGGTGGGTTGGGGCCAGATTGTGAAGGGATTTCAGTGCCAGTTTAAGTTTGGAGGCTTTTTTGTTGTTTGTTTATTTGTTTGTTAGGCAATTGGAAATCTTTAGGTTTTTAAATGGAGAATGGACATAATTTTATATCTTGAAGAGATGGTTATGAGCAGCAGTGTGGATAAGCAGTGACAGGGAGGCCAGGGAGGAAGCCACTATTATAGTGTAAACAGAAGATAATTATGTTTTTTATACTTTTTCATATTTTTCCAGATCATTATGATGCCATATATTGATTTTGTGATCGCAATAACCTTAAAGCTGAGGGTGTATATGACAGAGGTCAGCTGGGGAGGCTGTGTAGTCCACTGGTCAGTCCCATCCCAGGTTCTCCATTTATTGATCTACACCTCTCTGAACCTGAGTTTTTTCATCTCTAAAAATGACAATAAGAACCGAACCTAAAGCATTTGGTCATTCGGAGAGGAGTGATTGGAGCGTAGTGCCTGGCATTCAGAACATAATCAACAAATCCAAATGCCTCGCCTGACCGCCAGGGCCCCCAGGGCCGGGTTTCCTCCTGCCTCTTCCCTCCAGCCTGTTGCATCTCCCTCCCTCTGCCCACTACGCACAGTCCACAGTGGCTTCCAGTCAGTTCTGCAGGCGTGTCAAGCTCTTTCTGACCTAGGAGCCTTGGTATTTGGCACGTCTTTCAGAACGCACTTCCTCCAACACTCTCCAAGGCTGGCTCTGTGTCCTCCTTCTGGTTTCAATGTAAATGTCCCTGCTCCACAGGGACAGGAGACCCAGTCACCCTGTCTGTAATGACCCCTTCGCAATCAGATACTTTCTAACCCATCATCCTGTTTATTTCTTTCACTGTCTTTGTCATGGTCTATAATTATCTTATTTTGCTTTTACACGTTTATTATCTCTCACCGCATTGCAGCATATAGTCTATGAGAACAGAGGGATTTAAAACATCAATATCTATTGAATCAATGTTAATAATAGCAGCACAGTGGTAGTAGTCATTGTTGTTGTTTTCATCATTATTGAGAAGTGACAGATCCTGAGATGTTTTGGAGCAGGGATGGGCAAATTAAAGGCCAGATAGGAAATATTTTTAACTGTATGTATGGTCTCTGTTGCAACGTCTCGACTCCATGCTTGGAGTACAAAAGCAACCACGGACAATACGTAAGTGAATGAGCATTACCATGTTTCAATAAAACTCTTTTTACAAGAATAGGCTACTAGTCCATGGACTGTGGTTTGCTGAATGACCGCTGTTTTAGAGAATCACCAGCCTTCAAGATGATCAGATCCATTCCTTTATTCCTTTGTTCAATACAGTGCTCTTTCTGAGAGTTTCCGAAACCTGTTGTGGGCCAGGTGCTGGTCTGTGCATTCAGGATGTATAGATTAAATATATGGTCCGTGACTTATGGAGATACAAGGAGGCAAATCATTCGTTATGATATGAAGGGATAATTACAATATGATGGGGATATGTGCACAGTGCATATGGGGAGGGTGCCCGACTCAGCTTGGTCAGGGAGGGATTCTGGAAAGATTTTCTAAAGGAGCTGAGTTGTGCTGAATTTTGAAAGATAAATAGAGATTTGCCAGGCTGAGAGAGGGTAAAGTAGAATATATCTATCAAAGTGAGAGGCCATCCATTTGGGTGATTAGCATCCCTTATAAGGACTGGGTACTCAGTAGGGAACACTGGGGAATATTTTGTAGGATCAGGCGTGGTTGTGGACAATTAGGTCTTGGACACATGCAGAGTTTGAGGTTCCTAAGGGACATTTAGGTAGAAATTTCCAAAAGGCAGAGATTGGGGCTAGAGAGAATTCCGAGCCAAAGATGCAAAGGTCGGGTCATTACCCCATAGATATGAGTCGAAGCCATGAGAATGAGTGAGCAGATTCAGGGAGAGAGAGAGAGGGAAGGGAGAGGAAGGAGAAGGTCCAGAAGGGACCGTTACATCCACGTTGAAGGGGCACCTGAACAGAGATACCAGCAAGAGACAAACATGTGGGGTAGGGGTCAGGAGACCCCAAGCAAATGTCATGTGTGAGTCTAAGGAAGAGGGAGTTTCCAAAGTAGAAAATGGTCAAGACTGTCTCACAGAAGAGAAGACCAGTACAAATTCAAAGAGGCTGTTGGGATTGAAAATTAGGAAGCAGTTGCTGACCTAGTTTTGAATGAGCAATTTTAGTAAAATGTGGAGGCGGAAGTCACATATTAATTAGTAGGTGGAGAAGTGAATGGAAAATGAGGAAATGGGAGCTATGAGAATAGACTGCTGTTTCTAAAAATGTGCTGATGGAGAACAGAGCCATGGGTGCTAGCTGGAGAGGGAAGCAGGGCTGAGTTTCGTTTTGGAGTATAGTGGGAGAGGTTGGAACTAATCTGAAATAAGAGAGAGACAGTGATTGTGGAGAGAAACTGGGGAACAGTGGGGTGGCGGCAGCAGTTGGACCAGGTCCCCCAGAGGGTAGTGAGTGACAGGATCGAGATCACATGCAGAGGGGCGGATCTTGAAATCTAAGTGGGATAGTGATTCCTCTAAGACCAAGGAGGAGAAGCATAGATGAAAAACAGAGTGGGCAAAGTGTTGATTCCTGTGTTAAGAATGATAAAAGTCAATTGTTGTCACCTAAGAGCCACTTCACCTTTTTTTCCACTGTTTTACTTAATTTTATGAGAACTACAGCATTACCAAGGAAGATTAAATCAGATGGGAAAACATCCCCATGAGATATACTGGTGAATCCCTGAAATGATAAAAGAGAACATGGGCTAATTACAGTGTCTTTCATATCTTAATGATACCAGGTGTCCTTGGGACTTATCTTGAAGCCTGAAAAAGAGCTATCAATTGCCTTAGTATATACCACAGCATTACCCATTTCTACATACGATTGAAATGGACATTGGCAATGGCTATATTTCCATTGTGCATTCAGCAAGCAACTGTTCTATCTTTGGTTTATTTTCATTGCAACTAAGTATGCTTAATAATGTCCTACAATGCCCTGGAGAAACCTATTAAAAATGTAAGTTTCCTTAGCGCAGACCCAGAGAGTCGCTTCAGTGGCTCTGGGGTGGAGCATAGGCATAATAAATATCCCTTGATTTATTTAGAGAAAAACTGTATATTTAATAAATATTTATTGAGCACATACTATGTATCAAGTTGTCTTAGGCACTGAAGATAACAGCTATAAAGCCGATTACAATACAGGGTTATTGACTGCTGTGATGGCAGAGCTCTGAGGTCAGGAGAATGTAGGAGGTGGCCATGACCTGGGGGCCAGGATGTTTCTCAGGTGTATGTGATATGAAGGGCAAAGGATTTGAGGTGTGGGGTGAGGGATGAGGAGATGGCAGGAGGGGAAGAAAGGGTGTTCTAGGCAGAGGGAATGGTCCATGTGAAGATTGGTGTGGCTAGAACGTAGAGTGTCAGGGGAAGGATGAGAAGAAGACTGGAGAAGATTGTGACAATGTCACAGGGAGCTGTGCTGAGGAGCTTGCCTTTCATCCTGAGAGCAAGATGGTGCCATTGAAGGCCTTGAGCAAGGGGTTGATAAGATCACATTCCTTTTTTAGAAATATTAGTTGGACTGGAGTTTGGAGGACAGGAGTGGAGTGGGGTGGGATAAGAACAACTGGAGACAGACACCCCTTAGAGGCTGTTGCAGTTTCCCAGAAAGGATAGCCCAGCAGGGGTGGTGGTGGACGTGGGGATGGAGAGAAGGAGGTGGGTGTTAGGAGGTGGATTTGATTAACCTCCTGTATCAGAGTTTTCTAGAGAAACAGAGCCAATAGAAAATAAAAGATTTATTATAAGGGATTGGCTCATGTGATTATGGAGGCTGAGAAGTCCAATGATCTGCTGTCTGCAAGCTGGAGACCCCGGAAAAGCAGTGGTATAGTGTGAAGGCCGGAGAATCGGAGAGCCAATGGGAGATTCCAGTCTGAGCCTAAAGGCCTGAAAACCAGTAACGTCAAGGGCAGGAAAAAATCGATGTCCCGGCTCAAGCACTCTCAGGCAGAGAGTGAATTCAACCTTCCTCCGCCCTTTTGTTCTATTCAGGCCCTCAAAGAATGGGATGGTGCCTTTCCACACTGAGGAGGACTGTCTGCTTTAATCAGTCCCCCTGTTCCAGGGCTAATCTCTACTGGACACATTTAGAAATAATGCTTAGCCAGATACCTGAGTATCCCATGTCCCAGTTGAATTGACACGTAAAACTGACCATCACACCTCCTGAGGCAGTGAGCTGGGTTCACATCAGAATTGATTGGAATTAAGAAGGAAAAAGTAAGGAAGAGTAATGCCTGCCCTAGCTCAACTCTGCTGGCAAAAATCCATTACTGATTCTGAGGGACTTAGCTGAGGATATGGCCCTCACAATGAGCTGATCCATTTGTAATTGTGTTTGCTTTTGAAAACAATAATGAAGATGAGGATTAATAATCTGGATTTTTTGTCCTATCTTTGACCTTTGCTTGATATGGAATCTCAAGATGTCTGTCTGTTAGATGTCTGGGCACCTAACACAAAGCTTTTCTTCTGGATTTTATAATGGAAAGGGGATATATCCTTATCTGCCTGCCCTCTCCTCCTTCATTATTCCAAAACCACAGAAAAACCATGACTTCAAAGCACAGGCTCAGAAGTTGGAGAGTACAGAGTGATTTGGGTAGGCAGAGTCTCACACCAGAGTGAGGGGATGGAATCGTGCACTGAGTATTTACTGGACACCAACTGTATCCTGGGCTTTCTATTCCCTTTCCTGTTTCTCCTGGTGCCTTCCTCTGAGACTTTCCTTCCTGCATTCTCTGTTTGCCTTCTCAGCTGGATGTTATTCTTCTGTAACTTCTCTTCACCTTTCTCCTGGCATGGATCCACGTGGTTCACCTCTTTGGTTTACTTGTTTGTTTTGCTGGAGTACATCCATGGCAATTTCCTAAAAAGAGTTTAAAGAGAGCAAACTTGCAGAGTTTTTGCATTTCTGAAGCTGTCCTTAGTCTGCATTTACTAGATCAAAAATAATTTTCTAGCTTGAAAATAGTTTTCTTTCAAAACATAAAGATTTCCAGTGTTGTTTGAGGGAAATAATGACACCCGTCTGATAAGTGTTCTTTTGTAGGTGCCTTGATTTTTTTTCCCTCTGAAAGCTTTAGAATATTCTCTCATCTTTGGTGTTTTAAGACTTTCTAGTTGTGTGTGTGCACATGCTTGTAAGTATGTGTGCTAGAGAGAGAGAGAGAGAGAGAGAGAGAGAGAAAGAGAGAGAGATTTATCTTGCTAAACAATTATTGAACTGTTTGAAGATTTGTGTCTCCCTTCAGCTTTGGGCAATTATCTTGTGTTCTTTAATTTCTACCTCTCTGTTTTCTCTCTTTCTTCCTGAAATGTCTGTTAATTTGATTTTGGATCTCCTAAAGTAAAGACCTCTGGTATTACCTTTTCATTGCATGATTTCTCTTACCTCCTGTTTTTCTTCTACATTTTAGACAGTCTTACTTGACTTTATTTTCTAACACTTCTGTTGAATTTTTGTTTTGTTATTTTTAATTTCTAAGAATGTTTTCCTGGTTTCTGATTGCTTTTTTTATAGCATATTGTTCCTTACTTTATTGTTGCAATATCTTCCAAAATTTCTCTGAAGATACTAATTAAATTTTTTTAAGATATCTTTTGTTGCTTGAATTCTCTTTATATTATTCAGGGCAGTTTTTCTCTTTGCTTTTTTTTGTTTGTTTGTTTTATGCTGGAAGATTTTCTCAAATTTGTGATCTTTTAGTATTGAGTTCGATGCACTTGGAGTTATTTTTGTTCAAATTCTTTAGAAGAATTTTGTTTCCTCCAACTCTGGGGTTTGGCAGGGGGTGAGGGGTAAGAGGTAAACACCTGGGTATCAGAGTTTATTCCATGCCTAGAAGGGGAGTTAGTGGGGTAGGGGTACCCTATTTCTCCCTCATTTCTCAGCTCACTTCTTGCTTCACTCCCCTCCTTGGATGTGCATGTTGGAGCCTGTGGCCACCTGGGCCAGGAGGTGAGCAGGTTTCTCTATCCACTGCAGCACTGCAGTCTCCTCTGCTGCAGGCTGCGTCCTCCTCTGCTCTCCAGTCCAGGCCCCCATGATGTTCTGTGTTCCAGAAGCTGCTGAAATGTCTGGCTCAGTAAGTACCTGTCTCTCTGTTGTTCTAGGTTTGAATATGTAGAGTGCTTAAGAGAAAGCACTCAATAAATGTTAGCTCTTATTTTTAATCTTACCTCTTAAAATTGAATTATTCTCATTTTCAAGCACATTTGATTAGAGAGGATAAAATGCCTCTGTCCTGTCTCCTACCTTGAGCTGGCAGTCTATTCTTCTGCTTAAATCTACTCAGCATTGATGACCAGCATCTCTGAGGGTGCTGTTCAGTGTTGCAAAATGAATCCATTTCATCTGTATTGTAAAATCATTGTGAGAACTATGTTTTTAAATGCACTCCATGGAAAACACTTCTTAGGTCATCGTATGATAACTTTCTGAGCTGTTTCCTTAGCAAATAGAGCATCTGCTTTAATTTTTCTTCCATTTTGAAATGCTGAAGCCATTCATCAGAAAACAGACGATTTAACTGAATTTGTTCATAAAAGTATTGTTCTTTTGGATTAGGTTTTGAGCCTCTGATGTTTTCCCCAAAATTTACTAATATAGAATCCAAGAGCTTTATCAATCCACATTCATAACATAACAGTTTAGTAACATTAGTAGCTTTAGAATCAAGAATCAGTTAAAAATAGTTGATGAACTCTTCTAATTCTGAAAGACATGTCAGTACAAGGTCACCCTGTATTTGACATATCTTTTGAAACAGCTTCTATTTATAAGCAGATCTGTCCAGCAACAAAGCCTGACATTTACAGTATTTCTATGACTTGTTCCTTCTGCTAATTTCTTTCTGTTGGTAACACTCTTTTATGCTCATTCCCTGATCCTCCCACTTTTCAATTCCCTTCTTCGGCACCAATTTCTCTCTCTGGTGGTTGTTTTATTCTAATCCAGTGGAAAATATGTCACTGGGTACTTGTGAATCTCTGGGTTAAAAACAATCACTTTAGGTAATATAACATGACTCAAACAGAAATGCAACTGCAGACACTCAGATCCTAGTCATTCTAAAGACCCAAAAATGCTTAACGTTGATTTTTTTAGGTTGTTATAAAAAAGTCAACTCAAGATTTGGACCTCAGTTAAAAACACACTACATGAAAAGGTTTACATGGCTTTGTAGATTATTGCTCATTTAGCATAGTGGTCTGTTTTTACCTTAGACCAACGTTTTCAACTCAAAAAACATTAACAAAACAAAACAAACAACTTTCACTAGTTTCTCTTTCTGGCCTGGATATTAGATAATGCCAGTGAGCCACCACCATCTGGTAGGTTTTTCTTTTGTTCATCATTCCCAGGTTATGTACACATGTGTAAGGAAGCTAGCAAAAGCTTTGTGTGTGTGTGTGTGTGTGTGCAATCATGCACTTGTGCTCTTTCCTTCTTGCTAGACAGAGTTTTTTTGTAATCAAAAGCATCGAGTCTGAGCCCTCCTCCCCTGTTCACAACCTTGCCTGTTCAGGCGTCCTGTGAACATCCTGCTCTTCTGCAGTTCACTTTGCCGATCACAGGGAGTGAGTCCATAGGCTGTCCAACCACTCTGTAGGAGACCCTTCCACAGGGCTTTTCTGACCAGAGTTTCCTAAAGTTCCTACAAATTGTTGTATTTTCAGGTGTGCATGATCTCAGTGGGGTATGGTTTAACTACAGTGGCTCCCTTGGAGATCTTTCAGGTATATAGATCTTTTCTTGTTCCTATAACAAAGAGAATTACCCTTTATTCAACAACAACCACCCCCCCCAACTAATCAGTCAACAAGACCTGCTCCTTCTGTAACTTAAATCCATCCACTCCACCCCATCCCTGCTCCCAGAGCATCATGACTTTTCTCTTTACTTGCTGCCTTCGATTGATTTCCCTGCCTTCAGCCTTGCCCCCCTCCAACCCATCCTCCACATAGCAAGTCAAACCCTATTCTGCTTCCTTAAAAATTCCTTATTGGCTCCACATTGCTGTCAGGAGAAAGACCAAATTCTTCCAGAAGACCTCTGTGGTTTCCTTCCCTGAAAGGCCTTCTCTGGTCCCAACTTAAGCTCCTGTTGATCCTTTACGACTCACTCTCGTTCACCTCCTCAAGAACCCATTCCTTGTTCAGCCCAGGCAGGGAGAGGGTACCCCTCCACGTGCTCCCACCGCTCTGGGTTCACGCCTCTGCCATGCCACTTAGCACATTTGATTGTCTGATGGTGCTATTAGCAGAGACTTTGCCTCATTTATTTTTATTTTGTAAGAGCTATAATGGCACATGAAGTTCAATGAGTGTTTCTTGAACTCAGCTGAAGTGAGTGGATATGGGAGCGGGAAGGAAATTCTGTTCTCCTCCTCGTCCTCCTACGTCTTCTTCATTTTTACTGTTCTTGAGGTAATTTTCATTTTCTGACCCCTTGAGCTGTTGTGAAGTGGCTGTGATACTTACTGACACTGCAAATGCCTCTGTTTTAGTCATCTATCTTCTGGGTTGAGAAGGGCTGATCTAGTCATTCATCTTCTGCCTAATTTTCTGTGTCTTCTATCTTGACTTTATTTTCCTTTCCTGGAGCTAGTTAACTATCTAGCTGGCTCTAGTGCTCTCTTAGATTACAATTTTATTGAGATATAATTCACATACCACATATTTCACCCATTTAAAGCATATGTGCCACAGTTTTAAGTCTATTCATAGAGTTGTGCAACCATCACCACAGTAACTTTAGAATAATTCATCACTCTAAAAAGAAGCTTATCAATTTGTTGTCACTCCACATTTCCCTCAAACCTCAGCCCCTGGCAACCACTGATGTACTTTCTGTCTCTATAGATTTGCCTATTCTAGACATTTCATATAATGAAGTCATACAATGTGTTACCTTTTGTGTCTGGCTTCTTTCACTTGCCTTAGTGTTTTCAAAGTTCATCCAATGTATAGCATACTTCAGTAGTTCATTCCTGTATTAGTCTACCCAGGCTGCCATGATAGAATACTGTAGACTAAGTGGCTTAGAAACTTATTTTCTTACAGTTCTGGAGGCTAGAAGTCCAAGACCCAGGTGCCAGCATGGTTGGTTTCTGGTGAAGCCTTTCCCCTTAGTTTACAGATGACCATCCTCTCACTGTGTCATCACATGGCCTTTTCTTTATGCATGGGCAGTGAGATACAGAGATCTCTGATGTCTGTTCCCCTGCTTGTAAGGACATCAGTCATATTGAATTAGGGCCTACCTTTATGACTTCATTTAACTTTAATTACCTCTTTAAAGGCTCTATCTCCAAATACAGTCATATTGAGGGTTAGGGCTGCAACATATGAATTTTGGGGTCTTACAGTTCAGTCCATAACAATTCTTTTTTATTGCTGAATAATAGTCCATTATATGGATATATCACAGTTTATTTAGAGGTTCATCAGTTGATGGACATTTGAGGTGTTTCTTCTTTATGATGTATCTTCTTATGGTATATTTTCTTAATGATGATGCCACTGTATACAAGTTTTTGTGTAGATATTTGTTCTATTTCTCTTGGGTATATATCTTGGAGTGGGATTGCTGGGTTGTATGATAACTGTGTATTTAATCTATTTTCTAAAGTGGCCATGCCATTGTATATTTCCACCATCAGTGTGTGAAGGTTCCAATTTCTCTACTACATCTCCAACACTTTTTCTCTCTGCTTTCTTATTATAATGCTCATAGTGGGTACCTCATTGTGGTTTTGATTTGCACTTTGGTAAAACTAATGATGTTGAACTTCTTTTCATGTGCTTATTGACCATTTGTGTATCAAATGTCTATTTAGATCCTTTGCACATTTTTAAATTGGGTTGTCTTTTTATTCTTGATTTATATGAGTTCTTTATACATTTTTAGTACAAGTCCCTTATCGCATATATGATTTGCAAATATTTTCCCCATTCTGTGGGTTGTCTTTTCACTTTCTTGATTGTGTCCTGTGAAATAAAAAAAATTTAAATTTTGATAATGCTCAATTTATCTATTTTTCATTGTTTATGCTTTTGCTGTCATATCTAAGAAGGCTTTGCCTAACTCAAGTTTATGAAGGTTTATAACTGTGTTTTATTCTCAGAGTTTTATAGTTTTATCTCTTAAATTTCGGTCTATTGTCCTGTATAGTGTGGGACGGGGGTCCAACTACACTTCTTTGCATGTGGTTATTCACTTGTCCTAGCACTGGAGCATCTCTTTAAATGTTAATAATCAGTTTTGCTGAGACATTACAATAATCCTTAATGGACAGAGAATTTATCCCCACCTCTGGTTGGCAGTTTATTCCATCTCAGTAGTCTAGGCATGTCTATCTAGTGATTTTCATCACTCTTCATACTCAGAGACTTTTCCATCTACATCCAGGCTCACAGCTGTTCTGTAAGTGTTGAAGTTGCAAGTTAAGCCTGAGGGCTGTGATTCTAGGGTAATCAGTCCTGGTTTATTCACTGTTGAGGGGTTTCCCAAGATCTGAAAACTGGAACAGTCCCTAGGTAGAGGTGAGGCATCACTGTCCTGGTGGAAAGAATGCTCCATTGAATTGAGCCTTGTCCTTAAATCTAGAGAGTCAAATGTCAGCTGAGCTGCAGCCATCTGAAAGCTGGAGGCTGGAGGACTCATTTCCCAGGCGGCTCAGTCACATCACTGACCAGTTGGTGCTGGCTGTTGGCAAGAGGCCTCAGCTCCCTCCATGTGGGTCTGTACACAGGGCGCTTGAGTGTTCTCGTGTCATGGTGGTCAGATTTCCCAGAATGTGCAGTCCAAGAGACCAAGTGGGAAGCTGCAATGTCTTTTATGACATGGCCTCAGAAGTCTCATACCGAGTCCGCCCTGGCTCACAGAAGGCCACACTACTACACAGGGTGTGTATACGAGGAGGTGAAGATCATTGCGGAGTGGGTAGGGAGCATCTTGGAGGCTAGCTCCCAGTCTTCTCTCTGGCTTCCAGTGGTTTATGCCCCTCCCACTTGCACAAAACATCTCCTTTTTACAGCTCCCAAAAGTCTCATTCTTTACAGCATCGGCTCAGGATCCAGAATGTTGTCATCTGAATCAGGTCCATATGTGAATAAAGCCACTTAGATATCACTGAGCACAGCTCCTTGAGTATAGTTCCTCTGTAATCAAAAAGCTGCACAGAGAGTTGGGGCAAAGCATACTCCCGCAAGTAGCCTGAACACACACACATGCACACACGCTCCACACACACACTATGTGCCTTTATTAAAAGGAGGGTCTGGACTAGGGGAAAGAGAAAGCTAGAAAATAGTTTAGAAACCTACTTCCTGTGTACTTGGCATCCTGTGCTATCCATCCTCCTCCTCTTTCTATATTTCTACATGTTCCACTACTGCCTTTCTACTGAAGAAATGAATAATAATTGAATGTAAGTAAGGGTAGAATAAGATAAATTTCTGTTTGAACACATCCAATGTCTTGATTGTCTTATGTAGTGCTTTAATACACTGAGTTTTTATTCTTTAATCAATACTAAATTAAATGAATGCTTACCACATGCCAAGGTGCTCTATAAAGAATTCTGACTTTTCCTTTTTCACGAATATGGGCTTATATTCTAGAAAAAAAATATTTTGTTTGTATTCTTCTCACTTGATTTTGTATAATCTAAAGTGAATTATTAATTAGGTTAGAAAGGAGATAGCCCCTTTTGATGCCATTTTCAGCTCTTAGTGTATACTTATTGTTGAAATTACATCTGATTTTTGGCCATTCTTTTACTCTTTTACAGACATCATCTAAAATCAATTTGTTGTAAACTTATTGTAAATATGATGATGTCTCATACATAGAGATATTTGCACTGTTCTGGGGATATCATCTAAAATATACAAAATGATAAGAGAACACCAGTGTGAAGGCATTAAACATGACAATGGCTTCTGATACAAATGGACCATTACTACTCGTTAGTGCATTGTTTCTTCTTTTTCATAGTTGAATGTTTTTTCCCCAAACATTAGGACAAGCCTGAGTGGGGAATATTTGCAGCCCAGCTCCCTGTTCCCTTTTCCTTCTGCACTCACCTGATTCCTCCCATCCTAGTCCTGATCCAGGAGTGAGGAAACCACAGCTGTGCAGATTCTGCCTCCACCTGGACACACAATGGCCAGGGCTTTACTTTCAGGGGAAGCAGCTGGCAGAGGAAGAGGCACTTTTCTGTGGGCCACAATAGACCCAGCATGACATCTAAGGAATTTCTCTCTGTTTCCACACATAGATGCTTTCTTCTATGTAGTTTCTTCATTGATTTATTGACACTGATATTTTTAAAAAAATAAATGGGCTGTTATTTAAATTATGTCTAATCTGAAACCCAGTTCATATTTCACTAGATAACAAAGAGTTGTCTGCAGCAAAGCACACCACCCAGTGGTCTATGTACATGCACTCAGGGTAAATATGGCAGCAAGTGAAAGTTGTTAAATGGCTTGGTGAGGACAGTTATACAGAATATTAGGAAGCTTGGGCCTTTTAAATTTCATCTCGAAGAGCATTTGTGTGTTGACAAGATTCTGATGCTCTCTGGTCTCGAGAGCCTTCTCGCACTGTTGTCATAATTATTGCACTTCTATTGTTGGAGCCTGCCATAGACTTAGAACACAGTGATGCTAAGATACTGGATTTATAACTTGGTACTTTATTATTTCAAAGCAAGCTGACTTTGCACATATCTGGGAAGTAATTTTGAAGTTTGGACACAACATAAAAACAGATAATGGAAAAAGGAGAAAAGAAAACTAACATCAAGTTGTGTGGCACAAGCAGTAATATACTACATTGCAAGGCCAGTTGCTCACCTCCACTCTGTACAGGAAAGGAGGCTGTGGCTCTAGGTGCTAGGGCAGGGCTTGGGCTACACAGCTAGTAGTTGGGAGGGCTCAGATTTCAACCTGGCTAGCCCTACAGTTTATACTCTTCCCTTCTCCTCCCTGCAACCAACAGAAGGTCAGTGAGATGATTTTTGTACAGATTTTTATAAGACTTACTACATACTGGTTAAGATTACTAGTGAGGCCGGGTGTGGTGGCTCATGCCTGTAATCCTAGCACTCTGGGAGGCCGAG
>VBSM01003176.1:76936321-76977379 GCA_008086735.1 Cheirogaleus medius | reverse complement strand
AAAAAAAAAAGAAAAGAAAAAAAAAAGAAATATGCTACATGCACATGCATGATATGTATCAAAACCAGCATTTATGGTAATAATCTCTGGGAAAGTCAGTTAACCTCAACTGGACTCAGACTTGTGGCTGGGGAGACTTTTCTAAAACCATGAATGCTATCTCTATCCCCGACTGGTTGTTTTATAAGTTCATTCCATTGGTTATGAAACTGAGTCTTGGAAAGTGGAATAAATCGTCCCTAGTGATCAGAGCCATTATCCTCATATAGAAGAACAGCACAGCAAATGTCATTTAATGTTTTGTTCAAGATACCTTCATGGAGTATAAATCTAATAACTTAATCTCTCTCTGAATGGAATTGGGCAGTGTGTAAACAAGAAGGAAAAAGTGAGGAGAAAAAAAGAAATATATTAAGTCAAAGGAAAGATGGAAGAAGAGGCAAGGAAGGAAGGCGAGAGGACTGGTGAGCTGTCTGAAGGGAACTAGCTGAGAAGGAGAGGCGCCCTCCACACTCTATTGGCCTCTTTCTGGTTTTCCTGAAGATCTCCAGTCAAGTGCTTTCCTGCCTTGGGGGACAAGGGACACCACGAGAGCCAAAGCTGAAGCCCGAGCTCAAGCCAGTTCTTTGGGTCTCCTGAGATGTGGAAATTTGTATTTTCAATTAAGGTAAATGCCAGAATACTAATGAAACACTGTTTAAACAGGAAAAAGCATTTAAATGGGTACTTAGACAAAAAAGAAAACTTCATTTCTGTGACCTGTGCATCTTATCGCGTGAACTTGCCATGCAGCTGATAGAGCTGTTAAATCACAGTAGGCACCTGCATTGCACATTCTTGAGCAAGAGCCACCCGAATAGAGAGTGAGAAGCCAGAGAGACATATAAATGCAGTGAAATGTAGATTTTCTGCTAGATTTATCTGCTAGAAGTTACTACCAGCCAAAATGAAATATTTTTGACATTGTGATTAAGAATGTCTACATCTCATTAATGGTGTGACTGCTATTAATATGTCTAGTCAACCAGTAGACACCAGAAATTGTATCTGGTGAGTGTGGGAACTTTTCAACACTAAACTGACATATTCTGTTGAATGTTCTTGCACAGTTGAATGTGTGCAGTTGGTATGTGTGTGAGACAGTTTTGGTTCCCTTGGTGATGTCAGTAACATAGCCTCACCAGCCAGAGTTTGAATATCAATGAGTCCTACGTGCATGTGCAAATCTGACATTGGCATCTGAAGGTTCCTTTCCAGCCGCACTGTAAGAATGATTTTGACCAGGCTGCATGTCAGCCACCACACCCTCCAGAAACCAACAACCAGAGTCACTAAGGATGAGGCATTGTTCTTTCTTTGTTTTCCTTTGGACTGAGTTCATCCTGCCCAAAATCATAAAAAAAAGATAATTGATTTAAATATTGGAAAGATTTGTATGCACTGATGATAATGTATCTTTTGTATCATTATATCTAGTGTATCCTAAAATACATGTGTAACATACATATGTAACATAATTACATATGAAAATTTGTTTTATTGTTTCCTTTTAATTTGCAAGGTACTGAAAGATTAGGAAGAAGAGCTGCACTGCTGGGCCCTAACCTCTAACCTCGGCGCTTACAGTCACGAGCTGTGTTAGCGCATACAGTAACCAGCGGGCCTCAGGCAAGCTGATTTACTGGTTTGGGCCTCAGGTCTTCATTGGTAAAAGGAGGCATTTGAACTCAATGATGTTCAACATTCCCTCCAAATGATTCTTTAAAAACAATTCTCGTGCATGTTAAGCTGAATGACAGAATGCGTGTATTTATTCTACTTCATGGTTGTGGGGCCATAGCAGAGCGTGATACCAACCAGATCACCCAGGCACTGCAGGGTTGTGACTGAGCCTTTGCTGTGTCGATGTGTAGGTATCTGTGAATAACATGCTGTTTTAGCCTGGAGCACTCTGAGACATAAATAAAATGTGAGCCAGCTTCCGTAAATCCGCCTCCACGCCTGGCCCCCGGGGCTCCACCATCCCTGCTATGTTGGGGCTCTGTGGGGTTCAGTTCAGATCTCTGTCGAGCAGTTCCGGACTTTGTGAAGACAAAGGGGTACATTGAGAATAACTAGCCCTGTAAGATAGAATTAGATGTACTTACTATGTATTACTTTTACCCTAAATATATGCAATAGATTTAGATATAAGTGGTAGGTTTTGATATAAATGTCTGGTTCTTCCTTTCTAAGGAACCGGCAAGAACCTTCTCCCATAACTAAGACATTGATATTTCACTTTCTAATATCAGCGCCCTTAGTCTGTGGTTCTATTTATGGGCAGTGGTCCTCCCTTATCCACAGGGATATGTTCCAAGACGCCCAGTGGATGCCCTGAAACCACAGATAGTACTGAACCCTATATATACTATGTTTTGTCTTATTCCTATTGACCTATGACAAAGTTTAGTTTACAAATTGGGGCTTAGGGGTGGGGAAACTGTGGCCTTTCTGGGTCCTTAAGTGCAGCCTTTTGACTGAATCCAAATTTTACAGAACAAATCCTTTTATTAAAAGGCGTGCAGCAGAGAAAGAAGAAGATTTTCTTGCCTTCTTTGGTGCTTAAAAAAGAACAATCTTGAAATCAGAAGGCCGCAAGTTACTACTCTTGTGCTTTGGTGCTATTATTAAATAAAAGAAAAGTTACTTGAACACAAGCACTGTGATACTGCAACAGTCTGATCACTGAAATGGCTATTAAGTGACTCGCTGGTGGGGAGTGTAGACAGCATGGACTCACTAGACAAAGGGACGGTTCCCGTCCTGGACGGGTTGGAGTGGGACAGCGAGGGAGTTCATCGCACTGCTCAGAACGGTTTTAAGAACAGCGCTAAGTATAGCTTGGTGATTCAAAACTTATGAATTGTTCATTTCTGGAATTTTTCATTTGATAATTTTGGACCACAGTGGACCATGGGTAACTGAAACCTCAAATAAGGGGGGAATGACTGTGCTCATTCAAAGTTGACTCCAAGTAGGGCATTTCTTCACAGTATTGCTAACTAGGTTTACTTCTTCCAGAACGTTCTTCCTTACGCTCTTTTCCTTTCTTGAGAGCATTTCTTTACTATGTCCATGACACTATCTCTGGTTTGAGTGCTTTGTTCTCTCTGTGTGTGCCAAGAATGAGATGTTTTATAGTCCTTTCTTTTCCTACATAGCTTCTTAACATGCGTCCAAGGTTAAGATGGACGGATTTCCCTGGCAGAAACGCGGACACTGTGGCCACAGCATTTTGTGTCTCCCTGCTGCCACCCATGGGGACTTCTAGTTAAGCACGCCCTGCCCTGGCCTGACCAGGCACCTGGCTCTGGTCACTCTGACCACCCACGTAGAGCAATGGAGGGCCACCAACGGCTCCAAGTGCTGTGGGGGATGTGGCCCTGCCATCCGCCATGTCTTTCAGTAACTACCATGATCATGCTAGGTATTAGTGGGTGCCGGTGCCCTGATCTACTCACTCTGTTTGGTTTTTAGGGTTGGCTACTATGATAAAACCGTGACAGCAGAAATGCATGGATCCTCAATGTCATTCCTATACGCGTGTGTTTGTGCATGGATATATTAATAAGTGTGCATGCATACACACTGACTTACACCCCACCATTTGCCCAAATAAGGGTGACAGGAAAGCGGCCACCCTAAGATCTCCCACCATGGCCACCGTGACAGAAAGATGAGGCTTCAGTCATTTTTCTAGCACTATTTATTAGAAATTGGCAAGAAGTTGACACACCAGACAGCCGTGGCCGTCAACTGCCAACACCCATTTACTCTGACTCCTTTGATTAGAAAATGAAAAATGCCGACACCTCTCGGGCTCTGTCAGCCGCGGGGTGTGCCTCGAAAGTTGGTGCCACCAGAGGAGACTTCTCTTGCCACCATTAAGGTTTGTTCATGAAGGCAAATGAGCCAGGACAGAGCCTGTCAGATGGTTTCACTGGAGAAATATGCTAATTAGGCTGGAGGTCCTGCAGCCGCTGTTGTGTAAAGCGGGTACTGTTAGTTTGGGTGCAACAGCGGCTCTGAGGGTGTTGCCTCCGAGTGGAGGTTTTCCCAGTTCTTGGTGATCATCAGGGAAAGGAGGCACCAAATAAGCCAAGCAAGTGACAACCTTTACTGAAAGCAAGATACACTCTCAGGAAAGGGGGTGGGCAGGCTCGAAAGGATCTTTTGTAGTTTTCTAATTGAGGGGAGGAATATTCAAGGCCAGGGGGTTGGCCTTTATTAAGCATCTGGGTTGTAATTTCTAGAATTGGCTTCCCTCCCAATTTTATACTTTATATGGTTGTCTCAGAACTGTCATTGTGATTTCAAGGGTGGAGAAATGTTAAAACCATGATGTAAATGATATTATAATTAGCCAAAGTTCATGTAAGGTAGCAGAGGTAGCTGACCAGCTGCTTGAAGCCAGTTCTTGCCTGCGGTTATCAGCCCTATTTGTTTTAAGGATGTTTACTTTGACACCTGTACCCAATCTTCAAGACCTGGTCTCAGCCCTGTCACCTAGTCTTCTCCTCTAACAAAGGTCTGTAGATACTGGTGGAAGTTCTGTATGAGCAGTCCCCGGAGAGCAGTGGAGATGGGGTGTGGGTGTTTTGGTGCTGAGCACGGAAATTGGTGAGGCTCCATGCTCCTCAAAGACTCAAGAGAGGTGGTGATGTGGGCAGATGGTGACCAGGAGTGTAGGAGGTCTCTAGATACTGACTAGGTTGTTACTGTGGGCAAAGCACATAATTTCCTGGGTGCCCAGTGTCCTCCCTATAAAGTAAGGTGGTAGGATGGTCATTTCTGAGATGCCTTCATGGATCCTGGGTCTCTGGTCCTGGGACTCTGGAGCAGAATGTTCTCAGGAGGTTCTGGTGCCCCTAGTCATGGGTTTGTTCCTTCTCATGTTTTTGCTCAGAAACTATAAGGAAGGCTCCTTACATTTCTCATATATTTTCTTTTATCACAATTGGAGGACATACAAAGTATGCTGTCTATATACAGTATTGTCAATAAAATTAATAATTGCAGAGCTGTATACCTAAAACATACACATATTGCATTTTTCCCATTTAAGAAAATCTAAGCTCTCTTGGTAATATTGCTAAGAGGATAAAATCCTGAGTATCAGTACATAAGTAGACATCAGGCCAGTTTAACTGAGAAATAAATTCTCAAAAAGTAATAGAAAAAAAATCTCAATAGTGATAAGGCTATATTGATCCTATAACAATTTCTTTTGGTGTTTTACCTTGTATGTACTTGATACAAAAAAAAAGTAATAAATGGCCTAGTATATACCAAAAGGTAATTACAGATCTAGTGTTATGAATTTTAAATTTCAGAAGCATGTATGACAAAAAGTTTTCATATATTCTTTTATGTGATATTTTGGAAAATGCCCCTTTTATGAAATTTAGTAACTTAAACACTTTAGTTCATTAAGCTTTATAACATAAATTTGACATATAGAAATTATATGATTATGTTATTAAAGTAAAAAGTTAACTAAAATTTGTATAAGAAGGAGTAGCAGAAAGAAGTATCCTTATTTCTAATTCAGTGTCCTCTCCCTCAGACCTTATTTGCCGCTGTCTGATGACAGACCACAGTCTGACACCCAGTGCCCTCCGGCT
This sequence comes from Cheirogaleus medius, assembly GCA_008086735.1. NCBI lineage: Eukaryota > Metazoa > Chordata > Mammalia > Primates > Cheirogaleidae > Cheirogaleus > Cheirogaleus medius. The sequence goes on along the minus strand of VBSM01003176.1, from coordinate 76,971,713 downwards.
TCCCACTGTGGTGGCTCGTCTAGTTTTTAACCATATGGTTCTGTGAAATTTTATCCCTTCCAAAAAAAATCTGTCTATAGTTATGGCCCCAGAAGGTGAAACAAATTCATAAAGACCTACAATGAGCAAATGTCAGAGAAAGGCTTTATTACTATGAAGGTTAGGAATGAGAAAAGGAAATCCACTATTACCACTGTTAATTTCTGTTGTTTTAAAAATTCTGGCCAAAGATAATTAGGTGAAGAAAAGGAACATGCTATAAATATTGCAAAGGAGGAAACAGAATCATCATTTTTCTATTTAAGAAATAAGACACTGTTCATGAAAAATCAAAGAAACTAAAAATTTTTTAGAATCAGGAAAGAGGATAGTTACAATTTATAGGATTAAAAAAATAACTGTATTCCTCTTTAGCTGCTAAATATATAAGATAGGATAAAAAGCCCTGAATAATAGCAACAAAGAAACAAAAATCCAAAAATTAAATGTGCAGGATCTGTGAAGGAAGCTGCAGAAATTTGTTGAGGGACAGAAAGAGAAGATTTGAATAAATGAAAACCTCTTGTTCCTGGATGAGAAATTCAATATTGTAAAAATGTTGAATCCCGCACCATTAACCTAAAGGATGTGTTGATTACTGTGCTAATCATAATCCCAGTAACTGGACTTGACAAAAAGATTCTGATATTTATCTGTAAGAATAAATGTACAAAAATAACAGAAAATATTTGAAAGTGAAAAGTAATGAAGAGGCATTTGTCCTTTTAGTTGAAAATATTTATAATATTCAAAATGATTGAAATATAAACAGGCCTCTCAGTGGAATGGAATAATATAAGAATTAAAATAAGCTCAAATCAATCACAATCTCTTCATTTATACATAATACATACACTATATGTATACATAGATGTATATTTATATCTAATATACATATTTAATGTGAAATAAAGATTTTGAGTAAGTATAATTCAGAAAAAAGAAGTTAGATCTCTATCTCCTATCATATAACAATAAATAACTTTAAGATGAATTATAAGTATAAATCAAAACCAAAAATAAAACCATAAAACACTGGAAGAGAATATAGGCAAATATCTAAGTCATCTTAAGATGGAGAAAAGTCTTTCTATCATGATACCAAAAGCAGAAGCTATAAGGAAAAGATTAAATGAGCATTTTCAATAACTTCAATCTACATAAAAAGATGGAAATTTCTTTTCAATTTTTTCAGCCCAAATAATAAATAAAACTTCTGTAGGTGGTAAAAAATTATAAGGCAAACAATGAATGGGAAACATTTGTAAACTTTATTGATGATGGTTATGATCTCTAATGGATTAGCCAAGGGTCTCCAGAAAAACAGAATATATATTTGTGTATATGTGTGTGTATATATATATGTGTATATGGAGAGAGTGAGATTTATTATAAGGTATTGGCTCATGCAGTTATGAATTGAGAAGTCCCACCATCTGCTGTCTGCAAGCTGGAGACCCAGGAGATCCCGTCGTGTAGTTTGAAGGCTTGAAAGTCAGAGAGCAAATGCTTAGACTGCAATAGATTCCAGTCTGATTCTGACGGCCTGAGAACTAGCAGTACTGAGGGCAGCCATGTCCTAGCTCAAATAGATAGGCAGAGAGAGAATTCACCCTTTCTTTGCCTTTTTGTCCTATTTGGGCCCTCAAAGGGTGCCCACCCACCCTGGGGAGGGACATCTGCTTTACTTAGTCCACCAATTCAAAAGCTCATATCTTCCAGAAACACCCTCACAGCCACACGGGAAAAAATAATGTTTGTCCAGCTATCTGGCCATCCTGTGGACCGGTCAAATTGATACAGAATTAAATCATCACAACTAATATGTTGAACTCTTACAAGTCAGTAAAAAATACGTAAATAAACCATGTTCAACAGCAAAAAGGGCAGAGGACATAAATGAACATTCATAAGAAAAGTGAAGCCAATATCTAACAAATTTACGGTAAATTTTTAACCAACCCTATTAATATAATAAAATAAACACAATATCATTTTCCCCTTTTATTAGACTGGCAAAGATTGAAAATGGTGGTAATAGAGTGTTGGTGAGTATGTGGAAAACTGGGCAGTCTCATATGCTGAGGTTGAATTCACAAATTGGTACAATTATTTAAGGAGGATACTTTAGATTTCATGAATACCTTTTTTTCAAGTAATTCTACATAAGGAAATATCTTAAGGAAATAATCAAACATGTATTTAAAACAGTGCTCCTTTATTCTTGTTACAACAGCAAAATATAACAGCTGAAGTCTATCAGAGAATATTTGATTAAACAAAGCATTATACATCCACATAATTGAATACCACAAAACCCTTAAAAGTGGTGGTGTAGCTGTCTGTTTTTTCACAAACATCGATGATTATTTAAATGGAAAAAGATCAAAAGAGAATATATGCATAAACCTATTTTATACTTATATATTACCATATATAATAAAAACATAAATGCCTAAATTACTTTCTACTTTAATGTTAATAGTTAGAATTATTGGAGATGTCTAAAAATGTTTATTCCACTTTTATTTTCTAAACATGGACCATGAAATAAGAAAAGAAGAAAAAAAATTGGAAATATATTACAACTTTGAAAGAAGAGAAGAATAAAAATAGAGGGGGAAAAAGCTCATTGACCCATGGTTACCAGGGACCTGAGAAGGAGTTTAAATTTCCATATGAAGTGAGGAAGAAGTTCAGCATTTAAGGATGGCCCAGTCTGTGGGGTTTGCTGTGCCTTCCCTCCAGTCCTGAATTCAGTTCATTCTGGCAATGAAGATCAAAAACAGGCAGAAACAATCCCTACAACATTCCGACAAAAATTAAAAGATGAAAGAAGGCTGCATAAAATAATTGATACAGCAAGAAAAAGCAGAAGCTGCTTATGTTCAGAAAAGATCTTGATAAAAGCCACGTTTATAAGTCATGTCATGTTATGAAATTGACAATACAGGGAACAAAATGCCACAGCACTTCCCCGACAAAGTGTAAGAGCATTTGAAATTTTGCCGTCTCCTTGTATTTCTCAGGGGAGTGTTGTTTCAGTGATCATAAAATTCTCCATAATTCCTTATTACTTTTTAAGAGGTAGCAATATAGATATTTTATGGGATATCTATAAGAAATAACTCTCACTTATCCCTGAGGAAACTGTCTTAGTATAAGTTTGACAGATGTTGTCAGGTATGGACCCTTGAAAATGTCTTGGATGGCTCTCGTGTTAAAAAAAAAGCTACAGAAATATTGATTAAGAGCCCATTGCTTTTATTCTGTGCTGGATGCTTAAGGAACAAGGCAGAAACAGATATAGAAGATGAGGATCTGGGCATTAAAGAGCTTATATTTATGTTGGTTACAATAAAAGACTTCCCTATATAAAATTTATTTTATGTAAGGAATTATACACACATACTTATTTATTTATTTTTTTTTTTACACAATGTCATGTAGATAGATATGGGGAATTTTAAAAGAAATATAGTGACGAAGTTAAGTTCCACGCAAGGTATATTTCTGGCTGATACTGGGCCATGGAAAGAGCCCAGAACTTCCAGCAAGAAGACTCGAGTTCAAGTCCCCACTCTGACATTCACTCATTCACTCTCTCACTTTTCCATTTCCCCAAACCTCATTTCCCACTATCTTATGAGAACGAAAATCTATAATTGAGGCTCCTTTAGGCTAAAGGATATCAAATGTAGTCCAAATAGGAATACTTATTTTATAACTAAGTCCTGAGCAGAAAGGTGTGTACTTTATTGACGCAAAAACTGCCCTTGGACTGAGCCTCTGCCCCTTGAGTAGGGGGCCCGTATCCCAGGGAGAAGGGGCTCCGCTGCACTTGGGTCTCACAGGATAGGAGGCTTTGGGTTGATGGAAATGAGAGAGAATGGGGAGGACATTTGTACTGGGCGTGAGTCAGTAAAGAGGAGACCCGTCTAAATCAGCCCCCGCCCTGTGGGTTCTGTCATTACCTCTGGCTACGTTTCCTTCTCACTAGCCACATTGACTGTCTTTGCTGATGACTAAACTGAGCATCTGTATTTCATGCAAGAAACATTCTTTCCTCACCCATATTTGTAGCTACTCTAGGAAGATCTAGGTGGTGGTTCTTTCCCTGCTCGGTGGCATCTGTGTATACAGATGAGACGCAGGATTTTTGCAAGGTTATCTAGAGTTGACTTCACCTGTTTCCATTTATGTGCGTCTCTTTGTCTAGCTGAGGAAGGGAGACGGATAGTTTAGAAACAAGCCAAAAACCAGAGCTATTTGATTACCTTTCAGAGACTCTTACAGGAATTGAAATTTCCACCTGCCTACTGGTCAGAAACAGAGAAAGGAAAATAAACGATGCTGCTTTATCTAAACAAATTCACATCCCCGCTCATATCACTGCTTCTTTCCTTCAGTCACTTTAAACTGTCAGAGGGATTTGTCATATGGGGTGAAAATTTAAAAATGTAGTTTTTGTGAACAATTCCTGATTGTCAACCACTTGATCCGTGTTGTTCCCAGGGCCTTGTTCCGTGCCTGCTCTATACTAGGTGCTACAAAATGTTTAAAAATTGGAAATAATTTAAAAACCGTGGCAAAGATCAAAATTATAATTTCTTACAAATTTCTTCACCTTTGACCTTTGTGTGGTTCAGTTTTTTAAAAGCCTCCTGTTTTGTATTTAATATTGTCCTATCAATACCTGAAACATTTTATTTCAGTTCACAATCAGCCCTCGTTGTTTTAGTTTCTCTAATAAGTATCTATTTTGTTTCCTTTCACTGTGCTTACTTTTTAAAAATACTGTTTCCTGTTTATATTATTGATTGATCTCATTTTCTTACTTTTCATGGATAGTTTAAATGCTCTATGATTCATTATGTTTGTAATTTCCATTTACATTTTTTTCTCCTCACTTTGAGGTTTTATCATTCATTAACTCACCATGTTGGTATTTCCATTTTCATATTGAAAACATAAACATTTTTAAAAAATTAACTTTTCTGAATCTTGTGTTGGGACCCCTGGTCAAAGTGGGAGTTTCCTGAGAGGATAAAACCACAGTGTTCTAAGCCCTCCTCGGGGTCCTCTGCTTCATCCCCTAGGCTGCCACCCTCTGCCAGATACGCACTGCCCCTGTTCCAAGTGCGACTGTGTAGCCAGGTAACTGAACTCCGTGACTCCAGGTGCTCTGGTCAACACACCATTGCCAGATGTTTGACTGTATCATCCTCTTACAGAAACAACAAATCATTGCTCTCCCTTGTCAATAGGTAAACACCTTAGCCTGGCATTCAAGATCTTCCTCAGTCTACCCCGAACCTGTTACTCAAGCCGTGTTATTCCACTGGCAGTGAGGAATGGAACAGATATTCAGGAAACTTATATTTTAGGACTGGCCGTGTTGTTGGCTCTGTTTTAGCTGGAGGGTATTTAAGATGAAGAAGACTTGATTCTTGCCATTGGAGGTCATAGGTTAGCAGAGAAGACTGACATTCTGTTTAGTGTAAATTATTACAACATAGTGCAATACCTGAAGAAATAAAAATGTGAAAAAATAAAGGATATAAAATCTGGTGGCCTCCTGATATACAGTAGGATGGTTACTATTTTTTTAAAGAAAGACAGAAAATAACAAGTGTTGGGGATGTGGAGAAATCGGGACACTTGTGCATAGCTCATGGGACTAAAATGGCGTAGCTGCTACAGAACACAATATGGCAACTCCTCAAAAAATTAAAAATAGAATTTCCATATCATCTGGCAATTCTACTTCTGGGTATATACCCAAAGACTTGAAAGCAGGATCATGAAGAGATATTTGTACACCCGTGTTCATAGTCGCAATATTCATAATAGCCAGAAGGTGGAAGAGACCAAGTATCCATTGATGGATGAATAGATAAACAAAATATAGTATATCCATACAGTGGAATATTACTCAGCCTTAAAAGGGAAGGAAATTCTGACACATGCTACAACATGGATGAACTTTGAGTACATTATGCCAAATGAAATAAGCCAGACACAAAAAGGCAAATACTGCATGATTTCACTTATATGAGGTATCTAGAGTAGTCAACATAGGGACAGAAAGTAGATTGGTCGTTGTCAGGGGCTGGAGGGAGGGAGGAATAAGTTATTGTTTAATGGGCATAGAGTTTCAGTTTGGGAAGATGCAAAAATTCTGGAGATGGCTGGTGGTGGCGATGATTCCACAACAATGTGAATGTACTTAATGCCACTGAACCTGTACACTTAAAAATGGTAAATTTATGTGCATTTTATCACAGTTAAAAATAAATTTTAAAAAATCCAGTGGTGGCCAGTGATGTAGCAGTTAATAAGGAAATAGGGCAACTAAATCAAGTGGGCTATGCGCCATTTTATGACTATAAGGCAGCTTGGAGGGCCAGTGGGGCATAGGTGCTACATCCAATAGCAGAAGCATCTTACAGATAAATCTCTGGCGTCAGCGTGAGAAATCCAGGTATGTAGGCATCACAGGCAGCTTCATTGGTTTAAAATGAGTAGCTGCTTGAATAGTTTGCGATTCAACCCAAGAAACACTTAGTGTTGCCAAGCAACATATGACTGCTGGCAACTGGAGCAAATCTAACATTAATTTTATATCTCCTAAAATGATAGAAGAAATATTGAATCTAAATGTTTTCATTTCTTCCTACTCTATTGAATAACATAAACACTTTGTCAAGAACGCCCTGTGCTGTTTCTACAAGAACAATGCTGCATGCGGCAGCCCCCACCACCACCACCACGTTGTGTTTTCTTTGCTAAGACACATTCCGTCTTTCAGGAGACCAGAGGCAACGTGTGCTCCTGGATTTACACTGTGAGGACTAATGGCTTTATTTGGAAGTTCTGAAGTCACTCAGGAAAATAAAGCCATGAAATGGAAAGTTCTTATTTTAATGATGATTCTTTAAATTCACAGGACTTTTTTTTTGTTTAAGCTTAGACAACAAAGACAATAGTTGGATTATTCATTGTATTTTCTGCACAGAGGAACAGAGCAGACTTAAATGAATGAGCTTTTGTTTGAAGCATGCCCTTACTAAAGTCTATGATTCACAAAAATAAAGTTAGTAGGAAGTATACAAAATTGAAAGGATTCAACTGGATTGGCTAAAAGATACCTGTAGAAGAAAGAGGATTCTTTTTTCTTTTTCTTTTTCCTAAGGCCTATTTTCTACTCAGTCTGCTGTCTTCTCTGCATTTAACTGGCTCTATCCAGAGTAGACTAGGGAAGAATATATTTAATCCTGTGAATTATTTTGACGCTCATTTTCCTTCTCCAGATTCCAGATATGACGTTGGTGGGCAGCCTCACACCTGGACTTCCTCTTCACCTTAACTCTCACCTTGTACTCAGAGCCCCTGGGGAGGATCCATCAGCACCTCATCTCTCAGTTCCTTTCCTCTGCGATTCCAGTAGACTTCAGTTCTTGCCTAAGAGTTCACACTGTGGTCATACCCAGTGCCTTATCAGCCTCTGGGAGCTTTGCTCTCTGTGCTGATCTGTGACCACCTGTCCTGTTCTTCCCTCTCTTGCCCCATTTCCACAGTGGCTTCTCCAACCCACTGCCCTCTGGAATTCCTGTGTGACTGCTACCCTCTCTCTAGACCCATTTTAGCTCTTCTTTCCTGTTTCTACGCAAAAGTAAAGAAACTACTCCATCTGTGCCCTCGGCTGAAAGCCTTCCTCCAGTTGGAAGCCTGGGTTAGGGTCCTTCCTCTCTGCTTAGGAGCTGCGTGGCTTTGGGAAGTTAGCCGGCCGCTGGTTACACCAGCTTCCCATCAGCAAGTGCCGTTACTGGCGTCTACGTCACAGGGAAATTGTGAGGGTTACCTTGCTTTACGTGGGTGGTGGCTAGTGCGTCGTCAGTGCACTGTGTTCGGTGCTGTGATCACCCCTCTACCTCTGGTGCTGTCTTGGGTGTCCACTCTGCTGGGGCTCCCAGGCCCCCATTCGTGGGCCCGTTTACTTCCTGCCCATTCCGCCCCGGTCCCGGCCGTAGGGCTGCTACCACACCACTTCTTTACTTGCTCCTCAGCCTTTGAGTGTTGGCTTTAGTAGCACCTCCTCCAGGGAGCCTTACCTGATTTCAGACACCTCCCCTTGCCCAAGTGTGAGTGAGAGTCTCTGTCTCTCCCTCCCAGCCTCCCTGGACTTCCCCTCCGGGATAGTCAGTTTTATGTGTCAATGTGGCTAAGCTGGAGTAACCAGTCATTCAACAAAATGTTACCCTAGGCTGCGGTACCCAGTCATTCCCTGGAACACCAATCTCGGTGTTGCTGTGGAGGTATTCTGTGGATGTGGTTGACATCTGTAATCTATTGACTTTAAGAAAAGGAAGTTATTTTCTTTAATCTGGGTGAGCCTCATCCAGTCCTTTTGAAGGCCTTAAAGAGCAAACTCGAGGCTTCCCTGAAGAAGACATTCTGCCGCAAGACTGCAGCCTCAGCTCCTGTGCTGGAGTTTGCGCCCTCACCCTGCGGGCTTGCACTGTGTGGATTTGGATTTGCCAGCCCCTGCGGCTGGGTAAGCCAGTTCCGTGATCTCTCTCTCTGTACGTATTCCATGTGCTCCCGGCCCATGTGCCCTCTGATGAAGGCTGGTGCAGCCCTCGCTCACGCACACGCTGCCGTGGGCCCTGCGTGCTCCCTGGCTCTCCGCTGGCCTGACCGCTGTATGCAGCAGGAGACACATTGCTCCACTGGCTTGTCCCGTGGCACAGTTTATATTGACAGTGAACCCAGGGAAAGGCAGTTAGGATGTGCAACGCCACAGCTTTGAGCATAGTGGAAATGATTCTCTAATGAACAATAACTCTGCTCATTGGCAGGCTCTTCCTTGTCATCCCTAGAGATGGAATCCACACGGGACGGTGTCTCTGTCACTCACACCGTCCTGTCCTGGCCACTGAGGCTCATGGCTGTTATCTCCACCTCTGCTTTGCCCACTGGCATCAGAGACAGGATCAGTCACCTGTGGGAGGTCACAGTTTATCCTTTGCACTCCTGGGCAGCCCATTTTGGGACATAGCTCTTTGGTTTTCCTAGGCATGCATCATGTGGATGAGAATAGTTTATGAACAGCTGTTCGGAGCTGGGTGATTTTTTCCTACTTCATCCTTCACTAGGGTTTTTCCTCTTTCTATGTGAGGATTCTTTGAGAGATCTGGCAGGAGATCTGATTTGAAACCCAGGCTGAGCCCAGATGCGGTCATGGAGATACTGGTGTAGATTTGTGATGTGTATGTACTCTGAAGTCCAGATTTCTCTTTAATGTTACTGGACAACATTTTTATTTTCCACTAGGAAGTTGCATTGCACTAATAATCGTTTCTGCTGTTTCTTAGTTGATTGGTCTGTATAGCATGAACCCAAAGTTTGACCCCTGCTTTTCTTCTTGGCACTTACCCCTGACAGGGGACGGGTACTCCCCTCAGCACTGATAAAGATCCCAGTCCTGCGCTGGTGCTGCGGGGTCACGAGGCAGTTAGGACTGGTTGGTCCCTTTCCACATGACATAATGTGTTTTGTCAAAGTTGGAACACGTTGAAACTATGAACGAGGGCAGTTCCTTGAATTGTTTGGATCTTGAGACACTTGAAGGAACTAAAAATAGCTTCATAGGGAGAGAAATGTATCGGGACATTTCTCCTTTTGGAAGGAGCTGTATTCATCCTGTCCAGCTTCTTGGGAAACAGTGTCTCTGGTTCCCAGGGGAGCCACAGTGCGGATCAGTGCCTTGAGTCCTCCGAGGATCCTGTCCAGGCCTTGTGCCTCCCTGGCCCCAGGAGGGAAGGGCTCAGTGCCAAACAGGAGTGTGGGGGGCTGAAGTCCAGGGAGTTGTTAGAGCTTGAGGGGCTGGCCTCAGTGTTGCACTGAGCGAGCAGGAGGTGTGTTGAGGCAGCAGGTGTGCTGTAACAGGAGGTATGTTGAGGCAGGAGGTGCGTTGTATGTAGCAGGAGGTGTGCCATAGCTAGGGGAAATGCTGATAGAGAAGGGCTCTGGAGGGGTGGATGGTCTGCGTGTTGAACTTAAATCATTGAATGGGATGTTTAACAGTGTTATCCCCACCAGAATAATCTCTCCATACAACTTGACGAGGGACAGATATTGTGATTCCCATCCTTTAATTTTCAGTTGTTGGTAGAATGACTTGTTCAAAAGCAACTCAAAGTCTGGAAGAGTGCCAGAATGTTAAGCTAAGTTTCCCCATCCTGGCCACAACTTAGGTGGCTTTGGTCTTCTCAGAAGATTGTCAGCTTAGAGTTAGACAGTGTGGATGTGAATTCCAACTGTGTCACTCAAGAGTTACAGAATTACCTTGTGCTTTAGTATCTCTGTGTGTAAAAATGGGACCAATAGTTTCATCCTTCCTGCTATGCAGTGTGATTTTAAAGATTAATGTATTCAACAAGTGTTTATTGAATATTTGCTGTATGCCACATATCTTGTGGAGAGCTATAGATACAAACCTGAAAGGACCCCATCCCTACCTTTCAAGAGCTGCAGACCAGTGCGGGGGATCAACCTTGAAGCAAAAATTACACACACAGAAGAGGCGAGCCTACTGGGGAGGAACAAGTTTGCTTGGAACATCAGAGAAGGCGATGGAAGAAGAGGAGACAAATCAGAAGGAACAGTAGAGTTTATGGGGTGAGAATTCACAAGGCCTGGTGTGTTGTAGCAGCCAGACAGGACTAGATCTGCTGGGCTACTGCCGGATGAGGCAGGCAGGCCTCAGTCCATGAAGACATGTTGGGGAACCATGAAATAGGGCCAGTGTGGAATGAGTCAGATTTGTGAATTAAAGAAGACCACAGGACCGGGGGTATGGGGAGGGGATTAGAGCAGGATGAAACTTGAGCCGAGGCGACCAGGTAGGAATAGCCTAGGAACAGAGGATACGGGCCATCGTCGGACAGTGGCAGGAGGGAGACCAAGGGATGGGAATGAGGGGTCTTTAGGATTATCTCACTTTATAAATACCAGAAAACACAGGGGACAAAAACATATATCACTGCACATAAATTAAATTTCAGTGATACAGTTTTAAAAAAAACCATGTTATGGAATGTGACCTATATCTCAATGAAAAGGAAATAAAGAATTGTCAGTATGTATGTGAGCAAAGATAAAGAAAAATATAATCTCCTCCAAATCAATAGAAAATATCTCTGAGTAGTGGCATTTGGAATGATTTGAGGTTTTTTTCTTCTTACCGTTATTTAGTTAGTGTGTACATAAATGAAAGCTAGGCTGTCTCCAACTGTATTCGTCAAACTAAGCCCTCTTCCAGTTTTGATTCTCTCTCTGTCTTGGTGTTTTGTTCATATATAAAACTGAACAAAGAATATATATATTCAGTGATTAAAATGGGAAATAAGAGAAAGGGAAAACGCTTCATCTTTGATGCCTTCCTATTTTGCCTCAAAAGATGACCCTAGTTTAAAAGGAAATTGTAAATGATAAAATAAAGGTTTGTTCAAGCTACTGCCCTAAGTATGGGCCTTCTAGAACATTCCTTTAGATTCCTTTGAATGTCGTGGCAAGCACAATTTCACAGGGTGATGGGCACACTGTGCATTTTCCTGGGTTTATAAATATTTAGCACCATGATTACTCATAAATCCGGGGATTGCAGTGGAACTCTTTTTCCCTGGCAGTCTGTTTTTTTCATCTGGAATGATATTAAGATTCGGAAAGGACTGGCTGTCATTTAGTTCTGTTATTTGGGAGAACTGTAATTCTGTATTTCTGTCATTGGGCCAGGGCCCAGGTTTTTTAGAATAATAAGTTGGTCTTTTTTCATCATTGGAGTTATAAAACAGAACATTTGGGTTCACGATGGCAACCTTTCCTGAAGGCCAGCTTCCCTGCGCAAAAGACAGAAGGGGGTGAGATTTCCATTTAGAGTACATTTCCCGGTCAGATCCACCTCGTCTGGCCCAGGTCATCATCGTTTAAACAAAGAGGTTCACCCTACTCAGTAAAGATGACTTTTTCTTTCAATTTATTTTTATCGATAACATAATATTTGTACATACTTATGGGGCACACGGGATATTTTGTTTCGTGCGTAGAATGTGTAGTGATAGAAGGAATAAGTGCTAAAGATGACCTTTTTATGAGCCGAAGCTCTGTGATTGTGAGTGACGGGAGGAGGAAATGGGTCACGACTGGTGAGGGAAAGCGTCCCGTGCCCGGACTGCTGGCTCCCGGGGCAGCCCCTCTGCCTCAGCAGGGCGTGCTGCTCTGCGCTGTGCCAACTCCGGGAGGCAAGGAATCGGCTCTCCAGAAAATAATGTGGGAGGAGGAGTGGGGGGCTCTTGGTCCATTAAGGTCAGAACAATGAGGGTTGGCTTCATTTTCACACTTCGGTGAAAGCCCAAGACCCTTCTCCGTTCTGGGACGGCCCCTCTGCTGCTTGTCGGGCATCGCTGTCGGGGGACCCTCGTCCTCCGTGTTCTCAGAATGCTTTCTGACCACGAGCTTTGCTTAGCTGGTTGAAGAACCAGCTTGGGGTCTCTTCCCTGTCACATGGAGGGCAGAACGGAGTGAGTCCGAGAAGAGAGCAGGATTTGGCCATTCCCTGGATTCCTTTCTCCAAGGGAGCGGGGACAGGTGTAGGTTTTGAGCGTTCTGTTAACTTCTCCACTGGCTCTCATGGTGGAATGGTTGTGGTTGGCAGATGCATTATAGATGGTTGCTGGGGAAGAAGTTACAGTTTTATTCTTCAATAAAAAGGCAGGTGTAAAGCTCTTAATGTGGATTTCTCATTTTTAAAATGCTCACCCCCAAGCTTCATTATAGTTTTGATTTCAATTTCCATAATGATTAGTGAGGTTGCATGTCTTTTCATATGATTATTGGCCCTTTGTATATCTTCCTTGGAGAATTCTCTATTCAAGTCCCTTGACCATTTATGAATTGGTTTGTTTGTTTTTTGTTGTTGAATTTCAGGATTCTTCTATATAGTCTAGATATCAATTGCTTATCAGATATACAATTTGCAAATATTTTCTCCCATTCTTGGGTTGCCTTTTTACTCTGTTGGTAGTGGTTTTGATGTACAAATTCTTAAAATTTTCGTGAAGTACAATTTGCCTATTCTTTCTTGTATCCATGCTGTATAAACTACCCACCTATTAGTCACTTAATAGTCATCTTAGTTATCAGATTGACAAAAACATAGTGGTTTCAGGTATCCACTGGGGGTCTTGGAACATATCTCCCACAAACAAGGGGGGACTACTATAATGTTCTACTTTGTCTCTTATAACTGTTTTTGATTTAAAGTTTATTTTGTCCGAAATTAGTATAGCCACCGCTGTTGTCTTTTGATTGTCAGGTAGTGTGTTCTGTATATGTCTGTTAGCTCTATTAGTGGTTAGTTTATTGTCCAAGACCTCTATTTCGTTATCTTTGGTCTGGTTTTTCTATCCATTGTTGAGAGTGGGGTACTGACACCTCTAACTATTACTATAGAACTATTTCCCCTTCAATTCCATCAGTGTTTGCTGTATATATTTTGATGGTCTGTTATTGGGTATTTAAATGTTAATATTTATAATTATTATATCTTTCTGCTGTATTGAACTTTTTATTACTATAAACAGTAGTCTTTCCTTATCTATGGCTTCACTTTCTGAAGTTTTAATTACTCACTTCAACCAAAGTCTAAAAATATTAAATGGGAAATTCTGAAAATAAACAATTCATAAGTTTTATGTTGCATGCCCTTCTAAGTAGCATGATGAAATCTTGCACCATCTCACTTCATCTTGCCTAGGACATGAATTATCCTTTTGTTCAATGTATCCATGCTGTATAAACTACCTGCCTATTAGTCACTTAGTAGTCATCTTGGTTATCAGACTGAAAAAACATAGTGGTTTCAGGTATCCACTGGGGGTCTTGGAACATATCTCCCACAAATAAGGGGGGACTACTGTAATGTTCTACTTTGTATCTTGTAACTATTTTTGATTTAAAGTTTATTTTGTCTGAAATTAGTATAGCCACCCCTGCTCTCTTTTGGTTACTACTGTCAATGGAAAAGAAACCAAACTCTATAAAATAATTTTAAAGAGATATCATCTGAGCCAAATTTGAGGACCATGACCCAGAGCCACGCACAAGAAGCCTTGAGCAAGGGGACTCTCTGTGGTTGGGTTACAGTTTGGTTTTATACATTTCAAGGAGACGGGGGTTACAGGTAAAGTCATAAATCAATACGTGGGAGGCATGCATTGGTTTGGCCCAAAAAGGCAGGCCATCTTGAAGGGGGAAGGCTTAGATGGGTTTAAAGATTCTCTGACTTGTAATTGATTAAAGACATGAAGCTTTGTCTAAAGACTTGGAATGTTTTAAGATAAGGAGGTCTATTAATCAGAGATAAGCCACCTGTCATATATTTATTGTGTAAATTGAGGGCCTGCAGGTTTGTCTTGCATACTCTTAGGCCTGTTAATGAGTTACCAAGGATATCTTCAAGAAGGGCCTGGGGTTGTGAGGGAACATGTTGAGGCAGGTCTGACCTCCCTCCTCCTCTTTGTGGTAGGCAATTTAGTTTTAGGCTATCCCCTTGGCCAGGAGCGGGTCTATTCAATCAGCCAGTGGTGGGGAGCCTTAAGATTTTATTTTAGTTCACACTATTCACATGGAATATCTTTCTCCATCCTTAAACTTTCAACCTATTTGTGTCTTTGCATGTGAAGTGAGTCACTTGTAGACAGCGTATATTTGGACCATGTTTTTGTTTTTTTATCCATTCTGTCAGTTTCTGTCTTTTGATTGGAGGGTTTAATCAATTTATATTTAAAGTAATTACTGATAAGGAGGGACTTCTGCCATTTTGTTATTTGTTTTCTATATGTTTTTGTCTCTTATTTCCTGCATTAATATCTTCTTTGTGTTTAGGTGATTTTTTTGTAGTATAATGTTTTAATTCCTTTCTCATTTCTTTTTGTGTATTTTCTATAGATATTTTCTTTGAGATTACCATTGGGATTACATTTCACATCCTAAAGGTATAAGACTCTAATCTGAATTTATACTAGCTTAATAACATACAAAAACTCTACCCCTTTGACAGCTATATCCCCACTTAAGGTATTTCCCCATCTACTTAAGGCATGTAGAAGACAAAAAGTTGAGCTATGCACCCTTGTTAGAATAATACTACCTTTTATACTTGCCTATGTTATTACCTTTATTAAGATCTTTATTTTGTCATATGGCTTCCAGTTACTGTCTGATGTCCTTTCATTTCAACCTGCTGGACTTCCTTTAGCATTTCTTGCAGAGCAGATCTATTGGTAACAAACTCTCTCAACTTTTTTTTAACCTGGGAATGTCTTGATTTCTCCCTCACTTTTGAAGGACAGTTCATTCATATATAGAACTGTAATATTGTGAAATAAATATTTGGTCTTTGTACCTGTTTGCTGGCATATAGCTCCTAAAATTCTTGTTATCCCAGGAGTGATAAGAGTGTGTTTTGTATGCTAATAAGATGTATAGCGGCTAGTGGCCCCTAGATAGCTTCAGGATGGGGGCTAGTCACCTGAAAGGCCAATGCTTGATCAGTGGGTTGAGGTTTCAGCCCCATCCTCCAACCCCTGGGGAGTGGGGAGGGCTAAAGGTTTAGTTGCTCGCTAATGGCTAATGATTTAATCAGTCATGCTTACAAAATGAAACCTCCATAAAAGCCTCCCAAAAATGCAATCAGGGAGCTTCTGGATAGCTGAATACATAGAGGTGTCTGGGAGGTGGTGGGTTGAGAGAGGGCATGGGAGATCTGTACCCCTTCTCCCATACCTCAGCCTATGCATCTCTTCCATTTGGCTGTTTGTCTGGTAATATCCTTTATAATAAATGTGTAAATGTAAATAAGATGTTTCCCTGAGTTCTGTGAGCCACTCTAGCAAATTGATTAAATCAATTTATAGTCAGTTGCTCAGAAATATAGGTGACAACCTACTATTTGGCAACTGGCATCTGAAGTGGAGGGCAGTCTTGTGGGACTGAGCCCTCAACTGGTGGGAACTTAACACTCTTTCTAGGCAGATAGTGTCAGAATTGAATTGAATTAGAAGATACCCAGCTGGTGTCTGCCAGAGAATTGATTGGTTGCTGGTGGAGAGAAATCCCCACACATTTTGGTGACCAGAGATGATGTATTCTGTGTTATGTTGACTGTAAATGGTGAGTATAGAGGAAAAAACATTTTTTTCCTATATCCTTATAAGAATTCTTGATCGGTTTTTTTTAGACTTTATTTTAGCACCACTGCCTTCTGGCCTCTGTTTCTGATAAGAAATCTGATGAGAATCTCATTGAGGATCCCTTGTATGTGATGAATCACTTTTACTACTTTCAAAATTCTCTTTGTCTTTGGACAGTTTAATTATACTATTTCATAGTGAGGGTCTCTTTGAGTTCATCCTACTTCCATGTCCATCCTTAATCCATGCTTCTTGGATGTTTATATTCATGTATTTCATCAAATTTGGGAAGTTTTTAGATATTATTTCTTCATATATTCCCTCTGCTGTTTTCTCTTTTCTTCTTCTTGGACTAACACAATTATTTTTGGTCAACTTGATGGTGTCCCACAAGTCCCTTAGGCTCTGTTCACTTTTCTTTAATGTTTTTTCTTCCTAGTTCCTTGTACGCAATTATCCTGTCTTCAAGTTACTGATTCTTCCTTCTGCCTGCTCAAATCTGCCTTTGAATCCCTCTAGTGAATTTTTCATTTCAGTTATTGTACTTTTCAGCTCCAGAATATCTTTTTTTATTTCTTTTTAGGTTTTCTATCTCCAATGAAACATTTTGTTCACGCATTGTTTTCTTGACTTTTCTATGTCATCTTTTAGTTCTTCGAGCATCTTTAAGATAGTTTTATAAAAGTCTTTGTCTATTAGTTCCACCATTAGGTCTTTTTTAGGAATAGTTTCTGTTGGTTTATTTCTTTCTTTGAATGGGTCATACTTTCCTGGTTCCTTGCATGCCTTGTGATTATTTTGTTGAAAATTGGACATTTGATCTAAAAATACAGTAATTCTGTAAACAAGATTCTCCACATTTCCCAATTTTTGCTTGTCTTTGGTTTTGGTTTTCTGACTGTTATAGGCTGTCTCCGTGCCAACAGTCAGCCTGAAGTGTAAATGTAAGGCCTTGTCAGGTCTTTCTTGAAGCTGTATCTTCCTCTGGGCATATGCTGTGAATTTTTAATCTACTCCATATATGTGGTTGCCACTGAGTTTCCTAAACTTCAATGTGTAGTTCCTAAAAGAGAAAAATGAAAGGGGGAAAAAAAGGTACCAGCCCTTTAAATCCCTTGGATGTTATTTCAGCCAGAGTTGACTTTGGCTGATTTTTTTTTTAAAACAACTTTATTGAGATATAATTTATATACCATAAATATCACCCATTTAAAGAATACAATTTAAAGAATACAATTCAATGGTTTTTAGTGTATTTACAGAGTTGTGCAACCATTGCCATATCTATTTTAGAACATTTAAGACGGGGAGGGGCTTGCACCATTGAGGGGAAGTGGAACAACAATGGTCACTGCCTCTATTTTCGCATCTCTGTTATCAGGAGCAACAAACAGATCAAAGCATAGATGCCTGATATTTGGAGGACAGGGTCCTTTTGGCTCACTTCAGTCCCTGCAAGTTGTGTGCAGGTTGCTCTAGGAACAACCTGCTACTGTGGGAGTGGGGGACAGGTAGCTGCTACTGTGCTAAAAGGTGAAATTGACTGAAATTAACTACAATTTGCCACCCTAACTTTCCCCTGGAAGTTACGAGTCTTCAATAGACTTCAGAGTTCCCAAATAGTTATATCAGACAGATCCTTCCAGTGTGATTGTTAATAGATTTCCAGTACTTCCCACTTCACCATCTTCTTAGAATCCTCCATATACTTTTATAATACGCATCTATAAACTTTTATAATTCAAACACAGTACTAGAAGGACTATCTTTAAAATTAATAGCTGGATGACTGGCGTGGGGAGAAGACTAATGAGTACAGGGTTTCTTTGGGAGATGACAAAAATGTTCTAAAATAGATATGGCAATGGTTGCACAGCTCCGCAAATATACTAAAAACTATTGAAGTGTATTCTTTAAATAGGTGACATTTATGGTATATAAATTATATCTCAATAAAGCCATTTTTTTAAAAAAGAAAACTCAGCCAAATCCAACACAAAGCCCTTTTAAAATGCTACTGCATAAGTAATTTTGCTAAAAATGAGCCAAAACTATATGCATAATATTTTAGAATAAGTAGAATGAAAAATTATCAAAGTTATTTAAAAAGAAAAAGTAACATTGTATTATAGTAAATTTCAGAGTCATTTCAATTTTTTAGGACAAAAAAGATCTCTCAACCACTTTGGAAACTGGTTTCTCTCCTCTCCCCCAGTGATACGGAGTGAGTACCTGTCCGAGTTAATAACTATATTACATCCAGTTTCCTCCTGTCTCCCTTTATTTTTTCCCTAACATTATTATTTCCTGGGTTCCCATCTTATGTGAGGCACTTTGCATGCACTATGTCATGCACTCATGCATGTAAGCTTCACTCACACATGTGCTCACACACAGACAACCCTGATGAGAGAGGTCCTTTTATTAGACCTCGTCTTTAAAGATGAGAAATCTCAAGCACAAAAAGGTTAACTCAATCCCTGGTTACCCATTAGTATTTTTCTTCCTGGGATTTTGCACTGGAGTAATGCTAAGAAAGCTCTTCCCTAGATCATGCACTTCAGTTTTCCTCTAGTACTTTACTTTCTTTATATTTACATCTTTAAGCTATCTAGAATTAATTTAGGGACACAATTAGGCAAGACTAATTTTAATTTATAATAAATGGCTGGTTAGTGGTTTTAAAACAATACAAAAATGATTCATCCTCCCCATTTGAGATGTTTATTATAATACTAAATTTTAATATCTAAATTTAATATCTAATATACTAAATTTAATACCTGTTTTTGGACTTCATTCTTTTTATTGAGTTAGTCCAATTTGAGGCAAGGAATTTTGTGCCCTTTTACTATCTTGTGATCTTCACTGTACTACTTGGTCTTTGTTGTTTCAGATCGAGGTAATCATTACATTTTCTTACATTATATAAGAAAAATGGCCTTGTTTTGAAGAAAGATAAAATGATTATTTACATTCATATTTGTTTTAACTGGTTCCAACACTTACCACTCATCCTTTTGTGCCACGACTTCCTCATTCTTGTGCTCTTGAATTTCTGGTTAGTTCAGGTCCTGGGTCTCTGACACAGTGGGCAGGTGGGTGGAGAGGGAGGACTGTCCTCCCCTTCCTGGGGCTCTCTCTCCACTAGCCGGCGTTTCCTAGGTTGGTTTTTTTCTATTGAGCATCACCTGCTCTGTAATCAGCAACTGTTTTTCCAAACATTTGGCTGAAACATTAGATTGTCTTCAGTCGTGGTTGTCAGTGTTGAGCGTTTTATCCTTCCTCTGAGTTTTCATGGATGAGAAACTGCACTGAGGGCTGCTACCCAGATGTCTCTTAAATATTCATTTTAACTTTTCTCCATCAACAGAGAGATTTGATTTATTTATGAATATATGCATAAGATCTCTTCTGATTTCATCAAAATAAGCAGTTTCTGAAATGAGGAGAATATCCTCATTTAGGAATTACATGAGGGAAAATGTTAAATTTAGAATCTTCAGACTTTTAGGAGTAAGCCAGGAAGAGATGGGAGCCCGCAGAATGTGAAGGTCATCTTCTCACAGGAGTGACCTGCTCCTAGAGAAACTTGGGGCTGCTCTGAGCACGACGGTATTTTCTGGCACTGCTCTCAAACTGGTGTAGCCAATGCAAACATGACTTCGCTGTGAGGCTGGCTTCTCTGCAGTCCCACGTCCTGTCAGACAGCATGCCAGAGCCGTGAAGGAGAACAGAAATGAGTCCGAAATGCTGTGGCTATTTTTGGAATGTCTTCCTTTTGTAGAAAACCAACTTGCCTAGTGTTTGCCGGTGTTCTGAACAAATTGTTCCTCATCCTGAGCAATGGTATGAGGCTGGCCTGGAAGATGATCATCCAAAGGTATTTATTTGTTCATTCGTTTGTTTTTTCACCTCTGCCTGTCCCAGTGCCCCAGTAGGTGATTAAGCAGCACTAATCCCTAGAAAATGACCTTTTCCTCTGTTGCGCATCATGACTGGTCATCTGCCCAATTTTAAAGGGTCCCACATGGTGAACATTCAAGGGAACTTCCCTCATGGGAAGGACAGGTTGCATATGGGAAGCAGCCACATGCAACTGTCCTGTGGTCTGCAGGTTACACGTGAAAATACAACCAAGTCTGTGCTCATGCTTATTGCATGTCTGGCATGGTGTTTCTGGATTACTGATATACCAGCTGATGAAAATCGCTGTCGGTGTGGACTAGATATCAAGAGGGATACAGAAACAGCCCAGGGGCTCCATGACCCCTTTGAACAGCATTACTTTCTAATTCTGAGCTAAATTTATTGCTAGCATAAATTATATTCATGTTTAGTTGTTTGAGGAAATTGAAGCACAGAAAACTTAATTACATCTAATACCAAACTCACTTACATTTTTCCCAGTCCCCAAATGTTGGGTACCAATTGCGTGATGAGCACTAGAATACAACAGTGAGAACCCTGATCTCAGGGTACTTATAATGTACTGGAGCAGACAGGTGGAAATGCGTTCAGAATACAGTGCGGTTAAGTGCCAGGATCAGGGTAAATAGGGTGTAGCTCAGGAGCTCTAGAGAGGGGTGTCTCACTATGATGGCGGGGGTGGGGGTCAGAGAAGCTTCCTGAAGATGAGCCTGGAATGATCCATGCAGGAGGTGTCCAGGCAGGCAGGGAGCAGGGAAGGACATCCCAGGCAGAAGTTACAGCCTAGAGATGCTACTGGGAGGAACAGAAAGCTCAGTCTGACTGCAGCCTTGTGATTGTAGAAGTGCCCCAAGTCCTATGAGATGGGTTACAGACGTCTAACACCATGGAGCCTCGTGACAACGAGTTCTGTGCGCAGAAATAATTTTGGTCTTCCTAGCTTTAATCTGAACTGCAAATACATACTTAATAGGAATCAAGTGCTATGCTTATTTTATTTTCTTTGTACTCCTTTGGTCAAAGATGCTTAAATGTTAATGAGTCAAGATGGGATAAAGAGACAAGTGGCATTCAGCCAAACGTGGAATGAGTGTAAAATGTTGTTCTATGAGATATGGGCATTTAAAAAAAGAACAATAATACTAGTTAAATTTGATGACATTTCTTACTATCCAAAAAAACAGCTTGCAGTTGAAATAGGGATCTAACTAATTTTTTAAGTGATATGTTGTTTCAGTAAGTATATATATATGTGTGTGTGTATGTATATATGTATATATATTTTGTTTATATATTTACCTACAAACTGATAAATCAGGGGTTTTCAAACATTAAAGTGCATCAGAATCATGTGAAGGGCTTATTAAAACATTTTTGCTGGTTCCCACCTTTAGTGTTTCTGACTCAGTATGTTTGGGGTTGGGGCCCAAGAATTTGTGTTTCTCTTAAGTTCCTGAGTGATGCTGAAGCTGCTGGTCCAAGAACCATTGGTAGAAGTGCAAGCAAATTAACACATGGACTGCCACACTAGAAAAAGACATTTTCCTTGGGGTCACAGTATTTTATTATGCAAATAGAATAAAAACATTGAAAACAAAACAATCCTTTCTAATTTAATGAAAAATTTGTCATTTTTTGTTGTTTTCTGTATGTGAGTTTTATGCAACTTGAAAAATAGTTCACATGGCTCCCAAGGTGAAGAGACGTGTGAGTTACATATGCTTCACGAGGCCCCAGGCTCAAAACCAGCATGAGTTAAATACAACTCACATGGCAGTTAATATGTTAAAGAAAGTTCAAGTGTATGAGAGCCAAAGCTTTAAGGACTAATCAGGGAAGGATAAAGTTAAAGTTAGTTTTGAGGTGAATATTGTGCCTGCTTTCAAACGAGGGGAGGAAAGTTGGGTGTCAAACGTGACCCAAGAGGTCATGTTGGCTTGAGGGGGTGTCATGTACAAAGAGCAGGTAGAAAGCAATTTGGCTTAAATGGGCAATACGCTAGTTTTCTTGGCTTGTGTAGAGAATTCCTGGTTACGAAATAATGAAAAGTTAACAGAGAATGTCAGATTGGGAAGAAAGGTGAATGAAGTGTCTAGCAGGGTCTTTAACAAAGCCAAAATGTTTGTATCTTGAATAATAGGCACAAGAAATTATAAGCTCCTCAGCTGCAATAAAATAGAGCTTAGCAAGGCATTTTCTAAGTCCCGTTGGATAAGCAAGGGTTGGGATAAGCCGGAAGCACTGAGACAAACAGAAGGCTTGCATTTTCCTAGGCGTAAGGCTCATGCCAGCTTTTGTATGTGGAAATACCAGTAGAAAGAAGAAAATAGAAAAACCACAGATAAAACTATAGGAAAGTTACAGGTTGATAAGGCTGTCAAGACAAATCTGTCTTCCTTTCATTTTTTTCTAAATATGATGTTCTGTATATTTTCAATGCTTGACAAATTGTTCACTGAACAAATAATTAACTTACAGGGTAACTTTAAAAATATCTCTTCCTCAATTTTCTTATCCAAAAAATGGGGATTATATAGCAAGTCTACATCTGGGTATTACATGGATCGACAAGATAATTTGTATAAAGTCCTTTGATCATCCCAAAGTCTGAATATATTATTATTGCTAATGACAAAATGAGAAATCAAGTTCTCCTGTGGATTTAAATTGGTTTGGAGAAAGGAAATTTGTGCAAATTTCCTTTATAGGAGGGAGTTAATGGGGTGCCTCAGGAATTGGTGCCTAGCATATGAAATAATTAGTTGGAGAAAAGTAGCTGGCTCATTGAAGTAGCTGATGACACAAAATTATGTAGGCTAGTAAAAACTACAGAGAATTCTATAAAATATTCCAGAAGGAGCTAATCAAACAGTATGACCAGAAAATAGGACAGCAGTTCCATTTTAATGAAGATAAATGGGGTTTTTTAGAAAAGGAAATAGTTTCCATTTTCTCAGCCTGTTGATTAACCAAGAGATACTAGAGGAAAAGCAAGGTGTCATTGTGCTTAACACATTTGTTATTTAATAGAATGCTAAAGTTCCGTATTCATTCATTCCTTCATTCGTTCACTTATTTGCTGGACTCTTTATTCGACACACGCTTTCTGACCACCCATGTGTCAGACAAGTGTGCTAAACAGCAAGGGCAGTCAAGAACAAAAGTAAAGACACAGTCCCTACCTTTCAGCTAGCTCACAGTCCAGCAAACACGACAGAAAAGTAAGTAGATACAGCTATGAAACCGCCAATGTATTAGTTTTCTATTTCTGTGTAGCAAATTACACAAATCCAGTGGCTAAAACAACACACATCCTCTCTCAGTTTCCACGGGTCAGCAGTCTGAGCCTGGCTTAGCTGGGACCTCTGCCCAGGATCTCAGAAGGCTGCAATCAAAGCTGGCTGCATCCTCATCTGGAGGCTCGACTGGGGGGAAATCGATGTTTATGCTCACTTACATTGTTGGCAGACTAGATTTCCTTGTGGCTATATAACTTGGGGGTGGGGGAAGCTTTTTGCTTGCTGTCATCTGGAGGTCGCCTCAGCTCCTTGAGGCCACTTGTACTTCCTAGAGGTCACCTTCAGTACTCTGCCACATGAGTTTGCTCAACATGACATTTTATTTCCTCAAGTTAGCAAGGAGAATCACTCCAGTCTAAGATGGAAACTTATATAATATAACCTAACCCTGGGAGTGATATCCCATCATCTTTGCCAGATTCTGTTGGTTATAAACAAGTCACAGGTCCTGCCTGCACTCAAGGCAGGGGAATTATGTGTGGCATAAACATTAGGAGGTGGGTATTACAGGATAGGGTCACACCTTAGGGTCTGTCTGCCATAGTCCTATACCAGAGACTTCCAAGCAAAGAACACATCAGAGACAAATGGATTCGGAAGGTTATCAGACACATTATTCATCCATTTCTCTTGATACTTTGGGTTACATCCTTGGATCATTTAAGGCTCCTGGATGGTTTTATAACTGGACCTGGTAGGACTGCCTCTATTAAGCTGCCCTTTATTGTTATCCTATCAACTTTTATCAAGGTTCACATATAATAGCAATGAAAAAATTACTATCGTAATTGGTCAAAAAAGTAAGACCCACAGGACAAAATTTACATATATCTTAAATATTTTAGTTTCACCTAAACTCATAAACATGAATATGTCAACATTATAAGAACAAGGCCATTTGCAGTGATAAGTTTAGGTTTCTTTTCAGCTGATCAGGCTCTTAAAGACATATTGGAAGTAATCTGAGTGAAAAAGACTTCTAGAGTATTACATCACCCACCCATGCTACCCCATAATCGTCTACGATTCCTAGAAAATTTTCTGCAACTTTTCTTTATCATCTCTTTTCAAAGCATTCAACCTCTTCTTCATAGACATATTTTTCTCTGTGCACTCATATTTCAGCTTATGGTATATTTTAGTTAAATTACATAATTATAATAGCAAGTATGAGTAGCATACATGCTTTTGGAAGCAAGCACAACCAATTTATGGTACCACATAAAAGATACCTTCAAATGATAAAGACACTTGGACAAAAGCTATGTCTTTAAGTGACAACCTGGGTCCACCTGACTCAAGGTGACACTCTTACCCCACTGTGCCTCCTACTGTCTTATGGAATTTTCCTTCTGCCTTTGTCGTAAAACTTTTTTTGCTATCGTTGGTGGTGGTTTATTATGTATCTTGGTTCATTACATAAAGGTCTTTATAAAAATTTATTTTAAAATAAAGTGCCAAGTAAACCTTTACCGTCCCCCCCAGAGAATGCCAACACATCTGTAATGATGAGAGTATCATAATTTTAAGAACAAATTTGAGAATTAGACCTTTGAGAAGCAGGTACTATAATTTAAAATAGATTTACACCTCCCCCTCTTGATCCAAAGATTTCAGCTCTTTATACAGATGTTTTAGAACAAAAATGACCAAACAATTCATACTATAGATTATTGTGCACCCAACATTAGCAGTTGTCATCATTTACAATCACACAATGTTTGCCATTAATCAGACCTCCTTATTAATATTTGTTAAACAGGCAAGGATAAAACTACTTACTTGGGACCTGAGATAAATAAATTATCCAACAAGAAAGGCTATGCCAATATGACTAACTGTATGAAGACTAGTGATATTTGGCTTATTAACTTTACATTTCTTAGGAAGCTGAGTAGAGAATATTGATCCTACACAGACCTGAGTTCATTGGTCTTCTATCTGTGACGTGGGAAGCACAGTAATATCTATGTTACAGAATTATTTTAAGGATGAAAGATGATTTATGCAGAGTGCCTAGTACAGTATAGTATCTATTAGTATGTAAAACAAGTTTGTTGCATGAATGAATGAACAAAGAAGGTGATGAATAATTATTGTTGTGGCAATCAATACTCAAGCAGGATGGGAAAAAGCCAATAAGACATCAAACCAAGAACTAGTAGGTAACAACAATTGTTGCAAATACTATTGTTAACTTTTAGCGAGGTGGCTATCACACCCAGTGTATGTAAAAGAAATTCACATAAGGCCTATGTGTCATAATGTCAAAGCTGAATCTATTAGATGATTTTTAAGCCACATTCATTAGCCATCAGTGAAGTACATTTAGAAGGAGATAATGTTCATCTGCTGAGGTCATGATATAAATTGGGTGAAATTCAAGGCTGGAACCTCACAACATCCACACATCAACTCCTCTGCTCGGAAAACTCCTATAGTTGATAAAATGGAAGCCACCAGCTAGCTGGTTGTGTATTATTTCTGCAGTCACACGTATCTGTCATGCCCAAAATGTGAAATCAGAAACTTCCTGTATTCTGGGTCATGTAATATTTGAAAGAAGGATTTTGTATGTACAGTGCTAAAATTCACTATGCCCAAATTAATAGCAATGATTTGTTTCCAGTGAATTTTCCTTTAAAAACAGTACCAACTAATCACCATAATAAATATCTTCTGAGGCATTAGGGATAGGGAGGAGTTTTCTAAAAGTACATTAAAATATTCTTTCATTTAAAAAAATCCGAAATGCTTAATATGTGGAGAAAAAGTACCTTATGAATTTAGGAGACTGATCAGTTGTGGAGACTAAGAAAAATTCCACAGTATCTACTGCTGAATAGCAACTTACCCCGAGATTTAGTGGCTTAAAACAACAAACATTTGTTACTTCACACGGTTTCTAGAGTCATGAATTCTGGTGCAGCTTAGCTGGGTATCTCGTGAGGTTGTTGTAAGCTGTCAGACGGGGCGGATGAGTGGTCTCATCTGAAGGCTCCATGGAAGGAAGCTTCACTCTCAAGCTCACTCACGTGTCTGCCGGCAGAATTTAGTTCCTTGTGAGTTCTTGGACTGAGGGCTTCAGTCGCTCACTGGCTGCTTTCCAGAGGCCTCCCTCAGCTCCTAGCCACATGGACGCTTCCACGGGGATGCCCTGAGACCCGGCAGCTAGCTTCCCCCAAGTGAGGGATCGGAGAGAAAGAATGCCCAAGATGGAAGCCACAGTCTTTTTAAACCTCTTCTCAGAAGTGACATCCCATTTGTTCTGTCGTATTCTGCTGTATTTGTGAGAAACCTCAGTGATTCCAGCCCAGACTGAAGGAGAGAGGACTACATGAGGGCATGACTCCCAGGAGGTAGGGATCATCGAGAGCCATCTCAGAGACTGCCTACCACAGATAGGGAGCCATTTGCTAGAAGTATGATAAAGGTTCTTTCATTTCTCTTACCTGCGAGGCTTCATGTGTGAAGGGAAAGTATTTGGTGGACTTAGGAAACTCATGATTTGTGTGACCCTGAAAGAATACCCTAACCCCTCTGAACTTCAGGCTTACATACACAAAACGTGAGCTGTACCACAGGAACTCCATAATGCCTTCAACTTAAGCAGTCCACAGTTCTTTGTCTGAAAGCCTGCTGAGTTTTGACAAAGCAGCAGTTTTGTTGGCTCCTGACATTTCAGCCCAAAGTGAAGCCCGGCTGCATGGTGAGACAAGAGAGGGCAATCACCACATCATCTCTGCTAACCTGCTAACAGCCTGGGAGATCTCAGGAGCTAACAAACCCACATTCCTAGGGATAGACTCCACTGATAATTTTTTTTGTCATTGAGACAATGTCTTGCTCTGTGCGGTGGCACAATCATAGCTCACTGTAACCTCAAACACCTGTGCTCAAGTGATCCTCCTGCCTCAGCCTCCCAAGTAGCTGGGACTATAGGTGTGCACCATCACACCTGGCTAATGTTTCTATTTTTTTGTAGAAACAGGGTCTCACTATGTTGCTTAGGCTGGTCTCAAACTTCTGACCTCAAGCAATCTTCCCACCTTGGTATCCCAAAGTGCTGGGATTATAGGTGTGAGCTACCACATCCAGCCTCTCTGATAATTTTTTAACTAACCACCCTCAAATCCACAATAATATACTTCCCTTAAACACAAATTATTAATAGCATTCCACTCTTGCCCTTCCTGGCTGCCGGGCACAACCCCTCCTCTGCCACCGTCTCTCATCCTCCCTACTGGAGCCTCTTCTCATGCAATGTTAGAGCTGCAAATGGTTTAAAGGGGGCCTGGAGCCTCCTAGTCCATGACTCTTTCCCGTTGTGTGCTACCATCTCCAGGAAGGGAAGGGTGGCTGGCACTGCCTCCAGCCCTGAGACAGCCCCACCTGGCTACTGGTTCTGGCATGCCAGGGGCTCAATCCCACACTGCCCATCTCCAGTTCTCACCTTGGTGAGCACCAGTAGCCACCCCACCCATCCTCCCAATCCTTCTCCTCTTCCTCCTGCTTCTCCTCCTCCCTCATCCTTCTTTTTTCCTCCTTATTCTTCCATTTTGATTTTATCTGACAGTGTTTCACTTGAGGTAGAAAAGCATCAGATGACACTGTATCTTTTGACATTTTAAGGTCACTGAGTTTTATTTGGTGGGAAGGAAAATAGAAGGATACACCTGTAACACCCATCTCTACTCCCTGTTGCTACATCAGGAAGTTTTAAGGGTCCAAAAGGGTATCAGGATGGCTGAGAGGAAAACCAGCTATGGGCATCGAAAAGAATCTAATTTTCCTCATTCAGAAGGTGCTGGAGGGTGGCAAACAGAGCTACACTCAGATGTTGGAGTTCAGTTTATCATCACTGTGTTGTTCCAGCCCTGGCTTTGCTGTCACGTTGCTCACTGGTGACTGACTACCAAAATTAGAGAAGACAAAATGTACCACATTTCATAGACTGACTTAGAAAATAAATTCTTAGTTGATAACATGTAAGATTTATGGATAAACTAAGTTTTAAACTAGATTTCCATCAGGAACTGTATCATTGTAAAATACCTGAACTCATTTGTTTTGTTACTCTTCAATTTGAAAATGCTTTTCAAGTGTTTAAAAGCAACATGAAAAAATTACTTTACATATCTTTCCTATATTATTGCAAAAGTTTAGAGTCTTACTGGAAATACAAATGAATTAAAAGGCTATCATCTCATGCATTATTAAACATAGTAAATCCTACTACTTGCAAAATCAATTAACCATTAACCTCTCACAATATGTGTCAGGAATCAATTTCATAAATAATATATTTTGCAGTGATAGTGCAAAATGAGATTTCTGCATAGCTAACACTAGAATATCGGACAAAAAGCCAAAGTGTTGGGACATTACTTGATGCTTCTGCAGGAAAAGCAATGCAGGAAAAGAATTCAAATTACCCGTCACCATACCACGTGCTGTATCTTTTGCTTACATAATTATCTGACAGATTTATATCACTTGAAATTATTGAATATGGCAGAGCTGGATTGGATTTCCTGTGCTAGCTAATCCACACGCAGAGACGTGATTCAGTTATTTTGGTATTTCTGCTTCTCAATGTATAACCTCATTGTTTTTGCTTATATTTTGTGTCTGCAATTTTTAAAGAAACCAATCACTTCAAAAAGAGAGGGAAAAGTAGCCTTTGGCACAAAGATGTAAGTCACGTTAACGTGGTCGCTTTCAACGGGGTAATGGAAAAGAAGGTCAGTTTAACTGCTGCCGCCTCCTGCTGATGGAATAAAATGCCTGGAGAGCGTCCCGAACACACAGGGTCTATAACAAGAAATCTGGACCTAGTTTTTAACGTTCCAGTTTCATTCCTCTGAATTGTAAGGATGAATTCTCATGGTTAGGAAGGTTGATAAAGATAAAATATGATACTGTCACAAGGGTTTATACGATTTGAAAGGTTTACCTATATTTGATGAAACTGGACTCTCTCCGATAGCACTAAGCATGCTTTCTGAGCCTTGAAGAGATATGTGGGTTTCTGTAACACCCCAACAGGGAAAATAAGACTTGAGTGAACTGTGGGATTTCAGAGGATCAGAATTTCATTAAAAGGGTCCGATAGCGTTTGGTCTTTCCATATCACTGTGTAATTTGCAGTATCCTTAGCAAAATAGAAACACATAAAATAAGTCCAGTGCATTTGATCTTATCGCCAAAGACAAAGTGGAGCTATTGTGTCTCCTCTTTCAACAATGCATCACGCTTCACTGCCTCGGCACAGATGCCGTGCCCTCGTGGGGACAGCAGGGTGGAGTGAATGTGCAGGACAGGGTCATGAAGAGCCAGACTCAGAAGAGATGTACTCGAAGATAAGACTTATTCCAATATTCAGTCTGTGAGTTTTAAAATCAGTATGAAATTGTGGAAAATTTGTAATATAGAGGGGAAAACACCAGAAATTGTAATCCTAACTCAATTATATGTGTGTGTACATGTATATTTTTATTTATATGTGTGTATATATATATATATATAAGCAGAAGTCATATACTATGACTGCAATCAGAGACATGTATATGTGCATATATATGGATCTAGATATAGAGATATGTATTTGTACCTATATGCAAACATCTCTATGATTGTAATCATAGTGTAATATAATTTGACTTCTGCTTTTTCCCACTTCATGAGCAGGGTAATATTAAAATTATTTAATAACAGTTACAGCACAGAGACTGACATGAGGCATAGGCAGTGGCTAGCCGGAATGGACACTAGCCATCAGCACCATACACCCAGACTACGCACACTGGCTAAACATTAGCCTTGAGCAAAATAATTCTTACCCATTGCTAGAGTCTTTATGAGTAAAGCATTAATGACTTCATTGACCACAGTTACCTATCTCTTGCACTACTGTTAATCATTTAGGGTGCTCCCATTTTCTAGTGTTATAAATAATCATGCAGTGAACAAATTATGTCAAGATATTTGTAAGAATTGAATTATAAAGGATTATAAATTGGATTCTCAGTTCTAAAAACTGGAAAGTTGAGAGCAGCTCAAAAGAATAAATCACAAATGAATCAAACGTTCACGGGTGTCATTATAGGTACCAACACTGCTTTGCTGTGTGGCCTTGAGTATATCCCCTATAAAAATAGCTTTCTCTATATATTAGTTTTTGAGTCTGCCGAATGAGAATCATAGCTGTCATTGACAAAGGGCTCTCATGGTCACGCAGTAAAATGCACTGACATGATCATTACCAGTAAAGATGTCTGCAAAGGTGTGGAATGACTGGGAGAAAACAGAACCAGATTTGGGGTCTGAATCCTGGCTTTGCCTCTTACTGGCAAGTCCCTTGCCTCTCTGACCTTCTGTTTCTTCAAATGGTATCAATGTTTCCCCTGCCTGCTTTCAAATGGCATCAAGGATACAGTGTAGGTGGAGTCTTATAACCTCCACAGCACTTTTGGAATGGGAAGAATTATTATTTAGTTTATATGCAAAATATATGTATTAATATCTTAAAAATTATTCTGAAGTTTTCTAAACACCCATGTACTCAGCACTCAAGATCAGTAAATCTGAATTTTTATCCCTCTGTTTCCCTCCCAATCCAGCTCCCTCACCTACTCCCAGAGCCACCTACACGTCAGATACTGATACGTATACATCTGTGCACACTGTATAACTTTTACCGTGGTGATAATGTGTAGTGTGAATAACATTAATATATAGTATTGTCTTAGGTTCTTTAAATATTAAAGATATCAAAACTCTCTGTATTCTCCTGCAACTCATTCAACATTTGTGAGATTCCTTCGTGTTCATACGCGCGGCTCTCATCCGTTCATGTTCATTGCTGCACGAGCTCCATTGCGTGTGTTCCGTTCTGCTGCCCGTGGGCATTTAGGCTTGTTTCCAATGTGGAGCTAGTTGTAGACAGTGCTTTGAGGACCACATCTGCACATGTGTCCTTGCACAGGCGTGTGAACGTTTCTCTAGGACTGGAAGTGCAATTGTTGAGTCATGTATGTGTCTCCACCATTACTAGAAATAGCAAAATGCCCTCAAAGTAGTCCTAAATATTTGCATTGCTCCCTCCATCAGTGTGTAAGAGTACCCAATTCTCCACATACTCACTAGCACCTGGTGTTTTTGACTTTTTAATTTTAATAATATCTGTAAGTGAACAGCAATGGGCCTGTGAATAAATATCAAGAGAATTTGATTTTATTTAGCAAATGGCAATGATGATTTTTATTTGAACATTGACCTTTGTTGACCAAACTAAATATCTACCATGAAGAAATGGAAAGTACCCAGGACCTTGAATTACAAAGGTCCTTGAGCTATGAGGTTGACGATGCCCCGGCACTGCATCTCCTAGCCGTGGCCACTGCAGGCTTCGGACATCTCTTTCTATCCTGGAGAGACTGACCTCCAAGAACTCTCAAAAGGAATAAATAAAATGCTGTCTGTAGTCACTATGTAGGTAAGTCAGAATCTACAAAGCTGGAGCCAAGAGTCTGCATTTCTGACACATTCCCG
Organism: Cheirogaleus medius; assembly: GCA_008086735.1. Taxonomy (NCBI): domain Eukaryota; kingdom Metazoa; phylum Chordata; class Mammalia; order Primates; family Cheirogaleidae; genus Cheirogaleus; species Cheirogaleus medius. Next base: position 76,939,636 of record VBSM01003176.1, on the reverse strand, counting down.
GGGCGAATCTTCACATCTATATTAACATGTATAGATCAAGACTCTTCAAATGTGGTAGCAAAGCTCTGTGCTGGCATAACATCAGTCAACAGTAATTCAAGGCGTTGTTTAAGGAGGCCCAAGTGACAAAAGCAGAGAAAGAAATTCTAAAGAAACATGAAAAACCAGGTGAAATGTCTCTGACTTTCAAAAACAGCATTGACTGCTGCCACCAGTGCCTCCTTATGGCGGTTTTAACGTCACGGCTTTAGTGACTGCTGCAGAAAACCAGTGCGGGCGCAGCCAGAGTGCTTCACTCCAGGGGGCTGCCCCTCCTAGACTCCCTCAAGTATCTCTGCTTCTGGCACTTTGATCTCTGGAAGGAAAACCCTGAGGAATAAATTAAAGGATTGCCGGTTCCGGAGGATCCACCAAGTGGCGGGCACTGAGTGCTTTTTGTGCATTTTCCTAATTACGCCTCACCACAATTCCACAAGATAGGTTATTACCCCATGTTTTGTCAACTCGAAAGCAGGAAATGTCAGAGCCAGGGCTCAGTCCGGGCCAGGCAGGACGCTGGAGCTTGTCTCCTCCTCTCCGGAGCCCAGCGGCATCGGGGTGCAGACAGAGCTGGGCGGGGCAAGACCGGGCTGCAGCAATGCAGGAGAGCTGTTGCTGTCGAGCAAGGAAGGCACAGAAGAAAAAGTCCCTCCTTCGCTTCTGTCACCCTCAGGGAGACTGCAAGGCATAAAGTGCCCACGGGTACACCCACACGCCATGCCACTGTCAAGAAGGGGAGATGGCGGGAGGAGAGGAAAACAAGCCCTCCTAGCTGGCTGCCTCCTGCATCTGCTCCAGTGTCCTCGCCCCCGTCTGCTTCCGTTTCCACTCTGGCTTCCCCCAAAGGAGTTTTGAGTTCTTTCAATATCAATATGCTCAGAGAAGCCACTGTTCAAAGAAGACAGTAATGAGAAGGATGAGGGATGGGGACCAGGGTCTGGTCCTCAGACTGTCTAGCTCATCTTCCAAGCCACCGCCATCAGAGAAGGCGCACCAGCGAGGACACTGGCAGGAATCAGCTGACCCTGGAAACGTGGAGGGTTTGACCGAGCAGCAGTTTGGAAACAATGCATGTGGCCAGTAATGGCAGATCTGTTAAATAGATTGGAATTAGTTGTAGGATGGAATACTGCACAGCTTTAAAAGTGATGCTACAGTGTGTAAGTGTTCCTTTCTTTCTGCATCCACACCAGCATCTGTTGTTTTGGGACTTGTTGATAAAAGCTCTTCTCACTGGAGTTAGATGAGGGGGAGGAGGGGATGGGAAAATTCACACCTAATGGATACAATGCATGCTGTCTGGATGAAGGGCACACTTACAACTTTGATTCAAACTGTACAAAAGCAAATCATGTAACCAAAACATGTGTACCCCCATAATATTCTGAAATTTAAAAAAGATGCTACAGAGAGTTATCATGGAGAATGTCCATAACTGATATGAAAAATTCAGGTTATATAATCCCAATTTTGTGTTTTAAAAGTTTATATATATGTGTATATATGTGCATGTAAACTTTTAAAATGCACATCTATAAATGTAAATTCTGCAACACAAATTCAGGACTAGAAAGACACATGCCAGAAATTAATAGGTGATTTTATAATAATTTTGGAGTTGTTTTAATACTCTGTATATGTACATGTGTAAGTGTGTGTATACCACACATACATAGATACATACATGCATACTGTGGACTTAAATGTGAAACATGAAACTTTTAGGAAAAAAAAACAGAAAATCTTCAGGATATAGGACTAAGCAAAATAATTCTTTAGTTGGACATGGTCCATAAAAAAAAAAAAAAATACCCTGTTGAGAGAATGAGAAGACAAGCTATAGACTGGTAGAAGATATTTGCAAACCACATGTACAACAAAACACTAACATATATAAAGAACTCTTAAAACTCAGCAATAAAAAAAATCCAATTAGAACGTAGGTAAAAGACGTGAACAGCCATCTCACTGAAGAAGACACACAGATGGAAAATAAGATATACAGATGTTCAACATCGTTAGCTATTGGGGACTGCAAATTAAACAACAACGCGATGTCACTTTACACAGCGATCAGAATGACTAAAATAAAAAACAGTGACACCACCAAATGCTGATGAGAATGCAGAAAAACTGGGTAACTCATGTATTTCCTGTGGGAATGTAAAAGGGTACAGCCACTCTGGAAAACAATTTGGCAGTATCATATAAAATTAAACATTCAATTGCTATGAAACTCAGCAATTGGACTCCTGGACATTTATTCCAGAACAGTGAAAACTTACGTTCACACAAAAGCCTGTACGCAGTTGTTCATGTCAGCTTCATTTGTAATGCTCCTTCTTGCCACAGGGCCTTTGCATATTCCTTTCCCACCACAAGGCCATCCTTCCCTTCCTTCTTCCTCACTAGTTAACAGAGTTCAGCTAAAGCATCTCATCTTGAGGGAAGAGTGTCCTGACTTTCTGGACTAGATTAACCCTCACCTTTACCCCCAGCCATACACATAATACCCCTATCATGTCCCTCTCCATGATAGCTCTTAGCAGTGCTTTTATAGTTAACATTTGGGATCATTTGATAATGTCTCTTCACCTCTATATAGACCATGAGTTGCTTGAGAGCTGGGACTTATGCCCAGTTTTGCTTATTATGATTATGATATCCTTTTTGTCTTTCTTAATGCCTTAATATAAATTTTGGAAGGAAATGAAGACAATCAATGTGAGGCCAGTCCTTCTTTAATGGCTTATTTATTTGATACAAGGTAAAGAAATTGCTTTTAAAATACTTGCTATATTTCAAGTCGGGGTTTTGTGTTTTGATGCAGTAGAGTATATTGCAGAGAAATTATTTTCTTCTGTACGTATTTGGCTATCATTACAGTTTCTGCTATTAATGCAACATTAACAACATGTCCACCGTGTTCTGCATAGCAGCAAAATGTTTGAGAGGTAGTTCTTGCTGTTCTGAAGTATTTTTTTTCTACTAAGGATGGTGGGGAATAGTTAAATGCCATGAGAAATTGAATTTCCACCAAATTGTTGCGGTGAAGAAGCATGTCTTTTACCAAAACACTCGTGTCAGGGTGCAGCTCCTGGTGAGAACAGAACTCTGCTCTCACTGCCAAAAGAATGGCCCTGCACTCCTCCTAATTGGAATCAGGACACAGGACTCTGCCGTGCAGTATCTATTTCTGCAGTACTAAGATTTCACCTGTATAATACCTACTTCTGGATTGGTAACTTACGTTACAGGAGCTTTTTTTTTTTTTTT
>VBSM01003176.1:76904144-76936221 GCA_008086735.1 Cheirogaleus medius | reverse complement strand
TATGCTCTTTTGGGTAGATGCCCAACAATGCTATTGCTGGGTCAAATGGTATTGTTACAGGAGCTTTGAAACACAATTTTATTGATCCATAGAATCGAAGAGGAAAAACAGGCTGACGTGGAGAACAGACAAGGTTGGAGTAGAATTACAGATATGAACCTTCCAACAAATGCAGTCCTTCCACAAACCTTCTTGGGTGTGCCAGGTCTTACTACTAGAACATGGGTGTGTGTCCTTGTCCCAGCAGCTCTGGACACAGAATGACCCATGAGGCTTCTGGCTACAACTGATGGGCATCAGCCCTAGGCCCCTTATCTGCCTCTACCTTTCTGAAGTTTTCTTCATCCTCCTGTAATTCTCAGCAATGTATAATCAGGGTTTAAGAGTATACAATTCATTTTTTTTCTGTGTTTAGAACATATACTTAAATTGATAGGTTTCTATTTGCCTTGGGAAGTCAAACTAATAGCTGTTTGCAGTGGTGGTTTTTATGTGTATTTACGTTTAGATTTTCCAAGTCCAAAAGATTTTATACAGACACCCTTTTAAACTTAAGCTTCTTTAAAAAGTTGTTTGAGGATTTGGCATTTAAATACTTACCAGGTCAGTAGCCTACTATTATTAATCACAAAATTTAATTTAGCAAAGGTCTTTCTTTTCTTGAAGTAAAGATTTGTGGCTCTGAAAAAAATTTTAATTTAGCTTTTTAAAAAATCCAGCTCAATTAATGACTTTTTAAAAGTAAATGAATTTCAATTGCTTTTCACTATCCTTCTAGTAGTTAACTCAGTTTTCCCAGTGTAATATTTGTGGCTTGTGGCTTTATGGAAGAACGGAAGTATCTATCATGCCATATATTTTACACTTAGTGTCACAGATGGGTTCTTGTGTTCCTAAGATTTCATTCTGAATGGAAAGACATGGCGGGCCAGAAGCAGCCTGCCAGCACATCACCTGCAAGGAAAGACGTGAAAAATGCAGTCAGCTTCCTACCTATGGATCACTCTTCTCTGAAGCAACATTGTGAAATAACAGAGAAGCAATGTGGGACACTTAGTGTGGGGGGAAAAAAGGTGACGGGTTGATGTCTATATTATAACAAGATCAGAGAAGGCACGTGGAAGTATAGCATAGAACGCTGGGGCACCGTGCTCACCCTGCCTGTGCTCTGCGAGCTGTGAGAAGGCCCCTTTCACTGCTACAGACCCTACCTGGTCAGACAGGGGACCTGCCTGGAGCCTATGTAGGCAGAGTCATTGCACCAGACAACAGGCGTGGTGGGGATCGGGTAGCAGCTGAAGCCATTCTGAGCTCTCGGGTGCACAGTGTCAGGTCAGTTCCAGGGTGGGGAGGGAGTGGACTGACGCCTTCCCTGAGTGTATCCTCTGACTGGAAGCCAAGCACTTCTCCCCTACAGCACAACAGGATCTGATTGTGGGAATTGACTGGGGTGCAGCAGGCTTTGAGCAACTGCTTTGGTGGGTCCTGGGGATGGTGGGGAGAACTCTGCAGTCTCTGGGCTGCTGGAACCAACTTCTGCCCACATGACTTGGCATCCAGCTGGTCCCTGACCCTGCAGAACAGCCCGCCACTTGCTTGGCCCCAACTCCACCCTCCAGGCTCCAACTACCTCCTTCCAGCTAGACCCTGCCCCTGCCCTCCAGGTCGGGTCAGCCCCGCCACCTGCACAGTCCTGCTCCTGGCTCTGAGGCTCTCACACTGCAGACTGAGGCTCTGCCTCCAGAGCTCCCATCAGGCCTGAGACACCATCCCCAAGACTCTAGCACTGCACCTAGACCCCAAGACCCCACCCCAGAGCCTCCACCACTGTTGCAAGGTGGGAGGAACTGCTCCAAAGTCCAACAACCTGCCAGGAAACCCCTTGCCTCAAGGCATCAGTACACCATGACTTGGTTTGAACAAATGCCCACAGCTCAGAAACCCACAACAAATGCCTAGATGCCTCACCCAGCTGTTACTGTCACCCCTGTGGGGAGACCCTGGATAGAGCAATCCCCATAACACCAGCCTTAATGAAGAGGGTCTCACCTAGCTCCCAACTTGAACATTCTACAACTATCTGGTGAACAGCCGAACACCCAACACAAACAGCATTTAGCACAGGCTTGAGCAGAGGCAATCACAGGTGAGCAGAACAAATCAAAACAGCTGCATTATATGCTTCTAGTGCACTTGCCCCTCCCCTGCCACATCAACATTCCAGAGTAGGGAAAGAAAGCACCATCTAGGGACCTCCCCTTCTTCTAATCAAGCAGGAGAGTTCCCAGCAAGGAACAGGTGCCCTGCAAACATATTAGACCTGAGTTGAGGAAAGAGGTTTCACATGAGAAGAAACGAGCAAAAGAACCAGGGCAACATGAAAAATCAACACAGATTGACACGCCCAAAGGATCACAATGGAGCTACAGCAGTGAACTCCAACTACGAGGAAATCACCAAAATGACAGAAATGGAATCAGAATATGGATGGCAAATAAGATGAATGGAATTAAAGAGAAAGTTGAAAACCAACAAAAAGAAGCCCCCCAAAATTTCAGGAAATTTATGAAAAAGTCACTAAAGAACTAAACAAAATAAGGAAGGATATAATAGAACTTAAAAAAATGAAAGAGTCATTTAGGAAATTTAAAAATACAGCAGAAAATTTCAGCAACAGATTAAGCCATGAATAAGAGTCTCAGAGCTTGAAGACAAAGCTCACGAGCTAACCCAGTCATTTAAACAGGCAGAGAAGAGAACAAAAAGGGCAAAGCAATCACTTAGAGAGATATGGGACTATGTGAAGTGAACTAACATATGAATTATAAGTATCCCTGAGGGAAAAGAAGGTAGAGCTAAAAGCATGGAAAAATCTATTCAAGAGAATTATTAAGGAAAACTTCCCTTGTATTGTCAGAGATCCAGACATCCAGATACAAAATGGTCATGGAACACCAGGAAGATTCATAGCAAATAAAAAGTTTGTTCTTTGAAAAAATAAACAAGATTGATAGACCTCTTGCTAGATTAACTGGGAATAGAAGAGAAAGGACCCAAATAAGCTAAATCAGAAATGAAAAAGAAGATATTTTGGATATCATGGATGATTCCATGAATAATATAAGAATCTCTATACGCATAAACTAAGAAATGTAGAGTAAATAGACAAATTCCTGGAAACACACAACCTTCCAAGACTCAATAAGGAAGAAATAGAACTCCTAAACAGACCAATAACAAACAATGAGGTTAAAGGAGTAATAAAAAGTCTTACAACAACAACAACAACAAAAAACCTTCCCTGGACCAGATGTATTCAAAGCCGAATTCTACCAGGCCTACAAAGAACAACTGGTACCCATACTGCAGAAATTATTCCATAACATTGAGAAGTGAATCATGCCCAATTCATTCTATGACATCAGTATCACCTTTATACCCAAGCCAGATAAGGACACAACAACAGTAAGAAAGGAAACTACAGACTAATATCCCTTATGAATATAGATGCAAAAATCCTCCATAAAATACTAGCAAACCAAATTGAACAGCACATGAAAAAAAAAAATAACCCATCATAACCAAGCAGGCTTCATCCCACTTGGGCACAAGGATGGTTCAACATATGCGAATTAATAAATGTGATCCACCACATAAACAGAAGAAAAAACAAAGACCATATGATCATCTCAGTAGATGCAGAACATGCATTCTACAAAATCCAGCACTTTTTTCATAATAAAAACCCTCAACAAACTAGGCATAGAAGGAATATATCTCAAAATTATAAAAGCCATATATGACATACCCACAGCCAACATCATACTGAATAGGGAAAAGTTGAAAGCATTCCCCCTAAGAACTGGAATAAGACAATGATGCCCACTGTCACTACTTCTATTCAACATAGTACTGGAAGTTCTAGCCAGAGCAATCAGGCAAGAGAAAAAATAAAGGGTATCTAAATCAGGAAAGAGGAAGTCAAACTATCACTTTTTGCTGACAATATGGTCTTGTATCTAGAGAACTCCAAAGACTTCACTAACAATCTCCTGGAATTGACAAATAAATTCAGCAAAGTCTTAGGGTGTAAAAATCAATGTGCACAAATCAGTAGCATTTCTATATGCCAATAACAGTCAAGCTGAGAGGAAAGCAAAGACTCATTACTATTCACAATTGCTACAAAGAAAATAAAATTACCTAGGATTATACTTAACCAAGGATATGAAAGATCTCCATAAGGAGAACTATCAAACACTGAGGAAAGAAATTGTGGATGACACAAATGGAGAAACATGTCATGCTCATGGATCAGTAGAATCAACATTGTTAAAATGTCCATACTACCCAAAGTGATTTATAGATTCATGCAATCCCCATCAGAATACCAATGGCATATTTCACAGATCTAGAAAAAATAATTCTTCACTTCATTTGGAACCAGAAAAGAACTCAAATAGCCAAAGCAACCCTAAGCAAAAGGAAAAATTCTGGAGGCATCACATTACCAGACTTCAAACTATACTACAAGGCTGTAATAACCAAAACAGCATGATATTTGCACAAAAACAGAGACATAGACCAATGGAACAGAATTGAGAACTCAGATATAAAACTACCTACAACTAACTGATCTTTGACAAAGCAGACAACAATATACACTGGGGAAAAGAATCCCTATTCAATAAATGGTGCTGGAAATATTGGATAGCCACATGCAGAAGAATGAAACAGGACCCCTATCTCTCACCACTCACAAAAATGAAATCAAGATGGATAAAAGACTTAAATGTAATGCATGAAACCATAAGAATTCTGGAAGAAAATATAGGAAAAACTCTTCTAGACATCGTACTAGGCAAAGAATTTATGACTAAGACCTCAATGGCAATTACAGCAGCAACAAAAAGAAATAAATGGGAACTATATTAAATTAAAAAGCTTCAGCATAGCTAAGGAAATAGTCAACAGAGCAAACAGATAACAATAGGAGGAAATATTCGCAATCTACACTTCTGATGAAGGTTAATAACTAGAATCTACAATGTACTCAAACAAATCAGCAAGAAAAAAACAACTCCATTAAAAACCGGGCAAAAGACATGAACAGAAGCTTTTCAAAAGAAGATAGACAACTGGCCAATAAACATATGAAAAAATGCTCAACATCCCTAATCATCAGGGAAATAAAAATTAAAACCACAATGAGATATCACCTTACCGCTGTTAGAATGGCTTTTACTAAAAAGTCCAAAAACAATAGATGCTGGCATAGATGCAGAGAGAAAGGAATGCTTATATATTGTTGGCGGGACTGCAAATTAGTACAATCCCTGTGGAAAACATCCCTATGGAGATATCTCAAGGAACTAAAAGTAGACCTACCATTTGATCCAGCAGTCTCATTACTGGGGTATCTGCCCAAAGGAAAAGAAGTCATTTTATCCAAAAGACACCTGCACTCAAATATTTATTATAGTACAGTTCACAATTGCAAAGATGTGGAATTAACCCAAGTGCCTATCAATTCATTAGTGGATTAACAAAATGTGGTATATGTATACCATGGAGTACTATTCAGCCATAAAAAAGGATGAATTAATGCCTTTTACAGCAATTTGGAAGGAACTGTAAACCATTTTCCTAAGCAACATATCTGAAGAATGGAAAAACAAATACCATGTGTACTCTCTAATAAGTTGGAACTAACTGATGGGCACACATGTATACAGAGGGAAGTAAAAGTCACTGGAAATCAATCAAGCAGGGGATAGGGGAAGAGAAGAGGGGCAAAACCCCACCTAATGTGTACAATGAACACTGTTCGGGTGATGGTCACACTCATAGCCCTGGCTCAAGCCATATATCAAAAACATCTATACTCCCTTAATATTTTGAAACTAAAGAGAAAAAGATTTAATTCTCAAGTACTCTCTAGAACTTAATTATTCCATATTAGGCTTTTTAGAAATAAAGTACTATACTTCTTTCTAATAATGCAATCACTTTTTAAATTTTTCTTTTAGAAATGACATTCTAAATCATACTAGCTTACTGCTTTATGTAAGTTGAATTATAATGCAATCCCTCCCAATATTGAAAACTAAGAACACCTTGATGGCTTCTAAACTTCACCATTAGAAAATAATTATATCTCTTACGATGTATTATTTAACCAGAAGAGTTAAAATCATAATGTATTTTAGGAATAAGTCTCAGTAAAGGACCTCATAAAGTAATACAGGCTGAGCATCCCAAATCTGAAAATTTGAAATCTGAAATGCTCCCAAATCCAAAATGTCTTGAATGCCAGCATGGTGCTCAAAGGAAATGACCATTAGAGCATTTTGTATTTTTCCGATGTAGGATGCTCAACCAGTAAGTGTAATGCAAATATTCCAAAATCCAAAAATATCCAAAATCCAAAACACTTCTGGTCCCAAGCATTTTGGATAAGGGATAGTCAACATGCACTGCATTATATTGTGTATATTATGCATGTAAAGAAATAGAAGGGGTACATGGCAGAGACGAGAAGAGAACAGAACGAGTACTTTTGTGTCCTTTTTACCCATGTACAAAAGGGACAAGGTGATGTGTATAAATTTGTTGAGCTAATGCACTTTTAACTTGTATCAGCTGACATTTAGTGTATCTATTATGACAAATTTATTTAAAGTTTATATTAATGAGCAAATTTTGAAACAAGCCAAAACAACTTATTAAATCTCAGAAAATACAGAGGAGGATTTATTTTGAACATTATCTGAATGTCTTTTACATGACTCTAATGTCCTCCCTTTGAGGTTAGGTCATTAAACAAGAAACTGCTGACTTTCCAAACACATGTTAGCCCTTGAGTATGATTTGTGTTTGTATGGATGTTGATGATGTTTTGGATTTCAGCTGAGCACCACATGTACAGCTGCTTAGAAAAGCACCTTGTTCCGTAGTCCCTCAATAAATAATATTAGATGATGGCTCCATACTTGTAAAAAGCTTTGGATTTGACAATCTAGCAGTCAGTGTTCTTTTGTGAATTCTCTCTCTCAGCACTCTTGCAAGAAAGATAATTGCCATTAGCTTCATTTAATAGTTGGATAGATTAAATAATTTACCAAAACACAGACAGTGCCAGAGCAAGGGTCAGAATTTACAATCCAAAAATCTCTGTCCATGGGTTTACTTACTTAATTTTATCCACATGTTTTCTAATTTGCAGAACAAATAAGGAGGCCCACATTTTCAGGCAGGGAGATGAGATAGGCATTCAAATGTGACACTGCTCACAGCCAAAATATTTTATTTTCAGTCTTGCAAACAAATTGCCCCTTCTTGATTCCTCCCTAAGTCAGTCTTTAATACCATTTTTTCAGGAGTGCTATATTAAAGTTCAAAGGAGGAGGAAGAATTCAAGCCAGGGAATCCTGATTTTGCAATTTAAGCCAGGCCTCGGGGAGAATGTTATGTTTTGCATGCACCACCCCACATATTTGGTTCCCTTCAATTTATTAATCCACACGTAAGTGTGAACAGAATATGTTGTAATGCCAGGGTCATTTCTAGGTCATGTACGTGTCAACCCTGCCCTGATATTCGCAGTTGCATCAGATGTTTGGAGTAACCACCAATGGGATGACTTTCATTTTTAGGCTTTGTCCTGCCCAAAAGCTCTTGAGAGGATGCTGCCTCAGTCCTGATTTCTGTGCCCCAGGCTTGCTGAAGTATAAAAGCAAATGAAATCCAAATTAGACCTCACTGATTTCCATAAACAGCATAGATGTTAAAGAGACCGAAATACAATGCTTGAGATTTCATAAAAGTGGGATTTAATAATAAAGTGGAATATTAGCCCAAGGATGGGGTTCTCTGTAGGTCCTCTAGTGAGATGTCCTTCTATTTTATAGAGAAAAAAAGCACATAGATAGTGGGACTATATCTAAGTAATACAGCTTCTTAGAATTTAAAACTAAAATAAAAATCATTGTTTGGAAGATAAAATGGTTTTGAGTGTATGATTCATTCTTTTGTATTGGATTATAAGAGGGGGTACTTGGTAATAGTAAGCTTTTATCAGAAAAATAATCCTGGCTTTGAATTTGCATGTGTGTCAGAAGCACTAGTCAAGTCTCTGTGTTGTATACAGGAGTCTGCTAGGACTGGGGCAAAATTTCAGACAGATAGATATAGATATTATATATGTGCATCTATTTTCTATGTATAGTTACATATTCCATTCTCAATTTAGAAATATTCCTCAACTTATCTGCCTCTTTGCAGTATAAGTATTTTATTTTCTGTTATCCCACTGGATTTTGACAAGCAATTAGGGACATTTCCAGCCAGTTCTCATGTGTTAAACTTCAGAGTTGGGATCTTACTGCACAAGGGCTGTTGGGCCACACCTGCAGGGAGTAAAGGTGAGGCCAAGAAAGTTGCAGACACGCCTAGAACAAGGATTCCACGCTTTTCATCTGCTTTTCCTGTTGCCTTACCTATACCTAAGCCTCCCAAACCTATGGACTGTTTCCCTTTCAAGGGACTTGTGGACCAGTAATTGCCAGGGGCGGTCGATATATTAGAAAATGTTCAAAGAATGAGTCACAGCAGTGATTGAGAAGAGCATGGAGGAAGAAGTAAAGTCTTGATAAGAATTGCCTGTAGAAATGGGAACTGTGAAGGAGGGACTCATATATGGGAGGGCAACTGATTTAGAAGAGGTAAAGGAAATGTACAAGGATGCAGTGAATCTGAGAAGGGAAAGAATTAGGATAAGTGCAAGAAAGAAAAGCTTTTCTTCATGAGAGCTTCCATCATGCAAGGAAGTGGGCATTAGTACTCTATTACAATTACTATTATTATTATTCTATTACTATTAACTCTACCCCCATAAGAACCAGCAACCTGAAACAAAACTGTGTGCGTGCTAATGAATTAGAGCTTACCTCCTATTCAGAGGTTTATTAACCACTGCTCCTAATAACAGGCCACTTTTTATCAGTACCTGCTTATAAGAGACTTCTAGGTGAAGAAAACCCTGGGGCTGAATTTTTTTAAATCAGAGGACATGATGTATATAAAAATGTGTGCACTGTAAAACTGAATACAAACGTTAGTAATTTTAAGCCCATTTCCAAACTGAACTCAACAGTCTGGGTTTCCTTGCTGTCCTCTACCCCGAGATCTCCCATAGGGGGCGTGGCTTTTGCTCTCAGGTGAGCCTGCGTGAGGCTCACACCTGTTGTTAGGGCCAACAGGCAGCTTGGAGAAATGCTACAGACCCCAGATTTTTCTCCATCCTTGGACAATGATGGCTGTTCTACTTCCCATTAGCTGCATATCTCTTGTTGTTGTGCGGTAATGTAGTTCTTAGAAACAAATTTCTGTGTTTAGATACCATTGCTAAACATCTTTCTAAATTGTGGCAGCCATCCAGGCTGGAACTGCAAGGGAGCAAGGCTTACTTGCTCTTTCACAATTCCTTCTGTCATAAAAAAAAGATGGTTTGACTTTTAGAAATTTGCTGTACCTTTTCCAACTTTGTTTTCTCCATGTGTAAACTGTGGATCATTGTGCATATTCTTACAAGGATAATTGGGGAACACAGGATCTCACCTAGCAGGAAGGTTTGGTGGGGGTGGGGGTGTTCTAGTGAATTATATTTTCCGGCTGGTGTAGTGCTAACTAGAACCATTTTTTGTTCAGGTTCTCATGGAAATTCTTTGTCTGATGTTTCATTTTACTCCCTTGCCTTATAAATTATAGAACAGTGAGCACAATTGACTCCTGGTTTAGTGACTAAGAATCTGGCAGCACCTGAGGGTACTCATTTTGACCAGTGGACTTTATAAGCTGTTATGTAGGAAGCGCAGATGATCAGGCTGAAATATCATCTATATTGGAAATTACTCTTCTGAGTGAGCAGTGATTAAACTTGCAGAGTGCGATGGGGTAGATATGGAATTGTTCAGAGTCATGAGAAAGACCTAATATTAGTGGTAGAGGTGAGATCTACAAGTAGAGGAATTCAAATGGAGGAAAAGATAGGGCATGTGAGTTACTTAGGATTAGGTTTGTCTACATGTGACACAAAATTCGAGACAGTTATTGTTTGAAGATAGTATTTCTTTTTCTCCCTTGTAAAATAAATATGGAGATAGGTAATCCAGGGCTTGTATGACATGGTGTTAGAGATGCAAGCTCCTTCTATTACATTTCAAGCTCCTTCTATAACAACTTCAGTGCAATGCTTCTATCTCATGGTCCAGAATAGCTGCTTGAAATCCAGTCATTGTACCAGCATTCCCAGAAGAGGAACCAAAGAAGAGCTAGTCCTTATTTTAAGAAAACATTTTACAAGAGATGCATACTGTAGTTGTGCTTATGTCTCCTGGGTTGGAACTTAGCCATGTGGTCCTACCTAACTGCACAAGAAGCTGGGAAAGGTCCTCTTTCATTTAGGTGCCCACTTGCTTCACTTCCATTATGAGGTTATATTACTAAGATGAAAGGGGAGCGTGCACACAGGGAAACAGCCAGCAGTCTCTGCCATGAAGTTTGGACACAAAGGATGATGGTGTTGTCATGGAAACAACACCTATTTGTGGGAGTCTATGTCTAGAATCTCATGGAGGCTTTGCTACTGACTCCCCATGTGGCATTGGGCAGGTCATTTTTGTTTACTGGGCCTCAGGGCCATCGTTTTTAAAGCTTGGGTATAGAACTTGATGATCTCTAAGATCACTGCTCCCTCAAACATGCTGAAATATCCTCCTGAAAGTTGGGTTGTCAACACAAGACCAAAGTGATTGGTGATTTTAGTTACTTGGGGTTTAGTACATCAAGGATTTAGTCTTGTTCATGTGACTGCACTTTGGCCTGTGAAGAGAAAACACACCCAGTGAATTGAAGCATTTAATAAACTGAATGAAATGGTGTATTGAATTAAAGGATTAGTCAGACCTGATATTTCACGGGGAATTAAATGTTGGCAATGTCCAGTTCAGTGTCTTCTTCAATTTAGGACTCTTGGCTGTGGCTGAAATTAGCATTATAATTTATTATAATAAGATTCAGTTGCACATTCAAGCTTGAAATCCTTCAAGAAGATAAAATTACAAAGAGAGCCCCAGACAGGGGGATTGTTTATCTCAATTAAAACTTGAGTGTCTGTAATACCAAGAGCTATGAACTGTATTAGGGACAGAGACATTACCAGGCTAGTGTGGGTGTCACAGACAAGCATACAAAATTACATTAAAGTGTGATCCATGCAGTGATTGAAGTGTGTACCAGGTAGAGAAGGAAAGATGGTGGGCAGAACAAGAAGATGAGTTCAGATTGGGGAAGCAGTCTCTGTTTGGAATGTGTGTGGGCCATCTAAGTGGAAATGATAAGAATTGCCTGTAGAAATGGGAACTGTGAAGGAGGGACTCATATATGGGAGGGCAACTGATTTAGAAGAGGTAAAGGAAATGTACAAGGATGCAATGAATCTGAGAAGGGAAAGAATTAGGATAAGTGCAAGAAAGAAAAGCAGGTAGGGGGATATCTAGGCAGAGAACTTTGGGGTCAAATGGGTAAACAGGTAGATTTAGAAAGCATCACTGTGTAAGTGGTGTAAGTAGTGGGAATGTCAGGTCCCACCCAGGAAGAGGCCTTTGACTGAGAACTCAGGGTGACAACAACTTTTAGGGTGGAGAAAAATCAATGGAGGAAATTGGGGAGGAGCTCAAAAATAGGAGGACACTCAGGAGATCAGCGCTTCGTGGAAGTTAAGGTGAAGTTGCTTCATGAGGATGCAGCCCGTGTGTGTGTGTGTGTGTGTGTGTGTGTGTTGTTGTTGTTGTTGACCATCGTAGGCACCTACTGATCTAGCACAGTATCTGGGTTATAGCAGCCCTTAATAAGTGTGTCTTGTACAAAGAAATGGTGAACAAATAAATGTATATGCTATAAATATAAGAGATAGGAAGTGTCCATTGGATTTAGAAATTAAAGGGGACTGAAGTTGTGGAGGTGGGAGTAGAAGCCATATTGGAGTAGGTGAGAAATGAATGGGGTGGAGGGTTGGAGATATAACGATTATACTATTCTAGGACAAGAAGGGAAGACAAGAGATTTAAAGGCCAGACATAAAGGAGCACAATAGGATATGAGACCCTTGCGTGTATTTAGAACCTGAGAAAAAGGAAAAGAAAAAAGCTTTGTTTGAAATCAGAGCCATGGTAATCTAAAACCATTAAAGGGCCCCATGAGGTGGCTCAGGATGATATGGGTAGGAGCAGGACCGGTTTAATGAAGGCACAACCTGTGCAACTATACAGAGCCCCACACTTAGGAGGGCCCCATGCTTGGTTCAATGTTCTGTTGTCACCATCTTTAAATTTTAAAAATTCTTAAATAAGGGGCCCTGCATTTTCACTTTACATTGAACCTGCAAAGTAATTTTGGGTAAGAGCATATTCATCATCAAATTACATTTTTTGTACTTTTCTTCCTCCTCTTTCATTTACTGTCTTTTCATTTATTCTCTCGTGTGCCTAGTATGTGCCAGGCATCCTGATAGGCACTTAATTCTTATATCTGGGACTTATTTGTGCTGGCTGTAAAATAATTGAACCTCTTCATTTTTATTGTAAAAATTTTCTTGCATAACTTATTTCTCTTTTCTTTATTGATATTTTGTATAATGTGTTAAAATCAATATCTGTGTATCCTTAATCTTTCCTTTTTGGAGTCAGCATTCTACTTTAAGGATTCGTTTATGTTTGCAAATAGAAATTGAGAAAAGATTCTGTTATTTGGCAATTTTTAGTCCCAGGATATATAAATAATGAAACCAAAAGTGCTTGTTGGCCTGAATTTTCCAGTTACTTGCTTTGATTTTGAAGTCCATTTTGTTTTCTCTTTAGGTCTAAATGTTAATGGTTTTAAGGAAATGCACTAAAATTCAGAAGTCTATGTGACATTAAATGTTTAAGAATTGGTTTACCTTCACATTTTAATTTATGTATTTGCTTATAAAGCTGAGTTGTTTGGTCTATTGCCTGACTATCTATAATTTTCATATGACAGTGGAAGAGTTTAGTAATCTGAGATATTGTGGCCTGTAGTACTGCTTTAAATATCTTTCATTTTCTCAGGAAAAAATTATAGTTTGGAATGAATGATTAGGGTGGAAATAGCATATTGATTCTCTCCCAGAGAAGGTTAAGATGATGAATTATTTGAACCCTTCTGAGAAGATTATCAGTGGTTCAGTACTATAAGAAATTATATTGCTCTTGCTTTTATTTTGTGACTTAAAAAAAAACCTGTAGTTAATAAAAAGTCCCCTTTTGTCTATTTCCTGAAATTACATTTGCAAAAATCATATCTTTGATGTATATTAACCTGATAGCCTCTTAGACCTAAATTTAGATTTTTAATTGAGATTTTTTTTATCTCTCCTCCCTATATGAATATTTATAATAGATGTTTAGATGATATTTTACTGTTCTATTCAGAAAATACAGATTTCTACACTCTGTTGAAGGCATATTGTAAACTGTGACATTGTATTTGCAAAGGCAGTCTGATTCCATTTGACTTTATATTAATTAGAAAAAAACACGCCTACAAGTTAACAGTTGTTTCACTCTATTTTCCCCTTAAATCAGCTTTTCTGTACTTTATTGGAAAATGTGCTTCATTTATCCCAGATGGTTCCATGCTACCTAGAAATACAATGGTATGCCTACACTGTTTATTTTGTGTAATGCGACATATTGCATGTTTGGTTGCACTCTTAATGTATTCTGTTTACCTCTGAGATGATCAAGAAACCAATTTCCTGACGACAAAAGAAGGAGGGTCCAGTTTGCACATTTCTATTTACTGTTTTACCCTTGAAAAATCCTTCACACAGTTTAAGCCTTGACATTTAAAAGAACCAGTGAGCCATCAGAGCCAGAGCGTAGCTTACATGCTCTATTCATTAGTGCTTGTCATGGTTGCCCATATTGAATTATGGAATTTGAAAGTATTTTATGCCACAGAAACAGGGTTGGGTTTAGACTGTAAAAACAAGTAATATGCAAATAAAAGATTAGGCAAACTGCATTCTGTTTTGCATTCTAAAATTACCCTCAATTTGCCCAATAAATCCATTGCTCTCCATCGATTAGAGGCTTTATGTTTGACTCAGCTTACAGCCTGGGTCGTGGTTTTCTTCAAGCACCAACATGGTCAGTATTATGTGGACAGGAATTTCCCTTCTGTATAGTGTTATAAAACTTGAGTGGAATAAATCAAAGGGCTTGTTCCTTTGTCCCAGTGGGGCACATGGTTATTATTTATGGTCAGTATTTCACGAAAATTAAATTTCCTGAGATTTACAATTTATGTAGATTAACTATTTGCAGAGTACATGTGAAGTGCCTGTGCCTGGCCAGTGTTTTTCCAGTGCTGAGATTAAAGCAGTCCACTCTCCCTTTGCTGACAATCATTCTGCCTCTTCATGCCTCAATTGTATTTTCAGCCAATAACATGTTCACAAATCAAATGGATAGTTTGAATCTAAGCTGGAGATTTAAGTCTTAGCTATAACCAGGTTTTTGAGGCTCTTAACATATCATTGTTTAATTCTGTTTTTAGAAAATTTGCATTTTTTATTACAAGCTGAAAACAATTTAAAACAGAAAAATTCACACTGATATCCAATAATTTTTGTACATTACCAACAAAGTCTAGATTCTTTCTTTGAATAGTGAAAGACATAAGACAATGCCTTTTATTTTCA
The DNA here is from genome assembly GCA_008086735.1 of Cheirogaleus medius. Taxonomy (NCBI): domain Eukaryota; kingdom Metazoa; phylum Chordata; class Mammalia; order Primates; family Cheirogaleidae; genus Cheirogaleus; species Cheirogaleus medius. Next base: position 76,921,436 of record VBSM01003176.1, on the reverse strand, counting down.
GAATGCAAAGACTAATGGACAGTAAACCATAAATATTTATGGATGATTATAAAGGATAGGGGTTTGATTCCATTTACCCCCAGGGGAGATGGATTTGCTGTCCCTCCCTTCATAATTACAGTCATTTCCATTTGAAACTTTAATAGGCAGTAACAGAGAAGAAAATAACAATACTCCATTGCAATAGCCATTAGACAACGTGTGTTCTCTGCTTGATATGTGGGCTGGAAAAAAATTGCTTTAGGTTGGTGACAAGGAAAACAGCCTGTGTAGATATCTGTCACTGCTGCTTTGTGTAGACTGTCAATGACTTGGGGAAGCATTGTGGCATCAGAGGGCTATAGTATATCTCGTGTTTTGTTAGATTGCTGGACATATTGAACTCACTAATGATTGCCTTTGAGCAAGACAATAGGGTGTTGCTAAGAGAAATAGACCTTTGACCTTATGTGCACGTGGCCAACAACTGCTGCCTGGAAATGCAAAGCTCGATTATTCAGGGTCTCAACAAAACGCTTTATGATTATTTTTTTCTTGAAACTCATAGCAGAGGTTTGCTTCTATCCTATTGTGGCTGCTAAGCATTTATTTAAAAATTGCACATATTTTTAATTTATAACTTATTTAAACATTACAATACCACTGTAAGAGACAGGCTGGCCTTAGGGTGAGCTCATATATTTCTTTATATATTTAGTGGGTTTGAGATTTACAGTCCCAACTTGGTCATAAAGAGAATCATAATTTTCTTCATTTTTCTGTAGCTGAACTCAACTTGGTCATGAGTCACCATGTCTGCTGAAAACACAGAATATGATTTTGCCACTTCACGGTAGCTCAGTTTCTGCAGGGTTGAGAATGTTGTCTTTTGCATAATTACTTAATTAGTTCAATTTTTTCCAACTTATTCCAGTGCAGGTTTTAAATCCCCTGAATGTGCTGCTCTTTCCTCTAAAAGGTTTTCTCTCCACTGCACGCCGCCCACCTTGTCACTTGGTTACAAAGGGAGGCTTATGTAGCCTCGTGGTGGAAGGCAAGAGAATCTGGTTCATGTTCTCTCCTCCAAGCCCCACTGCACTGAGAGGCCTTGCCCACCTTGGTGTTCGGGATCAGCCTTTATCGTCCCAGAACCCCCTACTGTGGTGTCATTGTCTGTTCTCTTGGTGCAGGTAGTATTTGTTACTGCTCTCAGAGCTTGGCCAGTGTCTTACTCCATTGAGGCTGCTATAACAAAATAACCTTACAGAAATTTCTAAACAACAAAAATTTATTTCTCCCAGTTCCAAACCAAGATCAAGGTACCAGCAGATTTGGTAACTGGAGAGGGCTTGCTCTCTGCTTCACAGATGGTGCCTTCTAGTCGCATCCTCACACGGTGGGAGGGGAGAACAAGCTCCCCCAGGCTTCTTTTATAAGGGTACTAATCCCATCCATGATGATTCCACCCGCATAATTAATCACCTCCCTAAAGGCCGCGCCTCTCAGTACCATCACATTGGGGATTAAGTCTCAACGTATGACTTTGGGGGGACACCAACACTCAGACTGTGGCAGCAGCTCTCTGTGCCAACTGGGCCAGCTCCATATCTCTGCCTTCACTGGCCCTGCAGCTTTCCTGAGACCCTCTTCCTCTTCTCTCTGTGGGCATAAGCTTCTGAGCTTCTGCTGTGGGGCCCCCAGTGGGCATGGTGGCTCTTTTATCTCAACTATCTTCTGTTTGCCTTAGAGAGATTGTGGGGAGATTTTCAGATCCTTTCCATTCCACAATTCCTAGGTCATCTCACCCCATCCCTCCATCTAGACTTGCTCCAGCCATCTTTTTCCCTCTCTTTATGGCCACTCATGTTGGTGCAGGGAACAGATCTGAGGGGGAAATCAGAAGTTCACTTTTAACCACCTTACATTTGGACTGTCTAATAGACATACAAATGGAGTAGGCAGTTGAAGACATAAGTCTAGAATTTAGGGGAGAGGCCTGGTCTGGTGATAACAGTTTGGTAGTCATTAGCCTTTAGGTCATACTTAAAGCCATGAGATTGGATAAGATCACAAAGGGGGGTGAATAAAGATATAAAAGTAAAGAGATAAAATGGGTCCATGGAAAAAAACCCCTGAAAATAAGCTACTGTACATAATAATCATAATTTAAAGAAAATCATTATAGGCCCTAAGGCTAATGGGCTGTTAAATTCTTACTCATCAAAGTTATAGGGAATAAATCCAAAAGGGCAGGCATTTCTCCTCATCCCCAGCCTTCACGAATCCACCTCTGAACCCTTTCCTCCAAGGCCCAGAAACTCTCACTACTCTGCACAGTGCTTTCTCAATAGATTGAAACTGGCACAGGTAATGATACTTACCTTCCAACATGGACCTAGATTTTAGGGGGAACGAAGTAGCAGTTGGTTTCAATAAATAGGTAATCCTATTTCCTTCCTCGAAACTTCTTTAAAACACTCAGCCATGACCCGCAAACTGAAATAGGTCCCCTTTAGTCGAAGATTGGATCAAAGTAATCCTTATTACAGGACTGCCCATAGCATTGTGGAGAAGCTACAGTACATGCTCAGACGAGGACCCGTAGCTACATCTAGAGTGAAGGTACCCCAAAGCTTTCATCTCCCAGGATCTCTTGAATTCCCCTATGCACTCTTCTCTTTCCTTTCCTTCCAGGAAGGCAGAAGATCCAACACCTTGAATATGATGACCATGGGTTTCTTGGGATCCGAGGGTCTTGGCAGCACATGAAAGGCCGAAGTCCTAGAGCTATTGTGTTGTCTACAGAGCCTGGGTGCTGGGCTGTGTCCCTTCATGGGAGCTCTTTCTACTCACTTGGTTTCTTTTGATGGGCTCACAATTATGGAATTTATAATGAACTACTAGACATTTGGCTTACAGGTCACATTAAATACTAAGCAGCATGAATGCTATACAATTTAAAGTTTAAAATTGTTTAATTTGGCTAAAATATTCATATTCATGAAATTGAAATTTGTCAAATTTGTTGCTTTGCCAATTTTTGTTTGGTGACCACCTTCTTCCACAAGTGATCATATTGCTTTTTTATTTTTCAGAATTAAAACAAATCGTAATTAACTTTAAAAAGAATTTTGGAGTAACCCCTTGACAGTCCCAGGAAATAGTCTAAGAATTGCAAAGCCAGAGTTAGGAACTGTCTAAGGGAGAGTTTTTAAACTTTGGCCATATTGGCATTTTGAGCCAGATAATTCTTTGCCATGGGGAGCTGTCCTGTGAATTGTAGGATGTTTAGCAACATCCCTGACCTACCCCACTCTAGTAGCACCACTGCCTCGCTCGTGACTATCAAAAATACCTCTGGACACCGCCGGATGTTTCTTCGGGGGCAAAATCACTCCCATTTGAGAACCATGACCAAAAGGACAGCATTTAAAAAGACTTTTTTCCCTCTAGAGAGACATATTTAATATATTCCAATTTATATGTGTAGATTTTAAGTCTCCCAGATACATTATCATCTTTTTCTTCTGTTTTGTGGAACTGTTACAGACTGGTTGAATGACCAAATCATATTTGATATGGAACATGAGAAATCTGGTGGTGTCTGCATGACAGAGGGGTCCACAGGGAATTTGATTTAATCAGACTAGGTCAATTGGAGTGGAGCACCCGAGTTTAAACAAATTAGGGCTCAGCCACAGACGTGGATTCTAAGAGAGATGTAATCTAGCAGATATGTAAGTTCTCCAGATAGGAGTCTACCTTGGCCTCCTACACACCACTGTTTAATTATGGAAAATCGGGCTGTTGATTGAGAATCTTTACCCAGACATTCTAAAATTTCTGTAAGCACTTTATTTGTTCTCATTGGTTTAATGTAACACAGGCCAACTCTCAAAATACACGATAACAGATGGGTGTTGATAGCTGATGCATGAAGAGACAGTCAAGTCAGTTTCATTCCACTGAAAGGAAAAGTTAAGACCCAAGAGGTTAGGAAGAAAGAAAATATATCTCTGATTACCATCCAAAAAACCTTATGCAAGGGATGGTTTAACCTGAGCTGGTGCAGTAAGATCCGACGTGAATGTATGCACATGGAAAGAAATGACCACACTTAAATATAAAGAGAACTAGTTAAGATTTTAATAGGTCAGTTGCTGTCCTGTGTTTTGTCAGAAGAGGTTTCAGTGGGCAATGCCATTGGAAATATGCAGCAGCAGCAGCGATAACAGCCGTGGAGACACTGTTCTTCCTTAAAGGAGAAAAAGGGATGGATGACTGAGGAGGTGTTTCTTATACCCATTCCCAGCAGACTAAATATTATACAATGATGTTATGTGTCTTCAACTCATGGAATTTTTCTAGGAAAAACACAGGAAGTAAATATATTTCTTAAACAATCAAAAACAGACCAGAGGCTGGTGCCGTGGCTCATGCCTATAACCCTAGCACTCTGGGAGGCCGAGGCGGGAGGATCACTTGAGGTCAGGAGTTTAAGACGAGCTTCAGCAAGAGCAAGACCCCCTGTCTACTAAAAATTGAAAGAAATTAGCCAGGTGTGGTGGTGCACACCTGTAGTCCCGGCTACTCAGGAGGCTGAGGCAGGAGGATTGCTTGAGCCCAGGAGTTTGAGGTTGCTGTGAGCTAGGCTGATGCCACAGCACTCTAGCCCGGGCAACAGAGTAAGACTCTCAAAAAAAAACAACAAACTTTTAAAATTTGGTGATTTTTATTCTTATTTGGAAAATCTGAAAATACATTTGATATGCAGTATTATTCTAATACTGCAATGTTGCTTTTAGGTGCAGCCATGCTTTGTGACCAGCTCATATTCAGATTTTCTGATCACATTTTCTGTCTTATCTTACTTGGTCTATAGAAACAACTAAGCCCTTTCACTTTAAAATATCTACAGGAATTTCTTCCTCAAACTAAGGAGAAATTTTACGAATGAGTTATAAATAAACTCTCTAAAAAGTAGTAACAGTTGCTATTCTCTTAGGCACCAATACTATGTAGACATTTGAGGTGGACGCAGTTTATCCTAAAATGGGAACATGAATTGTGTTAAGTGAAGAGAAAGATTTCTCAGCCCTAAATTTGGTTGACTGTCTACTTTGTCTTTGGCTGGTTTCCAAATGAAGATGTTCTTTAAAAAAGAAAAGTGATTTTTAATGACTTTGAAGATTTCCCTGTAAAACCCTCTTTGAAGGAGTTGAATAATTTATGCACCTTAAATATTAGAGAGGGAAGTTATTCCTTTCAGGTCAGCTTTTCATAAGCACTTTGCCATGGTTGATTGATCTCTGCACTCAGAACGATATGCCCCCATGTAGCATGCAATTCATTGGGTCACTTAACATCAGCACCTCTGAGCACATAAGAAGTGGGTCACATGAATGCAGACATACATGCAATATTGGTTTTAGTGCCAAACACACTCTAAAGAAACAAGTATCTCTAAGATAGAGAAAGAAAAGTTGGATATATAGGACAAGGACTCTGAAAGCAAATTAGTAAGTTGCAGCCCTACATTCGCAAATCGTTTGGTGTTAAGATCATTCAGTTTGGAAAAGAAGTATGTGACTTTTTCCTGGGAGAATTGGATTTTCATGGGCATCTGTGAACATCTGTCTGTATTTTCAGATAAATGTGTAGCATTTGACACAGTGGCTTATCATCTATGTTCTATTTTCTTCAAGATAAGGATCATCCCAACTCTTCACTTTGCTCCAGGACACAGGTCACTGCCCAGCCTATGAACTGGCCACCCTTGAGTCTGGTGGCCACCTCTGGTCAGTTGTGAACAGGAAGTCAGAGCTGGTTACATGGCGTTGGATGTGGCTTTCGTGGGTGGGACAGCACCCTCGAGAGGGAGGTCTCGGGGCAGGCAGCCTCTGGCCTCATCAGTACACTCATACCCTTGTCTTCTGATGAAAGTATTGTTTTCCATAAATCGTATTCTCTTCAACATACAAGTATTCACAGCAGGACTTTAAAGTCTAATTGAAAAACAACTTTCTTTATATCCATTGGATTTTAAGTTGAGTTCAGAATCTCCTCAAAAAAATCCTTATCTCACCTGTGTTTGAACTGTCTCTCTTTTTTAATTTCAAAATATTGGGGAGATGGTACAGATTTTTTAGATACATGGCTTGAGTCAGGGCTGTAAAGGTGCCCTTCACCCGAATAGTGTTCATTGTACCAGTTAGGTGGGTTTCTACCCCTCCTCACCTCCCCTTCCCCCTGCTTGATTTCCTATGACTTTTCCCTTCCCCCATACACTTGTGTGTCCGTAGGTTAGTTCCAATTTATTAGAGAGTACATGTGGTGTTTGTTTTTCCATTCTTGAGATGCTGCACTTAGGATAATGGTCTCCAGTTCCTTCCAGATTGCTACAAAAGGCATTAATTCATCCTTTTTATGGTTGAGTATGGGGTAGAGTTGTAAGGTGTTAAAATCTTCCAGAAAAAACAACAGGGCTGTTCAATTCTGCTCCTTTTCAGCATTTCAAAGGCCCTGGAGGCCAAGAGGGATGCTGGGGGAACCGTAGCCATGTTGTCCTGGAGGGCCTGGAGGTCACGATGCTGCATTGAAACGTGTTTTCTTAGTACTAACTGCAGCCCCATCCGCCACTGGTGGTGCCGGTTGCCTGCCGACGTGTCCGTCATCTCTGCAGGTGACAGGAGCAAATCCTCTTAGGAACGCACTGAACCCACAGCCTGGCCACAGTGGCATGAGTGGCAGGTGGGCCACCTCACACCGGGGTTACTGGGAACCCCAAGCCTGCCCATTATCTCGCCGAACACCCACCGACCTGGGTGCAACCGGATCATAATTGCGGAAAACCGGTTTCCTAACGCCAGTGCTCTGAAGCTCTGGAAGGCCATGTGTTGCCATTTCTAAACGCCAGAGAAATGCCTTTGGGGCCAGAGCACTTTGGTTTTGCTCACCTCAGGGTTAGGATTTAGTGGTTTGAGGAGTTTTGGGTAATATGTATGATTAATGAATCAAAACAAAATCTTACTTGCAGGGCTGTTTACTGTAATCATAAATCCATATGAATGATTTTAATAGGTTTTCTAATAAAGGACTTTAAAAGGCATTTTGAAATTTCTGTTATATGTGAAACTTTTAAAAAAAAATCTTAACTTGTGCTCTGCTGTGTGTGTGTGTGTTGAAGTCTTTGGTCAGGAAATTTTTTAAAAAACATTTTTCTTGCTGGTAATAGAAAATAATTGTAACAGATATTCTTGCTGTATAATTAAATACTCCTAAGAAAGTGCTCTCACGTTGTATACTTTTTATTATATTGCAGTGCATCAAGAACAATTATAGGATTTACTCCATTTTTCTCAGCCTCTTTTGTTCCTGCTTGAGTTGGTTAATTATATGTCCCTCTTCCTCCCTCGGGCTCCCCTCCCTGGTGGCCAACGAGAGGGATATTTCTCCTAGTCTAAGATCTTTGAAGAAGAAGATTCAGATGTCTGCAGCTTGGAGTGGACAGAGCCTGAGGCTAAATCCTAAGATAAATATCTTGGAGTCATGCTTGATTCTCTCTCTCACACCCATTATCCAGTCCACGAGGAGGACAGGTTGGCACTAACTTCAAAACATAGCCAGGAAGTGGCCGTTTGGCACCAGCTCTGCTCAGGCTTTAATATCTTCATCTACGTAATCCCTACTGACGACTGGCTCTGGTCTTTGAGAGGGTAGCAGGTACTGAGTGTGCTCAAGGGACTCTATGTAAAATGTGCTTCATGTCTAGTTAGGGCATTCACAGCTGCAGTTGTGCATGTATGTAGTTTAACTAGTAAAACTCTGTTGCATGACTTATCTGTAAGTCCTCCAGACCATTCCTGGCAGAATCAATCATTTCCTCCTCTGTATCAACTTCATACCTTGTATGATACACTTTTCTGTCACTCATTCAACAAATATTTCTTCAGAACTACTAAGTGCCAGGTTCTTTTCCAAATTCTTGGGATACATCAGTGAACAAAGAGTGGAAAAAAAGTCTCTGCCTTTGTCACATTTACTTTCTAGCAGATGGAGACATATAGTAATAAATATAATAAATAAGTACATGTTAGTAACAAGCATGAAGAAAAAAAACTGAGATCAGGAATGCCAGACTAAGTTAGAAATTTAAATTGGGTGAAAAGGTTGGAATTAATCAAGCAGGTGCCTGGGGAACAACCACTGGGAAGACCCTAAGGTAGGGGCAAGCTCAGTGAGTTCTGGGAGTAGCAACAAGGCCAGCATGACTGCAGGGGAGAGAGAGTGCCAGGAGATGACCCAGTAGATGACAGGGAGCCACAGAAAGCACTTTGGCCATACTCTGAGGGAGATGGAAAGCCAGTAGAGAGTTTTGAGCAGAGAAATGTCAGAAAAAGAATTGTGTTGACAATATCCCCAGTAGGGCTACTGCAACGATGCAGGCAAGATGTGATGATGAGTGGGACCGGGGAGGGTGCAGTGGAGGTGGTAAGAAGCAGACAAGTTCTGGCTACACTTTGAAGTCAGTGGCAGCAGGATGTCCTGCTCAGGGTTGGTTTGGCCTCATGTGACCTTGGCAGTGACCCCAGGAGGGCTGAGAGCCTGTGGGTGGCAGGCACAGGGGAGTGCAGGGAGCAGTCCTGCATTAGCTGTGATGCACTGGACTGAGCTGGATAGAGAGAAGATGTACGTGGCATGTTTTTCCTGATTACCGCATTGTAATTCTCAAGCCAGAGCCTGGCATGTGTATAACTCAGTTTCTATTTCAGCACTTTGGAGGTTGTTGGCGTGCCAGTGTTCTGACACTGTCAATGAGGGGCTGCTTCCAGGCATTTCTGGAAGGATGGTGAGGTCTGAACTGTGAAACCCAGACCACCAGTTGGTCCCAGGGCTTACTGTGACCTACATTACCATTGCAGTCGACTTCGGCCACTATCTGTTGTTCCCTTTCAACCCAAACAATCAGACTCAAGTGAACTACAGTGAGGAGATACCATACTCTTGGCTTGCCAACATAGGCATGCTCACTAAAGGAGAGATCCCTTTGGAGTGCCGTGCAGAGAAGCGGGCAGCATTACCCTACACCTACCAGGCGGCTGTGTGAGGGGAAGCTCAGGAGGTTTTGGCCTTGGCATTGTCAGATGTACCTTCCAGACCATTCTCCAGGATCTTGCATGGCTTCAGCTTGCCCAAGCTGTATCCACTTTCAGTCATGCTGGTCTTAGGGGTGCAGAAATCCAGTTGGAGTATGCAGTCTTTTTAAACAACTGCAAGCAGTAGAAATGGGAAATGTCAGAATCTCAGTCTCTTAATGGCTTTAGCATTCCATAACTGGCACTAAAATTTCTAAGATATAATTGTTTTCTACATAATTGGCTCACAGGGAAACTGATCAGGAGGAAAACTGTGGGTATAAAAACCAAGATGAGAAGCAGTTGTTCCGGTAGACACATGAGAACTAAAGCAGACCCAAAGCTTTTCTTCCTGGGTTCTACATAACTGAGATGCTGACAACCTGGCAGCTTGGTGTGTGCCTCTGTGTTCTTTACTCCTGGAAGCACCTTTGCAGCGGTTCGAAGGAGAGCCACCTAAGTGCAAAGGCTGGGCTGGGGAATATGAGATGACCATCTGCCATGTCCACGAGACCATCTGGGACTGGATGAAGCCAGTGTGGATTCCCCAAGCCTCTTAACCTGATCCCTGGAGATCTTGGGGTATGGAGCAAACTGTCACCCCAGCAGATGACAGCCTTCATAATCAGACACAAGGAGAAAAATAAATAGCTCAGTGCACATTTTCCCTGCGTGTCTCTCTCACTATTTTGAATAGATAAGATTGTGCAGTAGCTGGTAATGACTATGAAATTATATAATCATCAATTTCTGTACCTTCATCACTGTCATGAAGTCTCAGGTATTATGTACAAAAGGACTTTGTACATCATCTGTAAAAAAGTATTTGTCAGTGATGTGGTGAGTATAATGCTGTGAGTTATTTCCCAAGTGGTGAATAAAGCTTGGAAGAGATGTTAACAGCATAGAAGTCTATAAGGATGTCATAAATCTTAAAATTTACTTTGTGCTGGAATATTTTATTACAGCATTGATGGTACTTGGGCAAAATTTATTGAGTAGTAAATCATTCAAATTAAGTAATTTCAGTTTGTGTGTATGCCCTAAAATTTCATCTAGGTCTTAAATATTTCGATCACATTTTCTGGTACTTTTTTGCTTGGAATTTAGTGAGGGCATGTTTTGGAAAAGGCCTGAATTACTAGGTAGACAGAATAATAGGTGTGTGACTCTGTTCAGGGCATGAAAACTCTTTGTTCACTGCATGTTCTTACCCACATGTAGAAGCTAAAAAATAGTTGGTTTTACAGAAGTAAAAAGTAGAACAGAGGATACTGTAGGTGGGGAAGGGAAGGAGGCAGGGGGCGTAGGAAGAGATTTGTTAAAGGACACAAAATTCCAGCTAGAGAGAAGGAACAAATTCTAGTGTTCTATACCACTGTATGATGACTATAGTTATCAATTATATATAGTTTCAAATACCTGGAAGGAGGATATTGAATGTTCCCAAGACAAAGAAATGCTAAATGTTTGAGGTGATGGATTTGCTAATTACCCTCATCTGCTCACTATACATTATATGTATCAAAACATCACTATGTACTCCATAACTGAGATGCTGACATAGGTTATTATACTCCATAATACATAATTAGACTCTGTAAATATGTATAATTATTTTGCCAACTTAAACAAAATATTTAAAAAAGTAAAAAAAAAAAATAAACTTAATGGTCCTCCTTTAAAAAAATCTATTTGTTAAAAATGCTAACTATGCCACGTTCCCCATAATCTACTTGAAATTTCGATCATTTATTTTTAAACCCAAACTGGTGCATTATCTCTGAGGCCACGGTCAGGCTGCCTACAGCATACCTGGTAACAGCACTCTGTGGTTTAAGTGTAGAGTGCATAAGAGCAAGAATGGTAGATTGCAATGGAAGAGAGTGACAGCTGGGTGACTTCGGGTTAGGGGCGGAGTGGGGGGAGAGGATTTCAAATAACACATTTCATACTTTCATCCAGGATTAACTCCGGGGAGACTGAGTCAATATCATAAATTTACATTTTAGACCAATGAGCAGAATATTAAAAAAGGGATCATTTCCAGCCTCTAAACACAGAAATCCTATTCCTATATACCTTGATGATCTCTTTGTGGTCTCTATGCAATCAGGAGCTGCTGGGAGAGTGGACGCCCATTTCCTGAGTGTGCATCTTGCTCTCATACGTAGTGAGACACAGTGCCGATCGGTTAGGGGGACTGCGGAGGGGAAAGCGGTGCTAAATACAGAACATGACGTTCAACTCCGTTAAGCACAGTAGACCAGGCACTGTATTAAGTCTTAAGAGAAGTCATGGTCCTTCTGATTCATGTGAAAAGATACAGTGTCAGGTGTCAAAGGCCCTCTGGAGACCAAAGGGAGGGCACCCAGCCCAGCCCGGCTAATCAGGAAGTCATCCTGGCAAAGATGAGGCCAGAGTTGCTGCTGGAATAGAGTGTTTCATGAGAGGAAACAACCTAAGCAAACACAGAAGCAAAAACTAGTGTGTTGTTTTAAGAAACAAAAAGAAATTGGTCTTTTGGGAGCATCAAATGATGGGGGAAACTGGGCAATGAGGCTGGAAATGAATTTCCGGCTGCATCAAAGAAAGCCTGTGTACCTGCTGTGGAGCCCAAAGCAGGGGCCTCTGAAGGGTAACTGATGTGATCAGGTTTAGATTTTAAAGCGGTCACTCTGGCAACAGCAGGGAGGGTGGATTTGAGAGGTGCAAGCCAGAGACCACAGAGGCTGTCAGAGTAATCAAGGCGAGACGACACAGGCCTAAGCTACTGCATATTTTACAGGTACAGAAAAATGTGTAGCCCTACATTTTATATGTTTCTTTAGTCTTGTTTTTAAAAAAATGTGATTTTTTATTCCAATTTTTTGTTTTAATTTTTTGGAGACAGGGTCTCATTCTGTCACCCAGGCTGGAGTGCAGTGGCATCATCATAGCTCATTGCAGCCTCAAATTAAGTGATCTGTTTTCCAACAATAGTGCTGTGAATATCCCTTTTCACAGTTCCTCTCATGCCCTTCCTCACCCAGGGATCCCTAGACAATTAGCTCCTATGCCCCATGTCTCCCACTATATGTATGCACTAGCTTCTCACCTGCAGGTGCATTTAGAACAGTTGAGAGCCATATTTGGGAGATTTGAGAAAATAATGCCTCAAATCATTTCCATGTTCTGTGGTTCCAGCACTAGTATAAGTGGTTTGTTTCCAATCCTTACAATAGTTGTTATTGCCAGACTTTTTTGTTTTTGCCAACTGAGCAGTGTACATGGTATATTATTGTTTTAATTTTCATTTCTGGATTATTCATCTGTGTGAGTTTCTCCTGAAACTGATCAACTAGTTTTTGTGGGTAGCATGAGATAGAGGTCTCTTTTATTTTTTCTACATAGATAATTGGTAGTTCAGGAACTTTATTTAATAGTCTGTCTTTGCACCTGTCCACCCATAGTTTGCTGCCACCTCATTGCTTTTACATGTGTGTAGGGTTTCTGAGCTCTACTCTGTTGCGTTCTGTCTGTTTATCCCTATACCAATGCCACACTGGGTTAATTATTACAGCTGTATCATAAGCTTTGAGATCTGGCAGGGAAATTTCTCCCATCCTTTTTTCTTTATTATTATCTTGTCTATGCTTGGACCTTTGTTCTTACATATGAATTTAGGATCAATTTGTTCAGCTATAAAATAAAACTGTCAGGATTTATGTTAAAATTATTCTTTGAGTTAATAGAATAATTTTGGGAGAACTGATATTTATGATACTAAGTTTTCTTTTCCATGAATACACTATATCTTTGCATATATTGAAGTGTTCTTGTATGTCCCTCAGTAATATATCACAATTTACTTCAATGAGGCCCTTCACATCTTTTGTAAGATTTAGTCCTAGGTGCCTTATATTTTTCCAATTGGTATCTCTTCAAATATTTCTCCTACTCATCATCTATTTTCCAGGTTGATTAACTGTTCTTTCTTTTGCCTCTTTTTCTTTTTGTTCTGTATTGCACAGTCCACTCTAGAGTTAATCCCAACTGGACTGTTTTTATTTGTTCAAATGGCCAAATTTTTGTTTCCAGAAATTCTAATTAGATCTATTCTATATCCATATGTTATTTTATGTCTGCTTTATTTTGTTCCATAATGTCTTGGGGTATTTTTTTAATGACTATGCCTTAATTTTTTTTTTAGTATCCTAAATATTCTTATTTTAAAGTCTTTGATAGTCTGGTTCATAAATTAATTCATTCACAGTAAATTCCTGTAGATTTATTTGGCTGTCTTTCTCAGCATTAGATACATTACTGTGTTTTGTAGATTTTATTCTCAGGCTCATTTTGTTGTGACTGTTGTTTCTCTTTCCCCATGGTGTTTGCACTCCCTGTTTGGTGGTATGTCCACTAAGCCCTGAATTGAGGATGAAGACAAGGTCTTCACGGGGGATATGAGCTCCTGACCCATGATCACATTGTCACTGAGCCAATCACTGTACCAGGGTGTAATGGGAGGTGAGGGGGCTGTTGTGGTTCCTGGTCACCAGGCTGTGTCTGCTTCCTCCATCCTCCCTGCAGCTGCAACCTCCCAGAAGCTGAGGGCCAAGTAGTGAGCTGCAGGTTTTGTTTTACTTCCTTCACAAGGCTGGCTCCTTCTCTGCCTGCCTGCCCTGGGCAGTGGGGCACACGCAACCTCTGTCTCCCCAGAGGAGACTGCCTCCAGCCTGGGCCCAAGACTCAAGCCCTTCCCCGCTTGCATGCTGTGTTCCAATTCTGAATCACAGCTCTGTCTTCATTTGCATGATGACCATGGTTACTTCTGTTTATATTTTTAATCTGTCACGGGCATATGTCCAGAGCAGAGGATATACATCAAAGCGTGATCATATTTTGCCATCTTGACTAGTCCCCAAACCTGATTTAGAAAAAAAGTTTTCAAAGTTATGTGATGTTATCCTAACATTTGTCTATCACAACAGTGCAATTGCAGATCCTTGCAACCCCTGCTCCCATCTGTCTCTACGTGATCATTGAATTGAGGGTGACATTCTTTCAGCAAATCATATCATGATCCACCAGCTGAAAGATTAATTCAAGAAAGATGATTGGAAAGAGACATCTGAATAGTTTATCTGAGCCATAAGGCATGGACATCAGTGACAGGATTTAAATAGCTGAAATGAATTCTCTTTCGTTTTCTTGTCTCACCAAATTAGCATCAAAATGTTTTTACCAGTTTAGGTAAGGCGGTGTCAGAAAGTCTAACTGCTCTGCTGGTCATAAATTATCACTGTGCTCGTGTGCTGACTGAAAGAACATCTTCTGTTAATAGAATGCCTGGTTTGCATTTTGGAACAGGAATGATAATATGGCATTAATGTTGTTCTGGGATGTACCATACTCTGTCATTGTTTTTCAACAATTTGTCAGCAGTCTAAGTAAATAAAAGGTTGTGCCTTCTTTTTACTGAACTCTCTGTATTCATTACTTCATGGCTTTAGAATAACAATGGCAATCAAACTGGAATTGATATGTCCTTTACAATTAAGGTTGTATCTCCAAAAATGCCATGTTAGATTTTAGTCAGTGCTAGTTGTACTTTTCCAGTGTTCTGCAGAGTAAATATTAGCCTGTATCTCATCGTTGTCATTCTATCTGATTTTAAAGCATACCAGTAAAACAACCTCCTTCCAGATTAAAAAAATGACATTACAGAGTCTTCATGGGGCTTTCAGATTTACATCCACTTTAGCTTAATTAAAAAGATATGTGTTTAAAAGATGAAAAATGGTATAATGGTACTTGGGGATAGTTCTTCGTGGGTTTCACCAAATAATATCTGACATGTATGCTGAAATTCAAGTACTAAACTTCCAAGAGGTTTTCATGTTCTCATTTACACTATCCAGAGAAGAGGATGACAGCATTGATTTAAAATATTAAAATATCAAAGCTTTTCAGATGAAGTTTTCAGAGAGCTAGACACCTTCCCTCTGTCAGAGGCCACCAGCACTTGATACTTCAAGGAAACTCCATTTGAATTCCTAAAACAGGACATACATTCATTTTTTATATATTTTTACATTTTAAACATGAGATAAACATTAATATTTTTCCTTCAAAGCTTTCAAGACTATAAAATATAGTTGAATTCATCAGAATTCATAGAATGTATTCATAAATTCTTCAAAACTTTGAGTACTTTTATTTATACTTGAAGCCTCTTTAATATTAAAGTTTTTGCCAAGGGAAAGGAATCTCTCTATGCCTTTGAATAGCCAAAGAAAATAATCTGAATAAACAGAAACAATCAATCACCACACAGGTAAGCTTTGTTACTTTTAAAGCTTTACTTAAATGCCCAAATCAAGCCATTGTGAAGATGATGTTTGATCTTGGAATGCTCTCAGGAAGAGTAATTGTGAGTTTCAGAATGAAAGCAGGATCCCCAAGTCTTCCCAGCTCACGGGTATCTTGGACCCTAATCTGGATAGAGGCAGCTCCAACCCAAACAGGAAAATCCTGTCCTGTCATGACAAATTGAGAAAGAGCTGCCTCTGGTTGAGAGTTTCAGCTATTGATTAACTGTCTCCTGCCACTATTGATGTGTCTGTAGTTCTAGGGCATGTGACCCAAGGCCTCCGCCATGTGGAGTTGCACCAAGAGCCCCGAGACTTTAGGCTTCTCTTCCCGCCAGGCAATGTCTTAAAGTTGCTCCTAAAAGAGCTTCCCCACCATCTTGCTGAGGAGTCCGAGGGCTCTCCAGTGCTACATGGGTTGCTATTTTCTCTTCTGTGAAAAACAGAGAAAAATATAATTATAGGCAGGAACAATATCTCTCTAGCTTCAGGGAGAGAAGTTACTTTATGCTTGGAATGGGACTGTGTCAAGCTTTGTCATGGCACACTGCACCAGACAAGAGTCACTTGCTGTTTCTACAGGTTACATACTATTTCTATCTTGTAGTCTAGGGCCTCTCAAACTTGGCAGAAAAAAGAAAGCTCATGCCTTAGAGAGTATTAGGGTGTGGATGGCTGAAAGTCCCGTGTTTTGTTCAAGTCTTATGTACCTTCCAAACAATTATATACATTATGTATTTTATTCCAGAATATATCCAGTTTTATATTAATGGAATTACAGTGTTTCTTCTTACATTTGTGAACTACTACAGCCCTGTTGGAAAACAATTTGGCAATATCTAGTATATATATACCCTTTCACCTAGCAATCTTACTCCTAGGAATCTGTCTTTTAGAAACAAAAGCATCAGTACATAAAGATATATGCACAATGATATTTATGACCATATGTCATGGCAAAATTGGGATGAAATAAATGGTATTTAACAGGGGAGTGGTTGGATACATTATAAATCATGGAGATTCCACATCATGGAATGTCGTGCAGCCATTGAAGAAAATGAATTGGAACTCTGCCAGATGACTTGGAGGGATTTTTGTGAGCAAAGCAAAATGCAAGAAAGTATATTTAGGAGTGAATTTAAGAAACAATGACAGAATAACCCTATGTCTGTGTGTGTGTGTGTGTGTGTGTGTATATATATATATGTTTTGTAAGTAATGTTAGCATGAAGAGCTAAGTAGCTCACCAGGTTACCTGATGGAGAAGGGATGCAGGAGAGTAGGGGATGAGGGAAGCGGAAAGGAGGGAAGAGAGGAGAGGGGAGAAGAGGAAAGAGGAGAAGAGAACATCACATTACATAATCATATGAAATTAGATATGCATGTGTGATACATACATACAAATTTTAGGTAAACAACTTGTCTTCTTTCTTGTAAATTTGGAAGGCACGAGTTCATGCTAAGTGGCTTTGCATTCTCCCTACCTCATAACAACATGGCCCTGGGAACGGCTGTACATAGACAAGACAATATCCTTAGTGCAAGGATCTACCAGGTATAAGCCATGGCACTGCCGCCAGCTCCTAGCACACCTGCATTCTGGGGAGGTTCTGTTGGTTTTGCCATGATGTGAGCATGAATGGGCTTCTTGATTGAGGTGGGCTGTGATCATTTTAAAGGTTCCCTAGACTTTGGTACCTTGGTGCTGGGCTTGAATTCTGCCAGCTGCCTTGTCTTTTGTGCATTACCTGATTTGGCCTTGAGCATTTGGCAGTAGTTCCTGGTTGTTTCCACCTTTGGTAACTTGCTTTAATCTTATGTTG
>VBSM01003176.1:76864530-76900505 GCA_008086735.1 Cheirogaleus medius | reverse complement strand
TGATCCAATCTCAGCTTTTTAATCCTGTCTAAGAAGTTGTTATTTCCAGGGAAACATTTCTGCCATCATTTGGAAAGGGAGAGGTCAATCTACCATATCACCTGGAGATTGACAGGAGAAGAAGAAAAGCAGCTCCTTTGAATGCTATTGGAAGAAAAATAAAAAGAGGCATTTTAGTCACTCCCATTTCAGAAGGTTATTCTCATCTGGAAAGGACGTTTGAAGGGTTGAAATGCAATATCGCCACCGCCTTACCTCACATGGGAGAGAAGTAATAGGCAATTATTTTCGTAGGCGCTTCTCAAAAGAAAAGCTATGTAGGACTGGGCCAATACTCGTCAGAAAAAATGGGGAAGTGAGCAGTTATTCAGTGAATTTCAAACAGTGTCAGGAGCCAGTCATGATTCTTGCGCTGCAGTACGTAGATTGACTTTTCCGGAGTGAAAATAGCTTCCAGTCCCTCTTCCACTATAATGATAATATGCTTTTATATTTTTCAAAAGTTAAATAACATAGAAAACTATACAAAAGAGTTTATTTCAACTTTTCACTTTAAAAGCATCTATCGAGCACCTGCTATGTGTAGGCCGGGTGTCGGGGCCAGCAGGCGTCTGTAGGACACCGACAGGCGTGCCGTCTCTCGCCGCTGCCTGGAGATTGCACTGACGGCTCTTCCAGACGTGACTCCACATTAATAAATGCACACAGCCTTGTGAACAATTTTGTAGGGGCTTGTCTTTATCGTATGAGCAGTTCTGCAGCATAGCATGATCTGTCCAAAGGGTGATTCTTTACCCTGCATCACTCCCTTTAATGACTATATCATATTCAGTTGTATGATTCCACCATTATTTAGGTAAAACAATTTTCCATAGAAAAACATTTATATCGTTGCCAGGATTATTTAATTTTTATTTTATTTATTTAATGTTTTTTGCTATTTTTAAAATTAATATATTTTATTTTTTGAAACAGATTTAGGTTTACAGAAAAATGAGTGAAAGTACAGAGTTCTCATATACCCCTTCTCTCTGCCCCAGTTTGCCCTGTTTATAATGGGTAAAACATCTTGCAACAGGTGGTACATTTGTTGTAATTGATGAGGCAATATTGATAGATTATTGTTAACTAAAATTGATAGTTTACATGGGGTTCATTCTTTTTGTTGTACATTCTTTGGATTTGACAAATATACAATGACATGTATTCCACTATTACAGTCTCATAAAAAAGAGTTTCCCTCCCCTAAAATACCTCTGTGCTCCACCTGTTCATCCTTCCCTTCCTCCCCCACACCCAAACACTTGTCAACCACTGATATTTTTACTGTCTCCATATTTTTGCCTTTTTTAGTAGGTTATATAGTTGGAATCGTACAATATGTAGCCTTTTCAGATTGACTTCTTTCACTTAGACATATGCATTTAAGGTAACTTAATGGCTTTTTGTGGCTTGATAACTCATTTCTTTTTATTGCCAAATAATATCTCATGGTATAGATGGACCACAGTTTATCCATTCACCTAGTGAAGGACATCTTAGTTGCATCCAAGTTTGGGCATTATGAATAAAGCTGCTATAAACATTTGTGTGTGGTTTTTGTGTGGACCTAAGTTTTCAACTCATTTGGGTAAATACCAAGCAGTACAATTGCTGAATTGTGTGCTCAGTTTTGTAAGACTCTGCCATATTGTCTTCCAAAGAAGCTGTACCATTTTGCATTCCCACCAGCAACAAATGAGAGTTCCTGTGCTCCACATCCTCACTAGGATTTGGTGTTGTCAGTGTTTTGAATTTTCACCATTATAATGGGTGTATAGTGATATCTCATTGTTATTTTAATTTGCATTTCCCTGATGACATATGATGTTGAACAACTTTTTTATGTTTATTTGACATCTGTATTTTGCCTTTGGTGAGATGTCTGTTCCGATCTTTTGCCAATTTTTAATTGAGTAGTATGTTTTCTTATTGTTCAGTTTTAAGGAGTTTTTTTGGCATATTTTGGATACTAGTACTTTATGAGATGTGTTTTGCAAATATTTTCTCCCACACTGTAGCTTGTTTCATTCTATGAACATTGACTTTCACAGAACAGAAGTTTTTGATTTTAATGAAGGTCAACTTATCAATTTTTTCTTTCATAGAGTGTGTTTTTGGTGTTCTATCTAAAATAATCATTGTCAAACCCAAGGTCACCTAGATGTTATCTTTCCCCTATGTTATCTTCTAGGGGTTTTACAGTTTTGTGCTTTACGTTTAAGTGTATGAACCATTTTTAGTTATTTTTTGTGGATAGTGTAAGATCAATAGATTCATTTTTTTTTTTTTTTGCATATGGATGGCCCATTGTTCCAGCACCATTTATTGAAAAGACTATCCTTTGTCCAATGAATTGCCTTTACTCTTCTGTTAAAGATAAGTTGACTATATTTGTGTGAACCTATTTCTGTGCTCTTTATTCTGTTCCATTGATCTGTTTGTTTATCCTTCCTCCAGTACCACACTGTCTTGGTTACTGCAGCTTTGTAATAAGTTTCGAAGTCAGATAGTGGCAGTCCACTGACTTCCTTCTTCTCCAGTATTGCGCTGACTGTTCTGAATCTTTTGCCTTTCCACTTAAACTATAAAATCAGTTTGTCAATATCCACAAAATAGCTTGCTGGGATTTTGATTGGGATTTCATTAAAGCTATAGATCAAGTTAAGAACTGAAAATTTGACAATATTGAGTCCTTCTACTAATTCATGTTTATGAATTATGTCTCCATTTATTTATAACTTCTTTGATTTCTTTCATCAGAGTTTGTAGTTTTTTTCATATAGATCTCATAAATATTTTGTTTGATTTATACCTAAGTATTTTATTTTGGGGGTGGTAATACAAATGATAGTGTGTTTTTAATTTCACATTCAAATTGCTCATTGGTGATATATAAAAAGGCAGGACTTTTGTTTATTAACATTGTATCCTCCAACTTTGCCATGATTGCCTTAGTTTCAGGAGTTCTTTTGCTGATTCTTTGGGATTTTCTACATTGTCATCTGTGAACAAAGATCATTTTATTTCTTGCTTCCCAATCTGTATGCCTTTTATTTCTTTTTCCTTTCTTATTGCATTAGCTAGTACTTCTAGTGCAATGTTGAATAAAAGTAGTGAGAGTGGACATTTTTGCCTTGTTCCTGATCTTCCCAGGAAAGCATCTACTTTCTCACCACTAAGTATCATGTTAAGTGCAGGATTCTGTAAATGTTCTATGTAACTCAAGGAAGTTCTCCTCTATTTTTAGGTTGCTGAGAGTTTTATTTTTTTAATCATGAATAGGTGTTGGATTTTGTCAAGCGCTTTTTCTACGTGTATTGGTATGACCATATCATTTTTCTTCTTTTGCCTGTTGATGTGATAGATTACATGAATTGATTTTTGGATGTTGGGCCAGTCTTACATACTTTGAATAAATCCCATTTGATCATTGTGTTAGTTTGCTAGGGCAGCTGTAATAAAGTACCTCAAACTGGAAGACTTAAACAACAGAAATTTATGGTCTCATTCTTCTGGAGGCTAGAAGTCTAAGATCAAGGTGTCAGCAGGGTTGGATCCTTCTTAGGGCTCTCGGAGAGAATCTTTTCCATGCCTCTGTCTTAGCTTCTGGTGGTTTGTTGGCAACCATTGCTGTTCTTTGTTTTGTAGATGCATCACCCCACCTCTGCTTTTATCTTCACATGGTATTCTCCCTGTGTGCATGTCTGTGTCCAAATTTTACCTTTTTGTAAGGTCACCAATGATATTGCCTTAGGGGATCACCCTATTCCAGTATCAACTCATCTTAATAAAATACATCTGTAATGACCCTATTTCCAAATACAGTCACATTTTGAGATACTAGGGGTTAGGACTTTAATGTATGAATTTGAGAGGAGACACAATTAAACCCATACAGTTTTCCCTTTGCCCACCCCCATTCATGCCCTTGTCATATACAAAATGCATTCACTCCATCCCAACATCTACAAAAGTTTTAACCCATCTTGACATCAACCTTAAATCCAAATTATCATTTAAATATCATCTAAATGAGGTGTGAATGAGACTTGAGGTATGATTTATGCTGGGGCAGAACTCCTCTTCATGCTGAACTTGTGAAATCAGACAAGTTATCTGCCTCCAAAATACAGTGGTTGGGACAGGCCTCAGATAGACATTCTCACTCCGAAAGGGGGAAATTGGAAGGAAAAAAGGGATCATAGGTACCAAGCAAGTCTGAAACCCAGCAGGTACATGTCATTAAACTTTAAGGCTTGAGAATAATAACTTCTGGCTCAACACTCTGTCGTCTGGGCCCATGGGGGTGGTGGCCCCATGCTGCAGCCTTGAACAGCAGCCCTGCCCTCTGAAACCAAGGAGAAACTGGCCCTGAACTGCCTTTGGGATCATTCTTCTCCTTCTTGAAGGACAATACATGTTCGCAGGTGAATAACTCTCTCTGCCAGTTTCCTGCCTGTAGAATCCCAGAAGTCCAGCAGCCTTCCTCATGTCACCTCTTCTCTGTTCCCTTCAGTCCATGCAGGCAGTGTTTCTGCTGAGATGGATATACAGGTGGCATGCCTAATCTCTCCAACCACTGGCTGTCCAGTAACACCTTTGGTATTCTCTCTGGAGCATGCTGTCTCATTTTTTGCAATATGGATAGGCTGAACATTTTCCAAATCTTCAAGTTTTGGTTCCTTTTTGCTTAACAATTCCATCAATTTATCTTTCTCCTCTCACAATTTACTATAAACAGCAAAGAGAAACCAGGCCTCCCTTTCAACACTTTGTTTAGCAAACTCCTCAGCTAAATATCTGAGTTTATCACTTATAAGTTCTACTTTACCCAAGACGGTAGAACACACGTAAGCCGAGTTCTCTGCCACATTATAACAAGGATCACTTTTCCTCCAGTTTCCACTAACACATTCCTCATTTCCATCTGAGACCTACCAGAAACACCTTTAACATTCATATTTTTAGCCATAGTTGGTTAGACTCTCATGAAATAGTTTCTCCTGCAGTCAGGCCTTGTTAAGAAGAATCAAATGCTCTGTGCTTATTTTTGAATGACTATTCCCCTCTCCCCTTATCAGAAACATGAGAAGATTTTCTTTTATATTCCCTGTACAAACCTGGTAGGGCTCCTGGAGGTAAAATGCACAAAAGTGTGGGGTTCCTCCAAAGACCAGGTGCCCCTGGAGTTTTTAACTCTCAAAAGTATCTCCAGTAAGCCTCTAGTAACTTGTCAATTATTAATATAATTTAGCTTTTCCTATCGCTGCACTGGTTCCTGCAGAGATTTCTGCTTATGGGCTTCTGCTCCAACAAGCTGTGATTCTCTGTATCCACCTGTCTGTCTCCAATTTGGGGAGCAGCAATTTGCCCTGTGACCACAGTTTTCTGATGGATCTAAGAAAAGTTGTTGATTTCAAGTTTGTTCAGGTTTTTTCCTGTCATGTGGATGAGAGTGACAACTTCCAAGTTCCTTATGTGCTGGACTGGAAAATGAAGTCTCTGTTTAATTTTTGGTTTTCGATTTTTTGTGTGTTTTTTGTGTGGTTTTATTTGTGTATGTGCGCACTGATATGCACAATACAGTGATCTCGCATATCTGACTCGGTGCCCTTTACAGATTGACTTAAGTAGATCAAAGGTGATACAAAATGCTAATTTATGTGCTTGGCTAAATCCCCTTATGGTAAGGTCACTATACTCCAACCAGCGTGGATGAGCATAGTGACCATCCATATACTCTCACCAACACTATTGTCACATGTTTGTATATTTACCTATTGGATAAGCAGAAAATTATATCTTATAGTTTTACTTGCATTTATTTGATTAACCATGAGCCTTACTATCTTTTCACATTTATTGGCACCTTGTATTTTTTCTTTTATTAATTACTTGTGCATCTCTCGCATATTTCTCTATTGGGATGTTCATCTTTTTTTCTATTAATTTATAAGAAAATTTATTTTAGGGATAGTAAACCTTTGTGTATCTTATATTTTGTACATGTTTTTCTCGTAGGTATGTTTTTGTAGTTTTAACTTTATTTACAGTAGAGGTTTTATTATTAAGTTTTTTGCCTTTTGTAATAAAATGTATCCACCTTCAGCTTTAATTTCTGTTTAGTTATTTTTATATTGCCGAGAAAGATTTTCCCCATTCTTGGAATATTCAGTTGTTTGTTTTGATTTTGGCCTTGGTTTTTGACCACCCATATTTTCCTCTAGTCTTTAAAATATAAATCTTTGGCTCACCTGGAATTTATTTTGGTAGAAAGCCTGAAAATGGTGTCAAGCTTAATTTGTAGCCACATGGCCAGCCAGTCATATAAACACTGAGGAAAAGCTTCTTTTTTTAACAGATGTATAAAGCTGCCTCTGTCACCTGCTGGGGTCTCCTCTGCACCCTCCAATTTATGGATTTGTATGTTTCTCACTGTGTAATACCGTAGCATTTACTCTCTGGGGTACACCCCGCTCAATGACTCCTCTTCGTCTATCTCCTACACCCTGCTGCTCTCGCAGATTTAGTCTTCAAGATGGCCTTTGGAAATCACTGTTTCAAGGTCACCTCTCCGCAAAATAGGAGTTTCCACTTTCTTATTAGTCTCTTACATTTTCAGTTAGATTTATGTGTAAGTTTTTATTTATTGGGAAATAATTTGAACTGGCTCTTTTATATTCTTTTTTTAAACCAATTAAGCTATTGTTACTTACATTTTTACTGGTCATTTAATTGAATGCATATTGTTTATAATATTTTCAGAGGATTATTTTGGGACTTGCTAGGTATGTTAGTATATCATCTGTAAATAGTGGTCAATTTTTATCATTTCTAATATTTAAAACTTTCCTCTTAGTCTTTCGTTTTAGCTATCCTTCTTAAACATTAATAATATTAAATAATAGTGGAATTAAATGCTTTTATCTCATTTTGGGCTTTGCTGGGAATGCATCTAGTGTTGGTTAATCTTAATGGTTCAGCGGAAACCATTAAAGTATGTGATCTGAAATACATGTTTTGTTCATTTTAAAGAATTATCCCTATTCTGATTTTATTAAGTTTTATTTTCAATCAGGAATAAGTGTTGAATTTTGTCAAATGCATGTTTAAACCAATAATTGACAGACTTGTATGCCTTCTCCTTGACTTGTTGATAGGGTGAATTATTTAAATAGGCTTTCTAGTATTGTGTTATTTTTTCTGTGTTGAACTAGTTAATTTGCATACTAGTTCTTTCTAATTCACTCATGAAACCATTTTGGCGTGGAGCTTATTATAAATCAGTAACTGGCAACTTTCTCAATGATTTTCTTTTTATGCTTTTTGGGCCTTTTTAGGTGTTCCAGTTAATTTCTTTAACATTTTTCTACATTTAACTCAAGTTTCCTAATCCATTAGCATACGATTCTATCTGTCTTCCTTTCACTTTTATTTATTTATTTTTCTTTTTTGAGACAGAGTCTTGCTTTGTTGCACCAGCTAGACTACAGTGGCATCATCATAGCTCACTACAACCTCAAACTCCTGGGCTCAAGTGATCCTCCTGCCTCAGCCTCTCGAGTAGCTGGGACTACAGGCACGTGCCACTATGCCTGGCTAAGTTTTCTGTTCTTCATAGAGATGGGGTCTCGCTCTTGCTCAAGCTGGTCTCAAACTGCTAAGCTCAAGCGATCCTCCTGCCTCAGCCTCCCAGAGTGCTAGGATTACAGGCCTGAGCCACCGTGCCCCAGCCATGTCTTCCATTTTATATCCAATATTGTATATTAGCATTTTTTCAATCAATCTTTATTAGCTAGAGGTTTTTATGGAATATTGAGGTTGTTTTCTCAAAAAACTTTTCTAATTTATTAATCTACCATTTTTTCTTTTCCATAAGCTATTATTGTTTTTTTTTAATCTTTAAATTGGTCTTTTGGCTTATGGTGGGCATATTTCTGCACCTTTTACAGATTCTTCTGTTGAGTACTTGCTTAATTTCTCTCTTATTTAGCACAGAAGGTATATTTTACTCTGAATATGTTTTTGACTGTATTCTATAGGTTCTATTAAATAATTAAGGTGAGATTGGTACTATTTGATCAAATTATTTCTGGGAGTCTAAGGACAGAATTCTAACCTCAATAAATTACCTTTCTCACAAGGTCCCTGAGAACACAAGCCCCAGTACAACCTAGGCAAGAACCTAAAGGTGGGATGAACTGTACAGAACTGAGGTCCTCAGTACCCCGGCCACGGACCGGCACCAGTCCCTGGCCCATTAGGAACTAGGCTGCACAGCAGGAGGTGAGCAGTAGGTGAACGAAGCTTCGTATGTATTTGCAGCTGCTCCCATCACTTGAGCTCGGCCTCCTATCACTGCTTGCATCACCACCTGATCTCTGTCTCCTATCAGATCAGCGGCAGCATTAGATTCTCATAGGGGCTCTAACCGTACTGTAAACTGCGCATGCGAGGGATCTAGGTTGCGCCCTCCTTATGAGAATCTACTGCCTGATGATCTGAGGTGGAGCTGAGGCGGTGATGCTAGCGCCGGGGAGCGGCTGCAAATACAGATTATCACTAACAGAGAGGTCTGACTGCACAATAAATGTAATGCACTTGAATCATGCCAAAACCATCTACCCCCACCCTAGTCCATGGAAAAATTGTCTTACGTGAAACCAGTGCCTGGTGCCAAAATGGTTGGGGACTGCTGGTATAGAACACTAATTTTTCCTAGCCAGAAGAGGCTTAAATAGCTTCTGATTAAAGGCAATAGTGAGAACTGTCCTCTTTTACTCCTCTCAATAGGCAAACCCAAATCCAATACAATATTAGAAAAGTGTAGTACGTGGCCTCCAGCACTATGAGAAATGGAAACAAAGAAAGGTTTTGCTGAACAAGGAAGAGCACATTAGCACAGAATGTCTAGTGTCCAGCTGGTCTGGGCCACAGCAGGGTCTCCAATGGAGGAGGAGCAGAGGAGAGAGGAAACTAGATGCACCTGTCTTCCCCCCTGCAGGAACAGACGCTGTGCTTGTCACCCCAGCTTTCTGGAAGGGAGGTACAGAACAGTCAAACCTATGGATATGTTTTTAATATTGATCTCTAACAGATGTATCCCAATCAGAGTCTTGGAACGTAGCTAGTTGTATCAATTCTCATTGTCCACTGGAAGACTAGTAGAAAGGCAGAACGATAAACATGGAAAAAATAAAGTTATTCCTGGAGGCCAACCATCTTCATCCATACCCTTGGAGCTTATGTTATTTTCTATAGTTGTCATTTTATGCAACTGTACAGTTGTGGTTCTACTGTTGTGATGACTTCCTTGATCCAAGAGTTGTTTAGAAGACCATTTTAAAATTTCCAGTGGATCCGGCTTACTTCCATTTTAGGTATTTATGTCTAGTCATATAGAACTGTGATTGCTGGAGGTGATTTAAAAGTTTTTTTAGTATTTTGGAATTTATTGACTGTGGTCTTGAACTATGTGGTAGCTTTTTAGGGCAGTCCTGTGTGCTCTGGGCTATAGGAGTATCCTTATAGATGATTTTGTGTCTCTACCAGAGCCCATGGGGCTTTCCCTGGTTCTGATAATTTCTCAGTCTAGGTTTCCAGGGTCCCAGCATCTACCCCTCTTGGGCTAAGAGGGCTCCAGTTTCTTCAGATGAAAGCTTCTCCGTTGCTTCTCCAGGCTGAAGGAGGAATTCTCCAGGACCTGCCTGTCCCGATTTTAGTTGGCAACTCACTCCAGTTCCCTGTGGTCTGTGAGCTGGACTCGGTGTCCACAGGGCCGTCAGGACTGCAGGCATTAAGAGCACGCCCAGTGATTAATTTTGGCTTCGGTTCCTGTTCTGACTACTTCTGTGACTTTGATTTCTTCTTGAATTGTATACCTGGACATTTCCCTTTCTTGGCTTCAACCCAACTGCAAAATTGAAAATGATTTTTCTCAGAAATAGGCAAGGGAATATGAATATACATTTCTCCAAAGAAGACATACATACAAGCAACAGGTATGGAAATGTGTTCAACATCGCTAATCATCATGGAAATGCAAATCAAAACCACAACGAGATATCACCTTACATCCATTAGGATGGCTATTGTTAAAAAGACAAAAGATAAGTGTTGGTGAGAATGTGGGTAGGAAAAACCCTGTTCACTGTTGGTAGAAATGTAAATTAGTGCAGCCACTATGGAAAAGAGTATGGAGGTTCCTCAAAAAATTAGAAATATTAATATAATTACCATATGATCCAGCAATCCCACTACTAGGCATATATCCAAAGAAATTAAAATCAATATGTCAAAGGGATATCTGCACTCTTGTGTTCATTATAGCTTTGTTCACATTAGCCAAGATATGAAAACAGACTAACATCCATTGACAGATAAATGGATAAAGAAATTCAGCCTTAAAAAAGAAGGAAGTCCTGCCATTTGGGGCAACATGGATGAACCCGGATGACATTACACTATGTGAAATAATCCAGACACAAGAGACGAATACTGCATGATCTCATTTATATATGAAACCTATAAAAGTGAAACTCAGAAGCAGAGAGTAGAATGGTGATTGCCAGGGGGTGGGGGGAGTGGAAAATGGGGAGATGCTGGTCCAAGGGTACAAAATTTCAGTTATGC
The DNA here is from genome assembly GCA_008086735.1 of Cheirogaleus medius. Taxonomy (NCBI): domain Eukaryota; kingdom Metazoa; phylum Chordata; class Mammalia; order Primates; family Cheirogaleidae; genus Cheirogaleus; species Cheirogaleus medius. Next base: position 76,889,831 of record VBSM01003176.1, on the reverse strand, counting down.
AAGATGAATGAATTCTGGAGATCTAATGTACAGCATGGTGACTATAGTCAATAATAGTATATTGTGTACTTGAAATTTGCTGAAAGTAGATCTTAAGTGTTCTTACCACAAACACACACACACACAAGGTAACTATGTGAGGTGATGGATGTGTTAATTAGCTCGATTACAGTAATCATTTTATAATATGTGTGTGTATATATATCAAAACATTACATTGTATCCTATAAATGTATACAATTTTTATGTATCAATTATACCTCAGTAAAGCTGGAAGAAACAGAATGTAAACTCTATAAAGACAAACAAAATTCATTTTGTTCTATTTTATCCAGAATTTACACATGTGAGAAACAATGGGGCAGAGGTGAGGAGAGGGTCCCTGTGTTCCAGTTCCATCAGCACTGTTGCCTGGGAGTCAGGACTGACAGCGACACCAATACCATGATTAATGCTTCAGTTCCGGGCCTCAGTTTGTATGCAGTTATATGGCCTATATATAATATATCTCCTTCTTCTATTGATTCACTTCAATTAGATTCGGCAAATATTTATTGGAAATCTATTACAAGACAGTTGCTGTGTTGGGAGCTATGAGAGGTATGGTCTTGAGTACCAGCAATTCATGGTCTATTGAGGGGGCAGACAGGCAAAACTGTGATGTAAAGGAACTTTCAGGTGCATGTGTGTGTGGGAGGGCATTTCTGATAAACACTAGAAATGAAGGAGATGCAATAATGTGGGCTGTTTTAAATTTTATTCTGTCCATTAATGTTGCTTTTATTTTACCCTTACTGTCTCCTGTTGTATTCCCTTATTGTTTCCGTACTTGCCTTGCCCGGTAGAACAGACAGGGTACGCATTTTCTCTGACAGTGCTGGGGTGACCCAGGAGCCAGGACACTTGTTAGGTTCTGAGGGGTAGAACTCACCATTGTGGACAGAAGAGTCCAAGAAGTTCTCAAATTTGGGAGGCCTTATGGACTCTTTTAAAAAGCTCAAGGAACAAGAAAAGAAAACCCAGAGACCTATGGACCCTGTTCTCAGAAAAATACTCATCCTTTTTGCACACAGAAGACCTGCTGCAGACCTCCTAGGGTGGGGAACTGCTGGAGTCAGTGCAAGATAAAACCTGTTCAGGTTTTCGTTGCAAGTCCTTCTGCAAAGAGAAACAATTTTGTTTCAACCACATAATCAATAAACAGACACACAGACACGGTGAGAATTGCAGTTAACGTGGCCACTGTTTCATCAGGATATATTTTAGCATTCCTAGAACTGTCTAAATACGGTCACAGGCATTATTACTAGCAAACTATGGAGGTATTTATAAATTCAATTCCCACATGGGTAGAATAGGGCAACAGCTCTGGCCTAATTAGCCATCTTTCTCAACTGTAAGAATTCCAGCGTATAAAACCCCAGCTACCAGATGTGAGGCTGCAGAAGCCATCTGCAAATTTAATGCTATTGTAACGATGATGGAAAGACTCAATGTGATATCGAATATCTGATCTTTGTTTACAAAGTCAAGTATGTTTGCTCCTATCTTTGCTATTTTCCAATTGCTTTTGCACTACGAGAATCATAATTACAATGTTAGCAAATAACTTTTGTCAGTGTAAGGTAAAAATATAAATAAAATATTAATTTTTCTTTAATTGGATTCTCAATATACTATAAAAATTTCAGTGCCTTATCACTGGTAGGTGATTTGGTTCTGGGTAATCACGTATGATTAAAATTTCCAAGTGGTGGGACTGTGGTTGTGGGAGGAACATTCTTAGCAAATAAATGTACCTTTTACCTTTCTTAGGATTTTATTTATGAAGAGTATCTTTAATAAACTGCATTTTAAAATCTCAAATCTATCCCTTTACTTTTGATTTTACTTTCTTTTGTAAAAGTCAATAAGTATAACAGTTTTATGGAAACTTTATACATAAAATCCAACCTTATAAAAATCATAATTCTTCTAAATTACCAAAGGTGCCTTATTTCCCCTTTCTCTGCTCTTATCAGCTTCTTTAATGACATTGCATACTTATTTTTATACTATTAATTATTGACAAAGAAGAGAAGAAAAAGTTAAAATATATTTTACATTTAATATAAATCAAATAAAGGTTGCCCTGATGTGAAATTATGAAAAGGGGAGGATGCTTCAACAGAGTTAAATGAGCCCCAGACCTGGGGTAGAGTGTTTACAGGTTGTTTCCAGATCTGGGCTTGCTTTTCTCTACAACCTTGAGCAAACCACTTAACTCCGTCGGTTTCTCTTTTCTTATCTGTAAAATTGACTGAATAATTCTATGAAGACTTTAAATGAAAATCAAATACCTAGCACAATATATCACTCCTACACCCTACAAATACACCCCTTAATCTTAGTAATGGTCTCGTTTGTAAAGATGTATTCATTTGTTCTTTACTTGGGGATTGCCTTTTCACGTTGATGGGACAGGGGCACACACGCCCAGGATCTAGTACAGTGTCTAGCACACTCTAGCTGACTCTCCCATCCTTCTCAGGTCACATCCCCTCAGAAGCCTTTTCTGATCTGCTGCCCTCCCCCACGGTAGAATTGACATTTCAGTCTCTCCTCAGGCCTCCATCTACCCAGTAAAGATTTCTCAAAAAGTGCATGTTACATTTGATTGCATTCATTTTGCTTAAGTCTCTTTCTTCTTGCAAGCCATCAAGCGTCTTTCAGGCAAGGAGCCTGTCTTTTCCATCTTTACATCCCCACCACCTTGGATGGTGCCTAGTCTGTAGTAGATGCTTCATTTTAAGTGAATGAAAAACATTAAAATTGTGGAGGTTGGGCTAGCACAGTAGGTGAATTGATTTATGCTCTGGCACCCTGTCCTGTTAACTACAGAGCCTAGACTACTGGTGGGTTGGCAGGGGAGCGGTTGCTCTGAGAGGTGTCCTGTAGTTAAGGTTACTGTCCATGCCGCCTTGCCTGCCACAGTCCCATTTCATGCCTGCTCACCCTGGTGTCCTGTTCTGTTCACCCCAGATATGCATTATTCTGATATTTAGGAAATAATTTTATATTTGATATTAGTTTTTGACCAGGCGCAGTGGCTAGTACCTGTAGTCCTAGCACTTTGGGAGGCAGAGGCAGGAGGATCACTTGAGCGTAAGAGTTTGAGGTTCCGGTGAGCTATGATCGTACCACTGCACTCTAGCCTGGGCAAGAGCCAACAGCCTGGGCAGAGCCTCTGTCTCTAAAAAAAACCAAAGTCATTTTTAATAGAGCTATAATCATTTATTTTATATATATAATTTTAATGGCTTTATTAGGTATGTTTGTAAATTTATTGAGTGGTTCAACTATCATCATACCCAGTTTTAGAACATTTTCATTATCTCAGTAAGAGCCCATATGTGCATTTATAGTTAATCCCTGTTCCTGTCCCCAGCCAGTAATCTATTCTCTATAAATTTGTCTTTTCTGGAAAACTGATATAAGTGGAACCATGCAATATATGGTCTCTTTTGTCTGGCTTCTTTCACTAAGCATCATATTTCTATTCATAGAGGTCAGTCTGTGTGTAGCATGTACCAGCAGTGCATTCCTTTTTATCGCTGAGTAGTATTCCAATTTATGGATATACCACATTTTATCTATCCAGCTAATAGAACTATGCTATAACTTAAAACCAATTATTTTATAATAAACATCTCAAGAACACTACATAATTTTATTATTTTAGTGCCCCCCTCTAAATTATCTGTTTGGGTGATATCATAACCTGTCCACAGGTGGTTTCCAGTGTAGAAACCCTTAGGAAGCTCGATTGGCTTGATTTCTATTCATAGCAACATTTATAGAGTACCTTTGTGCTAGATCCTCAAGATGAAAAATAAATAAGATATCATCCTGCCTTTGAGGAACTTACAGCCTAATACTCACAGCTAACGTTGTTGAGTGCCTACTATTGCCAGTATGGTTCTAAGTGCATCACCTGTGTCATCTCATTAAATCCTCCCCATAACGTAGGAGGAGGATCGAGTCATTATCATCAGTATGTCGTCAGCATGTTAAAGCAGGTAAAATCACCTGGGAGAGTGTGTAGTTTGAGAAAAGCTGAAGTTGGACCTTGGGGAGTGCCAGTATATACGGGAGAGCTGGAGAAAAGCGAGTCCACCCCAGGAAGAGTCGTTGTCACATGCTGGGGTTTTGCAAAGGAGGGGCTCAGTAAGGACGGAATGGTGGATTCTGAAGGCCCTACTGGTGGAATAGTTCAGGTTTTCAACCATGGAGTCCAGATAAGTAGAGAAGCAAGTGAGGGCAGAGGAGGATGCTTAGGAGGAAATGAAGGGTGTGGAGACTGAATCTGGCAGGATGGAGCCTGTACTGGGCATTTGCCATTGGAATGTTGGGAATGTAGGCGTCTAATAGGCATCAGCTCCGAAGCGCAGTGCTGGACTAAGGTTATGGCTGAACGAGGTAGATTAGATGTAAAAGTCAGTGAATGGAAGATGTAAAGGAACTATTAGCCTAGAGTATTGGAAGTATCATACATTTGGAGATTGAAAACATCCTGTTAAGGGCACAGTTGGAGGTGTTAAAAGATGAGCCGGATGCCAATGTTTTTGGTGAATAAGAGGGAGCAATCATGGGGATGCATCAGGATTACCGGGACAAAGAGAGGTAGGTGCTTGGCCATGAACCTCCAAGGAGGGGAGAATTGTACAGGAAGGTGGTAGCTCATTAATGTTTTGGATTGCAATGAGGAGAGCAGAGATGGTGGAACTTCCAGCTCAGCTCTACAGTATTTGGACCAGAGAACAGTAAGCATCTTCCAGGGCAGAAGGCTGCAGGGACAAAGGAATCCTGGGAAGTGGTCAGTTTGGGAAAGGCAAGAAACCTGAGGCATGTTCTAGGCAGAGGCTGGTGTGGGAGGACGGTGTTTCTCAAAGTCTGGCACTGAGTAAACGGCAGTTACGTTAGATACAGGGACACTTGGCGTGAGAACTTGACTCCTACTGTCCTTCCACCTTTGTAATCTGTCAAGGAGAAAGTCTTTGTTTAGGCTGCCATTTTTAAAGGACCCCTTAATACTTGTTAATCTTGCTTTTCAGCAAAGAGAGAGTGGGCCTCAGGCAGAGCGCTGGGTTTTAATATGGTCTTGTTAGCATTTCTCTTATTTTTATAGTTACCTTGTATTCATGGAAAATGGACCTGGTGTGTTTATGTCATGATATAAAACCCTTTACAAAAATGGCATTTAAGTGTTATATGAAAGGAGAGAAACACTCCCCTTGACAAAAATGGCTTTTAAGTTTTTTTTAAAAAAAGTGAGTTTATTTATGAAATATTTAGTAAATAACAGCAGAGGTGGCAAAAATAGCCAAAGTGGTATGGGAATGACTGAGGTTTTGGAAGTTTGGACACAGAGTGTGATTCAGGAAGGACAAGATGCAAGGGAAAGATGTGGACGGGTAGGAAGCAGTGGCCAGCAAGAGCAGTAGGGAAGGAGAACTATGACCTGCCTGCCGTAGGAGTTAGGCCTAGACCATCCGCATCTTCCACGGTTCCCCAAAGGCGTATCCAGAACCGGAAGAGGCCCCTGGAGCTCCCGCAGCCGCCCAGCAGGGAACTGGGAGACCAGGCAGAAAGCCGGCTGGGCGGTGAGAATTTCGTGTGCTCGTTAATGAAGGCTCTTAACGAAGTCACAGAGAGAACCACAGACCTATCTAGGGGAACCCAAGCAGCACTTGCTATGGCTCCTTCCCTCCCAGCACTCACTGGGTTAGGAACAGGTCTCTGAGTGAGTGTGGCTGGGGGTCCTTGGCTTCAAAAGCAATGAAATCAAGCAAAGGCAATATGGAGAGGTGTTTACAGACATGGATAAGGAAAAACAGGTGGCGAAGAATACTCAAACAGTGAAAAAGAAGGAAAAAAAATGTTCAAGTTGGAACATTTTGGTTATGTTGCATGACACTGGCTCTTGTAGTTCTGCTGTGACCAGGAAACGTTTCATTCTGTCACCAACATCCCAAGGAGCATGGTTGTATGGTTTGGAATGGGAAAATTTATGATCTTCATTATCAGCATGCCTTCATAATGGCCTCAGAATGGTGCTATTGATTACAGCCATTCAGAACAGTACGCTTCTTGCTTACTTGACAAATGAAGAGCTGCCTCATTGTCTTAGTCCGCCTTTGGAAATAGTGCAAGCATTTCATCTCTCTTGCACGGCTGAATTCGCCACCCTAGGTCATCTTGGGGCATCTTGCATGAGCTCCGCTTCCCAGTGAAGTACTAACCACAGAGGAAGAGAACAAAGTCAAAGTCAGAGCCTCACTTTGTTCCCTCTCTAGTTTTCACAGAGAAGAAAGAATGATTTTGATTTGAGTCTTTCAGAAGTTTTGGTTAAAATATGTCTTCTCAATTTGAAAATATTGATCAGCATTGTCATCTCTAGTCTCTACTTAATATACACTGCTTTACAAATTTAATATGATATGTTAGAAAATTTCTTAGTTAAGTACCAAGAATTTCTATTTTTTTTATTGCCCATAAATTCCAATTTATTAATAACACCAACCTGTGGAAAAAATAATCTTCAGTACTCAGAAGTTGTGCAATCCCAATAGATCTGAGTGAACCATCTGTATTGACCAGACTTGTAAACACAGAAGCAGTCCTGGTCATGCTGTTGAGAACAAGTGTCACCCAGGGGGTTTGTTGTCATCAGACACTCAGTCCTTGTTCTCTTGAACCACATGAAATGCTCTCTCATTTCATTGACAATTCATAGCACAGAAAAAAAAGAAAGTGAGTAGATGGTGGTTTACAATTTAAAGCTATGAGTGCAGCCATGGTGAACACTGTTGAGTGAATACAAGATCTTCTGGCCAAGTTAGTATGAGCAACATCATTTAGCATACGATTAACAGCACAAGCTTTGGGATCAAAAACTCAGAGTTCACATGCAAGCTCTATACTTATTCAGGAGAGCCTGTTTGTATCACCCAGGCTTAAGCGTTCTCAGCTGTGAAATTGGGACAATAATAATAATGCCTGCCATCTGCTGTGGTTGTGAGGTTTTATGTTGGTTTTTTATTGTGGTGAAATATTAACAAACATCACACAAAACTTACCATTTTAACCATTTTTAAGTGTTCAGTTCACTGGCATTAAGTACATTCATGTTCTTGTGCAACCATCACCATCAACTATCTCCAGACATTTTTATCTTCCCAAATAGAAACTCTATCCCTGTTAAATGACAACTCCTCCCAGCCCCTGGCAACCCTTGTTCTGCTTTCACGAAGTTGCCTACTCTGAGTACCTCATATGAAATGGAATCCTACAGTATTTGTCCTCTTGTGGCTGGCTTATTTCACTTAGCATGATGTCTTCAAGATTCATCTATATTGTAGCATATGTCAGAATTTGATTCCTTTTTAAGGCTGAATAATATTCCATTGCATGTCTATGCTATGCTTTGTTTACCCATTCATCTGCCTGTGGACACTTGGGTTGTTTTTACCTTTGGGCTATTGTGACTAATGCTGCTATGAACGGGTCTATGAATATCTATTCAAGTCCCTGCTTTCAGTTCTTTGGGGGATGTACCTAGGAGTGGAATTGCTAAATCATATGGTAATTCTATGTTTAATTTTTTTAAGGAGCCCACCATGTTGTTTTGAGTTTTAAACGAGAAATTAGAGCAGAGCACTTGGAATCCTTTTGAATTTTGCACTTCAAACTTGGCATAGAAATAAAACTGATTTGCCCTCCAGCCTCTAGGGTCTCTTCTCTTTCCAAACTAACTGTACAGGTATAATAATCCCCTTTCTACAAATTGATGGAGAGGTACTTCCAAGGAATGGCTTCTAGTTAGACCATGAAATACTTGTTCCCATGGACTCATTATATTTTCTGGCTGAATTATCAAACTAGGCCTTAGTTCACACATAATGTAACCAAATGATAATAACATATATACCCATAAGCCTTTGGGACTCATGCTGAGCCTTTTGTATAGCAGGGCTAAATGTCACCTGGCCACCGTGAGTAAGGAAATGCTGCAGGGATTGCATGTTTATAAAAGGTGGGTGGCAGAAGCAGTCATGTTGGTTTTAGGTGTTGTTAGAGAACTTCTTGCAACATCTAGAATTTTTGGCTCTAAAGCAGCTGGAACATTCTCCAGGAGGGTAACCTAGTGAGAGAATTGGATGTTTACACTAAAGGTGTCTCTTTGGGACTTCCCTGTCATTAACACCTTTGTATTTTTGATCTTTTTGTCTTTCTTCTGAGAGCTTCATTCTTTCTGGTCCCTTTCTCTTCTCCCTTCGACAATCACACCCCCCAGTGGATTTAAATGCCATCTCTACCTGCTGCTCACTCCCAGTTTTCCACCTCCAGCCCACTGTCTCTCCTGAGCACCTTCATTTATTTGACACATTTTATTGTGTTCTCGCTATGTGCCAGGCACTGCTCTAGAGTCTAGGGAGGTAGCAGTGAGCAAAGCCAGCGTGGTCCCTGCACTTGCGCACTGATGTGACAGTGGAGGTTGCAGACAGTGTGGGAGGTTTGGTCGGGAGGCTTCCCTGAGAGAGGAACAGGCGAGTCTCAGCATCGCTGCCTGGGGGACACCAGGCCTCTGAGACCCAGTTTGCCCAAAGCCAAATGCATGACCTGCCCTTTCCCCTGCAGTCTGTCCTACTCTAGAATATCCTTAGTAAGTGGTACTGCCGTCCTCCAGGTGGTTTAAGGCCAACACCTGGGAGCATCTGCAAGAACGTTCTCCTCCACCTCATCCAAGAAGTCACCAGTTCCACCTACAGAGTATCTCCTGAATCTGCCCTCTGTCCCTGCTATTGTCAGCATCTCCTCATGCCTGGGTGAGCTATCTCCATCACCACTCCTGCTGCCTTCACACTGCAGCCGGAATAAAGATGCACATCAAACCATGATGCTGCCCTGCTAGGACCTTGTAGTGGCCTCTCACAGTTCCTAGGTCAGAAGCCAAACGTGTTGCCATCGTGCCCAGGCCCTGCCTGGCTCAGGCCCTCCTTACCAGATTCAGAGTCATCCAGCATCCCTTTCCGCACCACCCCCTGCCCCCGAAACCCGAGCGCACCACCCTGCAGACCCCTCGGCAGTTCATCCTTCCTTCCCAGTGCCGCGCCTGGGCATGTGCCGTTCCATCGTCCTGCACACTGCCCGCCCCATCTACCTAGCTAACCTCATCCTCCGCTGGCAGTGTAAATGTGACTTCTTTGAAGAGTCTTTCCTTAACCCCAGGTTAGGTTAGAACCTATCGTTTTTGTTTCTCAAAGTCTTTTGTATTTTTCTTTGTAGGCTTTCTCACATTCATTCATCTATTCTGCAGATATTTACCAAATGTGTTCTATGAGCCAGGCAGAGTTCTAGGGGCTCGTGATACATCAATGAACAAAATAGACAAAATAGACATCCTTACAGGAGGAGGCCAAATAAATAAATAAATAAGCAAAACGAGCCCAAAAATGACATAGTATGTTAGAAAGTGAGATGGGGTCTGGAAAAGAAATAAAGCAAGGTAGGGGAGTTGAGCAATGAAGAGGATGAGGGGCTAGGTTGCCAACTGTGGCCAACTGTGAACAATTTTAAGCAGGGATCCTCAAACTTTTTAAACAGGGGGCCAGTTCACTGTCCCTCAGACCGTCGGAGGGCCATTGGAGAGTGCGGCGCACATTCCACACATGTGCAATGTGAGCCCCGGACGAGTCGGCTGCTAAGCATGACAGGCAGCGGCGGCAAAAACACCTGGCGGGCCGCATGTGGCCCACAGGCCGTAGTTTGAGGATGCCTGATTTTAAGTGTTATTATCTGTGTAATGTCTTCCTCCTGAAATGCTCAGCTTCGCTGGGGCGTACGTTCTGTGGTCTTCCTTAGGCACAGAGGAGGTTCTATTGAATGAGATGCATGAATGAATGACTAAATAAATGAGGCAATGAACAAACAAGCACACGCGGAGACAGAGGCAGAAAGGCCTGGACCTGGGCCCAGGCTGTGAGATGGGATGGGAGGGTGGATTTAAGAAATATTTTATACAGGAGCAGGCACTCATATTGGGCAATCCAGCTGACCTGGTGGACCTTGGTACAGTACGGACTGAGCTGTACCAACACTGAGGTTTCTGACTTGGAAGACACGTGGCTGTGGCTGCCGCCCTGGGGAAGCCAGACACGTCGAAAGCACTTAGCCTTCTCTGCATGTGATTGGCACAGGCAGTGGGATTTTCATTCTCAAAAGATACCATGAACGAAGCATTTTCCAATCCCATCTTGGGTTAAAAGTAAGTTCCTCTCTTGTCTCCTAAACCTCCAATTCATTTAGCTTTCTCTGTTTGCACCAGTGGTTCTTCACTTGTGACAAGAAATTGAGGAGCCCTTCACAGAAATATGAAAACACTGCCAGCTCAGATTACCTCTACCTCGCCTCATCCTGCAGTTTTTCAACTTTTTATACTCTTGATCCAGAAATATGCAACTGCCGTCCACACTAGTAATCCAACTACATAGCCATGGAGCGCCTGCTTCCTTGCTTTCACTCTTCCCCCATCCCACAGTTGTAAAATTATAGTGCCGATGCCATCACTTTTTAAAAATCTGGTTCCCTGAGTTGCTTACTTGAATTAAATGTGCCCTGTGATTCTTTTCCTGAAAGATGCCAAGTTGTGAGTATCCTGTAGCTTACAAGCAAAACGATTTTCCCTACAGTGCACATGTGCATCAGCGATAAGTAGCTCCCGGGTGAGTTTTTGCCGAATGCAGCCCCTGTAATGGCACCACACCTAGCTAGGTGCAGATGGAAGCAGAACTGGCCAAGGGAGCTGAGCAGGGCAGAGACAGAAGGGTCCAGACAGGACTATGGTAAGAAAGGAGACTTGATAAGCCTTGGCCTTGTTTTTGAGATTAATCATGGGGCTTTTCCATTTCAGACAAGATTAAGTGAGGATTTCCTCCCCTGTTAGATGAATTTCTGTTGGGATTGCTTGCGGGCCCCTCTGGGCCATCTGTCATTCTGTCATCCTCAAACCGAAATTTTGACTATTTACACGGAAAACTAAAGGACTCACCCATATGAAATATTGGTTCTGAATTCCCCTTGGCTCATTAGTGGCATTGTTCCATGGTGGTTTTACAATTGTCTGGAAAATAAAATCAAAGACTAAGTGACACTATAACTAACATACCAAATTAAAAACATCTCTAAGGACCAAATTTTAAAATCCTAGGATTTACCCATTGGAATTCAAATGCACTTTAATCTTGCATATTGAGTGGAAGACGATAGGAGAGCATAGTTCTGTGGTTTGCAACCTCTTGACTGTGGGGTGGGGCTGTCTCTTGGGGGTGTGTGTGTCTGTGTGTGTGTTGGGGATGGGGAGTCTGGAGGGTCATGGAGCTCCAGGTGGGAGCACAGTGTGATATGTAGAAGGTGAATCCAGAGCTGACTGGCCCAGCCACTGGGTAGTCAGGGTTCAGGAGCAGCCTTCAGTTTCTGGGGAAGGCTGCATTGAATTGTAGAAATCTCTCCAGCTTTGGAGTCAGACAGACTTGAATTTGAAGCCTGACCCTGCACTTGCTGCCTTTATGATCTGGCCAGGTTCAAATGACTCAGCCTTAATTTCTGCTTTTATAAAATGTGCAGAAGATTTCACAGATTAAATGATTTCATCTCTGTAGGTGCCTAATGAAAGTATTTGACAGGCATCAGGCCATGGTCAGTGTTAATTCCTATTTCCTCCAGGCCTGGGCAGCAGAACAGTATGACAGGGACCACCTCATCCTAAAAGGGAACTGTAATATTAGCATAATATGAAGACAATAAACCAGAAATACAAATTAGGGATTCCAGTGTGAAGCAGTGGTATAGAGCTTATCCAAATGGTGGTTGGGGCAGTGAACCAAGGGGGAGCCAGTGCCCAGCATGGCTTATACGTGTGTCCACACATGGAGACTTGGGGAGCAGGAATCTGGTGGTCCCACAGGGACACTTGTCCTGGGCTTCCTTATCAGGGAGGCACAGTGGTCAAAACCGGGGCAGTGGAGTGGGCCTTGGTGTCAGCCCTGCAGGGTAAACTTTGGAAGACTGAGCTCAGGACAGGAGGGGACACAGGGAGGGGCATGGGCTGAGCCCCAGCAGAGGGATGAGGGCAATGCCTCTTACTGTCATCATTGTAGTGTCATGTCCTAAATCTCTGTAGGGTCTACACATGTATATGGCTCTGAGAATAACTGTGAACAGGAGAGACTAGTATTTCTTTGGCTAAAAACAGAAAAGAAAAGAAGCAGAACCCTTAATTCCAGTGTTTCAAAATGTTTGACGCTGCAGAAACAAGCAGCGTCTCTACTACTGAGGGACAATTAAGTTGCTTATCATTGCTGTGGTTTGCTCTTAATTGATCCTAAACCAGCTTTATCTGCTTGGAAATGAACTTTCCTCATACCTCATTCAGGACTTTACCACCACTTGGAGTTGCTCCAAATCAAGGCTCATTAGCATATCTCAGCCCATTAAAGACTTATCCAAGCAGGCATTGTCAGCCCAGCAATGGCTTGTCACCAATAATATTGACCCCTCTCACCTGCTTCCAAACAGTCCTGTCTGAGGCCGCCTTCTTCTGGACTGGCCTGTTGCAAAGCAGTTGATGTACCCCACATACTCTACTATAGCTGCCTCCCAGCTGTATCTCCCTGCCCCAGGACCCTCCTTTGCTTGGGACCCTTCCTTTGTCTCATCCACCCACGGAACCAGGTTCTTGTTCTTTCCTTGCCTCCAGTCTTGCCCTACTCTAACCCATTTTCCCACCACAGAGCCTTGGTGATCTTTCCAAAATGTACACATGACCATGTCAGCCCTTTTTGGAAACCATTCAGTGGCTTTGTCTTGGCTTCAGGATGAAGTCCAGGCTCCTTAATGCTGCCATGTGGCAAGGGCAAATGCCTTATCCTGTGTGTGCAGAGGACTTCAGTACAGCAGGGCACAATGTCGTCACCACTGCCTGCAGCTTTGCCAGAGCAGTTTCCTGTGGTCGTGATGCCTGGGCTGGGTTTTGCAGAGCGAAGCAGAGCCCGCCTGGCAGGAGGAGAACGAGAAAGGCGTTCCCGATGGAGTGAACCACATCTCTAAGGCAACGCAGGGGACAGCAGCGTGGCATATTTGCAGCGTGATAAACAGGCAGTGAAGGAGGGAATGCCTGTCTCTGATCTTCTAAGGAGTGTGGGTTTTATTTTGTACGAGATGGGGAATCATTGCAAGGCTGTCAGCTGGGAATGATTCGTTTTGTATTTTAGAAGGAGGAGGTTGGCAAAGAGGCTGGCAGAAGGACGATAACATTCACAGAATAGCTACTACATGTCAGGAACTCTGCTAGATGTTTTATCTAGGTTATTTCTTTTCATTTTCACCAGAGGAGAAGGAAACTTAGATTCAAAAAGATTCTGAAATTTTTGAGACCATCTAGCATAAATGTGGTAGATCTGTGTGCTCTCCACCAGGGTAGAAGGCTCCCGTGGTCGGGGCAGCCTCAGGAGTCCGTGGGCTGGGGCCCTGTGGGCTTAGGAGCTCACATTCCCTCCCCTCTCCCTCACCCCTCTCTCTGCCCAGGTACCCTCTCCTGAGGCCACCTGCACTCAGCACTAGGCTGGACCAGCACTGGTAACATCTACTGGTTGATGGATGTACTAGCAGTCTGTAGATTTCTAGTGCCACCTAATCAATTACTACAAACGTAGCCACTTAATTTACTAGCTCGCATACAGCAGAACCGAGTTCTCAGCTCAGGGTCTCAAAGGCTGAAATGAAGGCACTGAATGGAGTTCTCTCCAGGCTCTGGGGCAGAATCCACTTCCCAGCTTGTTCGGATCTCAGCAGCATTGACTTCCTTGCAATTGTAGGACTGAGGCCCCTTTGCTAGCCCGCTGTCAGCGGGGACTGCTCTCAGCAGCTAGAGGCCGCCCACGTTCCTGGCTGTGTGGTGCCCTTACCTGTAAGCCGGCAACAGTGTGTGAATCCTTCTTGTGCTTTGAATCTCTGACTTCTTTTCTGCCTTCGGCGGAAAAAAAATTCTGTGCTTTTAAAGGGCTCATGCAATTAGGACAGGCCCGCCCAGATCATCTCCCAGGTCCCATTAGCAAAGTCAACTGTGCAACAGAACATAACTTAACACGGGAGTCAGATCTGTCACGTGCACAGTGAAGAGGATTATGCAGGGTGTATCACCAGGGGCACAGCTCTCGCGAGACATCTCAGCATCCTGCCTACCATACATGCCTTGATTGCATGTGTGTTCAGAATTTGCCATTATTTAAAATAAACATTTCCCTCTTGGAGAAGCCCAGGTTTTTGTCCTATCTGTTGCCTAACTTTCACCAGGGATGTACTTAGGGAAGAAGATCTTAGCAGATGTTGCATTTCATAAATATTTTAGGAAACAATTTATTCCTCTTCTGCTAAAGCCTGAGGGCTGCAGACTGGCCCACTCTTTCCTTTCTGTGCACACAGCCTTCGGATCGGACCATTCAGGGTGGGAAACAGAGAAGGTTCTGGTTAGTACCTCCCAAATCTACCTGGCCCAAAGCGACTGCCACTTAGTCAAGGCGAAGCCTTCTCAGAACCTGTGCCCTGCAGGCATGTGTTCAGACTAATGGAGAATCCAGGTTCTGCTCTTGATTAACATGCTTCAGTTTATAAACCATAGGTTATGAGTTTTAAGCTCTATGAATAAAAGATATTTTATACTTATTTCCCATTTACAAACATTCTTCAATTGTATGGGTTTTTTTTAACAACAAAAAAAAACAGAAGTGAAGGAGGAGCTATTAGCTGACCATTGTTCAGGTTGGGGGCTGAAAGCAGAGACAAGGCAGGGCTGTCCACCATCTGTCCACCATCACGCTTCCCATGCGGATGGTGGGACGCCCTGCCCTGCAGAAAAGTGGGGTGACCTGATTGGCACCCACACAATTAGCCAGCACAAGACATTGCCTTTGTTGGAGGACCTCAAGAAAAGAGCAGCCGAAGAGGGAGAAAAGTATGCAGAAGGATCAAAGTTCACCAGGGGTCAAGCTTAGTACCAGAGTCATAAAATTCAGAAGCCAAGAGACCACTTGTGTTCACGGCTTTAGGCTTCCTGTTGAGGCTGCCGGCATCTTCCTTGGGGAATCTCCCCACGGAAAAGGATACACTTAGCCTTTTCTTAGATCTCACAAAATTTGGAAGCTTTGAAAGGATTGTAAAGTTTATTTATTAGACTGTTTATGTTAATTTGCAAAAATAGTTTTCACACTGTTTGCTTGAGTGATTTTATGATAGATTTTTAAATATTTGCGATTTTATTTTGCACGGATGATGGCTGGGACAGCAGGCACCAGTCGTAGCTTTACCGAGAAAAGTGAGTAAAAAATAGGTTTTTTAAGTTTTGAAATTTTATATTAGAGAAGACTTTCAAGGAAAGGACAGTGTTCATACACTTTCAGAGGCCAGGAGAGGGGAGCCTCCCATTTCTTCAGTGCCTGTCACATATCACAAACCCCATACGTGATGTTTTGATTCCCGACAGTGCTTGCTCTTCTGATGTTACAAATGTGGACGAAGGTGAGGACAAGTTAATGACTGTCCCAGAGTCGCCGTGTCCTCGGTGCTGTGGCGGCAGCTACCCCAGGGCAGGGTGACCACGATCCCCTTACATCAGAGCCAACAGCCAGGAAAGCATGGCCGGAGCAGAGCAAAGGAGAACTCACGCTGTTTTGATTTATGAGTCCAGTAAGTTTGGTGCCTTAAAAACAGTCTGTTTCTCTATATAACCCTAGGATTCGTTCAGTGAAAAGTATTCTCCACTAAATCGTGATGATTTAAACAGCTCGAAGACCAGCACCGTCTGTTTTCTATTGGGTCCCCCACACAGTTTCAGTGGAAATCAGTTGCTATTGATGTTATCACAATATTTTTTATTTGGACTTTAGTATCGCTCCTGGGATTAAGGTTTGGGGCCGAGGCTGTCAGACATGGGGAATTTGAGGCCAGCTTCCCAGTTTCTAATTGGAACTGATCAGAGGAGTAATTACGGAAAGCAGGGAGGCTTCATTACTGAACAGTCATTAAAACGGCGTTGAATATTGGAAATGCATATTTATACAGTCCCAGTTTATTTACAGAATTAACCAACAAAATAAGTGAGCGCTTTTAGATAGGAAGCTTATGCAGCAGAGTTTCTTTTTATGTGACCAGTCTCATTCTACACTAAGACAAGTAGGGACTGTATTTTGACTGAATCTTTCAGTTCTTCTTTCAGCTAGAGCAGCGGTTCTCAACTAGGGCCAGATTTTCCCCATTTGAAGACATGTGTCAATGTCTGGAGACATGTTCTGATTGTCACGACTTGGGTGTGGGGAGAGAAGACAGTGCTACCGGTATCTAGCCAGAGATGGGGCTAAAACTTCCTACAGTGCAGGGTCAGGCCCCAGCAAAGAATTATCTGGTCCAAGCTGTGGATAACGCCATTGTTGAAAAACTCTGGGCTAAAGGGAAAGAGTCCTGCAGTTGTGTTGAGAAATAAAACCAGTGTGTTGAAAGAGGAGAAAAAAGGGAAGATAATCACCCTCCTGGACCCTGAAGGAAGAGAGGGAGTTTTCTAGCTCCCAGGAGGGAAGAGAAACTTGCGTAGAGTTCAAGGAATGAATATTATTTTGATTTACAAGTTGACACGTCTCCTTAAAGCCAGTATGCTGTCCAGTGCCTACGTGGCTGTTTAATTTCTTCCCCTTTAAAGGTTTCATATTCCATAGAAGCTCCTAAGTAGAAAGGATTCTTCTTAAGAGTGCAAGAAATCCCGGCTAGCTAGTACAATCTAACTCCTTCTAAGAGTCCCTGAAGTGTTTATGTATATATGAGAAAGGGTTTGGGGCTCAGGTGTAGTGATCCACTTTTCAACATTTGACTTGGTTTCTCAGGATTTGCACTTGATTTACTTTCAAAATGTGGCTCACTAAAGCAGTGTTTGACATGTAATAATCCATGAGTCTTTCAGATACCTCAAAATAACTATAATTAGATCTCTCACACAAAAAGTAGACTGTTTTAGAACAAAAAATCCAAGCTACAGAAATAGAGCACCTAAACTTTCCTATTGCTCTATTAGTAAAAGCTAATATAGAAGCCCTTGATCATTTCTATAATTTCTTACACCATATTAATAACTTCAAAATTTAAATTGAGTTCAAATCAGATGCTCTTATCTTTTAACAACTTCCATGCTAAGCATATAATTAAAATGCTCCAGTTTAAATATTTTCCCCAAGGTATTAACTACTGAAAGATTCAGACAATGATGAACTAGAGTTAGAGTGTTCACGGATGATAGCTCAAGCTTTTAAGTACTTTGGAGAGGGAAAAGGGATTTATTACACTGGGTCTAATTGATATAAAAGAGGAATGGTAAAAAGTTGCTTTTAATTACTCAAAGGTCTCTTGATATATCATGTTAGCCTTTGGTCTTTTAAGTAACTAACCTCCATCAATATTTGACTATGTTCTCTGTTTTGTGAATGTGACTTGGCAAATATTAAAGAGAATTTTCCAAATCAAAAGGAAGCTTTAAGTCATTTATGTGCCAGGAGTTCAAAAGTCCTGGGCTGGGTGATACTGACTTTGATCTTCTGTGGTAACTTCTATAACTTTCAAAGAGGCTGTGTTAGCACCCCTGGCCTTCGCTTTCTTTGTTAACCAGCTCCGTCTTTCTTAGAGTAGTTCTGGTACCCACAGGGAGACAGAGCAGGAAGGCATCATGGAGCAGTGGCACTCAACCAGGCTGCGAAGGACTGGTGGACTTGCTCGTGGTTGCAGAATGCCACAGTTCTCTCGGACAGAAGGGAAGGGTGGCAGTCCTTCGGGCCTCCTGTGTCCCCGGACTATGAATCTCATTTTACCAGTTCATCTGCACCTATGTTTCCCCTTTTCCTGAACAGAAATAAGGATAATTTTTTTTTTGCCATATATTAGAATGGATTCCAGAAGAAATATGGAAGCTGATCTGGAATGCCTGATGGGTGGAGGAGGGGGTGGATGAAGAGCAGGATAAAATGCTTTTTTCCCCCCTCTACAATGATTCAGTTGTGATCACTGTCAAACAAAGTAAGTTTGGAGAAACTGTGCCTAGCCCTGGAGTACTGAGATGCTAAGACCATCCATCAGTCCGGCACTGTTCCACTTGAAGCAGTGGAAACTTGTGAAGGTAAGGGGACTGCCTGTGTCAATACCTGCTCCTTGCAGAAAACAGTCACTTCAGTTACTGATCTGGTGGAGTCAGGGATGGTTTGAGGGTATTTCCATGGGGCTTGCATGGGACCAGATCTCTTAAAATGTGGTGCCATTTGGGGTCACATAGGACAGTTGGGGAGCTTGAAGAAGTGACAGCTGATGAAAGAGAGCTACTTCTGCTGGTGCTGGTGCTCACACTGGTGATGACAGCTGACACTGAGGACCAGGCAGTTTGCAAAGTGCTTTATATGCATTTTCTCATTTAATTCTCAGAATGACCTAATGACAGAGGGTGAATTAAAAGCCACTTAATAAAAAAAAAAGGCTTCATTAATTTTCTTAAAAGAATGTTACTAGTAAGTTTCAAAGCTGGAATTAGACTTGGGCAGAGCCTATGGTGTTGGACTATACTGTATGACACTCGTTATTGTCATTACTGTCAGAGACTTTGCTACCTTGCTTTCAAAGCCTGTCCATAAGAGCTCAGGAGCCTAGACCCTGCAGCAAGAATCTACTAAGTTCCCATGGACCTAGCAAAATCTTCTGCCTCCCAGCCCCAGCCTACAGAAGTGTGTCCTCCCACTTGATCAGGACATTTGGAGTAGATGAGGGCTTGGCCTCTTGCCTAGGGCTGGAACTTTTTACTGGACTCCTGGGGCTCTGTGTTGAGAAAAACCCTGAGGCCACCTTCTGGGTCAGTGAGAAGTTAACATTTTCTCTGGATGAATGGGAGTAGTGAAATGCGTGCCCTGTGCTTCTCCTCCTTTCATTGGGACTTAGGCTGCCAGGGAAAGATGGACAGAAAACCATAGTTCTCTAGGGTGGCCTCATCTCATCAGAGCTGGACCTGCAAGAGTGATCCCAGATATTGCCTTGGAAAGATATGAAGCCAGGGGAGGACCAGTAGCCAGAAGAAAAGGGACACCAATAGGCCAGTGGGCTTTGAATGAGACTCCGTGTTGGGTCAGTGGGGGTGATGACCATGGCAATGCTTCTGTTGACTGAGTGCTGAGAAGGTGCCAGACACTGTTCTCAGCACTTCATTCTAAATGTGTAGCAACTCTTTCAATATAGCAATTCTAATTATTAGGCGCCACTGTTACCATTTTAAAGATGAAGAAATGAGCCATAGAGAGCTCAAGCCACTTGTCCAAAGTCAGACACAAGTAAGTGACGGAGCCAGGATCTCAAGCCGAGCCATCCTGACCTTGTAACTATTAGCTTCTCAAACTTTATAAAACCTGGAGATCAATGCTTAAGATGAAACTAAAGTACAAACAGAAATGTGATACAGAGGGAAATTATTAGGTAAATGGTACCCTCTCTCAGGGGAAGGGGTAGTGGTGCTTAGATAGAAATACCGCCCTCCCAAAAAAAAAACCCATTAAATTTTGATAAGCTCTGATTTTTATCTGTGTATTGTTTTCAAAAACTTTGGAAAACCATCACACTACACTATAGACACTACCTTTTAAGCAACAAATTCCCCGTCTCGGTCATGCCCGCTGTGACTGCATTTCTGGGAGCAGCTGTGAAAAGTGGGAAGCTTTCAGAGGATCTGTGGTTCAGGAATTGCAACAGAGAAGCGGCTATGATAGGAAGCAGTGGCCCCACGGGACAGATTTGCATTCAGTACTTGGTTCGTTAGGACAGCAGACATTTTTCAAGCACAGAGCCTTGTACATAGGAAGTAGGACAGGAAGCCACAGGATGGAATCCTACCTGCCTGGAGTTTGTATTGTGCTTGCTACGGTAGCAGGAATAGGGTGGGCTAGATTTGAATGCCGGAAAGAAGAGTTCAGACTTTATTTGGGAGACTGCGTACAGTCACCTGTGCTTTAAGAGAAATGACAGGGTACAGGGAGGAGTGTGAACTGAATGAGGGAGCCGTTGTCTCAGCAGGAGGTGCTAAGGGCTGACTTGGTACCCGTCCCAGGAGCAGAGAGGGGTAGATTTGAAGTCCATAGTAGAAACCCAGGCATCCTGACCTGGTATTGGTCGATAACAAGGGAAAGAGAGATTCAAGGATGATTCTGACGCTTTATTCACTCGTTTCTAGACCCATGATGATATCATTAACAATAAAGAATAAAGGAGGCTGAGGCCAGCGTGCAGCTGGGAGGAATGTTTGCTTCAGATGCAAGCTCCTCCAACAGTCCTCCTCCCCGCTCCATCTCCAGTGGTTCCCCTCCTCCACCCTCGAGTGTTTCCTCGAGCTCTGTCCCTGGTGTCGCTTTCATAACAAATCACAGTGTGTGATGATTTTGTCTGTGCACTTGTTTGTGGTCTCTCGCCCCCACTGTAATGTGAGCTATGCGAGGACGGGCCACGTCTGCCTCGTGTTCCCGGCCGAGTGCAGTGCCTGGCCCAGAGCTATCAGCAGTCATTTTTCGCATAAATAAATAAATTGAATAAATAAATAAGTAAAGTTTGAAATTTCACCAGATTGTTCCAGCAGGCATGTTAAGATGCAGGACTGATTCCTCCAGTGGGTTGGGATTCTACATGACAACTTGGGATGCGCTTGAAGGTTGATACCTCGAGATCCAAGGGATGAGGCCCCCAAGGAGAGGGTGTAGAGAGAGAAAAGGGAGGCCTACGTCTGGGCACTGGGGGGAGAAAGAACATCCCGTGAACAGGAAGCAAAGAGCACTGAGAGGCAGGAAGCCAAAAGGAATGGAGTGCTGAGAACGGAGGGTGCTCAGAGGCTTCAAGTGCTGCTAACTGGCTAACAACAATTGTATTTGGTGACTAAGTGGTCATTTATAATCCTAAGAAAGGTAATTTTAGTAGACATCAGAGTTTAAGGAATGAGTGAGTAGTAAGAATGAGGAAGAGATGATTGGTTCTTTGAAAGTTTCAGCAAAATAGAGAAGAGAACTTTTTTCAGATGGATAACAGATTTGAGGAAAAAAGGCCTTTTGAAAAAATGTAAAGGCTATTTGAGCTCGGTTTTGGGAATGAGTCAGCAGATAAGGAGAAACTGAGTGTCAAACCATGTCCCTCCAATGACTCCCATTTTACTCCAGGTAAAACCTGAGTCTTGGCAGTGCTCCTTAAGTCCCTTGAAGTCCTCCCCATCACCACTTGGGCCTCCACCCTTTTGCTTTCCCTCCTCTCCTCTGCAGCAGCCACACTCGCCCCTTTGCTGGGCTGCACCCCCGACCTGCTTTCCTCTCCTGTCTCCTCCCTCACCTCCTTCAAGACTTTGCATCAACACGCCCTTCTCGGTGAGGTCTTCCCCAAATCACAACCCCCACCCCATACTCTGCTCTACTATCTTTCGTGATATTTTGCACTATCTAGCATACTATGTAATTTACTTATTTATTCTATCTTTTGCTAATTGTCCCCACCCACCAGAACATAAGCTACAGGAAAACTGGACAGTGGCAGAACATTGTCTCAGGAACATGCTCAGTAAACTACTATTAAATAATAAAATGAATGAGTGTAGTCAAGTCGAAATTGAATTTAACAAAATATTAGCTTAGCAACCAACAGTCATTCTCCAGTGCCCACTTGTCGGTAGATCACATTCATGGCCTCGATTCTTACAACAGAAGTCTCTGCCTCTCCTACTGGACAGTAGACAACAGGCTGCTGAGCTGCATGAAGACTATCACTGCTCTTTCTTAACACCTTTTGTACTGCATAGAAATCTCTAAGACATACGCCAGGGACCACACATTTTTGGGCAAACTGCACGTTATTTAAATCATCATAACTACAGTGAGAAACGAGAAAACTCATGAGCGGTCCTTAACAACTGACGCTCGAAACACAAGAAAACTTGTGAGCGGTCCTTAAGGTGTTAAAAGGAGACTGAGATTCAAGGGACCAAGACTATAAATCAGACTGTAAATCAAGCTTTGCTGTTGTTGTATTCCTTGGTCTTCAAAAAACTAAACTTTTAAAAAGAATAGATAAGGGAATCAGGGAAAGAAAAAATAAGAGTAAGAAAACAAGACAAAGCCAGAGTCAACATCAGTACATCAGAATGAACACCGCACCACAGTGAGACAGCATTCACACCTGCCAGGATGCTGTTATCAAAAAGACAAAAAACAAACGTCGGCGAGGACGTGGAGAAATGGGAACCCTTGTACACTGTTGGTGAGAATGTAAAATGGCGCAGTTGTTATGGAAAACAGTATGGTGGTTCCTCAAAAAATTAAAAATAGAACTACCATGTGATTCAGCAATCTCACTTCTGGGTATATATCAAAAAACTTGAAATCAGAATCTCAAAGAGATATGTGCATGCTCACGTTCATTATGGCAATAGGTGTATTAATAGTAGCCAAAGATGTGGAAACAACTTAAATGTCCACTAGTAGATGAACAGGTTTTAAAAAATGTGGTATATACATACAATGGAATACTATTCAGCCTTAAAAAGGAAAATACTGCCATGTGCAACAACCAGGTTGAATATTCAGGATGCTTTGCTAAGTGAAATAAGCCAGTCACAGAAACACAAATGCTGCTTGACCTCACCTATGTGAGGAAGTATCTAAAATAGTCAAATGCATAGAAGCAGAGAGCAGAATGGCGGTTGCCGGGGGCTGCAGGAAGGGGAAATGGGGAGCTGCTATTCAGTGGGTATAAAGTTCCATGTGTGCAAATGAGTAAGTTCTAGACAGCTGCTGTACAGCATGGAGCCTATAGTCAACAATACTGTATTGTACACTTAACATTTGAGAGGGTAGATCTCACATTAAATATTCTTACCACAATAAAAAAAATGTGTACCCCAGGGACCTGCTAGAGGCGGTCAAATCAAAGAGCCAAAAACCATGTGTTGAAAGATTCCTGGCGCCCCAAGGTAAAGCACCTCCCCCGCCAGGAGGAGTCTGTCCCGGAAAGGGAACTCCTGGAAGTGGTGGACGGCACCCTCCACCTGCCATCATGAAATATAAGCAGGTTTCCAGAACTACTTTTTAGAGCCGAATGAGTAAAATCCAAGTGCAGTTCAGTGATAGCTAATCCTGGGCTCTTAGCAATTCAGCGGAGAGAAACTCTCTCGGGAAACGGGTAGGGACAGAGAGTCACAAGCTGGAGCTCCTCTCTTTGGAGTCTGCCTGTTGCATTCGCTGAGTTTCTGGGTCTCTGACATTTCGTCTCTTCATATGAGGAGAAACAATGGGGCCAGGCATTTGGGGCTGGCACAGTGCCCCACGTCGTGAGCACACGCTCCCTTTGTAAAGTAGCTCCCCTGCTGACGTGGCTGCTGTCAGCATCACTCGGCCCTTTCTCCAGAACAGCTGTGGCTCCTCACCCCGTGTCTGGTGGGCGCCTGATTACTGTTGAGGCTGGCCTGGCCCTCCCTGGACAGATGGTTGGGCACATGAGCCATGTCAGGGAGTTGTGGCATGCTCTCAGGGCGACCCTGCGTATCTCCGTTCTTACCTGTCACTGTCAGGGAGCATCTTCTCTGTCCCTTGGAAATGTCCCTCTGGCTTTACTCAACCCAGTTTGTAAACAGAAGAGTTTCAGAGGGATTCTGCTGTTGAAAACCAAAATTAAATAGATCCTCTTCCTTATTTCAAGCCATCTCTTGGGGTGACCATAAGCATCCTTTTAGTCTGTGCCTTTACAAATAGGACTGGAATTAAATCTTTGAAAAATCTTTTGGCTTCCTGATCTCCACCTTTCTATTTCAGATAGAGAAAAAAAGGTGAGAATCATAACACAGTAATAATAACACCAAGCTTAAGAAGTACAACACATCATCGATTCTATTGCCAGTGAAATTGCTGGGACAAAAAGAAGTTTATTCAACTTTCTAGATATTCCAAACTGCTTTCCAAATGGCTTGTTGTAATTCACACTAACCACAGGTGGTGAATGTAGCGTTGCCAGACTTTAATTTTGGCAATCAGTTAGACATGACATTAACTAGTTTTAATTTTTAAGTGTCTGACAAGTGTGGGATTGAGATTTTTTTTCATATAATTATTGGCTATTCAAGTTTTTCCCTTCCATAAGATGCCCATTCATAACTTTGGCCCATTTTTTCTACTGAGGTGTTTTCCCTTAGTTCTTTGAATGTTCTGGATGCTGACCCTTTATTGGACATACATTTCAAATATTCTTCCAGTCTTTGGCTTTTCTTTGCATTTATGGTCCCTTTTTTCAGAAGCTTTTCATTTTAGTGTGATTGATTTTTATCCATCTTTCTCTCCCGCTTTGTACTTTGTGTCTTAGACTTTCATCCCTTATCTTGATATCACAAAGATGTTCTCCTGCATACTCTTCTAAAAGTTTTAAAGTTGTATTTTTCATGTTTAGATCATTAATCTACCTAGAATGGGAGATGGGGTAGGGTTTGAATTTGTTATTTTCTGTGTAGACGGCCAACTGCCTGAGCTTTGCATATTAGTCTAACCTCTCTGCAATGTCTGCATACCCAGCTGTTGCATGCCAAGTTTCCATTCAGGCATGATTTATTAGGGTAGGCCAACAAACAACCCCCAAATTTCAATAGCCTAACAAAAGTTGATTTTTGATCATGAATCATCTAATGCAGGTGCCCTGGATGGTCTGCTGTCCTGGTGAGCTCTCCTCCAGGTAGAACAGGGACACAGACTCCTTTCGTCTTGTGCTTTTGCCCTACTCTGGGCTTCTCCAGAGACTTACACATTCAGTCAATTCAGCCAGTAAATGGGGGTAAAATGACTCGTTCATGGGAGCATTTTATGGGCCATGCCTGGAAGTGGTGTGTATCACTTCTGCCTTCAGCTTCCTGGTTGGAACTCAGTCACAGAGGCCAGGAAGAGAGGCTGGGAAATGTAATTTTGTTTGTGCCCAAGAGAAAAGGGATATGGTTTGATGAATGAATATCCACTCTTTGCCATGTGACGCTCCCCTTCTGAGCTTTCAATTCTGTTTCATCAATCTACTGTCTATCACTACCCCAATGCCATACTGCATTTATTTGCTATGGTGTCAGATCAGCCCTGGTGTACTGAACCTGTGTAAGACAAGTACCTCCAACCTTGATCTTTAACTTTTTTTTTTTTTTT
>VBSM01003176.1:76805014-76864430 GCA_008086735.1 Cheirogaleus medius | reverse complement strand
GAGACGCTCTAACTGGCGGTGTTTCTCGTCCGCCATCTTGCTCCGCCCCCGATCTTTAACTTTAAAAATTGTCTTGACTATCCTTGGTCCTTCACTCTTGCACACAAACTCTAGAATCTGCTTGTCAACTTCTATGAAAAATGAACACAATTAAGTCTTTTTTTTTTCAACTGCTACATAATTGAAGGAAGAGCAATTAGATTTAACTAAGATCAGCAAACATGCTGAGCAATAATTATACTCTAGGCACCATGTTACATGACAGAGACACAAAGAAGGCTCAGCATCATGAAAAAACATCAAACCACGTGGTTCTACAGAGGGGCAGTGCTACTCCACAGGAGATGAAAATCTGCGAGGATATTTAGGGTTGCAGCAATGTTGGCATTTAGTGGGTGGAGCTGTCAATATCTCCATTCTGAAACCAGGCAGAAATGTAAGAGACCTTGGAGGACAGAGGTTAATAAATGTTAGCCAAAGGGTATGAGGTAGGGAGAAAAGACAACATTTTCAGTACACAGTCACGTCGCAGAGAGAATTTCCCTACACCATTATTAACTATTGAGCTGATTAGTTGTCAGCTCATTCTCCTTCATTCTCTTCCTTTGTCCATGCCAGTGGTGCTCTCTGCATGTGACATATTATTAATATTGTCACCAAAGTATTAAAGTATTCTACTGCTCATAGTAACTGAAGGACTAAACTGCTTCCTTCACTGATGGACAGTGGCCACCTTTTGTGAATATATGCATCATCATATCATCAACTTACTATTTGAAAGGCAAGACCTCCTTCGTCAGAGTGTGAAAATCTGCAAGGTACAAATTCTGCATGATTATAGAATTCAGCTGGGTCCAGTTCAATACATAAACCTAATCTCTTTACATTTTTCTCATTAAACTGTCAGGACAACCAGGCTATTGTCTCAGGACAACCAGCCAGATCTTTGAGGAAGGAAAATGACCTTCTTATTCTTCCTTCAGGGACAGCTCCTAGAATTCCTTCTTTACAATGCTTGGATATCCTGAGCTGATCAATCAAATCTATCAAAATCTCATGGAGTTGAACCCTTACCTTACACCATATGCAAAAGCCAATTTAAAATAAATCAAAGACCTAGATGTAAGAGTTAAAAATATAAAACTCTTAGAAGAAAACATAAATATAAATCTTAATGATCTTGTGTTAGGCAATGGTTTCTTAGATATGACACCTAAAACACAAACAACTATAAAAGAAAGATAAATTAGACTGCATCAAAATAAAAAAAAAAATTTGTGCTTTAGAAGACACTATTAAAAATGTGAAAAGACAAACCACAGAATTGGAGAAAATATTTCCAAATTATATATCTGATAAGGGTCTAGTATACAGAATATATAAGAACTTATATAAACTCAACAATAAGACAAATAATTTTTTAAAAAGAGCATAGGATTTGAATAGACTTTTCTCCAAAGAAGATATATGAATGACCAAGAAGCATATGAAAAGGTGCCTACTATTCATTAGGGAAATGCAAATGAAAACCATAATGAGATACCTCTTTAAACCCCCTAGGATGGCTATAATAAAAAATACAATAACAAGTATTGATGAGAATATGGAGAAATCAAAAACTTAATACATTGCTGTGGGATTGTAAAATGGTGCCACTGATTTGGGAAACAGTCTTGTATTTCCTCAAAGTGTTAAACAGAGAGTTACCATGTGACTCAGCAGTTTTATTCATAGGTATATGCCCAAGAGAATTGAAAACATGTGTCTACAGAAAAACTTGCACATGAATGTGCATTATTCAGAATAGTCATAAAGTGGAAACTAATGTCCATCAACCAATGAATGAACTAAATATGGTATATCCATATAATGGAATAGTATTCAGCCATAGACAGAATGAAATACTGACACATGCTATAACATACATGAATCTTGAAAACATTATGCTAACGAAAGAAGCCAGGCACAAAAGGCCACATATTGTATGATTCCATTTATATGAAAAATCCACAATAGACAAATCTGTAGAGACAGAAAATAGATTAGTGGCTGTCAGAGGCTGAGGGGAGTGGGGAGTGGCTGCTCTAATGGGTACAGGGTTTCTTTCTGGGATGATAAATATGCTCCGGAATTACGCAGGGGTGATAGTGCATAACCTTGTGATTATACTGAAACCCACAAATTGTATACTTTAAAAGGATAAATTTTATGTTATTTGAATTATATCTTCATAAAAGAAATCTCATCAATGAGGTTTTTTTCCCCTAGATCCCCTGATGGGAACAAGTTTCTTAAATTGTGATTCAGCTCTGTATCTCTGCCCTGAGAGACGCCTGGCGTTCTTCTCCCATGCAGTTCTTACTGCTATTCTCTGTCCCACGTGTCTGCATTGTGACTACAGCGCATTCCAACCAGTCTGTTGCAGGGTTGTCCCATCTCCTGATGATGTGCTCTTATGTGACACAAAAATGAACGTCCTCAAACCCACTGTTGCACCACTTCATTACCGCAGAATGACCAGGCTGCGCTCCTATGTAAGAAGGGTGATACTCAGTGTTTCCCTAAACCCCTTCAACCTTCTCATCTACTCCCACAAAATTAAATTTGAGTCTGAGCTGCTCTGGCCCTGCATTACTGCTACGGGTTGAGTGTGTTCCTTCCAAAATTCACATGTTGCCAATGAGATAGTATTAAGAGGCGAGGACTTCAAAGTGATGAGGCCAGGAGGGCTTCTCCCTCATGATTGGGATCAAGGCCCTCATAAAAGAGGCTTCATACAGAGTCTGGCCCACTGACCCTTCTGCCTTCCCTCTGCCACGTGAGGGTACAGCATTCCTCCCCTTGGAAGATGCAGCCCTCCCCAGAAAACCAAACCTGCCAGCTCCTTGATCTTGGGCTTCCCAGCCTCCAGAAATGTGAGAAAATAAATTCCTGTTCTTTATAAATTCCCCAGTCTATGGTATTTTGTTATAGCAGCACAAAATGGACTAAGACAACCACAGCAAGAGGAACACACGTGCAAACCAGGCCAGAAAAGCCTGTGCTAAGGGAAGAAAGAAGATCGCTTGTAGAATTTTAGGCCCTGGGAGGAGGAAGGGTAGATCTACGGGACCCCTGATACCCCCTACAAAGTAACGAGTGGTGCTGCCTCAACCTCCTCAAAAGGACAATTCGGACTATAACTAAAGTCCGGGTGAGCATTTAGGGGTTCTGGTCCCTGTTTGATGCTCTTTCCACTACTATTAATATATTTATTGGAAACAAGAATAAACTGAGCTTGAATTTTAAAAATAAGAAATAATAGCAATAAGGGACAAATGCTAACTAGATCAAAATGAGGTTCTTAAGGTAGGGGACGGCTGTAGAAGAAAAGCGGAACAGTCATTAATAACGTGATGGCATTACAGCCGAACTCTAAGGTATGAGTTTCACTGATTTTGAATATTTATCAATATTATAATGATTAAACTAGTCTCTTCACTGATTTTGTTTTTATTTTTATTTTTTTTTTTACAATCCCAGGCAATCAAGTTGTATAATGTTCTGGCTGCATGATTAGCTAATTGATGCATATTTCATTGATTTAGCAGCATTTATCACTTGGTAATAAAATTTAGTTTAATTATTAAAGTATCAACTGAATGTTTTATTTCCTCTCTGCTGCATATTTTAGCCCAGGTGCATATTTTCTCTTTCACATTAAAGAGCTAACGTAAACCTGAGATCTTGCCGTTTCAGCAAAGCTAGTTCTTTTTCAAAATGAAATATCTAAGAAAAATTGAGATTCCATAGCAAAAAAAGGTTAGATATGAAAAGTTTCAAATTCTGGCTGTCTTACAAAGAGGAACTGTTAAGACTAAGAGTGAGGGGAGAGTTCTGAAAGATGGCTTTCAGCACATTAAACCCTCATGGGAAGCTTTGGTACTTATATAAATCCTTACACCATCCACCCGTGAAACATCAATTGGTCACCCTGATGTCTCAGGCATTGCGGGAAACCTCAGAGATAAGGAGATGACGGGTCCGGTCTATAATCCCGAGAAGTCCATATTTAAAGTGTGTGTGTCAACTGGAAGAAATTCAAGAAAGATACAGTGAGAACTGCGCCAGTGCTGGCTGATAATGCTATTGTTATATGCCCACCACTTGGCAAATCACTGATGAACATGTGAGCTGTTTGGTCCAGGGAAGGGACAAGAGGGAAACACACTGCAATGACCAGGAAGAAAGTGACACATATTTTAACAAAAGTACAAAAAGAGAACAAGGAAAGCTTAATTCACAGGCCTATGGGAAGGGACTAACAAAGACATTTGAAGTGGGTTTTGGCAATCAGGTGGGGTTTGCATTTGTAAAGACAGGGAAAGGGACAGGGAAGGCCAGTGTTAGGGAAGTTTGTGATTGACAAAGAGTCTGGTTTGGCTGAAGGGTAAGATTCAGGAGGAAAAATGGGAAGTTCAGGGAGAAAGACAGATGGAGGGAGATGATAGAAAGCCGTGAGTGACATGCGACAGCATTTGTGTCTTATTTGCACAGCCAAGGGGAGCCTCTGCAGGTTTCAGACAGGAGATCAAGAATTGATGATAAAGGGCAGTGAGGCTTGGCCAGACATAAGAGTGACACATCCTCTTCCTCCCGTGGAGCCCAGTCTGTGTGATGTTCCCTTCCTCTCCCCTCTCGTCAACCTGTCGCTCATCCACCTTCACTTAGAAGCTGTTGCAGGGACAGAAGGTAAAAGTTAGACCATAATTAGAAGAAACTGTCAGTGGTGGATGCTGGAAGAAACAGGGAGAAGAGAGAGGTCAGGAAGCCAAAAGGTTGAATAGCCAATAACGCTATCAAAAAAAATCTCAATCCCTCACTTGTCTGACACTTAAAAATTAAAACCAGTTAATGTCATGTCCAACTGATTGCCAAAATTAAAGTCTGGTGACACTACATTCACCACCTGTGGTGAGTGTGAATTGCAACAAGCCATTTGGAAAGCAGTTTTGAATATCTAGGAAAGTGGAATAAACTTTCTGTCCCAGCAATTTCACTGGCCATAGAATCAGTGATGTGTTGTACTTCTTAGGTTTGTTGGTATTATTATCGTGTTGTTATTCTCACCTTTTTTCTATATCTAAAATAGTTTATCATACATTTTAAAGACAATCATACTGTTACTCTTGTCCTAGTCCTTCATCCTGCAGGTATTACTAGATTTACCTCAATCCTTTCCTTTCTTCTCACTTAGAGCAGCCCCTCTGATATTAATCCTTGAATACTTTCCAAGTTCCCATGAAAAACTGATTTGTCGTGATGACTAGCCACAGAACTTAACATTAGAACATATGTCAATAACTAACCCATAAGAGCATATGACATCGCAGACACTAAATGTTTTCTTGTGCTAATTCTTGCATCAACGTCTGAAAAATTCCCTGGTATCAGCTTTTTAAATTCTCACAACACCTTAAAGAGGTAGAGTACCATTACCTCCACTTACAAATGAAGAAACTGAGGTGCAGACAGGTGCTAGGGAGAGGAGGTGGTATTCACACCCTGGCCGCCTTGCTCCCAAATCTGCACCACTAACCACCTGCTGACTTCTGCTGCACCGTGGCCAAGAGGAGGGTGGACAAATTGCCGGGGTCACTCGGACCAGAGTCGATTGGGATTGGTTAGAAATGAGATGACTGCCTTAGCCCTGTGGGCCACTTCCACTGGCTGAATTCTCCAGAACATTTTTCTGGTTCCCACAGGCAGTTTGTTTATATCCAGTTGTTTTCTTCCTCTTACCAAGCAATGGTTTAATGTTGTCAGCATTGTTGTGAAGTACTTGGAGCCTCTATAGCATTCAACAGCCATTTCCAAATTCAGAGTACTTTTCATTTACTGAATAATGCATCTTTAATTACTGGCCAACTTAAGCTGGCTTTCAAAGAGTGGAGCTGTTTATTGCCAGCTGTATCCCACAATCATAGACAAGAATAGAGTTTTATATTATTTTATTTTTTGGTAATTCGAGCCCTCTTTCAGAGTGGAGTACGTAGCTTCCCTAACACTTGTACTTCAAACAGATAAATTGCTTCCCAGCCTGGAGAGCAGCCAACTCTCTGAATTGACATGTTCACTGAATAATAAATTGCATGCAAGGGAATGGTGCCAGATGCAAGAGGTTTTGATAAAAGGGCATTTGAAGTCTATAAATGATACAAAATATTTCACTTCTTAAGAAATTTTAATAAATTGTTGAATAAAAGACTCTAGGAAAAAGGTTTTGTGCTCAATTCAGCTTCTGCTACGCATTTCAGTGAACAGATTATTCTGACAGTATGTCAGCAGTAGGCTAGACGTTAGATAAATACATGTGAAATATTTCTAGTGGCTGAGCTATCCCCCCATCTGAAATATCATACAAACCATTAGAGATCCTTTGAGTTCTAGCACTGGACTGGAGAGACCACTGGATAATTCAGAAGCTAAGACTCACTGTTCTGCAAGTTCATGGCCTTGCTTTTCCTGATTGGGTTTGGATCAAATGTGCTTTTTTATCTGCATGCTTTTTTCATCTGACACACAGGACACAGTGCAGATCTTTCTGTGGAATTTCAATGCATTCACTCTGTTTGCATGGGTCAAATGCATTCTCTTAACCCTATTTTGAACTATTAAAAAACCTTGCACAGCACCTTAAAGGAACTATAGGGCATAGGTTCTGTGTTGAGAAATAGCACATTCTTCATTTTTCCTTCATAAATACGCTTTTCTTTAGAAACAACACCAATCTCCACAATTTTAAACATACTTTCAGGTCTTTAGAGGGAGAAAGGCAACAATCTCTTACTCTAAATGGTTGAATAAAATGTCAGGATGTTATGAACACTAAAGCCATTTTGATAATGTTATCATTTTTATGCAGGCCCTATCTAAATAGAATGTTATGACTATCCTTTTTAAAGGATGAAAACAAAAAATTTAATCTTTTATTAAAATGCTGTATACTTTTTCCAGCTGTCATTGCTTATTTTTCACGGTAGATGGTCATGTTCCTACGTCTGGACGGTTTTATTCCAAACAAGCAGTAATCTCAGTACATTCAGGCTCTTTAAATTAATAGATCAGGCCTGACAGCTGTACTCAGAGGTATATTTAGAAGACTTATCCTTTAACAGATAATAGATGGTGGTGCCATTGTCTTTAACAGATTGCAAATCTATAAACCACAAAAGGTTTGGAAAATTTTAGAAGAAAAGGTTGGGCCAAACAACTTTGCATATTTAAATCCGAAACAAGCACGAGCCCAGTATGCCATGTCTGCAGAGGGCCAGAGCGTGGATTATAAACAAGCTATTCTAGAGACAAAAAGACTATTTCTAAATTGACTAGTCAACTGCAATTATCAATAAATGTCTTCTGCCTTGGAAATCAACTAGGTTCTAATTTAGGGTCCTCCCAGTTTGATAAGGCCTCGGCTTTTCAGGCAAAAAGCTTTCATGAGTTTGAAAGGAATTCTCTGTCTCTATTCTCCCCACCCAAGCTTCTTACTGTGGAGGTACAGTAAGCTGGATTTCAGGGAGCTCTGAATAGACTTCCTGGGCTCACGGTACATGTGCACATTCTTATTACCACTTCTCCTGGGTCACTCACATTGTATTTCCAAAAAATGGGCTACCCATCCTCTGTGAGTTATCAAATAAATGCTAATTATCTACATATACACTTGCACCTACACACATGCAAACTGTATGTGCACATGCTACACATATGCAAACTGTATGTGCACGTGCACATACGTGAAATTTTCGAGGAGTGAGGCTGCTCTTGGCTTTTGCGGAGCCCCTTTCAAAGCAGGCAGACATTTATGCAGTGACTAAAGGGAGCTCTTTCCCACATGCGGTTCCGGAGAGATACTTTTCAAGGTCACTCACTGAGAATTAGGTCAAGTTCTAAAGCAGACGATGGCGTTAGGATTGGCTGGCACGTGCAAAGGGCAAGGGGGTCCATCCATTTTTCATGAAGTTATAATTAACACACCGTCTGCCTCCCGCAGGTCCAACCTTTGGGAATGAGGAGCAGCCGGCGCTGAAGGCACTGCCTTCCAAAGACACAGCCAAGGGGGCCGGCCGGGTGGTCCCTCCGCCATCCTCCAGTGCAACAGCAGCCCGCAGGAGCTTACTTCCAGCGCCAAAATCCACTTCCACACCCGCCGGTAAGACTTTCTGCCTTGGGGAGGCTCGACAGTGGAGTGCCCTTTCTGCATTAATAAAGAGTCTTTTGAAAGTCCCTAAATAACATCAGTTATTTAGATGGGATGATGAGTTTTAAACGACATTTAATAATAATAATATCACTATTTTCAAGGCATTTTCACGTATAATGTTAATGTGTTTAAATTCTCACAGCTGCCTCTCATTCTTCCCATGACTGGTAACCCTTCCAGTCGTCACACAGGTTTGATTTCAGAAGGCACGAACCAAGCTATTTTGAGCAGATTGGCATTTGGCTCAAGGAAGCGGGTGCTTATGAAATCACTGGAAGGGCTGTAGGAGCAAGCTCCAGGCTGCACCTCCAGGAATGAGTCCCAAGCCCCACAGGGAACGGCTGACTACAACAGTCTGGGTGCTCTGTGCCCCCTGCTGGCTCTAGGCTCGGACCTCCAAAGCTAGGACCCAAGGATGGATGAGCTGCTCCTGCAGCAGGGATGGCTCTAGAGCCATGCTGTACCTGCTGGATTCGTGCCAGCAAGAGAAATCCCTGTGCCCTGCCTCTGCACACCCACAGAGCTAGCGACTGGACATGGGGAACTGAGCCAATGCAAAGGTGGGCGAGTGCATCTGTTTGCCTGCAGGGATGTCAAGGCATGTTGTTCTTAGCGTTCCTTCCTCTGCACTATAAAAGGCATACTCCCAGGAAGGCGCGATAGATGTTGAGCCCTAATCCACCATGCATAGCTCACCCATGTCAATATTTATTTTTCCATATATTTCTTCTATGCTCCTATAACCATATATCAATATATATATACATGCACACATGGGTTTTATGACACTTTAAAAATGAGATTGCATCATACCCATTTTTCTACGTGTTGTTTTCCTTATTCAGAGGACATCACAGAAATACCTTCAAGTCAGTGTTGTGGCTCATTCTCCTCAATGCTGCATGGCGTGGGGGTGCCTGATGATTTATGCAGCCGTCCCCTCACTGATGGGCATTCACTCTGTCACCAGCGTTGGCCACGACAAGCAGTGCTGCAGTAACAGCCTTGAGTAGGCGGCATTCTTTCTATGGGATCAGTTCCCAGAAGTGGGATTGCTTTGTTTGGTTCATTAATAGATAGCACTAGATTCCTTTTCAAAGAGGCTGCAATGTTTTCCACCCATATCCTTGCTAGGAGTAGGTACTATCCCTTTCTAACATTTTGGTCCACTTGATGGGAGAAAAGTGTTATCCCAATGTTATCTTTTTTTTATATCTCCCTGACCACTAACTAGACTAGCTGGAGCCCCTTGCTCTAATAGCACCTTGATGTTCCCTTTGGTAAGACTTAAATCGGCTTGTCTAGTTTTGTCCCTCAGGGGAAGGGAAGCTTCCAGGGGCAGTGACTGTCTATTCTGTCCAACACAGCATCCCCATTGCCTGGCACGGTGCCTGACTCACAGTACAGACTTAACATCTTTTTGTTGGTGGTTAAATGAATCAACGAATGAATGAATGTCACATAGAATATGAATCTTGCAGTTCCAGTTTATTAACAGTTTGGTCTTGGTCTAATTAGGAAATAATCAGACAAGCCTATGGTAAGTCTAATTACAGTTGTCGAATCAACCCTGTAGACCAGCTTTTCTCAAACTCTAGTGCGTCAGAGTCACTGGTGGGGCTTGTAAAAACACAGATTACAAGGCGCCAGCACCAGAGCTTTGGATTCAGTAGGTTTGGTTTGGGGCCTGAATTCGCATCGCTAACAATTCCCAGGTGCTGCTGCTGCTGCTGGGATGTAGAGATCACACTTCATGAACCACTGGTGTAGAAAAATGGGCCAGGAACTTGGGCAGACAATTCTTAAACGAAGAAATGCAAGTGGCTCTTAGTCACACGAAAAGATAATCAACCTCACTCATAAGAACAATGTGAAATAAAGCGTCAGTGGACTACGGTATCGTGCCTACTAGACTGGCTAAAAAACCCAAAAGTTTGACAACATACTCTATATGTGAGGCTGCAAGGAAACAGGCATTGTTGTATACTGTTGGTGGGAATATAAAATGGTGCGACTCCTATGCAGGGGCATTTGGCAATATCTAACAAAACCACACGTGCATTCATTCTTTGACATAATAGTCTCGCCCCAGGAGTCTTTCCCAAAGGTAGACTAGCAAAGACGCAGTTGTGAAGTGATTCATCACAGCACTGTTTAAAGTAACAAAAGACTGAAAACATCCTAAATCCAACAGGACAGCTGTCCCTGTAACAAAAAGAGAAGAGGGACACACACAAGGATAGACAGAGAGAGCACCCTGTGACGACAGAGGCAGAGGTTAGTTATGCCACTGCTCACCGAGGAACAACGCCAAGGATGGCCAGCAACCACCAGAGGTCAGGGGACAGGCATGGGACAGAGTCACCTTCTAAGCCCCCAAGAAAGAATCAGTCCTACTGACATTGCGATTGGACACTTCTGGCCTCCTGAACTGTGAAAGAATAAATGTGTGTTGTTTTAAGCCAAAAAATAAAAAACAAGACTGAAAACAACTCAAATGTCCATTAACGGGGGACTGGCTGAATAGACTGTGACACAGCCATGTGATGTGTGGAAATGTCTCTGTGTGCCACTAGAAAGCGATTTCCAGGAGATAAATCCTTAAGTTTCAAAAGCAACGTGGAGAAAAGTGTGTAGTAGGCTACCTTCTAGCTAAACACTAGGGAAATTTTATATTATATATAAGCTTATATTAAGAAAAGTAATAGAAGAATAGGCTGTGGGTTTTTTAAAAATGATTACCTGTCGGGGAAAGGAAGGGACAGAAGGAGGAAATAGTGGTAGAGTCTAATGACGCCTTGCTTTGTAGATTTGAAGTCATGTGAATATTTTACACAGTTGTGCATTAACATTAAATTTTTAAAAAATGATATAGAAGCATCAAAAGCGAAGTTAAACAAATGAAAGTAATTGTATAGCCTATTGGTGCCATAACCACACAGAGAAGTACATCCTTCATCGTATATACCCTATGTTCCGAAATAATTGCCACAACAATCCGAAAGTGTTTTCAATAATTATATTGTTGGTGGTGATGTTAGTATTAGGATTCTGCATCTGCTATTATTCTGAATGTGTGTATTATAGGATGAAGGTAATGTGGGTATTATGGGATAAAATATTAATTCATGTAAATTTATCTTTAAAAACAATATTCCCAGCCCTGTTCACTGGAGAGTTATAAATAGTGACTAAACCAACAGTAGTGAGCACTCCTAGTGCTCAGGCTGTGGTCTCTAAATACATTTCCCAGGACAGGGAGGTGGAGGTTCTTGAAGAAACAGCTGTTATGGGTCTAGGACAGGAAGAGTAGATCCCAGAACATCTCACCATACTAGAAAGCCAAGAAAGGAGGGTTCTATTGAAAAGACTGAAGAGTCAACCTGAATAAGCTTCTACTGGGAAAAATATAAAATTTTAAAAAGAGTTCAAATATCAATAAGATTAGTAACTGTAATAGATTAATACTCATCAAAATATATGTGTATCATGAGAACATAGAATATAAAAACACCCAAAACCAGTCACTTAGAGCATGCTAGGAAACAAACTCATTATTTTAAAATCTCATAATAAAGAAAAATAACTGCTTCTCCTATTCACTCTGTACCTCAATAACCAATAGTTGATGAGAAGGAAGTTTCTCTTTATAAAAGTATTTAGCTAATAAAGAAGATATGAGAATATCACCCTTTTGCAGTTTCTAATCAATCAGTAGATGAAGGCAATGATCAGCAATTGAGAGAGATAACTAGATGTTATGAACCATTCTAATGGAAATATATACAACTTACCTATGAATTAGTCTTAGGGGAAAAAAATGAATCTGATGCAGTCTCTAGATTTAACTAATTTACTGGAAATACAAAGCAATGCAGAGAATCATATTCAATAACACCCTGCGGACAGAGTCAGCAAACCCAGATGCTAGGAAATTCTGTAGGACAGACCAGCCGATTTATTCAACAATAACAACAACAAAAATTGTTTTGCTTTTTTTAAAAATAATTAAAGAGGTTTATTCTGAGCCAAATTTGAGGACAGTGGCCTGGAGCCACGCCCAAGAAGCCTTGAGCAAGTGGACTCGCTGTGACTTGGTTACAGTTTGGTTTTTTATCAACAACAAAAATTGTAAAAACAGAAACTAAAACATCTTTGGAGGGGGGAAAGGAGAGGGAGTGGGAACCTGTAGATTATGCAAGACTAATGTATCAACCGATTGCAGTATGGATCTAATTGTAGATCCTAATTCAAACAAACACGCCAAAAAAAATTTTTTAAGGTAATTGGGAAAATGTCAACATTGGCTATTTGATATTAAGAAATTGTTAATATTTTGAGTTTGATGGTAGTGTTTGTGGTTATATTTTTTAAAAGAGTTTTAGAAATTCACATATATGAAATATGTGATCTGGGATTTCCTTCAAAATAACCCAGGATGGTGGTATGTGGAGTCTGTGTCTTATAGAAACTGAAACAACATTGGCCACACACAGCTCATTGTTCAAGTTGGGTAATGGACTACAGCAAGTTAACTTGACTAGTCTCTCTACTTTCGTATATGTTTAAAGTGCCACATAATAGCATGATAAAATGTGTAGCGAGAGTGGTTGTTTTCATGGAAAGAGAGTTAAATGGAAATAAGGTATTTGAAGTGTCAAGAAGAGGGGAAACAGCAGGTAGTGTTTAGGACCATAAAGATTTCATTACTTTCCCAAGCATTTCTGCATAACATAGGCAATTTTTGAAAGCCATGCAATCTTGATAACAATTTTCCTCCATTTTGTATTACTTTATAAAACATTAATGTACAGAATCTAATTTGATCCTCACAACGATCCTAAGAGGTAGGCAGAGAATTTATTACAAATGGAGAAACTGCAACTGAGAAATGTGAACCGAGTTGTCCAGGGTCACGCAGTGGCCCCCAGAAATAACTGTGTATTGTGTATGTTCCCAGTACCCTTTCCGTAACACTATTAACATCCAGCTGGGAGCTGTCAGAACTGTGGCTGCAGTATGTCCATTACCAGTGCATGCCATGTGTGTGACTGGGGAAGGTGGTCGGTCGTGGGGGCAGTACCCAGGGTTTCCCGCCTCGGGCCCGGCTCTCCTTGAGGCCACCTGGTTAGGAGTGCAGGTGGGGATGTCTTGACCTCTGTGTGATCCTTCCTTATTCCTCAATCATGGCTGAATAGTCCCCACATACGATCTGCAGGTTTTCCATAGAACTCCAAATAATGCCATCTGGGGAGAGAAGTATGAGCCTTTCCTTAACAGCAGAAATCATTTTGTGTGTGTGTGTGAAAACATACACCCAGCCCTTCCTCACTGAACACGTGTGTCACTTTCTCCAGAGGCAACATTTTAAGTCTATACTGGCTTGTTCCTTCCTACAATGAGCGTTGTTGAAAACTCAAGTAAACATTTTATTGAGCTGTTCTGCAAGCATCCAAAAGATTTACTAGACTTGCTCTTCTAGGCATAGATTTTAATGAGCATAATAATTGCTTCTTTTCCAATTCTAGACCAAAGCACATTGTATAGTTGCTCTACCTTCCTGGATTCAGTGACCAGGTTACTGAGGATTGTGCTGGGGCATAGACGGTCCTGAAGATGGAAAGATGAGTGAGACATGATTCCTGTCCCCGAAGGGTTCACAGCCTGCTGGTGGAGAAGCACAGAGAAACAATTATTAAAACATTGTTGATCAATGGGGTTTAGGGTTTTTTTTTTTCTTTTTTTAGAAACAGGGTCTTGCTCTGTCACCCAGGCTGGAGTGCAGTGGCACGATCATAGCTCACTGCAACCTTAAACTCCTGAGCTCAAGTAATCCTCCTGCCTCAGCCTCCTGAGTAGCCGGAATTACAGCAGCCCACCACCAAATTCTGCTAATTTTTCTTACTTTTTGTAGATAGGGTCTTGCTGTGCTGCCCAGGCTGGCCTCAAACTCCTGGCCTCAAGTGATCCTCCCACCTTGGCCTCCCAGAGTGCTGGGATTACAGGCATGAGCCACCGTACTCAGCCTGTGGATTGATGTTTTAATGAGCAATAATTATACAGCCTAACGTGTGTAGGGCTTGGTCAGGGATGCCACAGGCTTCCTCACTCAGACAACTGGGAGGCTAACACTGCCTTTGCCTACTAGACTGGAGGCAAAAGGAAGACAAGTTTAGAGGACAGATAGTAAATTTGGTTTTGGATGAGTTAAGTTTGAGGTGCTTGGGAAATATCCAAATTGTTATGTCCAGTTGGCAGCTGGGAATAAGCCTGGAGCTATAAGGAACATTTTGAGTTGGAGGTTTACATTTGGAAGTCATAAGCTTACATAGTGTTTGCTCTGAGAATTGAGG
Organism: Cheirogaleus medius; assembly: GCA_008086735.1. Taxonomy (NCBI): domain Eukaryota; kingdom Metazoa; phylum Chordata; class Mammalia; order Primates; family Cheirogaleidae; genus Cheirogaleus; species Cheirogaleus medius. Next base: position 76,849,832 of record VBSM01003176.1, on the reverse strand, counting down.
TGAAGAGGATGTGTGAGTTTGCCAGAGACGATGTAGAGAGTGCAAAGGAAGAAAAGGTCTGAGAGCAGCCCCCCTCCTCCGCTGGTAGCACCAACACAGAAGGAGCAGACGGGGGAGGCCCCCATGGAGAAAGAAGAGCCTGTAGAGCAGAGAGGAGAGCAGCTGGAAAAACGGACGCCATAAGCAGAGGCCACCCCTTGAGGAATGGAAAAGTGGAGGGAAGGAAAATAGGGTGGTGGCTTGAAGGGGAAGCACAGAGAAAGGAAGTTCTTGGTTTTTATAGTGAGTGACACTTAACCTTTATGTTTAGAAACATCAAGAAAAGGAGGGAGTGAAGGTGAGAAGAGTAGAGAAGAGCTGGAGCGGGGCCGCGGGGTGGGGGGAAGCCGGGCTCTGCAGCACGGGGGTCTGGTCCTGGACGGAGCTGCACCTTCTTTGTCTAAGACCAGAGGCTCCACTTGACTTTGGAGATGGACTCTGAGGGAGCGCTGACAAAATGGCTCACTTGCTTTTTGACCCGCCATGACCTGCTGATTCACTAGTGGCAATGTCGGAACCGTGAGTGCACATCCCAAATACCTCATCCACCATCAGGGAGTGGCGTCTAGACTTGGTCTCGGAATTGCAGCTGCTTCTCTTTAAGAGGATAGACTCGGAGACTGCAAAAAAAGCCAAATCGTTTCTTCAACCCGATGGTCATTTTGCATCAGTATTTCTTCTAGCTTGACTTTGTATATCCTAAAATAAATCCAATTTTTTGCCAGTTTTTTATTTAAAAAATGTGTTTTTTTTATTTTTGTGTAGCAAATCAAAATATGGGATTTGTTTTCCTACCGTATAGTTGTGGAAGATTTTGGTGTTGGGGCCCTGATGCTTGTTGGCGCTCCAGGACTAAGCAGTAATTGAAGCATATGATGGAAACTTTTTAGCTTTTCCAGGTAGGAGACTAAACAGCCTTTCCCAGCAGAGCGCAACAGTGGACTAAAGAACAGGTGGTAAAGGCACCCACGCCCACCAGGAGGCCGGGTGGGCACCAATCCCAGCTCCACGTCCCGGCCATGTGACCTGGGACAAGTCGACATTAGGAACTCTTTTCATATTTATCAGTTAAAAAATAATAGTACCTACTGCATGGGATTGGTTTGAGAATTAATATAAATGAAAGGACATAGAGCATAGTAGGTATTTCCTAAGGGCTGAGTCTGAGAGGGTTAATTTGAGTGTGAAGAAATTTTAGGGGGAATGGACCCTTCGCTATCTCTCACTGGCAGAAGAGGCTTTAATGAGACCTGCTCTGTGCTCTCTCAAATTGGTGTTTATTTGTGTTTCCCGGGCCCCACTTCACACCCCGCACTGCTCAGACCATGCACAGTACGCCTTTTCTCCTCCTCAGCCAACTTCCCTCCTCAAAAACTTCCATTCAACAGTGCAGAGGAAAACCATACTGTAGGGAAAAACTTAACCTGAGATCCCACATATTTCCAATAGAAGATGCCTGTACAATTCCAAAGCTAAGAGACAAAAAGTGAAAAGCCCCTGAAACACTTTCTGTGCCTTACTCTAAGGAATTATTTTGCTGCTTTTGTCCGTAAATCTGTAACATTTACTTACTGGTTAAAAGATAGCTAAGTTTACGGTGCCATGTTCCCCTTAGGCCGGAGTTTCCTGAAAACAGGCAGCATCCTGGTCACCCTTTCTGTAAGTCCCTCTGCCAGGAGCATCCTTTGTGCAACACGACCGGCCCCGCCCACTCCCTGCCCAGTCCCTCCCCCTCCCCACACAACCTCCCTCCACACAGCCCCTCCCCCTCATGCACAAGCCCCGCCCCCTTCACACAGCCCCGCCCCTCCTCTATTCTTGCTCTGGTTAACACCTGTCTTTCCTTCAGGTCTTTACCTGCCTGCATGTTGCCTCTCCAGGGCTCTTCCCCCCTCGTAGCTCTTCTCACGAATGTAGTTGTCTGATGATTTCTGCGGCTGTCTAATGTCTCTGCCCTCATCCATGTAGTGGGGCCTATTTTACTCATCCCCAAATCCTTAGCACCAGCAACGTGCCTGGCACAAAGCAGGCTCTTAACAAACACCTGTTGAATGAATGAAAGTTATGATTCCCCTAATGATCTAAGGGCACCTGCTACAGCCAGCGCTCAGAAAGGGTTTGTGACTTGTAGCAGGTGGTTATATAATGAAGCAACAGGACAAACCAGTTCCCTAGGACAAGTGAGAGACCTGCCCTTCTACTAGTACTGGCTCCGGCAGGTACCCCGAGAACCCACCTGTTCCAAGGCTCTCGTGGGACTGTGCAAGGAGGTCGGCTTCCCATGCACTGATAGCAAGTTACAGAGCCCTGCCAGGTAGACCAGCTGACAGCTGCCTCCAGTCTCATCTCTCTGTGCTGGCCTCCTCTTTTCATTGCTGTTAACCCTGTAGCCTTGCAGTTAGCAGCAGCCTCCTCCTCCAGGGTCCACGGCGAGGGACAGCCCCAGCCGCTGGAGCGCCAGAGAGACATGCAGCAGACAGTTCTTGAGAGCTCGCCCAAATCTACTCAGAAACTTATTTCAGTGGTGCCCTAAGGCTCTGTATTTGATTTTCAAAAGGCGTAAAAACTTTCTACACATTTTCCCATCATTGACTCAAGGGAGGATGTACTAGGAGGTGTACAAAGATTAACAACCCCCAGTTTAGCTGGCAAAGGACCGTACAGCCACTGTGCAGACCCTTGGCTGTGACCCTTGCAGGCACCCAGCAACCCCTGGCTGCGCCCACCTTTTCTAGCCCCTGAACTGAGCTCACCGGTGGTCATCTCCATCAGCATCCGTCCTGCTGACCTCGTGAGATGGCCGAGATCACAGGGCTCCCTGGTCTAAGGTGGGCTTTGTTCTTTCCCCATCATCGGGGGTAAGATCGATGACCAAAGAGGCCTTGTTTGTTTCGTTTCCCAGCTCAGGTGAGGAGGCCACAGAGAAGATGGAGCTGAGTTGTCCAAGGAGGCTGTGGATTAGGAAAACAAGGGGAAAGCTCATTTTATATGTGTTCAGGACTTTTTCTTCTAAGTTTTACCTAACTAACACCTAAGGTCTCCTTGCATTTTAAATTCATTGTGAAAAGGTAAATTTTATTACAGAATTTTAGGTTTGCATTTATGCCATTCTTTTGAATTTCTAAGTTAAATAAAATCTAGTTTCTAAAACAAAATCTAGTTTCATATTACCTTGTTCTGTCATCAAGGTAATCATTAATAAAGAGCAGGAGGTGGCCATGCAGATTATAGTTAAATCCCAAATAATTGGCTTTCTTGGGACTGTGAGGTGTTTGGGTTATTTTAATTACTTAGACAACACAAATCTTGTTTTAACCCCTGGTGGAAGCATTTCTAAACTGCGATACTTTGTTTTCCTCCCCTAATGATTCTAGGCTAATGATGGTTGAGCTTCTGTGTCTCAGCTGCTCAGTTACTGACATCCCCTGTCATAGGTAGGACGTGTACCAACAACAGAACGTACCCTGGGAGTACTTGGGCTTCGTCCTTTAACCTAGATCTCTAATGTGAGTTTTTTTGTGAGCGATTTATTTCTGGTTCACTCATTCAACAAACACCTAAGTGCTTGCTTTAAGACACAGGCATTTGGATTCAAAGATAATAATTAGAACAGCCCTAACCCTTAAGAGACTCGCAATAAGGTAAACAGATTTGTAACCTGTTAACATTAGAGTGGGAGTGATAGGCCTATTGTCTTATTACCTGGACTCCAATTAATTCCAGTAGGCCAAGAATTCACAGTAAGATGGGCTAAGAAAAGAATGACCTGCAAAAGTTTAAATTAAATATAATAGGTTTATTGATGCTTTATTTAATCACTTTCTATTATATGTTTAATCACCTTCCAATTTATTCGTTATTTACTCATTTTCTTATTTCAGAAAAGATCCAAAGTAGTTTGCAGTAAAGGGCACAGTATAACACAAGTACAGAGATAGAAATCCAAGTAATAGAAGAAAAGCATGACAAAACCAGGCTCGGAGCTTCCTGGCTAAGGGCAAAAGAAGAAACATAATCGAGGGGGTGGGGGAGCGGGGGGAGCCTGCCATTTCATCAGGAGAGAAAAACTCACTTCCTAGCACAAATTTTTAAGATTTTAATTCTATGAATTTTAAAACAGTTCATTGAAGAACATAAGTGACAATAATTTATGTCTTAAATCATTTTTTCTCATAATCAAATAATTAGAAAACAGTTTACAATTTTGGGATAGGGAAAGCCTTTCTAAGCATAACATGAAAACTGGAAAAATAGACAGGGAAGGGTGTGACAGCTGTTTGCCCCTTGGTTCGGGAGTGCATTGCACGGCCAGGTGGGGGTGGGTCAGTGGTGGTCTTGCCTCAGAGGTAAAGGGGAAACAGGGCTACTCAACCCAGAGCGAGACACACTCCAGCTGTGGTTCCAGTTCCAAGGGGGCATAGCGCACGCAGTAGGCGCATGGGCCATGAGAGTGGAGGACAGCGTGGTCTCCTTCTCTGGGGAAGCATGGCTGTGTGGGAGTCAGGCAGCTCCCTCAGCTGGGATTAGTGCCTGTTAGGACTGCAGAGGACCTCAGAAGTGAGGTCTTCAGGTGTCCAAGGTGTTGATGGGGATTTCTGGGCCCCTCTTGCTCACCTGCTCACCACAGGGAGAAGTTCCACCTGGTTCCCCGCTAATTCTGGTTGGGGGAGTAGGTGGTTGAGACCCAGCATTTCCTTCCTGTCTCCACGTGGCTGTCCTGAGTTTCTTTGCTCACCAGGGTTTCTGTTATTCCTTGGATGTACTCCAGCACTCTCCTTTAGTTATTGTCATTAAGATGTAGTTGCTTATTTGTTGCTTTGGCTGTCGTTGTAGGGAGGACAAGTGCTACAAACTCCTAGTTGGCCATCTTGCTGATATCACCTGTGGCTATTTCTTTCAGCCACAAATCAATTAAATCAGTGATACACATTAAATAATAGTTGTTTGAAGAGATTTCTTATGGAAGTTAACATAATATATCCAGGAGTGTGCTTCTTTCGAAATCTAACTTTGTAAGCGTAAGTTTAGAGACTGCAGAGAAGCAAATGGTCTTCGTGTGCTGTGCATTCAACTGTCCCTCACACTGAGACTTGTCTTGATTCAGTTTATGGTGGTAAATAAGTCAACATTAATTTGTCTTACATGTAATATTCTACGTTACTAATTGAAAGAATGCATAGTGTTTTAGATACCAGGTATACAAATAACAAAATTATTTTATTAAAGTCTTTTCTTATTTCTTTTCCTTTTCTTAAAATGATACATTTGTTGAGCATTCTCTATGTACCATGCAGTATGCTTGGGGGTTTATATACTCTACCTCATTTAATGCTCAAGGAAACTGCGGTTTGGAGAAATTAAGTAACTCCCCCAGCATCATGCAACTTCTTTGTGGCAGGGTAGGAATCAACCTAGGTCTGTCTGATTTTTAAAACATATAGACCTAACCTCTGTGCTATGCTGCTTAAATGTTCTTACTCAGATGGAAGCCAACTAATTACATTGTATTGAATAACCATGATTTAAAAATACATTTTAGAGACTTAGGTCTTCTTGCTGGTCACCTCACATGTAGTTTCCCAGCTCCCCTACAGTAATTCTGTGATCTGTTCACACTCCTCCCTCCCAGAGGTTTCAGACACAGGCTGAGAGCGAATGCACTGTACTGAACATGTTTGGAGCTGTAAAATGTGGTCTGCTTTTCTAATTTTGTTTTTCTGTAAGTTAATAATGATCATTGCCTCATTGACATCAGTGTGATGACTACGGAAAGTGCTGCGGGTTTAGTGTTAATGATAAAAAAATATATATATACACTAAACGTCCTATGCAGGGCTGTGTAAAAGGAAGAATCCCAAGTATTTCAGGGATTTAGTCTTGGTCTTGCAGTGGTTCTTTTTCTCAAACTTTTCATGAGATGCTTTTCTGTTAGTTCATATGCAAACACAACGTCTCCCTAGTACATCAAGCCATGTAATTTTACATGGATAGTTGGGCTTTACCCATCGACTCCTCTAACTGGTTTGCACTGTTGTGGCAAATATGAAAATATTTCCAGTTGAAAATATTGATCCGAAGATGGATTCTTGGTAAGTATGCCCTCTGACTCTGTCATGTTGACATGATGCATTATAAAAAATAAAATTCCTTTGCTCAGACTAAGGTACAGAAGGATTTCCTATAGTTATACAGAAAATGAGCAGCTAGTATCTTATTATTTGGGTTCCTCTCTACCTAAGGAAGAAAATCCCTGTGAAAAGAGAGGCTGCTACCCTGTGGGTTACAGAAACTCTACTTGTATCCTAAAAATTAATTTTGCAGTGGTTACCTCCGAATGAAATTTCACAAATTTAGGTATTTCTGGGCATACTATAATTTAAAAATTTAAGTAGCTTGTCAACATCAGCGAATGTGTTTGTTGAGTACGTTGATGGGCACTTGCGCCAGACAGAGCTGCTCTGCTCCCTACCTCCCTCCAGTTCACTCAAGCACCCCTTCCTGGACACATCTGAAATAGAGAAACTGAGGAAGAGCTTGCTGAAACAAAGTACACAGCTTTAGGACGAGACAGGGCAAGGAAAAGGGTCGCTTGACTTACTACTGGAATCTTGGAACATGTATATTCCTTTAATGTGAACTGCTCCAAGAGCATCTTATCTTCGGATAATGAAAGAATCTCAGCGCCCCATGATATGGAAACTCCTGTTGACTCAGGAGTGCTCAGAAACCTTCCAGGAGTGGGACCGGAAGAGGCAGCTTCAAATCAATTAGGCTGCACCGGTCTCTTGAGTGATGACGGTGTTATTGCTTGATGTTGACTGTGGTCTCCCCGAGGCTGAGTCTGAATTGCTGTCACAGCATCAACTTGTCATCGTGAAGCCAACAGGGGAACCAGCAGTCAGTTTGGGGCTAGAGGAGGTTGTAGGAGAGAAGAAGTGTTTAAAAAGAATCCTTGTGGGAGAAAATAAAAGTAAGAAATACGAGCCGCATTCCTTTGCATGAGGTCACAGAGACAGGAGTATACGCGGGGATGATGCATGCGACGTCTGGCGAGAGGAGCTGTCCACTGCATCATGCAGAGAGGAGCCGCGCAAGTGTGTGTGTTAGATGGCCCATCTGCTGTTCTTTCTGGACGGGAGAAGGAAGGCCAGGAAGCACTGTGACTCACAGGCTATGACACCAAAGTCAACTCTCAGACATCCTGGGGAGTCAGGACAGGTGAACATTGGATGGGCCTCCATTTGTTCCACAAATATTACCGAGCACCCTCCTTGAGTTGAGCCTGTGCTGGATATCTGGGGAGATCATGATGAATGAGGTAGACACAGTCCTCATCCCTGTGAAGCTGATGGGGTCACAGAGAGAGAAACATAAATCTCGTACTTAGACACGTCATTATTTAATTACAGTTATGCTGAGTGCCACGGAAGGGAAATGAGTGTACAACAAAGGCATGTGGGTAGAGACCTAACGTAGTATGCAGAAAACACAAAGACAGGGCCCTGAAGGTTTGGTAGAATTGCCAGACACTGATGGTGAGGAAGTGCATTCCGTGCAGGTGAACGACATGGATTTCTTTTTTGCATTCCATGCAGGTGAACGACATGGATTTCTTTTTTTGTAAAGTTAGAGATTTCTCAAACTTTCCTTCCCTTAAAATCTTGGACTAAGGCTGCTAGCAATTAGATACCTTGTTAATTTGGAAATACACATTCTGCACCAACCCTCCCCGGGCCCCACCTTCCTCTCCCAACCCTTTTATGGAGGAACTAGCAAGCTGTGAAATGGTCAAAAGACAGCATGCAAAAAAAATTGCACAGAAAATTCGCAGCAGCTTCATTAGTCTCTAATTTTACTGATGAGTCTAGTAAAATTTATTGGGATAGTTTGAATTATTATTCAGGGCACTTGGGTTTAAAACCCTAATAACCTCATTGGCCCGGGGTGCTATTTAGCTATTAAAATTGAAATGTCACAGAAGGATCCCAGTTAGGAAAAAGATCCATTTATCTTTCTCTTGTATGCCTCCCAAATGCTTTCACTGAAACAACAGCAAGAATAATATTTTAGATAATTCGTAAAGTGTTACAGGACCCACCTGTAGTGCCAGAGGAGAAGTCATAAAACCCTGAGACTCACTTTGATATTAAGCCACCTGCAGGCTGGTGTGAAGTCTTTTATTTCATGGAGACTCTTGAAAAGTAGGGCACTAAAATCCTGCGTCTCATTTAAGAGTATAGGCACATATTGTGGCTAAAAGGTTACACACCTGGCATTTCACCCACTCTGCTTGTCAGCCTTGAGGAGCTACGAGAGCTGGTCCAGCAGTAATTAATGCAGATGGCCTTTTAGGGCTGTGTTTCCCATTATGATTTCCAGTATTTGTATGTTTCAGAAATCTGCCTACTGTACTATAAATGCATTGTTATGCAAATTGCTACCACAGTGTAGCCCACTCTCTTGATATGCGATGAGCATGGAACTTTTAATTACATGTCACTGTTTTAAAACTTTTCATTTCTTTCCAGACTTATATATTCTACTAGCTATATTAACATGGAAAAAATACCAAATACCAACAGTAGTATTTGAAGTGTTTTAAGACAATAGTCTTTATGGGGTGTAGTATTAGAAGACAGTAGTGTTTGAAGACAGTAGTCTTCATGGAGTATAGAAAATAAATGCAAGTGTAAGGAGACAAATGCTAGTCATCTATTCTATAAGATAACTGGAAAAGAGCAGCTCATTTCTTGGGCATTGCAAAGCCTTCACATCTTTCATCTTTAATCCATCCATCAGCAAATTTATATTGAGAACCACTTCAGGCTCCATGCTTTGCTAATCCATAATCACCCAAGCAGCCTGGCTGATAGGAGTGGAAGCCCCTCCAGCTCACCCTCCCCCGCTGCTGATGGCAGCCTTACACCTCTCTAAATGCAGGCCTGGCCTTGCAACTACCCTGCTTAGGACCCTTCAGTGGCTCCCTTTGCCTGCAGGTACAGATCCAGCCTCCCCAGCCAGCACCCAAAGCCCTTCTGTGCTGCACCTGCCACCCTCAGCCTGCTCTCTTGCCACACCACCCCCTCGCACCGCCAGTTCCCTGAGTGAGCCAAGCCACGTTATAGCTCTGTGCCTTCCTCACTCACACTGCTCCCCCGTCTGCTATGCCCTTCTCCTCACCTGTCCACCTCCAGTCACTTGCCAAGCAACCAGTTCTCATTCGGGATGGACTTAGCTGCTTGCATGGCAACACAGAGTGATCACCAACATCCTTACGAGCACGATCTCTGCAATTGATTGCCTGTGTTACATGCCAGACTCTGCCCTAAGGGCTCCTGGATCACCCTACTTCTTCTTCTAGGCTACTATAACAAAATACCATAGACTATTAACCATAACTGTAAACAGCAAACATTTATCTCTCAAAGTTCTGGAGGCTGGGAAGTCCAAGATCAAGGTGTTGGAAGATTCAGTCTGGTGAGAGAGGGCCATTCCTTATAGTTGGCATATTTTTGTTGTGTCCTTTACCTGGTAGATGGAGCAAACAAGCTTTCTGGGGCCTATTTTATAAGGACATTAATCTCGTTCACAAGGGCTCTACTCTCATGATTTAATCACCATCCAAAGGCCCCACCTTTTAATACTATCACATTTAGGATTAGGGTTGAACATATGAATTTTGGAGTGACACAAACATTCAGACCATAGTAGGGTCTAAGAAAATATTTGCAATAATTAATATTGCTAATAAGTACCATTTTTGTGTGCTTAATAAGTGCCTGGCATTATGCTGAGCACTTTCAATGTACTGTCCCATTTTATTCTCACAATAACCCTATGGGGTAGCTACTGTTATTACCACTCATCTACACAGGAGGAAACCAAGGCTCAGAGAGTTTGAATAACCTGCCTGAGGTCACACAGCTAAACACACAATAGAGCTGGGTGTCTAGGCCCTTCACTATATGCTAAAGAACCTCCCCATTATGTCTTTTACCTACTTCCACCTCCAACTTGAAAATAATTGGTATTTATAATCACCATTTCCATTTTATAGTGGCTGCTGTCTCAATTGTGAGCCATCATTTAAACTGCTAAGTTAATAATTAGTTTACATTTGAAAAAAATATTGTAGATGAATATTATAATGAAAGATGATCATAACATATCAAGTTTTTAAAAAGGTTACAAAATTATATTGCAACCCTTACAAGTTAGTGTACAAAACAGCAGACAAAAAAGAAGAAAATGATTTGGCCAAGACTCCACAAAAGTAAAAAAGTCATATGGCTGATAAACACTAAAATGGTGTTAAACTTTATCAGTAATTAGGAAAATGCAATTCAAATCACACTGAGGCATGCACTCTTCAGAATGGCAACATTTTTCAAATCTGACCTTCTAAACATTGGTGGTGATGTACCAGAAGAACTCTCATACAGTTCTGGTGGGGAATGAGGAATGGACACAGCCACTTTGAGAAATAGTGTCGTGTTATTTAATAAAGTTTCACATGTGCCATGACTTAAGGATTCCACTCATAGGTATATGAAAAATTCATACACGTGCGTACCAGGAGACATGTACAAGTCTTTCCAAAGCAGCATTTTTAATAAATGCTAAAGACCAGAGGTGGCAGCAACTCAGACTTCTATCAATGGTAGAATAAATGAATACCTTGTGATACGTGCACACAGTGGATCATGATTTGGCAATGTGAGTGAATGAGAGCTACATGCTACAATGTGAATGAAAATTACAGTACAATATTTAGTAAAAGTTGCAAGGCCACAGAATCCAGACAGTGTGATTTCGTTGCTATAAAGGTTATAAACAGACTTAAGGATATTGTCAAGGGTGCATGTGGAGTGATAAAGCTATGAACAAAAGCAATACATGATAACTACAAATGTCTTGACAGTGGTTTCCTCAAACGGGAAAGACCTGGAACATTTCTGTACTGCTAGTGATGTTCTAATGTTCTCATTCTTCACCTGGGTTGCAACTCCATGGGTGTTTGCTTTACAGTTATTTGTTAAACTGTACAGATAAGTCTTGAGTATGATATTGCACAGTGAAAAAGGATTAAAACTACATAGTATTTTATTAAGAAAAAGTATATAAATGCATGTAATATAGTCTGAAATAATGGATTTCGTTGAGTTCATAGTGGTATGATTGGGTGAGAATATGATGCAAATGAAGAAACTGTGTTTTTTTCACTTTTCATGAATATGTATCCTTTTGTAAGAAAAGAAATAACTTATTTAAATATTTATGTACCTGTGATGGCTGAGTCTTGATCTGACGTCTTAGCCAGATAACTTACTTAAAACTATAAGCAATAGCAACCAAAGATGGTTTAATTTCCTATTTACTTTCTATTTGTTTATTAGTCATCATTTCCATTCCTTGGCAACCTCAATCCAACGCTTCCCGTTGATTGAAAAAAAAAAAAAAAGGAGGCAAAAAATAGTACAATAAGTATGTAATTGAACAATAGGCATATTTGACCATAACTTGGATTTTCAGGGGGGTGCAGACACATGGGTGGTCCAGTGAAGTTGGACATCCTGGGGGCTAGAGACAACATAGGCTGGGCTTGAGGGACAGACCCCCAGGCTCATCCCCACCCTGCTCTCCCTAACGGCTGTCCCTTTACACCTGGTACCTTTGCACACAATACCCCTCCCTGAAGTACCCTTTCCTTCTTGGTGAATCTTCTGGATTCTTAATGTCTCAACCAAAACATAACCTTCTTCCATGAAGCCCAGCCTGGCTCCTCCTCCCAGCTCCCAGAGAGAAGTCTTTATCCAGACCTCTGGGCTGGCACTTGCTGCGTTATCTTGTCATTACCTGTTTATGTGTCCCACTAATTGATGAACTTCTAGAAACAAGGATTTCATTGTCTCACTTTGGAATCTCCAACAGCTGATAACATATCAAGGACAGTGGAGTCACCCAATATATATGGTGAATGAATGAATAGAAGGAATGCTTGGGCTCTTTCAAGAAAAGAATGGTTCAGAAAATAAAAAAGCATGATGCAGCCTTTAGAGTAAAACTACAGGACATTAACATGAAGACACTTATTTAAGACTAAATAGACCATGTCAGGGGTTTTTAAATAATATTTATATGGGGAAAATGTTAGCTCTAAAAAAGCACAATTTTGTTGTGCTTTTGAATTAATGTGAAAGTAAATTATTGGGTGGAATGAGGCAAATGATCTAGATCATTTCTTTCATTTTGGCTTACTTAACTAAAAGTACCACAGTGAATAAAACCCAAATATCTACTTGTGTAGTTTCAAAAATACAAAGTATTTTTTTTACCACTACTTACTTATTCACATTTTCTTAGTACCTAATAGATCATGCAGTGTCCTGATTCCCCAGGAGAACGGGATTATTTTCTTCCCGCAAATCCATCATTTTCAGAGCTTTGCTCATTTTGTTTCAAACACTGTGTGCAGTGATTTCTCATTAATCATTTACAACTTGCCTGTTTATTATGTGGGGAGAGAGAAGTGGAGAAGATATAAGAAGGAGAAAATAAGAAGAGGTTTCACAATGTCAGGAATTCACCTAATCTCAAGGTTGATTTCATTTTCCATGCTGGAAGAACATGATTAGTTATAATAATAACCAACTCATTTATTTACAATCTTTACTGAGTGGACGAGTCTCATGGAATAGATTGTCTAATGGGGAATATGGACAGATAAAAAGGCATTCAACTCCTAGTGTAATAAAGTTGTAGCCCCAAAGCATTACGGCAGCGTCCAGAGACCTCTGGGCTGAGGTCTGCAGGAAGAGCTGCAGCAGAGTCAACTGGAGACGGGGGAGGTGGGAGGCCGCCGCAGAGTCTGCAGGAGAAGGGCACTGGTCTGAATGACGAAATTGCAGTGACTATGAAAAAAAAGTGGGCTACAGTTAAGAGATCCAAGATGTAAATTTCACAAGATTTGGCATTTTGTTGAGTATAAAGAAATGAGAAAGAAGGAGGAGATGAAAACCATATCAATATTTCTGGCTTGGGCAACAAGCACATTTACTGAGTTAGGGAACATAAGAGTAAGAAGTTTTGTTAGGTGACAGCGAGTTCAATTTGGAGCCTATTGAGTGTGATGTGCATGGGAGATATCCAAAGAGAAACATTCATATATAGGTTGGACACGCACATGTATCTTGATACACATATATATGACCTGATATATACACATACATATATAACTATATATATGGGGGTGTGTGTATATATATATCAGGTTATATGTGTATTAGGATATATAGTTGTATATGTATGTATATATATCAGGTCATATATATGTATATCAGGATATACATATATGTGTAAATAGATATGGATATATATGTGCGTATATATTATATATGTGGAGCACAAATGCTAGGCATTCCATAAAAATAGAACAGAGTAATCAGAGCAACATTTCAAGAAAATTTCTCAGACCTGTAGAACAAGAGTTTGCAGATTAAAAAGGCCAACCAAGTGTCAAGCATAATGGATTAAAGACAGACCCACACCAAGACACATCAGCATGAACTTTCACAGCACTGGGGAAGAGGAGAAGGTACCAAGAGTTTCCCAAGAGAGCAAATAGATCACGCTCAAAAGGTTGAGATCGAGACTAGCATTGGGCTTGTCAATAGCAACGCTGGAAGCTAAACGAGAGATGCCTTCACATTTCTGGGGGAAATTATTGGCACAGTAAAATTCTGCATTAAGCCAAACAATCAATTGTATGAAGAAATGTTCAGCCATGGAAGGTATCAGATAGTTTACCTCCTGTGCACCTTTCTTCAGAAACTAAAAATAATGTATGTGCTTTACCAAAGTAAAAAGGCAGACCAAGACAGAGGTACACCTGGGAATCCAGAAAACAGGACCCCAACATAGGAAAGAGGCAAAGGAATTTCCCAGAATGATGATGAAGGGAGACCCCATGATGTCAGCTGTACACCAGTCCTAGAAATGACCAGTCTAAGATAAAATGGAGAATTGAGAGTCCAGGGATAATGGCTTCAAGAAAACAAAAGGAAACAGGTGTAACTTTACATGTTATAATTGTGAGGAGAAACTTATACTTTGGTGGAGAGTATTGGGGAGAATTAGCAATATGTACATTGAAAACTAAGCAAACAAAAACCATGGTGTTGGCTATTGTCTGTGCTGTTGGTCATTGGTCCTCTTCAATTAGGCACGAACAAGATGACTTTTTCCTCTCGAATTGATATGCATGATCTGCCACTGCAGGCTGCTTCTTCAGTGTCGCCTCATCTCTTCTTAAAATGAGTTATTCATTTGTAAACTGCTGGTTTCTTTGGGGCATTATCCCCATAAACATTTTGTAAAGCGTCAGTGATTTCGCCATTCTTTACGCAAGCTTCACCATGAATTTGATACTGTTCCTGTTTCCATTTCAGCAGAATTCATGTTGCTCTGATATGGGCTCTTTTCAAACTGATGTTTTAGTCTCGTTAGTGCCTTTGAGGCACTAGTTTGACTAGATCCCTGTTCAGACATGGCATTTTCAAATGCTTATAATAGATACATAAATGCTTATAATAAATTCAGACACATTGTAACAAGTTAGTATGACTTTATTTTGTTGCAAAAAATGTGAAATCCATGCATAGTATTTTTATAATATGCATTTTCCACAAACATTTTAAAGACCCCTTGTAGAACAAAAGAAGAAAAGGGGTAAACTTTAGGTCGGATAAGAAGGGAGGTGAAGACAGAAGGAGACCAAAGGCTTGGAGCAAAAGGACTTAGTGGTCTGGATTGGAGAATCGAGCTGATGGAGGGACAACGACACAGTGAGATAGCTGGAGCATAGAAGGTTGTGCCCAGAAAGAGGAATGTGTGAATATCCAAGGTGAAGGTCAAGGTGGTGACAAGGTCCAGGATGATGCTCAGGGTCCTGATTTAAGGTGCCTCTCAGGAGTTGCAGGTGTCAGAGGGCTGAAAGGCTGGGATGCTGGATGAGTTATGCAGGGGTCACTGACGTTTTCCAGGATGATGGCAGGACCTGAGGATAAAGAGGAAGACCGCACCTGGGGGAAGCAAGGGGCAGTCACCATGCTGTAGGAACAGCGTTTCATCAGCCAGCCAGAACCCTGGAACCTTCAAGGAGAGGGGGCTTTACAAGAGTGTGAGGCTTCATATTCTAGCAGACTATTAGAGTAGCAGAGTACTATGTCCTGACCCAGACATAAGTTGGATGGGTAGGAAAAGGACAAGTAGTAACCATTCAAAAGAGGTTGACATATATGGGAGAGGGAAAGGAGTAAGGTGTCCCACACAATGTGGAATATGAGTCAGAGAGGAAGGTTGGGGCCAGGGATAGGAAGGATGTTGGGATTCGCTGGTCTCCAGTGTTCGAAAACAAATGGCTTGAGCCATTGCCTGGTCTCTTAGTCACAGCCTCTCAGCATCTATCTCCTGCCCTCTCCCCCATGCCCCCGCTCCCCTCTGTGCTTTCTCGCCCTGGGCCCATGCTGCTTCCCTCCCAACCCTCATGTGGAGTCAGACTCACCTGGACTCACTGTGCTTCCCAGGCAGGTGAGCAGGCAGGTGGTAGAACTCAGCACTCACTTCTCAGCACTCACCAAGGCCATTGCAGTGTGGCAAAATGCAGGCTAGAATTAGGACGGGAAGTTGCAGGTTCAGATCTTGGCTCAGCCACGTACTGGCAAGTGCAGATATGTTGTAACTTCTGTACCTTCAGTTCCTTCATTTGCAAAATAATGATACCCACAGAGTTTGGAGGGGGCTAAAGTAAGATAATATACATAGAAGCAACTGCAACGTGGTACCTGGTATTTATAAATGCTTATAATAAATACATCCCATGAAAAGGTAACCTGTGTGATAGCTCACAGCTGCCTCTGCCTTTCACTAGGACAGACCCTGATAGTACTTGTGGACTAACAATGAATGAATCAGTTAATTTATTGGTAGCTGGGGGTTGTAAAGCTTTCACACACACATATATGTTACAAAACAAAACACTTCTTCCCTCTTAAATCCTTACCTTTTCTCAGTAATCTTCAGAAGTAATTATTCCCTAGTCTTATTTTAGGAAATAATTAGGCCTCTGTTATACGTTTAATTTTTGTAGGCCTCTATTTGCAGACAGAGACCTCCCTTGTTCTCCTTTATGTTCCCAGCTACAGGATCTACCCTCATGCGTGCAATAAATGGTTATTGCAAAGGAATGAATCTTCAATAGGTTAAAGTCCCCTGCCCTCTCAGATACGCCCGGTATTCAGATTGTTCTCATTAACTCCATTCACCCCCAGTATCAGATATTCCTTTTGATATTTTTTTTTAATTGCTATTGGCAGCTAAAAACTATTTTCTTCTTGTCCTTGCATCTAACCCCTCCAGAATGTGCGCCCATGCTCTCTCTCTTTCTCTTTAATTTGTAATGCGTCTGGGTTTCTCTTTTATTTGACATGTTCTTATCTAGATAAGGTTTCCTTTCTTCAGTCCAGTCAATCCTTATAAATCTTACTTTGAAACGTTCCCCCATCCGGTTTGTCTTGTGAGTGGCGTCAGAATCCGTATTTCCTGATTGCATCATTCGTGTTTCCCGTTCGCCCCTCCCAACTGCGCCAGCGCAATCCTGATCACTTGCAGTGTGGACACGTTCACACGTCCGTCTTCTTGCTTCTCCCCGTCTTCCATCTACCGTCTCCATGCTCCTCGACTGGGAGCGGGCGTGTCGTGCCAGGGAGGGATCAGGCGGGGAAGTTAGAACTGAAGTACAGCGTAGCAGCCATCAGTTTAGCCCTATGGCTTACCAGTGTTCTAACTGTGCCAGTCAATCTGGGAGGATTATTTTGTTGCAACTTATTTTATTCTTTGGTATTTTAAACATGTTCATTTAAAAAATAAAATATACAAGATGAACAAAAATGTATTAATAAAAATAAAAGGATTTGCTCTGTAAAATTTGGATTCAGTCAAAAGGCCGCATGTGGCCTTAAGGCTGCAGGCTCCCCACCCCTGGACCAGACTGGCATTTCTCCCCACTCCTGCTGCCCTCTTCCTCTTCCTCTTCCCAGAAGCTCCAATGGCAGGGCTCTGGACTGTGTACATGCACATTCTTTTATGTATCTCTGACCCTTGGTGTAGATGAGGTCCAATATAGTAGTGTTGACCAATATAGAACTCTGTGAGAGACGAGTGTGTGTATTTATTTCGTAAAGAGCTATTTTCTCTGGCCTGCATTGTATAATTCGAGTCTTGCTTGGTTCCAAGTCACAGAAACCTAATTCAAACTGTGTTAGGCAAAAAAGAAAACAAAAGTGCCGAGAGACTTGGGGCTCACACGATCTGGACACGGCTGCACCCAGGGACCTCAGCAGTGGTGTCAGGGATGCGTCCCCTCTCCTGGCACTTCTTTCCCCTTTTCTGGCTGCCTCCTCAGAAAGGCTGTCTCTACATGGGGACAAAGACGGTCAGCAGCTGTTACAGGCCACCTCCTGGCAGCTCAGGCATCTATCAGAAAGGGAATGCTTTTCTAGTAATTCCAGCAACATTCCCGAGGTAGGGCTGTCATTGTCCGGACTCAGGTGCAGTGCAACAGCAGCATGAAGCAGAGCGGGTCACATGCCCGCTCCAGATCCACGTGGGTCAGCCCCTGACCACGTGGACCAGGAGGAGGGAAGGGTGGGGTCTCCAGTGGTCTGCAGGGGTGCTGTTGAAAGAAGCTGCTCAGGCCAAACACGAGACGTCTGCCAGCAGATAGAGTCTGCATGGGAGAGAGGGACTGGGGTGAGCTGAGTGGGCTCTAAGGGAAGACTGCTAGTCAAGAAAGGTTGAAGACATTAGGAAATTAGGAAAAGCTTCATAAATAAGTGTCAGGGACTCAGAGGACTACTATTGACCAAGCAGTTAGTGACTTTTTGATGAATAAAAAAGAGTTTCTTCATTTGTCTACCTTGTTAGACAGCGAAGATGTGGTAGGCTGAATAATGGCCCCCACATATGTCCCTGTTCTAATCCCCAGAAGCTATGAGTGTTACCTTATATGACAAAAGGGACTTTGCAGGTGTCATTAAAGTAAGGATGTTGAGATGGGGGATTATCCTGGATTATCCGGATACACCCGACGTAATGACACGCGTCCTTGTAAGAGGCAGGCAGAGGAGACGGAGGAGAAGGACACGTGATGACACAAGCAGGGACCGAGGGATGGGCTCTGAGATGGAAGGAGGGGCCTCGAGCTGGGAATAAAGCAGCTGCTAGAAGCTGAAAAAGGCAGGGAACACATTCTCCCCCTGAACAGTCTAGAAAAAAACTGCCCGGCTGACACCTCGACTTCAGCCCAGTGAGACTGATTTCAGACTTCTGACCTCCAGAACTGGAAGAGAATAAACTCGTGTTGTTTTAAACCACTAAGTACGTGGTAACATGTTACAGCAGTAACAGGAAACTAATCCAGAAGGCTTCAGAGGGGAGAGCTGAGCTGGATTTGAGGATGACCCGGAGCGGGACGGGCGGAGGGTGGGCACGAGGCCGCAGGGAGCAGCACAGGCTGAGGCACTGGGGGCGTGCGGGGACTGCGGCGTGGCGGCAGGGGCAGGCGGCAGGGGACAGGAGAGCAGGAGGAGCTTATTGCATGCCATGGAGTTGGGACGTCCTACTGTAGCCCATGGGAAGTTCTGGAAGGCTGGTAACAGTAAGACCATGGGATCTGGTTCAGGGTATAGAAAAGTCATTGCGGTGGTGGTAAGGAGGATGCAGTAGGTAAAGATGGGAAAGGTGGGAACAAGACAGAAACCACGGAAGAGATTTCTGTGGTGGCGCCAGCACGGGATGGTGAGGACTGAGCTAAGGTAGAAAGTGAGAATGAATGAAGGGCCTGTTTCAGGAGAAGGGGCAGCGTCAGAAAGACCTAGCACACCCAGACGTGGCAGGTGAGGAGGAGGACCAGCTGTTTTCTGGTGTCTATGACCATAGAGTTCCCCAAGCAGCCTTGTGTTCCTGCAGTGAGGTCTGTCAGCAGAGGGAGGGCGAAACTTTCCACCCACGCTATTCCTGTAGGGTTGCTTGGACTGTACTGGCCCCTCCTTATCCTTTAATGAATCAGAGAAATTATTTCCATTTGGGTATTGATATCTCTCCTTTTATTTTTGCCTATTTCTTATTATATAATAAATGTGATCCTCATAAAAGTGGAACCAATGCAGAAGCATATTACAATAAAAAGTAAAAGCCTCTCAGCCCTACTGCTGATAAGTAACCATTGTTAAAAGTTTGGTGCCTACCTTTTAGATCTTTCTGTGTATTTGTAACCATAATACAGATGATATTTTGTGTTATAAAAGTGGGATAATACTATGCATACTGTTCAACAAATTGCTTTTTCATTTGTCATGCACACCTTTCCATGCCAGTACAGTAGAGACCTACCTCATTCTTTTTCATGGCTGTATAGTAACTCCATGGTTTAGATATACCACAATTTATTTAACCATTCCCCAATGTGCAGTTTGGTTATTTACACTTCTTTATTATTATGAACCATGTAATAAGCATCTTTGAACGTATGCCTTTGCACACTTGTGGAAGTGTTCCAAGGAGAGATTTGTAGAACTGGAATTGCAGGATCAAAGCTATCAATATTTACATTTTTGATAGAGTCTATAAATTACACTCCATGAAAGCTGAATGGGAAATACTGAAGTGCTAAATACGTATTCATATTTAGTTTTCCTTTTAGTATGAAACATTATGTCTAGTTCAGATTTGGGTGGAGAGGCGAGGCAGGTGGACACATGGGGAGAGGAGGTGAGGCAGGCCCCTTGGAGCGGGGGTGTGGGCCCAGTCAGGCCAACGAAGAGAGGGAGGTTCATCCAAACCCCTGCCTCCCTCCCCACATCCCTGATGCCTCCTCATAATGTCATGGACACACAGGCATGCGTATGCTTGCATGCACACATACATGGACGTCTGTAAGAGTGCTTGTAAACTGTAAAGGGAAAATTGACATTTGAACATATTAACATTTAAAACTACAGTGCAATGAAAGAGACTATAAATAATTTTTTGAAAGTGAAAGGCTTGAAAATATAGTTTGCATAGCAGGCAAAAGATTGATATCCAGAATAAATGAAGAGTTCTTACACATCCATCAGAAAAATGGGCAAGGAGCTTAACTAAGCAACTAACAAAGACATGCACATGACTAGTGTGAAAAGGATCTTGGTGTCTGGCAGAGTTTTAAATGATTGAAACTCTGAGGTCAGTAGGGTGTGGGGCACATGGAAAAAATTGTTCTCAGATACTGTAGGTTGGGACTATGAATTAGTGGATCATTTTGGTGGACAGTTACACTGTGTCTAGCAATATTGCAAAGGAGTAGACTCATAATCTAGCAAAAGTACTTCTATGCATTTGTCCTCTGAAGATACTGGTCCATGTGTAAAAAGAAACAAGTAGAAGAATGTTTATTGTAGCGCATGTAGCTATTTCAGTACCTAAAACTTTCCAAGAGTTGAAATGTTCATCCGTAGGAAGGATGGTAAACTGAACTACAGTACATCTTTGCCCATTATGTGATGTCGCACTTTAAAAATATCTATAAATACATTGATATGAAAAAGATCTCAAAAAACTGTGGGTAGCTAAAAAGAAATTATAGTGTTTGATTCATTTATTTAACTAATAGCTGCATTTGTATATGTGTATATATTTATAAATATCTAGAAAAATGTCTGGAGAATTAACACGAAATTGCTAGCAACAGTTACCTCTGGAAGGAGGGGTGAGGTTGCAGGGTTTGGGGGTGGGGGTAGGAGTGGAGGTGACATTTATGTTCTGCATCTAAGGAACAACCTGCAAGCTTTGTTTTTGAAATGACATAACAGTGTGCTGAAGCAGAGAAAGGTTTAGGGACTTCCAGGTCTATGTTATCTCTCTCATCTTCCACCCGTTGCTCTCTGACTTTCTGACAAAGGTGGTGTGAAGGTGAGCGTTGTGCCCAGCACACAAAGGAGAAGCCGCCTTGTGCCCTGCGTGTCCCCGGACATAATTTGAGAAGCGTCCACATGCTTCTCCTGGGCCAGCTCCGGCAGCAGGTTCCACGGAGGCTCAGCTGCCGCGGAGAGAGCTAAAAGGCTATCTAGGTCACCGCTGTGGACCAGCTGCATGGAAATGAATTAGAGCCAGACCACGTCCCCCGTGGCTCAGCTCGGGGTGATGCCGAAGTCATCAGCAGCCATGTGCAGCTACAGCTTCCTTCCCTGTCTTCTGGAAATTTGTTTCGGCAGAGAGAGGCAGGCAGACCGAGCTGGTGGCTAAGGACAGTAATATTTTAATGCCCAGATAGTTCGTCAGGGTCACTGGAGTGGCAGTGACCTCCGGAGAAGAGGGAGTTTTTCATCGAATCAGAGACAGCAGCGTGCTTATTCCCCGACCTCTCAAAACTAAATTCCCTTTCTTATAAACAAGTGTGTCATTCCTCAAGCACAGGGGGTGGTGACCATAGCAACAAATCATACAAATATTCCTTTTGTTGTTCTGTTTGCCTTTTGTGAAGCCACCCTTTCCGCAAACAATTTATATTACCGTTTCAATTGTAACTAGCTTTCTTTCTTTCTATTTCTCTCTTCAAACTATACCTAGGAACAAAGAAAGAAGCACAAAAAGATCAAGATACGAATAAACCTGCTGTTTCATCGCCTAAGAGAGTAGCAGCTTCAACCACCAAGCTTCATTCACCAGGTATTTAAGAAATATAATGTGTTCTCTGGGGAGAAGACTTGAACTTGGAATTTATCTTATTCCCATGTCACTAATGCATGAAGTAATACCAGCCCATGTGGTTTGGATGATTGTTCCAGAGCTTGACATACATATGCTGATGTTTCTGACTTTAGATGAAATGAACCAGCTGTTGGCATCATTTTATATTTTAAAAAAAAGAGATGTCATGCTACGCATAAGTGGGAGAATCTTGTCCGTGTAGGAATATCTGCTCTTCCGATGGCATGCAGAAATAATTTACAATTGAAAAACAGACTTTAAAGATCTAACCTCAAGAAATAATATTTTCTAAAAGGAAGAAAAATGGAAATGATGGATATCAAATGACTTGTTAGTTTTTCAATGAAGAAATCACTTATTTACATTCATATATGAACAAGCTACATAAGGTTGCTTAAATGTCGAAAATCCTTTATGAATATTCATGTTGTCATCTGACTGCTTCGTAGACTAGTATGCAATAGAACCTCGAAACATTTTCTTTAAGCCTCCAAAATAGTGGCTGTAATAGCAGCTAACATTTGAGCTCTTACTCAACATCAACCAGGTGCTGTCCTATGCTCTTTAAATGTATTAATTTATTTAATACCCACAATAACTCTGTGAGACAGGTGCTATTATTCCTCCCTTTACATGTGAGGAAACTGAGGTACAAAAAATGTCATTAATTTGCTCAAAGTCACAGGTAATAAGTAGTAGAGCCTTGATTTGAGTCCAGGCAATCTGAATCCCAAATTTGCATTTTTACTCACTACAGTATTATAACCTGAAAGCTTGGAGAATAGAACACTTACTAAAATTTCTAGTTAATTAAAAATTTATAGAAAATAGGCCAAAGCCACACATATGAGGGTCAGGAGACAAAGTCTGGTACTTAAATAGGGTTGGAGGTCGGATCTGAGGACCCTGTGTAAGTCTGGAATTTCTGAAGGTCAACACCCTCACTGGATGAACTAGGAAGAAAAAAAAAAAACTCACTCTGCAGGAGACTGGCCCATTGCAGCTTCTGCTCTGAAAGCAGCAGAGGAGGGGGACAGCCCTCCCTTAGGTACGTGTAGCCACAAGTCTTGCCCTGTTGTAATTTAAGAGCTGAATCCACGCTACCACTGTGCTCTGAAAATACAATTTAAAATGCTGTCGTACTTGTGACCACTTAGCCGAATAAAATGTGAAATCGTTATACATACAAGGAAACAAACCACCATGAATAAGGTCCCTGCATTCTAGAAGAAGAGAGTAAAAATATTGTGTAATTTTAGACTTTGTTAAAATATTTGTTAACATTTTTAGGATAACCAATAAAATACAGTATATAGTTCTGAACCAATAAAGTGGAAAAAGTTGGAAGGAGAAGGGGTTAAAAAATTCAATCAGTACAAATAGTGGCAAGAAGGGGAGAAAGGAAAAATGCAGGAGGGAGGGAGAGAGGGAGGAAGATGAGAGAAACTGAAAAAATAAAATAAGGTGTTAGGAATGAGCTCAAATGTGTCATAATAAATGTACATTAATTAAACTTTCTAGACTAAGTAAAATTTAAAAGTAAAAGGATGAAAATATTTATAACAAAAAAGTACTAAACCAAGGAAAGTTTGTGGTGCTATAGTTGTGAAACATCTCTATTATAGGATAATTAGAAAATACTAAACTACCCATATTTAAAGTGTCGAACTTGGTAAGTTTTGACAGGTGTACCCACCAGTGAAACCATTACCTCAAGCAATAACACACATAACCAGTGTTTCCTGGGGCCCCTTGGTAATCCCACCTGCCTTTCCTTCCATTCGCCCACCCCATCCCTGAACACTGACCTGTTCTGTCACTATAGCTTAGTTTGTATTTTCTAAAGTTTTATATAAATGGAATCATATGTATATTGTTTTTGCCAGCTTTTTTCACTCAGCGTCGTTATTTTGAAATCCATTCATTTGGCAATAGTTCCTACCTTTTTATTGGTGAATAGAAGTCCACTGTGTGGATACCACAATTTATCCATTTACCTGTTGATAGAAATTTGGTGTTTTTCGCCCCTAGGATTTGGCTATTATAAGTAAAGCTGCTATGCACATTTCTACACATCTTGCTGTGGATATATGCTTTCATTTCTCCTCGGAATGCAATGGCCAGATCATATGGTAGCTATATGTTTAACTTCTGAAAAATATGCCAAACTTGTTTTCCAAAGTGGTTGTATTGTCTTACATTCCCAACAGTAGCGTATGAGAGTTCCAGTTCCTCCACATCCTTGCCAGCCGCTTGGTATGATCAGGTTTTTTAATTGTAGACATTCTAATAGGTGTGTTATGATATCTCATATGTTTTGTTTTTGTTTTTGTTTTTTTTGAGACAGAGTCTTACTCTGTTGCCCGGGCTAGAGTGCCGTGGCATCAGCCTAGCTCACAGCAACCTCAGACTCCTGAGCTCAAGCAATCCTCCTGCCTCAGCCTCCCAAGTAGCTGGGCCTACAGGCATGCGCCACCATGCCCAGCTAATTTACATACATATATATATTTTTTTTAGTTGGCCGATTAATTTATTTCTATTTTTAGTAGAGACAGAGTCTCGCTCTTGCTCAGGCTGGTTTGGAACTCTTGACCTTGAGCGATCCGCCGCCTGCCTCAGCTTCCCAGAGTGCTAGGATTACAGGCTTGAGCCACCATGCCCGGCCTCTCATGTGGTTTTAATTTGCCTTTTCCCTAATAACTAATGATGTTATGATGTTGAACACCTTTCTATGTGTTTATTTGATAACTGTATATATTCTTTGATAAAATGTCTATTCCAACCTTTTGCCATTTTTTAATTGGCTTGTTTTCTTATTATGGAATTTTGAGTTTTTATGTATTCTAGATATAATTCTTTTATCATCTACGTGATATGCAATTTCCCCCCACAGTCTGGAGCTTGTTTTTCATTCTTCTAACAGTATCTTTTGAAGAATAGATGTTACTAATTTTAATGAAATACAATTTATAACTTTTTTCTTTTATGGACCTTGTTGTCTAAAAAAATTTGCATAACCCATAGTCACAAAGATATCTCCTTCATTTTTGCTAAAAGATCTAAAATTGTAGGTTTTACACTCAAGTCTATGATCCACTTGAGTTAATTTTTATATATAGTGTGAGGTGTGGTTTGAATTTTTCTTTCCTTTTTTGCATAAGGATATGCAATTGATTTCTATTCTTATTGTTATTTCTTTTCTTCTGCTTATATTAGGTTTAATAGTTAAACTGATATCATTAATTTAAGGTCTTTCTTTTTTCTAAAGTGTATGTTTAGTAAAATAAATTTCCCTCTGTGTACTACTTAAGTTACAACCCACAAACTTTGATATATTGCATATTCATCTTCAGTGAGTTCAAAATATTTTCAAATTTCTCTTTTTGATTCTTTTACCCATTATTGTTTAGAAGCATGTTGTTTAGTTTGCAAATATTTGGAGATATATGTATTATTGATTTCTAATTTATAATTTCATTGTGGCTGGAAAACATATTTTGGGTGATAAAAGAAAACCCTATTCCTCTACATACAGCACTTCTGGCGCTAAATGTGTGGGTTTTCCACACCAAGAAATTCTCCCATTCTCTTTAGATACCCATTGGGTGTCCTATAATTTGGCTCAATTCTGATGCTAACTACCCAGAGCTGGCACCGATCCCACAGGTTAAGGGCTCAATCTTGCAAGACTGTCCTCCACTTCAGGTGGCAACTGCAAGTAGTAGGTGCTCAAGTTACTCACACTTGTCTGACTTGCCTGTAAATTGAGGGTTCCCACAACCACTTCCTCAGGTTGAATAATTTACTATAACAGCTCACAGAACTCAGGGAAACATTTTACTTATGTTTATCAGTTTATTATAAATAATATGATAAAGGACATAGATGAACAGCCAGGTGAAGAAGTACATAAGATGAGGTCCAGAAGGGTCCCGAGCACAGGAGCTTCTGCCCCCACAGAATTGGTGTGTACCACCATCCCAACACCTAGATGCATTCACCAGCCCAGAAGCTCTTCAAACCTCACAATTTAAGGATTTAGAATGAAATTTCGTCACATAGGCATGATTGATTATTAACTCAATCTCCAGCCCTTCTCCCTTCCCCAGAGGGTAAGGAGAGGGGAGGCTGAAAGTTCCAAGCTTCTAATCATGTCTTTATCTTTCTGGTGATCAGCTCCCATCCTGAAGCTATCCAGGAGCCACCTAGAGTCTCTCATTGTAGCTAAAGTTGCTTCTATCACCCAGGGAATTCTAAGGGATTTAGGAGCTCTGTGTCAGTATCTGGGGTCAAAACCAAATATTAGAACAAAAGATTCTCCAAATGCCCATATCACAAGAAATTACAAGAGTTTTTGGAAATCAGTGTCAGAAATTGGGGGCAAAGACCAAATATATATCTCTTATTATGTCACAGATGACCTGAATCCTTTTAAAGTTATCGAGACTTGTCTTATGACCCACGACAAGGTCTATCTTGGTCAATGTTTCATGCATACTTAAAAACAATGTCTATTTTGCTGTTCCTATGTGGAGTGTTCTATAAATGTCACAGGTCAAGTTGGTTGATAGCATTGTTCAAGTATTCTATGCTCTTACTGATTTTCTGTCTACATGTGCTATCAGAAACCTCAGACTATAATTGTGGACTTGTTTCTTTCTCCTTTCAATTCTATCAGCATTTCTTTCCTGTATTTTGAAGTTCTGCTATCACATACATAAATGTCTAGTTTACCATTTTGATGATTGACCACTTTATCATTATGAAATGACTCTCCTTATCCCTGGTAATAGTTTTTTTCCTGAAATTTTTACTCATTATTAATAGAGCCACTCCAGCTTCCTATTAGTTTCATCATGGTATAATCTCTTTTCGTATTTCACCTTTTCATCTATTTGTTTCTTTAAGTAGATTTCTTATAGGCAGCATATAATTGGGTCTCACATTTTTATCCAGTCTGAAATCTCTGCCTTTGATATACATTTGATATTATTACTAATTTAATTGGGATTAAATCTACCATCTTGCTATATTTTCTATTTAACCCACATATTCTTTTTTCTCTTCTCCTCTTTTACTGCCTTCTTTTGCATTGAGTAGTGTTTCATGATTCCATTTATCTCCTTTGTTTATATGTTAGCTATCTATATCCTATTCCTATTCCTATTCATGAGGGCTCCACACTCATGACCTAATCATTTCCCAAAGACTTTGCTTCCAAATGCCATCACACTGGGGATTAAGGCTTCAATATATAAATTTTGAGGAGACACAAACACTCAGTCCATAGCAGCAGGATATGTACATGAAGGGGCAGCTTAGAACTTTGCCTGACACAGGTGGATTTCAAGCTAGCCCTAAAGAATGGCAACCTGGAAATGTCACATAACCAGGATAGAGAGATCTGGGAGGTACAGTTTTTCTCCTTCCAGGCTCTGATCATTGCTTCCTTCATTCCTTTTTGGTGGTGATTCTTTTTTCAGATGACTGAATATCAAAGATCAACTGGAACAGTTAGTACCCACATCAGACTGTGGCCCTTCAAATGACATCTGGCCTAGGAGAGGATTTCTTGGTGGCAAATTTGAGGGGTACTTCTCTCCCCTGCTTGTCTGTAAATTGAATGATGGCAGGGACTATATTTTCTGTCATCTCTCTCATCCTAAAACAAAACAAGCCAGAACAACAAACTGCCCCTGACCCTTACATGTCTGACACACATCTCTCCCTGTCTGTACAGCCAGGATTGGGAAAGAATTGTCCATGTTCCCTGTCTCTGTCCCTTTGCTTACAAATGACTTCTCTACCCACTGCCGTCTAGCTGCCACCCCCACATTCCACTGGCCCTGCTCTTGCCGCTAGTGACTTCTTGCTTGTTAAGTCTTAATAGACATGTCCTATTCCTTATCTTATCGCTGTGGCATTTGACATTATTGATCCCTCCCTTCCTCCTGAAACACTTTCCTTCCCTCAACTCTGTGACATCCCTCTCTGCCAGTTCTCTTCTTGCACCTGCAAATGTTTGTTCCTAGCTGCATTTACCAGAAACTTTTTCTCTGAACCTTCTAAACATTTTCAGGTTGTTTTGGCCACAGATAGACTGAACTGGGTTCAAATCCTGATTCATTGGATGATGTGTGACCTTGAGAAAATTATGTAACTTCTCTGAGCCTCAGTTTCTTCTTCTGCAAAATAGAAATTATATCCATGCTACAGGGTTATGATGAAGATGAGTGATGATGTATGTAAAACACCAGAGCATCAGAGCTCTTACCCTTCCATGGCTCCAGCCTTCTACATAGCAGAGACCATATTTTAAAGGGACACAGGATATTCTGATGGAGCTGTTTGGCACTGGCGTTTTTTTTGTTAGTTGAGCTATACTTCACATACCATACAATTCACCTTTTTTAAAGTGTACATTTCAGTGGTTTTTAGTATATTCACAAGATTGTGCAACCCTCTCCATTAATTGAAGAATACTTTTATCACCCCACAAAGAAACCCTGTACCCATTAGCAATCATTCCCTCTAGTGAGTGCCTTCTACCAAGTCCCTGGAAACCACTAGTCTACTCTCTGTATTATGGATTTGCCTACTCTGGAAACTTCATATAAATGGAATCATACTAGACCTTTTCTTTTACTTAGCACAATGTTTCAAAAGCTCAGCCGTTTTATAGCATGAATCAGTATTTTACTCCTTTTTATGAAGGAATAATAGTCTGATGTAAGAATATAACAAATTTTGTTTATCCATGCATTAGTCAATGGACATCTGGGTTGTTTCCACTTTTTGTCTGCTATCAATAGTGCTGCTATGAAAATCTGTGTCACTGTTTCTGGCCTTCTGTGGACTAAGGACTGTCTTTCCTTATGCGGTGTCTAATCTACTCCTAGTTGCACCCAGTGTATTTTTCATCTCAGACATTGGAGTTTTTCTCTCTAGAATTTTTATTGAGATCTTTTTATCTTTTTTTGACATGTTCAGTTATTCCTCTAGCTTCTTGAAACATATGAAATATAGTTATAATAACTGTTTTAATGTCCCTGGCTAATAATTCTATCTGTGTCATTTCTTGGTCAGTTTCAAATGATTGCATTCTCTCCTCATTATGGGTTGTATATCCCTGCTTCTTTGCATGCTGGAGAATTTTCTTAGATACTGGACATTATGAATTTTTCCTTTTTTAGTATTGGATATATTTTTATTCTTATATATTCTTGAGCTTTGTTCTCAGATAGAGTTATGCTACTCAAAGAGAATCTGATCATCCTGGGTTTTGCTTTTTGGCTTTATTGGGCAGACTGATCGGCAGTTAGGCTCAGGCTAATCGTACCATCCTACTGAGGCAGGACCCTTGTAAGTACTCTCCCTGATGCACCCTGAAGGAGGAGATGTGCCATTCCGGCTGGAGGGAACAGGAACTCTTTCTGGCCTTCTGTGGACTCTAAAGATTGTCTCTCTAATCCTTTGCAGGCTTCTTTCCCCAGCCTAGGGCACTTTCTTCACAGGCATGCACTGATCAGCACTTGCCTGGAAATTCAAAGGGTCTCTTCAGAGCTTCGGCATTCTCTCTGTGGAGCTCAGCCCTCTCGGGGCCCTGCCTTGTAAACTCTAACCCCTAACCTCACTGAACCCCCAGCTCCATTTCCCAATCAGGTAAACCTCCAGTCTCCACCTGAGTGCCCTGATTACCTGCACCGCAGCCTGGAAAGTCACTTCAGGCAATAAGCGAAAGCAGTTGTAGGCTCAACTCATTTGTTCTCCCACTCTCGGGATCACTGTGCTTCACCACCTAAACTTTAATGTCTTGAAAGCCATTCTCTTACATATTTTGACCCTTTTTTCTTTTCTTTTCTTTTCTTTTTTTTTTTTTTCTTAGTTTCAGGTGAGAAAGTAAGTCTGATCTCACTTATTCCAGCTTGCTATATTTTTTAACGTAAAAATTTGGCAATCGCTATAACACTACTAAGCCACTGTTTTTCACCCTTGGAGGAAGGAGAGGTTCAGATTTACCTTGATAAGTAGCACCTGTACTTCTTGTAAATAATAAGTTCCCTGAAAACGAGACTATTTTATTCCATATTTTATTTTATCTAAAGAGTAGATTATATTAACAAAGTTTTTACTGTTGGATTTGGAAACCCTGATTTTAACTTCCTATTTTATTCCTTCTTCTGCAATACAAAGTAGAAAGGAATCTCCTGGAGGTGGGAAATATAAGCCTCTCCTTTCTACAGGTGTAGCCAGTCACTTGCTCACTGCGTTATGTGTGCCTGGGTGTTGCCTGATTTTGCAATTCCTTCCCCCTCCAACCCTTAGGACTGGCTGGACAGAAATCGCCACCCACACGCCGTCTGCTCTTCACCTTTGCTCACCACTAACCAACCCCCAGCAATTGGCAACAACTGCCAATACTACACAGGAAAATAGTGTGCCACTGGGCAAAATTTTCAAAATAAATTTAGATTGGTTTAATAAAACTAAAGCCTGTGCAAGTCCACAAAGAACTCAGCCTAGTGCTCCCTGGGGTGCCCTGCTGTCTGTTAGGATGTTGACCAAACTCATCAAGTGTATTTCCTGAAATGGGAAGCCACCACAGTCCTGCGCTGTCATTATTGCCCTGCCTGCGTACACTGTGAAGGTCATGGGCCATCTCCGATGTCACAAATATGCAGGTTCCAGCACTGTTTGTTACTGTGTCAGTTAAGCTTTCTAGCTTTAAAATTAAACCAAGCTTTCCCATCCATTACAATCCTCTGGGTAGTAACTGGATGGCTACAGATGAATTTTTAATATTTTCTTTCCATTTCCAAGGGCTGTGTCCTCTCCAGAGCTCAGCCTTTGCACGCAACTCTCAGCCTTTGCACGCGAACTGTTTGCCTTCACCTTCGTGATAATGTAAGGTTACTGGCTTTATCCTAGAGGCCTCTGAGTTGCCAGTTGCCACCAGGATCAGCATGGATTCTATCTGTCCCTAACCAGAGTTATGTAGCCAGTAGGATGGCTAAAAAGAAATTATGATTGGAAGAAGATTTAGACAGCAAGAGAGTGTTCTAGATTTAGAGTATGCCCCTAGCCTGTGAGATCAGATAGAGATGTTGGGGAGTGGTTCAGTGATGTGCTTAAATGATAAGAGCTCTGGGTGAGGCATCGGAAGACCAAGGTCCAGACCCAGTGTGGCCCCTTCTAGACAGTGGCTCACCTGAGGGCAAGGATAGGGCCTGGTTCCTTCGCATTCCCCACCATGCCTTGCACAGTCTCATTCACAGAGTAAGTGCTCAATAAAATTCATCAACAATTTTAGTGCCCACAAACCACACGACTTGAAGCATGCATGTGGAATCACTTTGTCTGTGGGTCATGGCAAGGCACTGGTCTAGGTATTTCTGCTTGTATATTTCATACAGAAGAGGTGCATTGGGGATGAGACTCATTAACAGCTGGGAGTGTACTAGGGCCAGTCAGTAAAAAAAACTGGTAATTCTACTCTGTTTTCACTTTATTTAAAGACTCTGAAACTATTGATAAGCCCTGTGTTGAAAGTCTCTATTGACTGATATCTCTTTCCTAGTTCAGCTGGGTGGAAATCAGAAAGACTTTGTAGGAGACCAGAGCTTTGCTTCTTTGGGAAGAGACCAAACCCTGAGAAGTAGGCTCTGGCTGCCTGCACAGCAAGGTCAGGGGCATGCCTGCCTGCTTTGCTGCCTTGAACCTCAGACCACCCAGAAGCAATAGAAATACTGCAAGGGACAGGGAAGGAGGTGACAACAAACTATACCAGCATCTGGAAGTGTCTTCTGGGGACATGGCGTGCCCTTCATTTAAAGCCTACATGAGGGCTCTTCCCAAGAAATACAGGTGGAAGAGGTCGGGGATGGGGGTCACCACCACCACTTCTCCCCCTGGGGGCTACCATGCACTCTGGGAGCTCCATGTGACCACTGCCCTCCAGAAGTTTGCCTTAGAATTGTCCCATTAACCCCACACTTCCTAAATATTTTAGCATTTTAGCTGCACTATGTGCTGGCTCTTGAGAGAAGAGAGCAAAACAAACACCTGTTCTGAAACAGGTGACGCTGGCTGTGTCAGTGGTCTTCGTCCAACATAAGCTCTCCGTCTCGAGGCGGCATATGAATCTGGGCTGCGGTCTATATGCACCCCCCTCCCCCCGGGGACTGTGTGACACGTGGGCGGACAGGAAAAGAGGTGACAGACAATACTTCAGGGAGTCAACTGTGGGAGTAGTAACAAGGATTGGCAGCACAAGAACGAATACTGTCTTTAGTGCAGACCAAAGGCTGCCACTGACAATAAAATGATTATTAGTCCTGGGCAAAGTTACATTTGAGGTATTTGGAACATGGCAGGACCCTTTTCGAGTAAAAGCAATAGAGAGCTCACAACCACCCTTGTTTCTCAGCCTTTCCTCCCTAAGCTCTCAGCTCTGGGGCCTGAGCCTTGGTCTATGCCATGGCAGTGACTGAGTACCACGAGTCCCACACCAGGGTTGGTTTCCTAAGGTAGTTTGGAGTCACAAAGCGGCTAAACTTTCACTGGTGTGTTGATCCCAAAAGTTAATATTCACAGAGGAGCCTCTGTCTTAGCTCAGCATGTTGGTTGTTTGGGGGCCCTAGGAGTACAAATGTGAGGGTACTGTTGTTCAGTAGAACACTGGAGTTTTGAGAGTGGAGTAAAAGCGATATAATAATGACGCCACCATCAAAGGAAGTGCAAGAATCGGATTTCACTGAATCCTTTTATATTGTCCATTTTCTATTGAGTATAATTTCTAACTTGATGATGAGGATATTAACGGTGGTAGGTCTTGGGGGCCATCCCACCCATAAATAAATCCGATGGCTAAAAATACACGACAATGGGAATGCTTACTAATGTTCACAGCTCAGAGGTGACCCTATATACCATAGATTATAATTAGCTTTAATTCAGTGAGCTGGAAGTAGGTTCAATTATTTCCTTTGGATTTCTAGAAGAAGTGCCTGTGTTGTAACAGTGTCAGGCACCTGCTACCCCAACACATCAATTAAAGCACTGGAGTGTTTTATAAAATCACCAGCCACAACAATAAAATGGCAAACAGTAATTGTGAACAGACATCTGCCTTAGGTCGTACTCTGTATCTTAGAGTTTAACGGAGGCAGTAAAGTCTCTCACCTTTTGTTGGTGGGGTTTTGTTGGTAGTCACATCTGTTTTGTTGTTTCCAGTACTGAGAATGTTGAGGTGAAATATATATTAACATTAATTTTCCTACAACACTCAAGTGAATTTTCTGGATTATTTTGTACCCTGCTATCATAAAGACAGTTTCTAACAAGCAATAATTTCACATTCTGCTATTCCATTAAGACATGATAATTTCAGATATTCCATATGTGAGGTCACATCACAATCTCTGATGACTTTTTAAGAGGAGGAGGGTTTAATTAAAATTGGCATGGTTACCATTAAATTAATAATCAGGAGCATTTAGAACAATTAGCCACTTTCCCCTTTAAAAGATGAGGCTGCTTGTGTATTCCCAAGCCCTACTCTGCTGTGTCTCTGCATAGCAGGTCCTGAAGAGGCTGCCGTTTTCCTGTTTGTTTTATATGTTGCCCCTGATATTTTGGAGTGGGGGCGGGGGAGGGGACAAGAGGAAGAAAGAACACTTGAAATATTAAAGTTGATTTGTGAGCGTGCTGGTCAGTGTCCAGGTCACATCCTACAGGAGGGTGACCTACCTGGGTGAAGGAAAGAACATGCCTTTTAGATGTAAATCCATTGTCAACCGCAGGGGTTCCGCAGCTGCCTGTGGGCGTGGGGTCCGCCTGCGCTTCCTGTGGAGTGACCGTGGTCCTGAGGACCACGCCTGCTGGCCCCGGGTCTTTGCCCATGATTGTGCGCTTTCCTCCGTGCTGTTCTCCGGGGTCTTGCCTTTCCTCCTTAGGCTTCAACCTAAAAGTCACCTCTCCTTAACCTCCCCCCGCCAGCCCCAGGTGAAGCTCTCTGTCCCTTCTTCTGTGGACCCACAGCGCCTCGTGTTTGCCTGTCAGGGGCCAGATGGCAGAGGGCTTTGTGGCCATGGTCAGGAGTGTGGGCTTGCTTTTCCCTGCAGTGGGAAGCCACTAGAGGGCCCACGCGGGTCCCGAAGTGTACCGTGAGTGCACCTGCCTTTCTGGCTGCGGAGTAGCGGACCGAGAGCGGGAGCAGCGCGTGCCCTCGGAGGGCGAGCGGTGGGGGTGGCTGGGACTGGACCCCCGGCCGTGGAGGTGGCACGAAGTCACATGGTGGGAATACGCTGGAGGGACCCTAGCAGGACATTGGTGCTGCAGGAGTTAAAGTCAGGAATCCCTGCAGCAGAGGTGATCGCCTGTCACTCAGACCCGACACTGGACAGGGTCTAAAGGAAGAGGGGGGCCCCGAGGCGTTGCTCTCTGGTGCCCAAGCACAGGTTGCTGGGTTATTGTAAGTCTGACTTCTCTCTGGATTATTCATTTATTTCCATTAGACACTTTGAAAGAGTAATCCCCTCTAAGGAAAAGAAAAGGAAAGAGGAAAGAAAGGGAAGGGAAGGGAAAGGGAAAAGGGGAAAAGGGAAAGGAGGAAGAAAGACAGGAAAGGAAAGGAAAAAGGAAAAAGGAAAAGGGGAAGGAGAAAGGGAAGGAAAAAGGGAAGGAAAGAGAACCGTTTCAGTCTCTCCAAGCAGGCCTAAAGAAACGTCAGAGGCTGGAAGGAATTTGGCAATTTTGTCTGTCATTCTTTTTCCAAGCACGAAACCTCGTTCCTAGAGCCCCATAACTGGAGCCAATAACTTTAGTCCCTGTCTGGTTCTTCTTTTCAATTCTTAAAACATGACAAATCACAGGCAGTTCCTCCTCCGCCACTTGCTCTCGGTGAAATCCTCCTGTGACAAGAGGCTGCTGTCACCTTTGCGCCGGGTGTCCTTCCACGGGTGACCGGACTGTGTCTCTTGCAGGCTACCCGAAGCAGAGGAGCGCGGCGGCGCGGAACGGGGGCGCGGCGAGGCCGGAGGCGCCGCGGCTGAAGGAGCGCTGCGAGCGGCAGGCGCGGCAGCTGGGCCAGGTGCGCGCCGAGCTGGGCAGGGCCGCGCGCGGCTTCGACGCCCTGGCCGTGGCCGCCCAGCATTTCTTTCGAAAGGTGAGGCCGCGTTTGGGGCCTGTCCGAGGGCTTCTTCGGGGTTGCGGGGAGAGGGTGGTGATGGTTCTGTGCGCGTGCGTGTGTGTGTTTCCCTTTGGGTTTTGAGTATCGATCCGAGCCGAGTGTAGATTTCCAGAAGGTCCGACAAACCCTGCAGCGTCCTATTATGCTTTGGGGGTCACATGTAGCCTTACGGTGTGACAAAATTAGTCTGGGAAGAATGATTCATAACCTTTATTCCAAAAGAGAAAATTATCCAAAAAAGAAAAAAATACTTCTGAACATTTTTAAAGAAAGTGGGGCGTGTTTTCGAGGTGAGATGCCCAGATTCTGACACTTCTGCTCATTTCAGATCGAAGGGAGACAGGGCCATGGTACAGTCCCCTGCAGCAGTTGGTGGGAAATGGAACGTGGCTGGCCGGGGACCCCTCAGGGCCATGCTCACCGCTCTCAGACCACCATGGAGTAGGGCGGGGGTCCCCCCTGCACCCTCGGTTTTTCTGAAAATGCAGGGAGGGTTGGTTTCTTCTCAGCAAATGTCTGGGGCTCGTGGGGCCATCCAAGCCCTGAGCCTCCTCACCCCTCCCCAGGGCACAGAGACTGGTAGAAATCTGGAGTCTGAGGGCATTTGCACTTGACCTTGAAGAAGCCAAGGCGTCTTGAGGGAGAAAATGAGCATTTACCATGGAGATTTAAATATTATGAATGCACATTGGGGTTTCATACATGGACCTCCTGCTATCTGTAAATGGGAATAAGTAAAAATGCTGCCTAAATGCTCTCCAAATAAGAAAGTGGTCTAACTACATGTCTGGCTAATTTAAAAAAGAAAACAAGAGTGTATGTGGCCCCATATCTACTGACTTCTTCCTTTATTTATCATCCGAACCTTGGAGTGTGGAGGACGCCTTGGCCTTTACAAAGCCCTCCACCTCTCCTTCCCTCCAGTGTAGACGCCTGCACTTCTCATTCTTGTTCTTATCTTTTTTGCTCAAAGCTTTCAGCAAAAGGAGCCATTTATCAACTTGTTGCTACAATAAATGACAGGATGAATAGATAGCTCTGAAGTTTCAGTCTTACCAATAGTTTCAGCCTCCTCCCCAACCAAAATTTTAACACCAGCAGGAAATGGCCAATGTGAATGTCATACCTCCCTTTCTGCTCTAGTAGCATTGGCATCAACTTTGAGTGACCAAAGTGGCCGTGCACCTACCCCTGTAAGAATGAAAGTGACAAACACGCCTTTAAGGTGCCAGAGAGGCCTGACTGGTCACGGTAAAGACGGAGCATGTTTGTTATTAGAGGAGGGCCGTGTGTTTTGTCTGTCAGCTGGGTGCATGTTTCCCACTGACTGGCAGGTCTTTTGTAACGAGAGGAAAATGGGGTTATTCACAGAAGTTCAGTGATCGCATTGAGATCTGAACGAGATCTGATCTGATCTGAGATCTGAACTCTGCCCACGCTATGATTCCTCCTTCAGGCACCATTCACAGAGTCATAACAAAGCCTGGATAAAGGTTTCATGTGTATGGACGCAGCAATAGACATTGATAAATCATATTAATAATATGTGTGTGTTTCGCAAATTGGAGCTTTTGGACTACACTTAGGGCACCCTGGCAGAGGAGAGAGTTACGGTGCCAAAATTAAGGGTCAGTTGCCCATAATTATGCATTTCCATGGCCCAGCAAAATTCCATGTTGGCCCATGGACCATGAGTTTTATTTCTCTGCAGCATGCATGTGGCTCTTAGTCAGGGGCCAGCAAGGGCCCGCAGGTGATTCGTAGGCATCTCCACTGGACCTCCCTACGACAACAGCTGCACTTGGTGTGACATTTCAGCAAGATGGATGGCAGGCATGAATTTCATTTTCTTTTCAGTAAATCACAACCAGCAACTCCAAACAGGCCTCTAAAATGACCATGGCATTTCACCTCCCACACAATGTGTTCTTTTCTCTGTCTTTCTGATCTCTACTCTTTCTTTCCTGATAAGCCCGAAGAGAAAAAATAGAAGACAAAATGTCTTTTTTTTTTTTTTTGTAAAGTCTCTAATTGAACATAGTTAGTGACTCTTATGCAGGCTTTCATGTGTGCCATGTGGCTTACAACGATGGATTTGAGGGTTTGCTGGTAATAACCAAATTAGACCAGGAGCTAAGACATGGGTGGAGCCCCTGGGAAAATAAAGGCAAAACGGCCTTGGCAGGTCCAGTGACAGAGCCCGCTGATGTGACCAGGGCTGGAGAACCTGAGGTTCCCCGTGTCACTCTTGTGGGAAACCCATGCGCTGTTGTTGCATGTGAGAAATGGTCAGAGCTGAGCATGCCAGCTATGTGGAAGCGTGACCTACATAGCCAGCCTGAAAATGCAGGCTCCCTCTGCTCTTCTGGTTAGAGGACCCTGCTAGAATGCTGTCCCTAAAGGAATACACTGCAGCATACCCATCTGCAAAGCAGGGTGTAGTGGAGAGAGGGCACGGGGCTCGCTGAGAGTCAGCCCATTGCTGCCTCCACCCAGGAGTGAGATCTCGAGCAAGTCCCACCTTCTGTGCTCCTTGTCACCAGCAGCAGTAGGAATAACACTCTTACCCTCGGTGGGTCTCCCCCGAGGCTAGGCCAAGTCACCTCTGACCAGTCACCTTTGAGCCTCGGTTTCCTCCATTTCAAGTAGGATTCGCAATAAGTCTTCACATGGTTATTGTGAGAATGTAGGGAATTAGTGGACGAAGGCACTTTGAACAAATACTCACTAAAATGTTCTTTTTTGAATGCAAGGAAATACAAGACCTACCTCAAGGATTTCACTCTCAAGTGGGATAAGATGCATGCGAGATGCGTAAAGTGAAAACACAGTCCAAGCCGCTCTTATTGCATTGTATATGTCCGTAAGGGGTTTGGCCTGGGGGGTACTTTAGAATAGAAATAATTTTCTAGTCTAGCTCTTCAGTGGCTCCTGTACATTCTTTTCCTGGATGTGCTGATGCCATCCAGTATATGTTGGAAGTAAGTCTCGTCACTAGAGAAAAGGAATCAGAAGCCCAGATAAGAATCTTCCTTTTCTGCTCTGTGCTTTAGGGCTCTGAGCAGAGCGGCTGTGAAAGTTGTCAGCTCTGACACAGCCTCAGCCCAGCGTCCAGGGACTCCAAGCTGCCACGTGTAGGTGCCAACAGCCGCCTCACGCTTGCGCCGGCTGCAGGCAGCTCGGCAAGGCATGTTCCTCACCACAGGTCAGACAGATCTGCTGAAATCCATGGTCCCAGACCTCCAGGTGGTGTAGTGATGAGTGTGACTCTCCGGGACTCGCGCTTCTCAGGCAGCGTCAAGTTGAGTGGTCCTAATCTTTCTCCCTCTCTGGTTCCTGAGAGTGCTGCTCTCTGGCGTCCCCTGGTGGCCAATCCATGAAATGACCCTTCCCACCGTCCTGCTCTAGGACGTGGCGAGCCTCGCCTTGCGGCGTCAAGTTTTATACACGAGGGTGTATTTATTTTCATTTTAATAGATTTATGATACTTATTCAAGATTTTTTTCATATCTATTCTTGTCATTTTTTATCATTAACTTTATGAATGTGATAGTAGATGATGGTTTTTAATTGTTTTTATTATTACTAAATAGGCGTAAAAGACATGAAAATTAATATGTCAAACATTCGTGGACTTTCTAAGCTTAATATTAAGAAAAAATTAATAATGTATCAACCTCCTTCTTCTCAAAGTGTATATATTTTATAGCTTCTACTATTTGACCTTTTGTTACAAATTTTTTTTAAAAATACAGGAGAGTAGAAAGAATAACACCCCAATACTCATCATCTATATTTAACACTTATTAACATTCTGCCATATTCACTTTATGTTTTGTTATTGTTGTTAGTTAGGGTTACATTTTTAATATATTTTATATCTCTCAACTTCAGTTCACTCATGTTAGCAGAGGATCTTTATCAGCCTTTCCTCTGCCATATGGAAGAGTCCTGGGAGGATTCAAAAAAGTAAAACGTAGATCCTGAGTAACAACAGAGCTCTCGTTTATGGACCATCCACTATGTCCTAGGCACTTTACATGCCTTATTTGAACCCTCACAACAACCCTAACTGGTGTAGATATTATCCTCGTATGCCATTTGGGGAAACTGAGGCTCGGGGAAATTGTGTAGTCCTCTGAAGACAACATAATTAGAAAACAATGGAGCCACAATACAGATTCAGTCCAGTCCGCATCCAACGCCCACATTTTTCCACTATATTATGATGCTGCCTCTGCCTCCCCCAACCCTCAAGGTGCTTTTGATGTAGTTAAAAGGAAAAAAGCAATGGCAAAACAGGTGAAACAATAATCTAAAAGTTAAACATTTATTCAGCATGCTAAGAGAAAATGACCTAAGGTGATATGTAACCTGTTGCCATAAAAAACCCTCTACGTTCTCAGGTGAAACCTGATCATTGGGAATGGGAAGGAGCCTTGGAAGAGCCAGCACGAGAGCAGAGCAGGGTGTGGGGTAAGGAGGAAAGAAAGCACACTGGGAAGAGAACCCCCAGAGCCTCTGTCTGCACAGTGGCTTTCCCCTACCTATCTTTATCTTTTGGCAAGATAGTTAATGGCTTATGAACAGAGGTCTAGGCACTGGAGAACTGGTTGGTTTTTTTTTTTTCTTATATCATTTTTTAAATTTCAAAATGTTAAGGGGTACAAATGTTTTTGCTACGTGGATACGCTGTACAATGCTGCAGTCGGGCCTTCAGTGTGCCCCAGGACTGACTGTTCATCGCAAGCTCCTCACAGGGAAGCCGCCCCTGGCTCATCTTTAATGCTCCACAGCACCTGGGTCAGCTCTTGGGTCAGGGCAGGGCACATGCTATAGGGAAGGAGATGGCGGTGGAATCCTTTGGAAAACAAATGCTTGCTTACTTTAGCCATTTCATGCATTCAGATTTTAAATTCAGGATGAACACATGCCCAAAAGCAAAAGAGAAGCCATTACATCCACCAGCCAAGGGACTT
Organism: Cheirogaleus medius; assembly: GCA_008086735.1. Taxonomy (NCBI): domain Eukaryota; kingdom Metazoa; phylum Chordata; class Mammalia; order Primates; family Cheirogaleidae; genus Cheirogaleus; species Cheirogaleus medius. The sequence continues at coordinate 76,809,821 of VBSM01003176.1, read as the reverse complement.
CGTATTTCAGAGTTATTCCCACTGACGGGAGCTCTCAGAGCAGTAATTACACCTGATCAGAATAGAAAACAGTAAACTCTTTGTTGCTCCCTAAATCCGAAAAATGGCCATTTATAAATAGCATTTTGCGCCCCTCCCCCTTATAAACAATGCCCTGTAATTATCTTCTCTTCCCTTAACTTTATCTTGAATAACTAAAGGCTTATAGAAAACGTGAGCACTGAGGTTGGCATTTCTGACAGTTATTCTGTGTATAACATGGTGGGAACGTTCGCCAAGTGGTAAATTCAAGGTAAATTAATGGTTCCAATGATTGTTGTTCCAAAAGAATGTTCTGTGTCACACAAGTACATGCCCCCACAGTGCTTTGCTGGAAGAACTGTGAGCATTTATTTGCTTTTATTCTTAGGACTCTAGCTTAAGGAATTTCTTAGCACAACTCCCAAATATCAAAATATTGCCAATATCAAAGGATAGAATTCCCCCAGCTATGCCAAGCAGCTCTTTAATGTAATAAGAACCTCTGGCCTGGGGTGTCAATAATTCAAAACATCACGGTTGGTAGAAAATAAAACTCAAAATTTGCAAAGTCTCAATATTTATGGAAGATCCTTGATACGAGAGCCTGGTAAAACCCAGCTTTAGTAATGATAATATACATTTTATAATAAGGTACAATAAGATAAAAATAGATACTTGATTAAAGTAAAAACTAATTGCCCTCATGCGATCATCTTTCTTATGCTTTGTCATCAATTATTTATTTTTTTTAATTAAATGACACCCTCTTGAAGGCAGATGGATGCATTGGGAAAAGAAAGATGGGCTTCACTTGCTCCTTTTGAAGGCGGCCTGCAGGCTTGCCCCTGGTAGGCAGTTGGTTAAAACTGGTCTGTAGTAAAAGTTCATGTCCTTTAGATATTCTGGGATACAGAATTCAGTGTAGTCTTCCTACAGGCCAGAGAGCCTCAGAGTGGAGTGGGCATTGCATGTCATCTGGCTATGCCACCGGACCTTATCTGGCCCCTCCCACGGCCATGGCCACTCTTATTTCATCATGTATTTTCGTAAAAGGTTTGGGATATATTGGGGTGTACTTTAGAATAGAAATAATTTTCTATTATTTCTGGCTCTGACAGATAGCTAAGTCTCTACTTAAATGTCACTGAAACTTATTTTAAAATAAATTAACTGCTGTGAACTCCTCTCCAAAGATAAACAAACTGAAGGAATGATAATTTTTTAAAAAATAATTACTGCCTAAGGAGATGAGATATGGTTGCCTCAGCCTCAAAACCTCTTTCCTGTGACAGATGGGTTTATTAACTTTCCTAGACCTCAGTTTTTCTATATAATGGGGTTATTCACGGTCCAACTTCAGTTTTTCTATAAAATGGAGTTACTAACGGTCCAACTTCAGGGATAAGACCAGAGAGAAGTCCCAGGCCCTGGGTCTGTGGTTTAATTCAGTTCTTCTAACTCTGTGAGGCAATGTTACCATTAAGTCCCAGAGAATTCTTAGCTCTTCAGCTCTTCCTCAGGCGGCAGAGTATGCCTGGTGACCTGCGTAGCCCACTGTAAGCATACCTGCTATGTGAAGATCATAGTTTTGAACATAGAAGTTAGATTATTCTCCTTGGGAGAATCATTTTAATAACAAACTTCTGCAGAGCATCTAAGACATGAGTCCATTTTTAAGGATATTATTAGTTCCTACAACTTCCTGGGGACGACACTGGTACAAAGAGAGACAGACAGCTCTCAAGGAAAGGCTGAGCCCTCTCCTTGCCCTCTTTTGGTGTCTGGTTTCCAGCAGGTGTCAGTGACCTGGTGGCTTTGCTGTGCCTTTCTATATGAGACTAGAATGCACCTCACTACCCATAGTGAATTACTACTTGAGCCTTCCTCCACATGTCCCCATCCATCCTCCTCCTCAGTACACACACACTCTGAGTCAGCCCTGATTCCTGAGACAGTTAACAGTCCACTTAGTCATTTACTTTAACTCAACACCCACTCGTTACATGGAAGATAGGAGAACTAAGTCTTGGCCCCTGACTTCCAATTCCAGAGAAGAGGCACTCAAATCACTGGAGCGCAGAGTGGAATGGGATGGGGATCCACGCTGCTGGGGGACCTGGGGACCCTCTAGAGGAGAGGAGGCTTGAGAACTGAGAGCCTCAGAGAGTAAATGAGATGTCAGCAGGCAGAGGTGGAGGAATGGCCTTCCAGGCAGCAAGAACGGGAGCAGGAACGTGAGCAGGGAAGGACCTCCTACAGAGGGAGAAAAGTCGAGTTTGCCTAAAGCTTGGGGTGTAGGACTGACAGAGGGCGGGGGATGTGGTGGAAGAGTTTGGGGCATTGACTAGTAAAGAGAGGGGCCTCTCTTGGAGGCAGGAGAGTATTGGATAGAACAACTAAAGTGTTGTCAGCTGCATTGTAGGAAAATTCATGTTGTAGCAGGGTGTGAGATGGATGGTAGGAAGAAAACTCACGCAGGGAAAACAGACAGGAGGTCCTGCTAGAGGAACGATAATCCAGACAAGGGGAGAGAAGGGCTGGGGACCCGGGGTGTGATGGAAAGGAGAGGGCAGAGACGGAGCTGGAGGACCCAGCTCTGAGCCTGACAGCTCAGTGGGTTGGCAGGGGCTTGGCAGGTTCAAGATGTCCAGGATGATAAAGGATCCCCACACAGAAATCACAAAACTGTGCTAAGAACTTAGGAATTACATGTGTATGTAGCTCAGAAATGTTTGGGTTCATGGGTCCCCTTTAAGAGATCTCTGGAATTGTACATTGTAGGCATCAGAGAACCTGTGCATCAGGGTCCCTTCATAAAACAACACCAAGGGACCCATAGGGATGGCCATGCCCTGCCCCCAGATATGCTTCTAACTCGGATATCATCTGTCCCTTAGAGATTCAGGAGAAATAGTCTGGAGCCCCATCCCACTTTCTGAGAGTATCTATGTGTCTTCTGTCCTCTCCAGGAATTTTGAGATGGCTCTGAATTGCTGACTCTCTTAAATTAATTAAGTTTATGCATACAGTTAGACAGAAAGAATACATTCTAATGTTTGACAGCCCAGGAAGGTGACTAGAGTTAACAACAATATATTGTTATCTTTCAAAATGGCTAGAAGAGTTGAAATGTTCCCAACACAAAGAAGTGATAAATGTTTGAGGTGGGGGATCTCCTAAATACCCTGGCTTGGTCATTACACATTCTATGCATGTATCAAAATATGACATGTACCCTATAAATATGCACAAATACGTATCCATAAAAAAATTAATTAAAAAAAATAATTCAGCTTATGCTTCCTGCCTTCCTGCATCTCTCCAGATCCTGTACAGTCCCTCTTGGTGGATTTCCGCGATTTTTTCTGCTACATGCAGCTGGGGTCTCCACTAGGGACTTAGACAGGGGTCTAGATGTCAGGAGAGAACAGGGGGGCTGTAGAGAGGAGAAGCTGGAGTCATTGAGAGGTGACACGAAGGGGATGGGGTGACAGGAGAGCGCACGCAGACGAGTGAAGACAAGGGACCAAGGGAGGTGTCTCGGGAAACGTCTGTGTCACCCCGCGTGAGCAGGGAGGGAGGCAGGGGGTGACAGGCTGCCGGAAAGGGGGACCCCACCTCACAGAAGCCAGGCCGGGAGGAACCTCTCAAAGGTGAGAGTGGTTTACATACAATTCCAGGTACCAGACAGCGGATGGGGAGAATTGAATGAGGAAGTACCCTGGAGTTTGGCAGTTTGAGAGGAGTATCTGTAAAGAGGTGAGGTCAACCTGATTCCCCAGGTCCCGCCCCATCCGACGGCTTAGCGACGTCGCCTCCCTCCCGCCCACGGCGTGGCCGGCGTCCCGCGCTGTGACGCGTGGCAACGGCGCCATCTACAGGGCATCGTGTGGAAATGCAAATCTGCGCGCAGAGAGAACTGCCAAAATTACCGTAAATTCCAGGGAATTGTAGGAAAAGCAAGCGCTGCACTCTTCCCCCTTGTTCACTGAAGCGTGAACTACAGACCTGCCTATTCCACAAACTTAACTGAAACTAGGCTTGAAATTAAAAACACAGCTGCTTTCATTTTTCATTTGATTACTGACAATCAAATTACTAAGACAGTAAGAGTAAGATTTATGTGGTACGCAGCAAGCAGTTTGCCTATGAAATAATTCATAAAAAGCAGTTACGTATTGCACAAACCTAACCGTCACAGTGATCTATGTCTGTAATTCAGTCCCTAGAGAGAGTGAAAAACCATCACTTCTGCCCTCCCAAGAACAGTAAAGCCTTTAAAATCCCTGAATAGTGAAACCCTATTACGTGACAGTGTTCTCTTAAAAACAAAGACGTCTTGTAAACACTGTACTGACAAAATAGATAGGAGGTGATATTATTTCTCAAATTCTTCTTCAATAGTATTTCCCCAATTTTTCTTTCAGTTTGAAAGAAACTCAGAGCCAGAATTCTAAATTTACTTTAAAAGCATGAAGGAAGCAGGAAAAGGGAAAAGAGAAACTAAAAACAAATGCAACAAATAGAAAACAATTACAATATTAATGCAACTGTACCAATAATCACTTTCAATGTGAGTGGTCTAAACACCCCAATTAAAATATAGAGATAGTCAGAAATGATTTTTTAAAAACCTCCTGTGGTTTGAATGTATTCCCCAGAGTTTCATGTATTGGAAACTTAATTGCCATCATGACAATATTAAGAGGTGGGGACTTTAAGAGGTGGTTAGGCCAGGCATGGTGGTGCACACCTGTAGTCCCAGCTGCTTGGGAGGCTGAGGCAG
>VBSM01003176.1:76741895-76804914 GCA_008086735.1 Cheirogaleus medius | reverse complement strand
TAAAATCTGACTGTTGTTAAAAAAAAAAACAATTTGAATATAAAGACTCAGAAGTCAAGGAACGGAAAAAGATACACCATGCTAACAGGATATAATATGCAACCACAAATCAAAAGTGAACTGGAGTGGCTATATTAATATGAGCAAAAGTAGATTTCAAAACAAAAAAATTACCAGGGATAAACAGGAATATTACAAAATGAGGAAATTGTGCATTCACCACGCGGACATGACAATCCTAAATGTGTTTGCATCTAACTAGACCTTTAAAGTACATCAGGCAAAGACTCAGAGAACTGAAAAGAGAAATAGATGAATCCAAAATCATGCCTGGAAATTTCAACACCCCTCTCTCAGTAATGAACAGAAGCAGTAGACAGAAAATTAGCAAGGATATGGAAGAACTGAATAACACCATCAACCAAAATGATCTTATTGATGTTTATAAAATACTCCACTCGACAACAGCAGAATGCACATTCTTTTCAAGTGTGCATGGAACATTTGCCACAATAGACCATGTTGTGGGTCATAAAGCTAACAAATTTAAAATGATTTAAAGTGTACAAATTATGTTGTCTGACCCTGAAGTTAAATATAAATCAATAAGAGAAAGATAACAGGAAAATCTTTAACCACTTGAATGTTAAATGACACACTTCTAAGTAAACCAGAGTCAAGGAGGAAGTCTCAAGGAAAATTAGAACATATTTTGAACTGAAGGAAAAGGAAAATATGGCACATGAAAATTTATGGAATATGGCTACAGTAGTGCTTAGAAGGCTATGTACAGCATTAAATACACAGAAAAGAAGAAAAGTCTCAAATCAATAACCTACGCTTCTACCTGAATAAAGTAGAAAAAGGAAAATAAAATAGACCCACAGCAAGTAGAATAAAGGAAATAAACATAGGAGGAGACTTTAATGAAATTTAAAACAGAAAAATAATAGAGAAAATCAATGAAACTAAAAGCTGGTTCTTTGACACGGTCAATAAAATTGACAAACCTATTGTAAGACTGACAAAGAAATAAAAAGACAAAATTGGCAGCATCAGAAAGGAAAGAGAGGTTATCTCTGCAGACATTAACGAAGAATGAGCTATGGATACACGCAACAGCTTGGATGATTCTTAAGGACATTATGCTGAGTGGGAGAAGCCAGCCTCAAAAGGCTACATACTGTCTGGTTCCATTTACATGACATTTTGCGAGACAGAAACTATAGCGACATAGAACAGATTAGTAGACGCCAGGGGTTAGAGATGGGGAGAGGATGAGCAAAGGGAGTTTTCTGGAGTGATGAAGCTGTTCTGCATTCTGATTAGGTTGGTATTTACATGCATCTATATACATTTTAAAATTTATAGAACTGTACACAAAATAGTCACACACAAAAAAAAAAATACCCCACAAAGTCAGTGCTACTGTGTGTTAATTTTTTAAATAAATTTTTAAAAAGACATTACAATTCATGTGGTCATTTTCTATATTGTCCTTTGCATCTTGTTCACTTGAAATTTATAGGAATGGCAAATATATTCGTGTTTGGTAGGGCGGGGCTCTCACTTCTTTGTGGGAACAGGTGCATCCGCAGCAGGCTGGTGCGTGCAGTGCTGAGCTGTGGCTAGCGGTCTTCAGGGTATTCACTGCTGCGCTCCTGCCCCTCTGCCGTGGGCCACAGGCACCTTCCCACCACAGCGGCCCCGGAGCTCAGCAAAGACTCCTGTTCTCAGCTTCACACTGAACAGGCGGAGAGACAGGAAAAGATTTGAAAAGGGCAGAGATTAATCTACAGCCTCCCTTTCACCCTCAGTTAGATGGAAATGATCCAAGCTGGAAGGGGGAAGAGTGTTCCAGAAGAATCTTAAGATTTCAGCAGTCGTCTGTTTTGCACCTGTCTCTGGCTGACTCCTACAGGAGAGACTCAGTGGAACACAAACACAGTGGAACCCCCATGATTTGGGAGATCCCAGAGTGGTGGGAACCCATGTCTTGCTGACCCACTTGGACTCTTGGTGGTGACTGGCTGCACTGGCTTCCCACGAGCCACGGTGGGTTGAGAGTGGCCGGCAGAGGCTGCTGGAGCGTGGATGGGGCGGCAGAGTCTCCTGCAAGATTCGGAGAGGATGGAGAGCAACACCACTACCTCCCTGTGCCTGGAGAAGGGGCTCCAAACCATCAGGTCTAGAGAAGAATGTCATCAGAACAAGATGGGACAGGGGACCTGCATGGACCTGGCAACCACAGGAGCTCCCAGGATGCTGTGAGAACACAGCCAGGACCACCGTCCTCATGGCGTGGCCTTGCCCTGTGGCCAGCGTGGCATGAAAGGCAGCTTTCCTGGGCCCCTCCAGACGAAGCAGGACACAGAGGCCGCCAGCCCAGGAGCAAGACAGAAGAGAAGCAGAAGCAACGAGTTCCTGCTCCCACCCTCACCGTTACTGAGACCCCTGGGGTGCGGAGGAGGTGAGAAGAAATCCCGGGAGAGAGCTTTATCATCCCTGCCGCATGGCGGGGACTGGAGACCCTTCTCCTGGGGGAATGCTGGTCCCGACACAGCCATGACTCGCGGTTGACACTAGAGAATAATTCCAGAGCATGAACTCACTCGTACTCCAGTGAGTTTTTACTGTTATTGGAAGGGACATGTGCTGACACTTACTTGTCTTTAAAGACTACAGCTTTAAGTTGGGAGTTCCCAAGGAAAGGGAATTCTTCTAACCCCCATCATTTCTCTGGGGGTTTGACTCGGCATAACTAGGGAGTAGTAATGTGTTGGTCGCCTTAGTCTCTTCTGTTTCTAGTAGGTTGGGTTGTTCTATTAGAAGGCGCGCACTGGAGGAGACGGGTGCATTGGCTGCTGTGCTCTGTCGGTGCAGCAGGGATGGACGTCGGCGCAGGCTGCCGCAGAGCAGGTCCCACGCTGCGCCGAGCTGCGATGTCTGCTTCTATACACCCTTCTGGGAAAGCCCACGGTGGTTCTAGAAGGATGCTACAGTGAGGGAAGAAAGAGGCGGACAACCCGAATGAGAATCTGCAGCTGGCTGGAGTCCTCCCTGCAGCTGAGGTCCCGAAGGGGCAGCTGTCCGGGCTTCTCCCAGACAGAGGTGCTGGTATTGAGGAGGAGAGAGGAAGTTCTGTGCCAGGAAAAAACCTGGAAAAGATAAAGTCAACTAGACAGAGGGAGGAGAAAGTTTGCGACTATGGCAAGCAAAGCAGGAAAATGGCTAAATTCCTAATACAATAAAACAAAAGGGTTTTTCCTATATAAAACCATAAGCTACATCTGCTGTGTGCCTGTAGTCCCAACACCTGGGGAGGATGAGGCAAGAGAGTCGCTTGAGCCCAGGAGTTGGCGGTTTAGTGAGCTATGAGGACACCACTGCACTCTAGCCCAGGCAACATATCGAGACCCTGTCTCAAAAAAATAAATAAAAATAAGATGAAAATATAAAATCATAAGCTATAGAGCTTATGGCATATAACATAACTACAGTACAGAAAATAACCTGCCAAAGTATAAAAATTGCTTATAGGTATTAGAACTAAGAGAAACTCCTCTACCGTCTATCATTATTATTATTACTAGCTAGCATTTATGTAAGCCCACTGTGTGCCAAGCACTTGGGCAGCTGCTAACTGCACAGTGTCCTATTTAATTCTCATGACAGCCCAGTGGTGGGCACTGCCCTTAGCTTAGAGAGATGACTCACTTCGCCTCAGAGTCACACAGAGAAACCGGAGCAGGGCCGGGATCTGCAGCAAGGTGGCTGTGACGTTGACGCCTGTATTCGTCACGACACCGCGCTGCCTCCCGGCAGTTTATATTGGGACTGATACAATAAAATAAGAAAACACAGCGCCGAGAAAAAAGAGCTGGGGATGAGAACCTGTCCCAACTCGGCTCCCCATTAGCACAGACCCTGTCCCTGTTTCCCAGAGTCTGGAAAAGTTCACAGAATCCCTCTCCGTTTCAATTTCCTCGTCTGTAAAATGAGAATATGATGAAGGTGAATTGAGATGGTACACATGAAAGCGGTTTGAAATACACTACCACCTCTTGCTGATGACCATTTATTCAGAAAGTAACCTCTTATCTAAAGGGAAGCCTCTGAATGGGGGTGACCTGAGCAGACTCGCATCTGGAGGACAAATGGCGTGAGGCCCAGCAGAGGCTGTTTGATCATCCACACGGATGCGTGAGGGGCCCGGACCAGGGTGTTGGGGATGGAGGAAATCGACGAGTGGGTGGGTGGAGAGACTGGTGGGAGCTGGGAGGAGTGGTGCTGTGTTACAGAAATGGGTAGAGAAAGGGCAGGAGGCGTCTAGGTCTCTGGCTGGGGCCTGGGTGAAGGAGGCACCACGCGTTGGGAAGAGTGGGAGCCACGCAGGTGCATGAATTGGGCTCTCAGACAGTGAGGTTTGAGGTGTCTTTGAGACGTCAAGTGCAGATGTTCAGTAGGCCGAATAAAACCAATGCCTTTCAAACCACTGGCTCGCACACTTTGCCTGACATCGACTCTAAGAACTGACCGAGCACCTGCCGTGAGCCTTCGTGGCTGGCGTGCTCCGTGACGGAGTTGGCCTCATTTAACACACGATGCAATGAGAAAATGTAAGTCCCTGTGCAATTCACTACCTAAGATCAGGCTATGCCGGACATGAGTGGAGAGGCTTCCGGGAAAAGTGAGGCTCAAATGAGAGAAGCCCGGCAGGCTGAGGGACAGATGGGAGGGAAGCCGGTGACATAGCAACACGAACAGGAGAGCAATCAGGATGAATACTAAACCATGTGGCGAGGCCGTGAGGTCGTAGATTGGTTGTAGGTTGCAGTGTACCTATCAGATAATATGAGGTCACAGAGTCTAGCCGCTTAACGCAGACATGTATTCAAAGATGGATATATATTCTTTGTGTTTTTGGCTTTCTATTTCATTGACATCTTCTGATCTTGTTAAAGGACAGACCAGTCATGGCAAGTGACAAACGCAAGTTCAAATGACATGAAAATTGAATATATATATAAAATTTTTTTTCTCATGTAGGGCTTTAGGCAATGTAATGCCTAACAGCTATCTTAGTAAAAAATGATGCTTTAAAATAGATGTGAGGCAGAAGGAAAAGGACAAATATGATGTCTCTTTTGACCCCTTGGTAATCTCAGGTGTTAGGGGTCGCAGGGGTGACCCTATGAGCTCGTCTGGAGGCCTGCAGCAAGAGGGAATGGACACTTTGCCTAGCCAAGGCAGGGACGTGTTTCTAAAGGAAGAATGAATAAGTGGTTCTTCCCAAATTTTGGCTCACATGGAAAAAATATTTTGTGATTGGAATAAAAAGCATGTCTGCACAGGGAAGACTTCTCATCCTGGGGCTTTCAGCTTTGCACTCCGGCCACCTCGGGCCTGCCCCTTCCCTCCCCTCTTTTGGGGACAGAACCAGCCCTTGTCATTTTAGATCCCACCGGAAGGTGCACACGGGAGCCTGGAGAGAAGAAATCTCTCTCCCAAGGGCTTGGGCTGTGCTGAGGGAGGGACAAGGAGATGCAGTGGCTGAAGATCCGTGTCCTCCAGGTCCACGTGCTCATTCCTGTCCTGGAAACCCGTCCACAGCCCACTCACATAGAGGAAACATTTGTCTTTCACTTTTATCCGTCCACTGTTTCTCAGTAAGAGGAAAACTTACTCATGCAAAACATATAAAGTAGTTCAGGGCCAGCCACTTTGGGACCCATTTAAAATAAGTTGACCTATATTGCATATAATTAAACGTGGGGTTGCATTTTGAAAAATGCTTTTAATCTAATGAATGCTTTTTCAGTGCACCCAGCAAAATCCCCTTAGAAAAGGAGAAAGAAAAAATCTGTATGTTTTTATAAAACATTCTCTTTCTGTGAATTTATTTGGTGAGGGGAAATGTTATAGCCAAAAAGAATAGTCTTCTCTTCCAGGGGAAGAGACTTTTCATAATCAAACAAAATAATGATGAGTTCCATTCGCTTATCCAAGCCCGGAGGAACTCCTGTGTCCTTTGGACGTCTGATATCATCTGAACTTTCTGATATAATCATCACGATTTATAAAAATCCAGCTTTTGTAAAAACAGTAAAAAAAACACCAGCTTTTTGTAACCCAGGGTCTGACCCGTTATATTCCATCCAGATGAAAATAGCTTTGGAGGTAGAATTTTGCATGTGTATCCTCGCTCTGGATGCTGTTTCAGCACATAGAAAGGGAACCCAAACAGGCCCCGTGAGCAGAGCTCGTAGCAAACCATACTGAATTCCTACATCCGTTAACAAAGTCTGGGTCTCTTGAGCTAAAGGATTAAGATGAAGGCCTCTGCTACTTGTGATTACCAAGGACTGTGTTCTGTGTGGTTTGTTCATCTTATCTTCAAGTCCTGACAACAGCTGGGGTACAGGAGAGCGGTCTGCACAGCTGCTGACATCTCCCCTGGGCACATGCTGCAGACATCCAATCCCTGCACGAGATACAACCTCGTCTGACAGCTGGAGAGCATTCAAACACGGCAGCCCCCAGCCTGGGACTCCAGCCAGCAGTGCTCCTAGCCTGTCTTACTTTAAGCCACTTACCTTTAACAGTTATTTCCAGCTGAAAACAGCCTGCAACTCCTGCTCAAGACATGCTGCATGTGGCCTAAAAACATCGATCTGTAATGTTAAAAATATGATTGAAGGGAACCGCCATATCCGTTTGTAACACGATTATGGGGACCCAATTGTAATCCCAATCCCAGTCAGATTCATCCATCCGTTACATTTTTCTTCCGGGTCCATGGTGGGCCAGCCCCTGTGCTGGGCTCTGGGGTCCGGCAGGGAGCAAGACCAGCACAGGCTTCCAGACGACAGCTTGTCAGTACCAGGTACAGTCTCAGGAGTGTCGTAAGACAAGCTGAAAATGGGCCATGTGAGAAACCCCAGGCAATGCTGTCAAATACTAGCCCAGCACGTGTTCTTTCGTGGTCCAACCAGAAGATCATGTCCGGTCCTGTTGTCCCTGTGACCCCTAGAGCGGCTCTTTGGCCTGTGCCTGCTCTCTGACAGGTGGTGCTCGGAGCAGCCCTTGGTGCTGGGTGCTCCACACCTGCAGAGTCCTCAGAGGTCCTTGTGGCCCCAGTGGACAGGCAGAGAGGGAGTCAGAAAGCAGAGATGGCAGGGACAGCAAAGAAGCTTCTGTTTGCTTCCTCCTACATACATTTCCTTACATGTCTTCCTCCACCTTCAGGAGGGGGGAAGGAGGAACAGGGAATTTTTTTATCCCCCCACCTGCACCCCATGCCATCCACGCTCGGCAGGGGTCCCTGTGCTCCACATCACTGAGGTCTCCAGGACAGGTCACCTGCTGCCTGCCTCTGCCGGAGCCCTCCCCTCCCCCAGCCTGGGGACGAATGAACTGCAGGCTAGAGCTGCTATGTGCCCAGTCCAGCAGTAACAGAGCCACCAGCACCCAGAACACCGTCTCTTCCAGGTACAAGCGAGTCATTTCTTGTTTAGCAGAATGGAAAGACTCCCGCACACTGGGGGAAAGACAGGACTTTTTCAGCTTTCTGATCAGACCTCTCCTGTCACTCTCCCACCCTGGGCAAAGTGAAGTGTCTCTGTCTCCTCAAGCAGGGAACTCCGCTTCAGCACACATTTTGTAAAGAAGCCTATGACACAGCACAGGGGTCCTCATGTTCTTGGTCCCTCGGTGAATGTGGGAAAGATAAAGGAATTACCTACTCAGAATGCTTTGAAAGTGAGTGGATCGAATGATGCAGTTTAAAATTCATTTTGAATAATGCATAGATAGGATGTGTTATTCGATCCATGCAAAATGTCGAGGTGTAGGATATTCACCAGGTAAAATCTTTCTTTTTGTTAGACAAAAAAATTATTCTGACACTTGTTAGAACAGTCAGGAAGACTTTATTCAGGGCCGCTGTGATAAGCATCAAGACTTTTGCCATAGGAGGGAGACTGGGCTCGACTCAACAGGCAGAGGCATCTGGGGGTTCGTAGCCTGTGGACCGGGGAGGGGGCTCAGTGAACAGAAAATGTCTAAGGGGACGTCAGGGTAGGGGCATTCCTGCTCGTCTGACTAGACAGGATTCTTGCTGAAGGAAGGCCAGGGTGAGCAGAGAGAGAGGACGAGGGAAGAGGACTTTGATCAGATATGGAAGGTGATCAGATATCAAGAGTTGGGAAGATTGTCTTGCTAAACTGACTTAGCAGGATTCTTGCTGCAGCTGGACTGGGCGGTTCAAGCACAGGCCCCGGGGAAGAGGCCCGGATGAAAAGGGGGCGCAAAGGAGCCTAACCAAAGTCTTTGTCACTTTGCATTTGTTAACACATTTTTAATGAGTTAATTTTCTTCTGTATTTATTCATGTACGTACATTATGCTTGAACAACAGAGTCTAGCTGCCTGAGTATCCCTCTGAAAGAGAGCCACCCCGGCAAGCCTGCCTTCTAGCCAGCAGGGATGTTAGGAACGGGAACACGTGTGGCTCCTTCTCGCCTGGTTTGCCAAGTCAGAGCTGACTTGGGAGCAGACTGCAGACACCTGCTTCCCACACACAGGGGCTCAGGGACGACTGCTCGTGCTGATCAGACTTGTCACTTGTGTCTGGGTAGATTTGCCACTGCAAGAGTTTAAAGATTTAATGGCCTAGAACCTCAGGGTTTTTCAGTCTGCACATATTTCCTGAGTGTGTTCTTCGTGCTAGGAAGGGATGCAGGGTCCTGGGGCCCCTGCCCTCCCTGAGTTTACATAGAACTGGACAGATACGTGTAAAATCAGAGCTCTACAGACACGTGTCATCAGTGGTCCAGTGGAGAGGCCCATTGTGTGGTGACCACACACAGAAGGCAGAGCTGACCTTGCATAGGAGACGAAGGAGGCAGTTGCTTCTAAGGAAGTGACATTTGAGCTGCGAGCTGAAGGCTACAGAGGGGAAAGGATGAATATTCCAAGTGGAGGGAACTTCGCACAAAGTCCCCATGGGGGAGAAGGATCCTAAGTGGGAGGAATGCAGAAGGGACGACCAGGCCAGACCTGACGGTGGGGCAGGGCAGGGGTGTAAAAGGCAGGGCAGATGAATGAGGCGACTTCCCTCTGAGAATGAGAGAAAGCAGGTTAAGCTTTGGTGGAGATGTGTAACAGTGGGGGCCATATGCCCATAAAGATCACCCTGGCACAGACTGGCCAAAGGAGAGGAGAGGGGACAGAGCGAACTCAAGGAGACCAGCACGGTGCTGTCAGAGGACTGAGGCAGGAGATGATGGCATCCTAGACACAAGTGAGTGGAGGAGCAGGTGCAGTTGGGAGATGTGTGGGTGGTGGAATCAGCAGGACTGGGGAAGGAGTGGCTGTGGCGGGTATTCCGGAACAGGGTGTAGAGTGATCATGGATTGCTCAGGGTGCATGGCGAAGCCCCCACTGAGACTGGTAGACCATGTTCCACCATCTAGTGAACAGAGGTCCCATGAATGGTGGTCAGCACTTTTAAATCCTATTAGTCTTATTTACAGCAGTTCATATAAAGACTAGACACTCCGTTAGCCTGTCACAACCAGAAGTCCGCACAGGTACGTGATGGGCTCACTGCTTCGCCCTGAACATGTGTTTGCCAGAGCACATGCTTCGGTGCCCCGTGAGATCACACACCTGCAGCTCCGAGGACCCAGCGTGGCCCCTACCCTCAGAGCCCAGGAAGGGCTGTCCCCCAGCTCCACCAGTCTATGTGGAATTAATCCAGGTGTTGGGCAGAAAACCAGGATGGGAGGAGGTTGTAATTTATTCCAGGTCTCTGTGACTCAAGCCAGGGGTATTTCCCAGACTTGACATTCAGTTTAACACTGACAAGGGACCGTGGATTTGCTAACATCAGCAATGGAAAAATTAAGATGGGGCCAAGGAGGTTGGCTTTATTCTCTTCTAATTACTTTTTATAGTTTACCTCATTGATTTTGCAGGTAAAATGAGCTGCCACTTGATCAAATGGAGCACATCGAGCTTTCTAAGCATAAGAATCCAGCAAAATAGTGTCTAGTTGCCTTCCCTTATAATCTACCTAGGCAGAAAGAATACTAAGACTATAGACTTCATTCCCTAGGGGATGTCTACACACAAAGAGCTTGGATTCAATTCTCATTTTATTTTGCTTTCCTAGTTATCAGAACGTCCAAAAGTTAACATTGTTTAAAATCTTTGAAGTCAATTTTGACTTTCCTCATTTTATTTTAAAAATGAAAAATAATTAAGCCACCTTTGCAGGCATTGTAAATTGGGCTAAAAATTAGGAAAATACCTAAGGCAAATGGTCTGTTAAAGACTTATATTGGATTGTCACCTCTCAGTAGAATTTAAGTGTGGCGACATTGGCACATGATTTTTGACGGGCACATTCTCAACCTCTGTAACTATTTGAACTGAAAAAGGCATATTCATATTTTATGTCTCTCTGCACTGTATGTAGCTGGCCCCAGGCTGTTGTCTGGCCCCTAGCAGTATCTCCTGATGGAGTTGCCAGTCTAAAGGGCCAACTGCATCCCACTCACCCCCTTCCTTTTCTCATGTCAGTGATAATCAGTAAATTAAGCTTATTAACATTTCATAGACCATGTTGCATGCTTGATGCCTTTGTTCTCATTGAAGATGATCTGGGTTGTTTTAATCACGGTTTTCTTTTACTGACAGAGAGGAGAAGCCAAAGATTGTTTTGAGTCTGTCTCTATATTTTTATAATCCTATATAATTATGTAATAAATACTATGTAATAATTATATAATACATGTAATTCCTAATATTACATTTTTAAATGTATGTTACAAATTATACGATACTTTATAATAATTCTTCTCATGGCATTAGTTCATTCAACAAATATTATTGCATGCTAACTATATGCCAGGCACTGTTGTAGGCTCTAGAGGTATACGGGTCACACACCAAGGCAGAGTTCTTGTTCTCATGACCTTATGTTCTAGTGGGGAAGACATAAGCACATATATAATATATAATTCCATACAACAAAATTTCACATAAGTGCTACAAAGACAGTAAAGCTAGGAAACTGGCATGGAGCGTGTGTGGGGTGGGTGGCTACTTTGGATGGGGGTAATCATGGAAGGCTTGTCTGAGGAGGTGACCTGCATGGTGTGAAGAAGCCAGGCTTGGGGAAATATGGAGGAAAGATGATCCCAGCCAAAGGGAATATAAAATGCATGGCTCCCGAGACAGCTATGGTATGTGTATATGCTTGAGAAGCTGAGGCTGAAACCCCAGGGTAAGGAAGAGAAAAGGCCAAGGGTTGTGCAGGACTCAGATCCACCGTAGGGTGGCTTATGCGCTATGATCAGTGCCATTGGACATGCCATGTCGTGTGGATAGTGTGTGATTTGATTTACATTTTTAAAAGATCCACCTGGCTGCTCTGTGGGGGAGAGGCTGTACTGAGGCAAGAGTGGATGCAGCAAGGTCGATTAGGAGGCTGTCGACTGAACCCAGACGAGCCGTCTGGTTCTCAGGCCCAGGGCTGACGGTGGAGGAGGGATCTACCCTGAAGGAGGAGCACGCAGCGTTGTCGGGTGAGACTGCAGGGAGCCAGTGGAGGGAAAGAGGCATCAAAGAGGCCTCCTTGCTTGTCGGTCTGGATGGTGAACAAATTGTGGTGCTGTTAGCTGAAATGAGGAACACTCGGGGGTATGCCAGTGGAGAAGGTGGGGTCTCCTCACTCTGAGGGTACGTACAAGGTCAAAGCCAGGTGTTGCTTTCTTAAGCAAATCTGCAGCACTTACGCCTGACAAGGCCAGGATTATTCATCAGAATGCCTGAAATCCATATTTATAATCAGTCCACTAGGCTATGCTACATTGCAACTCAACAAACTCTTCTGGGGACCCTTGTTTTGCTTAAATGAACATAACTTTTTTTTATCAGAATTCATCAATATATTCATAATGGTGGAGGAACATTGTCATGTCATGCTTTCAAAATATGATGTCTTTCTAGTCTTTTTAAAAATCAGTATCCTGCAAAATTTATCATCAGTACACTGAGAAAAGGAGAAAAAAATCCTTGTGGATGTCTCATGCCATCAGGTTTGAAATGAAATAAATAAGACCCATCTAGTACTCCTCCACCGAAATAGTTTTAGGTCTTGGTTTACAAGCTTCACGAAACGAATCACAATTGTTTGTGGACCAACAAGTTTGTATTTTTGTGTGCTTGGGCTGAGCTGTGGTTAGGATGTCACTGAGTCACCGGCATTTGTTGGACACCCACTGTGGGCAGAACACAGCCAGATCTGGTGGAAACACTTTTTAGAAGAATCATCACATGATCTGCATCATCTAGAAGCTTATAATCCAAAGAGGAGAAGAATATCACCTTCAGAATTCAAAAAGCATCAACACTGAACATATAATCAATATGTAAGAACTTCTGGTATATATCTTTCAATTTTGGGGCATTTAAATCTGTAGGGGTGAGTGCTGTGTTGAAAAACATCTCAGAGTCACTATCGGCTTAGCCTAGAATAGTGCCTGGCATAGAGTAGGCATTCGATCATATGTGTTGAGTAAATTAATGTCATGAAAAGAATCATTACAAAATGTCATATAATTTGTCACATATCTTTTTAAATGTAATATTAGGAATTAAGACTGTGACTATCACAGTGCTTGATCTACTTTTTTAGTGAAATTAAGTTCAGTTATTCAGTTAGGATTTATTGTGTGGCTACCACAGTGCCTGCATGGAATCTGAGAAGGGAATCCAAGTCCAAGTCAGCCACATTCTTAGCGCATGGTGTGGTTTAGAGGGCCTGCAGCGCCTCCCCACAAAAATATTTTCTCCAAACTGCATGTCTGCAGTTCCCAAAACCAACACTTCTGGGGAGATGATAAGCAAGTGATGCAGGGGTGGAGCAAGGTTGTTGTCCTTGTTCAGCTCACTCTGAGCCTGGACCATGGGGACAGCCTCACGGCTGCTTTTAAGATCACACAGTCGCTGTCTAGACCCTACATCAAGTTAGGATACTGGAGGCCAATCACATTTGACCATGATGTGCATCCCTATAATGCTTGGCCGTCAAGTACAAGACAGGCCTCCTCCCTTGCCCAGGACGACTTCATCCCTTTTACGAATTGGTCTGAGGTTCTGTTCCCTAGAAGCAGAGTCTGAGACAGGGACCTCAGAGCACATGAATTATTGGGAGTAAGGAAAGCAGGACAGGCAATGGTGGGGCTGCTTGGACCATGGCCTAGACCTGCTGCGGAGCTCTTTCACACTCTGGGTCACACTCAGAACTCTCAGCCTTCTCGTGTCCTGATAAATGTGCCATAGCGGCATTCCTGCATGTGGAATGTGCTGCCTCCGAAATGCATAACAGCCTACCAAGGGTTACACTTCTTCCATGGTGTTAGGAAGTCCAAGGTACAATAATCTGTCCTTTGTTTTGGAGATGTTCTGTCTTTCCACAGAACCCCCCCCCAAATTTTATCAATGTGTCTGGCCCCTGTATCTTTGAAAAGCACAGGTGCCCTACCAAGGCCTCCATGCACTTGCCAGTTTTTGCTCATCTGATTGAATTAACATGATTTTATCAGTATAGTGGATCCATGTGATGTTCTGAAAATGTTCAGATGTCCCTAGTCCTTTCAGACTTTACTGTGATAGCAGAAGAATTCACATAGCCCTGGGACAAGGCTTCAGTGTGTAATGTTTTTCATCCCATGAAATAGCAACTGCTTCTGATCTGCCGTGTTGATTGGTAAGGAGAATCATGCACACACCACACACCACATACCAGGTACCAGAATC
Source organism: Cheirogaleus medius (assembly GCA_008086735.1). Taxonomy (NCBI): domain Eukaryota; kingdom Metazoa; phylum Chordata; class Mammalia; order Primates; family Cheirogaleidae; genus Cheirogaleus; species Cheirogaleus medius. The sequence goes on along the minus strand of VBSM01003176.1, from coordinate 76,791,085 downwards.
TATGTCCATCTGCTCTATCTATTAAGTATTGCCACATGAGGCACATGGAGCCTGCAGGTTGGTTAGGTTTGTGGTCAAACAGTGTCGTTCACCATGACCTATCTGATTTTTTCAGAAGCCAGGTTGGTGAATTAAGTGGGGATATGATGAAGACCACAAGCCTTGCATCCTTTAAGTCTTTGAGAGTGGTCCTAACCCCTGCCATTCCTTCTAGGATGCAACAGTGTTTATAATTTACTGTCTTACCTGGGGTGGGAGGGGATAATTTCTCAGACTGCCCTTTTGACCTTCCTATTGCAGTGGTTCTTACTCCACAGGCTGGGAACCCATGTGAGGTTCTGCCAATGGCCAAGTATGTGCATTATGATTATATGCTTCGGAATTAAGGAAATAATCACTGAGGGCCAGGGACTTGGTGGACTTGCTTTGATTTGGAGCTGGGCCAGGATCTGTTGGTTACCCGGCCCCTGATGTGTTCCTACTCTAGCAGAGGGGCCACGATAGAGCACAGTACCAGGACATCGGGTAACAGTCTACAGTGGCCCTGTATCTACCATCCCTCCAAAGGTCTAGGTATTGTCCCCTTTACAGTATGCAGTTAGCCAAGCCAAGACTTCCTTTGGTGAAGGACTGGGGAAATCACTGTTATATATATTTGCCTTGATGTTGCAGAGTCCCAAACACTTAGCTTTTTCAGTGAGTGGATTTTGTGTCTGAAAACTGACTGAGGTCTGGAACCTGACAAGGCATCTTGACTTTCTGCTGGCGTGGCTCTCCCCCATCCTTGGCTCATCCATCCCTGATTACTTTGGGTTACATATATTAATAAGTACCCCTGCTGGCTGCCCATATGTCTTGCCTCTAGGAACACCATGTTCGTTTCCATAGATACCTGCATCAGCCCACCACACTGTCTTTCTTTCCAGTCTGGATGATGGTCAAGTGCTGCCACATGGCCTTCATCATCTGGGACCGTCTTATCCCATTGATCCTGAAAAGTCGTGTCCCACAACAGCCTCTCCTGCCCTCAGCCCTGGATCACAGCGGGAGGCCTGTGCTGAGCTTCTCAGTGAAGCCGGTGTGACCCTCCCCAGCACAGTCCTCAGCACCATGGTAACAGGTGTGTCTCTGGGGCCCACTGAGGAACATGGCCGGCGGTGGGTCTGCCCATCTTATGTGCAGTATTCATTCCACGTGCTCACTTCTCTGGCCTTTTGTTCCCTCCCTCCAGAGTGCCATGGCAATTTGGGCATCCCTATCTCATTTATTGTGGGCTTTCACTTTTCCAATTTCCTGTGAGCCATTCTGGGAGCACATCACAGCCACACCCCTGGCCCTTGCCGAGATGTGAAGCCCTGTGTCATGGAGAGTGCCCCACATCAACAGCCCTTCCCTACCCCGGTCCCCACGCCACTCCTCCCCTGACCCAGCACCTTGGGACCCACGCCTAGCCACACTCCCCTGTTCCTGCCGTGACAGGTCGTCCAGGTCTTGCTGCAGCTCCTTTGCTTAATCTCTCTCTCCCCTTTGCAGACCCGGCACTTTCTGGTTGGTCGTGCCTCCATTTGACCCTAGTTACTGGTCTGGTCGCTAACAGGGAGGACGGGCAGATCCCAAGGAGGACAGGCATGGTCTTGCAAGGCACCTGCTTCATCTGAGATCTCTGCACGATCTTCAGGCAAGGGGATGCGGGATGTACTGGTCAACAACAAGGGGTGATAACCACTTCTGCAGACTATCGGTTTTGTAAGGAAATCCAGGAGTTCAAGGTTTTCAAGTGCATCCATCCTCATCCTGAGCCTCAGGGTCCCTCTCCTTCCCTCTCCAGACCTTGACTTTGGTGTAAGAGACTCACCAGAGCTAGGAGTTATTCCGTCTCTGAAAGGACGTGATGGCTGCTCTTAGACTAGGTCCTGAGCCAGGTTGGTAGAGAAGAGGGACTGCTCATGTGCTGCCAAGGAGACCCTCTGGCTTTCGTACTTGGCTTTGAAGGATCTTCAAGTGCCCTGAGTCTGTCATTTTCTCCTCAAAGCATCAGTACTCCTCAGTCCCACAGTCCTTAAAATTCCTGTTTCCCTTCATACCTTGAAAATTCCAGAGACAGTGCACAAGCCATCGTGCCACTTCCCAAGTGCGTCCTTTCCCAGCTCACCACGGGGACCATCGCTGTTCCTCCTGCCCCCTCACTGCCAGCAGCCTGGGCATGGTTCAGCGCCAGAATCCGTCCTTGGTGTCTGCTTCCCAGGACTACTTCTGGGACCCCTGTCTTAGGCCAGGCTCCCCGGGAGCAGAGCCGAGACAGAGACTCAGGTGGATGTGATTTACGGAGGGCATGCTCCTCAGGAAAACCCGTAAGAGTGTTAGGGGAAAAGGACAAGAAACGGGAAGGAGCTGGGCCAGGGTGTGGTCTCAGTGAAGTCCAGTCATGGTCTGATCCCCAAGGAGCCCCTGGGACATAAACCGCACCACAGAGTTGCCCTGTGGAGAGCTAAAGAGCTTTACTGGCCACTTCTGGGGGTGGGAGTGCTACCTCACAAGCAGCTTTGAGCAGGATGACCCGTCCCTGCCAACGACTCTTCTTCCCTGGAGAAGGTCACAGGTGTAACTCTCACAGCGGCTCAGGTGTGAACTGACACACCTGCGGGATCCGGCCAAGGCGCCCACAGTGTCTACTCCGGACTCGTGCGCTCGCTGCCACGCCGTGACCCTTCCCACCAATGTCTTCTCTCCGTTTTAAACAAACTCCTGTACTTACCAACCTTTTTCAAAGATGTTCTGTCCACTTCCTTTCCTCACCTGACCCTCCTAACTCTTCACTTTCCTTCCACCCAAACTTCAGTGTTCATCCTCTCTTGAGGCCAATACCTGCCCTCCACGCTTCTTGCCAGGGTCAGCTACCAAGTCCTCAGTGCCCTCAGGACCAGCCCACCCCATCCCATCTATGAAAGACTTGCCTCCTCCTCCTCTTCTCTGCTCAACTCCTCCCTGAACGACTGGAGGTTCCTTGACAACCCAAGCAACACTGACAACTGAACCTCCAGTTCCTGGGCCTTCCCAACTGCAGGTACCTTTACACCTCCACGTGGGCCACCCCCTCCCCGAGCTGTGTCCTGGGTTCTGTGTCCTGGGTGCCAGCCCTGCTCTACACAGGAGCTCTGAACTCTCACGCCTCCCTCTCCACCCACTCTGCTGTCCTTGCCCAGCTCTCATGCCTTCCTCCTGCAATCCCTCTTCTTCAGTGCTTAGACCTCCCTCCAGTTCCTTGGCCCCTCTATTTCCTTCCACTGTGTCGGGATTCTTCTTATCTCATTCCCTCCATTACCAGGACCGCTTGGCTACTCCAAGGGCAGTCCCCAGACCCACTGAGTCAGAATGTGCCTTCTGACAAGATCCCCAGGTGATGTGAATGCATATTAAATCTGAGGAGCACTTCGGGGAACTACCATACCTGTGTGTTTCCTAACGCTTTGTCTTGCTGTCAGACACACAAAGCAGGACCCAGCCGTACGTGGACTCTGCAGTGTGGGCACCCACAGTTGTCAGCCCTTGCTGACCTGTGCTTCCAACCACAGTTGAGCGCTCTCAGCTCTTTATCAACACTTTCATTTGTTTTTGACATCTCCTCCTAATTTCTCTCAACAACTCTTCCAGATGTTTACCATTTCCTGCAATCCTTGATCCAAATCACTAATCCTTTTTATAAATTAAACTAGGTTTTAAGACATGTATTAGAGTAAAATCATTATATTCTCTCATGTTTCAATCTTTGAACATAACTGTAGTGTTTTGTTAATACAAATAGACGTGTATGTTTTTCCAAGAAAAAAGGGAATTATGAAAAAATTAGAAATTAGAAAGAGAATTGTAAAACAAATAAAGCAAAATCATCTGTTTCATTTTGGTACTGTATATACACGTATCTGTTATATTACTTATTGTACTTCTATGTGTGCTTGGCATGTCTTATAATTTTAAAATAGAATTTAAAAGGTCATGCTGGCACAAAGAAAAATGAATAAGTTAACCCTGATACTTTGTGACTACAGGCAAGCCCACATGTCTCTCATTCTATTTTCCTAGTCTGAAAAATTGCAATCCAAGAATTTAAATTTGAAATGAACTTGGATCTTAAGTGCTCCTACATAAGAAAAAAAGCAAAAGCTCCCACGAGGAATGTACTTTCAACCCAAATCTCAGAGGGCTCACACACAAAAAGTTCCAAAAAGAGAAGATCACAATTTAAAAAAAAAATCACAACACATGCACACACACACACACACACAAAACAGCCCAACATTAGAGTCAAAACAACAACAGAACCACATGGAGAAGACTTCTAGGATTAGAATGATCATAAATGGTACTCAAAGCAAGTATGTATAATATGTGTTTTTAGAAAGAGAGAATCCAAAATATGGTTCAAAGACTATCAAAAATTATCAAAGGATCAGAAATTCAAGAACTTGAAAATATAATAATTGAAATCAAAATTTAATAGAAGTCAATTACGGAATAGATAATTCATGAAGATTAGAAGAAATTACACAGAACGCAACTCAGAAAGACAAAGGGAAACATCAAAGATGATAAGAAACATGGAGGACAGCATGAAATGGTCCCACATATGAGAGTTCCAGAAAAAAAGAATTGAGAGAATTGGGAGAGGCATTATTAGAGTTGATAGTGGCTAAGAATTTTTCACAATTAATAAGTGACATGAATCATCAGACTTAAAAAATAATGAATCAAGGTAAATAAAGAGAAGTTCACACCTAAATAACATGTGTTGAAATTGCAGAACATGAAAAACAAACACATTTTTACAGCAATCACAGAAAAAAAGAGTATCTACAAAACGAACAACAGATAAACTAAGAACGAACTCGTCAGCAACAACATGGAAACAGAGGACAGTGGAGAAAATCACCACCAGTCTGTAATAGTACTTCCGGTGAAATACCATTCAAAACTGTGGGTAAAATAAATACAGTTTTAGATAAAGATTGAAAGATTTATCCACCTACAGATTTTCATTAAAGGAACTTGAAAATGAGGAAAATAATCTCAGAAAGTTCTGAGATAGAAGAAGGAATGTTGTATCTGGACATGGATATATATATTACATAGATATTGGGTTATTAGTATGATATAGTTCCATATACATTAATACATAGAAGCAGCCAGCATTTATAAAACGTGCATGAAGAACCCCAGTAACACAGTGGGAGGCCATAGAGAAGAAATAAAGGTGTGGACTTTGCCCTTGAGGAATTTATGAATCAGTTAAGATCTTAAGAACATCTCTAAGCAGCACAGAAATTGTGAATTGATAGACCTGAAGTTCTGGAAAAGAGGAGATAGTGTGATATACTTACCGTGACATTCGTTCCACAAATTGAAAAGACCTCATATCTAATCAGAGTAGACAATAAGCTATCCTGGGATCTCTGAGATCTGGCCTTTGCGCCTTTTATGGACTGAACAGAGGGTCAGAGGATGGACCTTTGTCAACAGCAGCCAGAGATAATAACTAAAATGTCATCATTAGTTATTGCTTCCTAAGCATTCAGCAAACCTCTCTCCAGGAAATATTAAATAGTATGCCCAGTAGTTCAGGGGCAGACAGAGTAATTTGGCAGAGTGGAAACAGGTATACTTTTTAAAATTTCAAACCTTAAATACTTTGGTCTTCTCAAAAGAGAACACTTCCACATCCTCCGCTCATTTTTCCCCTTAGCTTGTTCATCTTTTTCATATTGATTTATGATAATGCAGGTATCAGAGATGCTAGCATTTTGTCTATCATATGTGTTGCATATATTTTCTTCAATCTATATATTTCTTCTTACTTTGGTTATGCTATCTTTTAACATATATAAAATTTTATTTTCTGTATAGTCAAATCTATGACTATTCCCTTTGTTTTTTATGGGTTTGATTTATATTAAAACTTAGGAAGACCCTCCCTCCCGAAGATTATGATACTCTTACATATTTGCCTCTGATACCTTGATAGTTTTAATTTTAATCTTTAGATTTGAAATCCGTATGATATTAATTTGGTACATGATTTGAGATAGAAAGTTCACTTTTTTGTTTTTCCACATAAGTAGCCTGTTGTCTCAATACCACTGATTGAATACTTTATCATTCCCTGTGGATTTGAAGTGCTACCTTTATTATATTATTAAGTTCCAAAATACACATGCTTCTGTCTCTAGCTCTTTTCCATGTATCAACTTACTTTTATCTGTGCCATAACCACACAGTTTTAATCACTATGGTTCATAACAAAGTTATACATGTTCAAAGCACAAGTTGGTAAGAGAAAAAAAAAAGTTATACATGTCAGGCATTTTCTCCTCACCATTATTATTTTTGAAAAATTTTCATAACTCTTCTCATGCATTTTCTCTTCCAGTTGAATTGTGAAAACAACCTGTCAAGTTTGAAAGAAAAGCTCATTGGGATTTAAATTTTAATTGCCCTAGATTTGGGGATTAATTTGGAGGGAATTGACAGCTTTGCAATATAGGGTCCTTTAATCAGGAACAAGAAATTATATTACCTCATTTACTCAAGACTTAAGTTGTATATGAATATATTAATATAGGTATACACGTTTATACACATATCTATGTGTGTATATATACATATCCACACCTTTTCATATCAGTTCTGCACATTCCTGAATATGAAGTCTGTGTCTAGATTTGTTTCTCCTTTCAACTTTCTGTGCACAACTACTTTTACAAGAGAGTCACCTGTGATACTTGAGTGCCCTTTAATGACATCACTGTGCTTGGTCCCCAGACTCCACCACCCTGGGCCCCACAGATTTGACCAGCAACTGAGACAAAAACTCTAGCCAGTAGCATGCTCCTTACAGGAGAGCTCCTGCTTGCACCAATCAGAGCTTCGCTCTTAAAAGACTTTGTTTTTGAGATCTAGAGAGTCAGCAGGTGGTAGCAGAGTCCGAAGCTGCAAAGGAGAAAACAGTAAGCAAGAGGCAGTAAAATTCATGGTAAATACAAAGCATGAGAGAGAAAAGAGTATAGAGGTAATAGTGGGCAGCGGCCACAGAAAAACAAATAGAAGACACAGGAACAAGCTGAGTCATGCCAGTCCATCCTTCCTACACAAGAGAGAAGACACATGTTTATTTCCTTATGGTCTTTCTCATGTGGAAGATAGCACACTATAGTATAGATATTCTGTGGCAGAGTCACAAGAGTGGGAAGCAAGGAACACCTGTTGCTGAAGGACGAAGGATCACTAGGGCCTCACTTGAACAATTCATATTACTAAGCCATCAGAGTTGCTTTGCCTCTCCTATGATATTCCAGGTGTCCATGAGGTTGGTCTGTAATGCTGTTTTCTCACTTCTCTGTATTTCCTTCCAATAAATACTTACGAACTTAAGACTGAACTTTGGAGTGGAGGGGAGAGTCCAGTGCATGTTTTCAGCCCAGCATCTCAAATGAAAAAGCTGCCTTCCCCTCTTAGCAGAAAACCTCGCCTCCTGCTTCATCCTGAAGAATGAAGCTACCAAGCCTGGGCTCCCACGGTTCTCACACTGCTACCCCTAACACATTGCATACAACTTTGTTAACTCTCACTGGCTTCTCCCCGTCTCAGATGACAAATGGCCCCTCCTCCAATTCAAATCACATCTTTCCTGCCCCCTCCCCCAACCCCTGGGCCCAGTACACATATGCCTGCACCTCCGTCAGGGTCCCTGGCCACCACTGCTGGGTCCTCGCTCCATTACTCCTCCTCTCATTTATTTCTTTAGCTCCTCCTTCCTTCCTGGCTCCTTCTCGCCCTATAAACATGCTTGAGACGTATCTCCCTTCACTCACCAGCCCCTCTCTGCCCAGCATCTGATCTAACTTTGCTGCTCTGTCCCCTCCGTCGTCAGCGTCAGCTCCCCTCCCCCGCTGCGTGCTGCGTGCACGGAGCCCATCTCGAGTGATGTCCTAATTGCCAAGAATGAAGGATATTTTTAAGCCCTATCTTCTGGAATCTCTTTGCTGATCATTTTGGCTACAACTTAATTCTGGAAGCTCTACTTTCCTCCTTCCAATATCACACTCTTCTGGTTTCCCTTGTTTCCCATCCATGTTTGACCGTTTCTTCTCTCTCTCCTTTTTTAAACTGAGTTTCTCAACCATCCATGAGTATATGATACATTGACATTGTTGGAAAACCACAGGAATACACAAAAAGGAATACACAAAAAGGAAACTCAGTCTCTTTTATTCTATGTCCATTCCCTGTTTTTCCTGTTTCATTCCCACCAACCCCCTGTAGCGGTGCGATTAGCCAGTCCATCCTTCCTACACAAGAGAGAAGACACATGTTTATTTCCTTATGGTCTTTCTCATGTGGAAGATAGCACACTATAGTATAGATATTCTTGTGCACCTTGATTTTTTCACTTAACAATATATTCTGGAAATCATGCCAAATAAGTGCATAGAGATTTTCTTCATTTTCTTTTTATTACAACCCTAGTGCTTCATTGAGTGAATATACCATAACTTGTTGAACCGTTCTCCTATGTATGGGCATTTAGGTTGATTTTTAATATTTTGCAATTATAAACAGTGCTATAATGAATGACCTTGTGCATTGTTAAAAGTGTGTCTTCAGGGTAAAATCCTAGATGTGCAATTTCTAGGTCAAAAAGTAAGTACATATATAGTTTCATTAGGTTTTGCCAAACTCCCCTAGAAAAGACTTTCACTAGTTTGCATTCCCACCAGAAATGTATGAAAGTGACTATTTCCCCAAAGTCTTTCCATCAAATACTCTGTCATGTTTTTTCATTTTAGCCAAACTAATAGATGAGAAGTGGCATCTCAATGTTGTCTTAGTTTGTATTTCTCTAATTATGAGAAATTTTGAATAATTTTCATATGTTTAAGGGCCATTTGTATATTTCTTGCAAATTATTAATTTCCCATTTTTCTGTTGGATTTTTGGTCCTTGGTTTTGCAATTTTGAAGAATTCTTTGTATATTAGGGACATTAGTCCTTTATCTGTGACATATGCTACAAACATTTTCTCCTAGTTTGTCAGCTATCTTTTGACTATGTTATGGTAGTTTTCATCATCCAAACTTGTAAACATTTTTATATAGTTACATTTATTAGTTTTCTACTGAATATTAGTTTTAGTTTTTTTAGTCATAATTAGAAAGCCCACACTGTTGTTAAAGAGAAATTCACCCATTTTGGGCATTTGTATGATTTTAGGGTTCTATTTCTAAATTTAGATCCCTTCTCCATTTAGAGTTCATTCTTGGTTTGAGTTATAGATCTAATTTTATCTTTATTCAAGTGACTACCCAGCACTACCTATAAAAAAGTTTATCCCAGAGATTTGAGATGCCTGCTTTATCATATACTAAATTTCCATATGTGCATATCTTCTGAGCATTCTGTTCTATTCCACTGGTCCATGGTCTATACATAAGCCAGTCCCACAGTGTTTTAATTATAGAGGCTTTGTGGTAGGTTTTAATGGCTTATAGCTCTAGACCCCCTGCTTAGATTTTCTTTTTTAAGTATTTTTCTGGATATTCTTGCATGTTTGTTTTGCCAAATGAACTTCAGTATCAGCGTGTCTTACTCCATGAAACAAAGGCTTGTTGGTATCTTCATTGAGATTCCATTAAGCTTTCAAATTAACTTAGTGGGAACTGACATCTTTATTTAGGATGCTGAGTCATCTTTCCAGGAACAGAAAATGCTTTCCATTTGTCTAAGTCTACTTTAGTTCTTCCCAGACTAATTTAAAGTTTTCCTCAGAGAAGTTTTGCATATTTTTGATAAGCTTCTTTATATGCATTTAATCTTCTTTGTTGCTATCGTAAATTGGGGTTTCTCTAAATAATTTTTCTAAGTATTATGTTCTCTGAATAGTTAATGTTTGTCCATATGAAGGCTATTGATTTCTGTCTGCTACTTTTTTATTTTGCTGCTTTACTTAATTCTTGTACTGTTTGAGTCAGTTTTATCATTGAATGTTGATTTTCTAGGGTTTTCCAGTTACCATTATCCTACCTTTGTCTTTTTCTTCTTCCATTTCTTTCCTGGATTCAACCAATTCTCTTTTTATTATTTTCTGTTCTTTTTCCATTTCTATTCTTAGTTTTTTATATTTCCATTCAAGATATTTTGTCATATCCCAAATGCTAGTTTTGGTATATTTAAGTTGGTTTATAGTGTTCTTGCTTCATGGTTATTTTCTTGGGGGAAAATTTCATCAGTTGAGGTGTGTTAGATCTTATTTTCTAATTCTTTATAATAACTCTATCTGTTTATTCCATTTTTTTTTTGTAGTATTGGGCTGATTTTTAAGATTCCTGATTTGGTGACTTATTTTGTCAGTGTAACAAAGTCCAGATTTTAAAATGGATTTGGGGAGCTAGTGAAACAAGAGATTTGTGTCTTTTGATTTTTTGGTACTCTTTCCTCTTGCCCATATTTCCTGCCCTGAGCTAAAATTCCATTGATCACCGACCTCCATGAGCCCCTACTCTCACCGGTGAGCCACAGTGATGTTTGGGGTCTCCCAGGACGGAATTAGTGTCAGTTCGGAGCCAGCGTCCAACAGTCCCTGAAAGGTCTGGTTATTTATTTTCCTGCAATGAACTGTTAACCCTGGTAAAAGCTAATAGGTTCCTTTGGGGGAAGGCTGGGAGAAAGATTGAATTTTTCAGTATAAATTTTCAGTTCAAGGATATTTAGCCTCCCCTTCATTCAAAAGGTTCTAGGTATGTAAACCAGCTCAAGTCTGGGAATCGATTGAGTGGCCATGACTCTCTTTTTATGGTTGAGTTTAGACCTGCAGTCCCCACACCCCCAGCCACAGACCAGTGCCAGTCCATGGCCTGTTAGGAACCCACCGCACAGCAGGAGGTGAGCAGTGGGGAGCAAAGCTTCATCTGTCTTTATAGCCACTCCCCATCGCTCGCTTCACCACCTGAGCTCCGCCTCCTGTCAGATCAGCAGCTACATTATATTGTCACAGGAGCGCGAACCCTACTGTAAACTGCGCATGCCAGGGATCTGGGTTTCACGTTCCTTATGAGAATCGAATGCCTGATGATCTGAGGTGGAGCTGAGGCGGTGATGTTAGCGCTGGGGAGCGGCTGCAAATACAGATTATCATCAGCAGAGAGGTTTGACTGCACAGAGCCCACAGTAAATTAATTGCTTGTAAACTCATATCAAAACCCTGTCAGTGAGTGGCCAGTGACAATTAAGCTGCATCTGGTGGCAGGCTTTCTAGTGGCAAGTGAGCATCTTACTTCAATCGTAAAGCTGTGTCTGGTGGCAGGCTTTAAGTCAGAATTCAACACTTATTTTAGTCTGTGAACGGCCCGCCCATTATTTTATTTACCACTTGTGTCCACACCTCTTTCCCACGCTGCACAATTGTCCCAGCCACAGTTTTGGTAAGCCTAAAAGCTAACCCCGCAAAAACGAGTAAAAATCAAACGTCACTGGAGAGCTTCTTTGAAAAGGGGGAAAGACCCAATGATGAGACAGCAGAAGACTCTAAGACTGCCAACAAAACGAAAGCTGCATTTGAAAGAAAATCCCAAGAGTCCTACTTAAATTACAGGTTCATTGCAACAGGTGACTCACATTCTCCAAGCCCACTTTGTATAATATGTGGCGACCGGCTATCTAACGAAGCCATGAAAGCTTCAAAACTGCTTCACCATGTGGAGACCAAGCGCCCTGCATTAAAAGACAAGCCTTTGGAGTTTTTCAAAAGAAAAAAACGTGAACATGAAGAACAGAAGCAATTATTGAAGGCCACCACTTCATCAAATGTGTCTGCTCTGAGAGCATCATTCTTAGTGGCTAACCAGATTGCCAAAGCTGAGAAGCCCTTTACTATTGGTAAAGAATTGATCCTGCCTGCTGCTGAGGACATTTGCCATGAACTTTTAGGAGAGGCTGCAGTTCAAAAGGTGGCACGTGTTCCTCTTTCGGCTAGCACCATAACTAGACGAACGGATGAAATAGCAGAGGATATCGAGGCACAATTGTTAGAGAGGATTAATGAGTCACTGTGGTACACAATCCAGGTTGATGAGTCTACCAATATCGACAAGGCCTCAATGCTTGTTTTTGTGCGATATATTTTTCAGGAGGATGTGCATGAGGATATGTTATGTGCACTTTTGTTGCCAACCAACACCACAGCTGCAGAACTATTCAAGTCTTTGAATGATTCCATATCAGGAACACTGAATTGGTCATTTTGTGTCGGTATCTGCACGGACAGAGTGGCTGCCATGACTGGATGGCTTTCTGGTGTCACTGCTGAGGTCAAGGAGGTTGTGTCTGCCTGTGAGTCTATGCCCTGTGCCATCCATAGAGAAGTGCTGGCTAGACAAAAATGTCGCCTGAACTAAACAATGTTTTGTAGGGTGTGATTAAATGATCAACCACATTAAAGTACATGCCCTTAACTCACGTCTGTTCACATACCTCTGTGAGGAGGAGATGGACACAGAGCACACACGTCTTATACACAGAAGTGAGGTGGCTTTCTAAAGGTAGGTCACTGGCCAGAGTTTTTGAGTTATGAGAGCTGCTCTAGGGATTTCTTTTAGAAAAACAGTCACCACTGGCGGCGTATTTCGGTGACAGAGAATGGGTTGCAAAATTGGCTTACTTGTGTGACATAGTCAACGTGTTCAACAAACTCAGTCTGTCACTTCAGGGGAGAACAACAGCTGTGTTCAAGTTGGCAGATAAAGTGGCTGCATCAAACTGGAATTATGGGGCAAAGAGTGAACACTGGGATTTTTGACATGTTTCAAACATTAGCAGAGTTTTTGAAAAAGACTGAACCAGGGCCTTCCTTCTCCCAGCTGGTGCATGATCACCTATCTCAGCTTTCAAAAGAGTTTGAGCATGACTTCCCAAATGCAAAGACCCCGGAACTGGGAAGGAATGGATCTATAACCCATTTGTGAATAAACCAGGTAAATTGACTTTTTCCGTGCTAGGAGAGGATCAACTGCTTGAGATCTCAAATGCAGTGGCCTTAAAGGTATATTTTAGACAACTTCAAATCTCCATACGTTCTGGATTAAAGTCAAGCCGGAATATCCTGAGATTGCCACCAAAGCACTGAAAAGCCTGCTTCCATTTCCAATATCCTATCTTTGTGAAGCAGGGTTTCTTCAGTGACAGCAACCAAAACGGGATTACAGAGTAGACTGGACATAAACAACACACTCTGGGTGTCACTGTCTCCCATCACCCCCAGATGGGACCATCTAGTTGCAGGAAAACAAGCTCAGGGCTCCCACTGATTCTGCATTATGGTGAGTTGTATAATTATTTCATTATATTTTACAATGTAATAATAATAATAATAATAATAAAGTGCACAATAAATGTAATGTGCTTGAATCATCCCCAAAGCATCCCCCCACCCTTGCAGTCCATGGAAAAATTGTCTTCCATGAAACCAGTCCCTGGTGCCAAAAAGGTTGAGGACCGCTGGCTTAGATGTTATTCACTTGACCTAGAACTTTTCTGCTTATACAGATGACGAAAGAATTTAGTAGGCTTCCTATCTATTTCACTTCTAGGAACACCGTGGTCAACTAGCCAACTGCACAGTTCTGCGTGAGTCAGGATTGCCGCTCTGACTCTGCTGTCCTTACAGTACCCACACCCACCTTGGCTTCAGTGATCGAGTGCCACCACTTGGCCGCTGCCACCCCGGGATCAGTTACTCCCAGTGCATTCAGGTTTCCCAATTCAGTGCCTGCAGTTCCCACTGTGAGGTCTGGACTAGAGAGAAGAGTGATCACAGAGCTCTTCAAGGAATCTGGGGTTCCCTGCACAAATTTATTTCTTACAGTCGTAGTGAAAGGTATATCTTCTAGACCCTCACAGTCAGGGTGAGTAGATCTTAAATGACAAATCCACTCTAATATTCCAATCTCTCTAAGCCTTTGAATCTCTTCCTCTACATTAAACCAAGGCACATCCTGCCTTGTCAGGCCACTCACTGTGGATTACCTTTTGGTGCATTTCAGCCAACCCCACAAACTGTTAGAGCCCTTTCTAATTCCCCAAGCTGTAATACTAAATGTGGAATCTCTGCATAGTGAGCCCATGTCAGTAAACTCAGCCTGATCTGACTTTCTGTGTCTTCCACCATTATCCCAAACCTGTGGTGTCCATTCCAACATGTTCCTCAAATTTTGTCTGTATACATCAGAAAAATCAAGTAGTTCTTTTGGAGTGTAGCATACCTCCCCAAGGGGTACACCTTGTACTCCATCTCTAGGGGCTGCAGGGACTTGAGTCTAGTTATAGATCAGAGCAAAGAGAGTTGGTGGGGGTGTCCCGAGGAGGGTCAGCATTGTCTTGCATGGCAGCTGCCTCAGAAAAGGTCGTTAGTTTCCTCAGGCCATGCAGGGTTAATGCCCCTGGAACAGAGGGGGAAAGGCTGATGCCACTGGAGGTGGGCAGGCCACTCCCTCTGGGGTTAGGGAGGCCAATTCTGGGGGTGGGAAGACCTCTTCCACTGGCCAAGAACACACATCTCAATGTCCCTAGTGCCATCAGGATCTTCCTGCATGTCCCTATCCCAATTTACAGGATCCTGTTCTTCCCCAACCAGTGATTGCACTGTAACAATAGACACCTTACAAGGCTGGGGGTCAATGGTGTGGTCATTCAGCCAGCTGCAGGATGAGATTTTGCAATTTTTGGATTTATAGCAATTTCAGCTCTGCAGTTATAGGGGATAAGGATCTCCTTCAGGGCACACATAGAAGTTCCCAGGTTACTTGCGCAACACTTGAGCTGGGAATTCGAATCCCTGGTCACTTCCCTTTCTTACACTGCCTTGTCCAGTGACATTAGGAACAGCCAGCCAACCTCATTAAATGTATTTGTTTTCTAAATGTGTTTGAAAGTATTATATACAGAGTCACCCAGCTCCTTGCTTCTTGTAAGTGCCTGATAAGGAGTATCTGCTGCAGATATTTCGCCTGTGTCTATAAACAGTTCAGCTGTGGAAATCAGTGCTCTGTTTGCTACTGGAAATAGAGTCGTTAGCATCTTTAAATCTAATCAAATTAAAGAGCCAATTCCAGAACTGTTACGTGTAGATAACGTTATCTCCATCTTATAGAGGAGAAAACTAAGTCTCTGAGAGAGGAAGTGATCTACCCAAAGTCACTCAACTAAAATTTAAACTGAAATCTATCTGACCTATATATCGAAACTGCTCTTTTTTCTTTCCTTCTAGTCTTTCTTTGTAACAACCGTCACGCTGTTGATTGATATCCGCGTATGGCTCGCTGGGAATCATCCTTCTCATCTAATTTATGTCACATAGACAGATACACTTTGTGGCTTTGCAGCTGCTTCCCACCCCTATTTGGATTCTACGCATCAGTTGTCCAATCTTGTCCAACCCATTTATCTAGCTAGTGAAGATAATTTCAAATTTCACTTCTGAGATTAGTCAACTCTTGAGAATATAATACAGAAACCTAAGGAGTATCCCTGTCCTGCAGTCATCGTAGTCACCGACTTACAAGGGGGGAAAAAAAAAGGTGCTGTCAAAGACTAACACACTAGAAAAAAAAAAGATTATCTTACATCGGTAGCAACCTTTCTACTTGGATATTATAGAAAAGTGACATTTTTTTAGTTCTCTTTTGACAAATATCTAACTACTTATCAAAGAACAAAAGCACGTATGTCATTTGTTTCTTCTTTTTTCCTCTCAATTTTCTAACTCCTGATTATCCCATCAAAGGTGTTTCAGAGCATCTATTGCCGGCATGCTGGTGATCCTAACCACCAATTGTTTCCAGTTTAAAGATTTCTGTTTTGTGTTTTCCCTTTCCAGCCCATGCTCACCTCATTAAAATCTAGATATAGCATGTTTGGGTAAAGCCAGCATATTTTCCTGGCGATCCCCTTTGCTTCAATCCAGTGTTAGAGCTTCAGCTTATATTTTAGATGCATGGAAAAATAAGGGACCTGGATGGTGGAAACAAAATAAACAGATGGTTGCCTTGACGATCTGTAAGGCAGACTCTTTCACGATCGTTTTTCATGGTTTTCTTTTGAAATAAATAGTGAGACAGAGATACAATTTGTGTCTCGTTGACCTCCTGCAAATGGTACCAAGGCCCACAAACTGCACAAAACACCACAGTGTTTCTGCCAAAAAGCCACCTTTACTTGGATTGACTCCCTGGCAGTCCGGCCCTGCATCACCTTAGGAAATGTCCACTGAGACCTATTCCCAAGGCAGATCGCTGGTGTTGTGGGAGTGAGTGGGCACAGCAAGGAGGCTGTGATATTTTGGGGGAAGACAAAGGTAAACAATTTTTATTACACGAGGCAGGATGTCATGGTACAAGAACATACAGAGTGACATAAAGTCAAGGAGAAGGAGAAAATTCATTCCAAATGGGAAGGTCAGGCAGAGGCCCTGGAGGAGGCAAGGGGGTGCTGATCGAAGGAAGATAAAGAAACAGAGCTAATAAAATTGGACACTTTAACATTGACATACACATAGTTTCTACTAGGTCAGTGTTTAAGTTGTTCATACATTTGCTTGTAAATGTATTTAAACACACACACACACACACACACACACACATTGAAGCAGAGGCTCCTTCTCCAAGCTATGAAAATGTGGGGCAACTCCATAAATATGTTTAAATTTCCTTTTACATTTTACTATGCTCAGATCCCTAATCCAGGTTAAAACACAGGCTTTCGATTCTATAGGCCTTGTAGACAGAAGGCTCAACAATCACAATGCAGTTAGTAAAGCACAGTGACCTAGGACAAGCTTTCTAGTCAGACCTGAGTTCACAGCCCCACTCTATCACTGCCTAGATTTATGTACACCTGGCAGGTTGTGCAACCCCTGGGCCTCAGTTTTCTCATCTGCAAAATGGAGAGGATAATAGTGCTCATTTCACACAGTGTTGTGATAGTTAAGTGAGATAGTGTGTGCAAGCCCTAAGCACAGCGCCTGGCATCTGTTGTCCATCAGTTAATGTTCATCATTAGTTATTGCTGCAAAACACAGAGTGTTCATAAAGTTTTCTCCAAGGAGATACAACATTAGGCTTTCATATGACTTTTCTAAATGCTTGTTGCTATTCCAATGCAAGAAAATATGCCAGGAATAAAAAACATCTCCAACTCTTTTAAATATTGGAAGCTAAAAACGTCTCCAGTTTCATGAGCCTGTGAGGTCACAGTTTCCTTTTATGCCAAATCACATCAGACTAAATCCCCATTCTATTTGCCTTCTGGAAGTTTAATCTTTTTTCAGGTATCCAAGCATTTTGGGGACTCCCTGGAGAATTTTGATTCGGAGGGTACCTCCCTACCTGGCCCATAGCTTGGTCCAGTTCATCTCCCTCAAAATGAGTTTCATTGAGTATTTTTCCACTACTGGAATCTGGGCCCCAGCTTCTGAAAGCCAAGAGAAGGAGTGGCTTCTTTATCACTGCAACCCAAGGCCCCATCCTGATTTCTCCAGTGACTTCTTCAAAGGACATTTTGTCTGTGGGAAGGATCACTCCTTCAAAGGAAATCTCCTTCCTTCCACATGGCCCTCAAAAGACAACAGACAGCACCCTTTGTTGGTGGTATCTAATTAACATTCCCAACGAGAAGGAACCAGAGTGCCTAGCAAGATGGATGATTCCAGATCTAGGAGAGGAAATATGCAAGATGAGCCTAGGATATCCTGTTGTGTCAGAAAACAAGGAACACATACACCACATTTTGTTAATCCACTCATGAACTGACAGGCACTTGGATTAAATCCAGATCTTTGCACTTGTGAATTGTGCTGCAATAAACATTCAAGTGCAGGTGTGTTTTTGATAAAATGACTTCTTTTCCTTTGGGTAGATCCCCAGTAGTGGGATTGCTGAATCGAATGGTAGGTCTGCTTTTAGTTCTTTGAGAAACCTCCATACTGTTTTCCATAGGGGTTGTACTAATTTGCAGTCTCACCAGCGTTCCTTTCTCTCTGCATCCACACCAGCATCTATTGTTTCTGGACCTTTTAATATGAATCAATTCCTTTCGCAGTAATTTAGAAGGAATTGGAAACCATTATCCTAAGCGAAGTATCTCAAGAATGGAAAAACACAGAGCACATACACTCTCTCTAATAAATTGGAACTAACCGATCGGCACACAAGTGCACAGAAGGAAGTAAAAGTCATTGGAAATCAAGCAGGTGGAGGGGAAAGAGAAGAGGTATAAAAGCCCACTTAACGGGTACAATGAACACTATTCAGGTGATGGACACACTTACAGCCCTGACTTGAACCATGTAACAAAAACATTTGTACCCCCTTAATATTTTGAAATAAAAAAATAGCTTTTTCCACTCTATAGTAAAAACATTTAAAAAATTTTAAAATAAAGAAAGAAAAGAAAGCAAGAAAGGTAGACTAGTGACTTGTGTCCAAAGGGCAAAGGGCCAACAAGGAGGGCCACAGGCCAAAGATGGGATGTATTGAACATGTAAAAAAGATAATAAATGCAACTGACTAAAACACATTGTGTATAGTAAAATAAATTCATGAGTTTATAATTTATAATGATGTGGGAGAAAAAGTGAGAGACAACAAACAACCTTAACAGCAACCTCACTGGGTACCGTTGCAGCTTCAAGTCTTTATTTAGAGAATTGGCACTTAAAAGGAAGCAATTAAGCATTTACCTTGTCCTTCCTGTACAAACTATATTGCAGGGAATTAAAACCGCCCTAGTTGTTCAAAAGCACAACTAGATAAAAGGAATAAGTTCTAGTGTTTGATAGCACAGTAAAGTGACTATAGTTAACAATAATTTATTGTATATTTCAAAATAGCTAGAAGAGAAGATTTATATGTCCCAACACAAAGAAATGGTAAATGTTTGACTGATGGCTATTCTAATTACCTTGATTTGATCATTACACATTGCGTGTGTCAAAATATATGTACCCACAAATATGTATAATTATTATGCATCAATTAGAAATATATATATCACAAAAAAATCACCTTAGTTGATGAAGAAAAATTCTTTTTTACATAAAAATTCCAGCTAATACATGAATAAAGACAAAAAATAATCAGAACATTACATTGCAAGCCCCAGTGAAATAATCACTTCAGGTAATAATTATTAACAGATGAAACCATTACATGAAATGTTGATGGGAAACTTTACCTTGGAGGAGATGAGGCTATCACATCCTGACCTATTACAGCTCACTAAATGTGGAACATCCTGATGGAATGCAATAGGGTGCCCATAGCATCACATCTGAGATATTGTTATGCCCCAAATTGAACTCCAATCTAACCCTGAGTGGAAAGCTAAATTTCACTTAACAAGTGAAATGACATCACAAAGAAACAAAGAGGTAAATCCAGCATGTGGAACATTCTACAGGGCAGCTGACCCAGTTTCTGAATAAGTCAATGGCATGGCAGAGAAAGGAGAGGAGGGTTTTGCTGTTCATAAGAAACCCAAGAGATTCCAAACCTAATGTAATAAGAACCTAGTGTGGGTCTCAATTCCAACAAACAAACTGAAAAAAAAATGTTTAATATTGTCAGTTTTGTTTAATGTTTTAATGGCATTGTGGTTGTGTAATGAAATGTCATAATTTTTAGCAATGCATACTAAGGTATATAGGGCTTTGCTTTGAAATACTTTAACAAAAAAAAGAGAGAAAGAAAAGAAACAAGTGAAAATAAGACAATAAAATCTTAGTACTGGCTGAATCTGGGTGATGGGTGTATGAAGAAAAAATAAAAAAAAAAAGGATAGATGAAACAAATGCGCCAACATCTTGATACCTGTGGGAACTGGAAATGGAAATATAAAGCTCCTTTGTATTTATCTCTATTTTTTAGTGTATTTCTAATTTTTACAGCATGTAAAACAAACAAGGCAGCATTCTAGGACACTGATACATTTCTCAAAATCTAGGTTGCATGCGCCTAGATCCTACCACGTGTGCGATTTCGGAAATGCCGCACAGGATGGACAGGACCTGCCCCAGTGCTGTGCCCTTTAGTGTCCTCTGTGCACAAGAAGAGAAGCTGAAAATCACCTTTCTTTGTGTAGATTCTTCAGTCTCACCCTCATCTCCTGTGAGCAATGTGTTAGCAAGATCTCATACACCTCCCAAGAACAAGCAGCAATTTTCTAGTACGGTGCCACCTAAATCCTAATTTAGAAAGAAACAGTTTCCTAAAGCCAACTACCTGCAGGAAAACAACTGTGCTTGGAAAAAAGCATCCTTTAAATCAATACGGGGAGAAGTTTAGCTTTGTGGAGCCGCCGACTCCCTCTGGCTCCTTCCACACAAGGGGCTTTGCTCTGTCTTGTCTTAATCCATGCCTGTGGTTCAGGAACTGTTTGCCTCCAAGTGAATTCAAGCTACTGATTTTTTTTTTTTATTGTGGTAAAATATAACAAATAGTTTACCACCTTAACTATTTTTAAGTGTACAGTTCAGTAGTGCTAAGTGCGGACACTCCTCGACTTATGACAACATTACAAAAACACACTTTCGATGTAGGATATTTTCAATTTATGATGGGTTTATCTGAGCATAGCCCCATCGTAAATTGAGGAGCATATTGAATGTGTCTCACCATCGTGGAGTGGAAAACTCCTAAAATGAACTGTGTAAGTCAAGGACAGTCTGTACGTTCACACTGTAGTGGAACCAATTTCCAGAACTCTTTTCATCTTATAAAACTGAAGCTCTGTGTTCATTGAACAACTCCCCATTCCCCCAGCCCCCCAGCCCCTGGCAACTCCTATTTTACTTTCTGTCTTTGTGAATTTGACCTCTCTAGGTACCTCATATAAATGGAATCATACAGTGTTTGTCCTTTGGTGACTAGCTTATTTCACTTAGTGTAATGTCCTCAAGATTCATCCATGTTGTAGAACGTGTCCAAATTCCCTTCCTTGTAAAGACTGAATAATATTCCATTGCACATATAAACCACATTTTGTTTATCCGTTCATCTGTTGATCTACATTTGGCTTGCTTCCACCTTTGGGCTATTGTGAATAATGCTGCTATGAACATGGGTGTACCAAGCCACCACTTCTGACAACATAGTCTTTTCTCATAGAGATTTCAAAAGCCCCAGGAACAGCTCTCAACCCAGGTTCAAGCTCAAGGTACCATGAGCTTCTCTCCCTCTGAGAGGTCTGCCCAAGCTCACTGTTCCGGAGCGTCAAACTGTGTGAGGGGGGAGCAGCTCTGGACCTCCTCACGTCACAGAGCCCAGATAGGGGTCCTTGCATTTTTCTTGGAACTCTGTTTTAAACCAATAAAAGCAAAACATGCTGGCAGGAGAGTAAAATGTAGAAATCCACTCCCTCCTGTTTTCTATTCCTCAAGGGTTGGCTGCAGTTACATGAACAGTGTGTATCTTTCCAAAACTTTACCCAAACATATACAAAGGTATATGTAAGCTTTGTTTTTTATAAAAGTTTACTTTCTCACTCAACAGTGTACCATCTTTCCATGCATTGTAAAGGTATTAGAAATCTAAAGTATTTCCCATTTGTATGCTATTATGGACGATGCCAAATTGAATATCTTTATGCATACATGCTTGCATATTTATATTAGTATTGTTGTACTTTAGATGTGGAAATGTTGGGTCAAGGTGTATGTACATTTAATATTTTGATAGATACAGCCAAATTGCCTTTCTAAAGGATTATGCTAATTTACCTATTGGCTTTAAAGAAAGATTTGAACTTATTCTTTCACGTTTAGGGCAAACATATCCAGTCTGTGCCTATTTGATCACCAAATATTCTTTCCTCTCTCCAAGCAAATCTAAATAACCTACACAACTTAATTAAGATCCATTGGAAAACCTCAGTAAAGTTAGTAAAATCATCTAGTTTTAACAACTATTGTCTCCTTGTGGCCTTAGGCAAATTTAGTGGGCAAAATGTAATTGTGTATTTCTGCAGATGATAAATTTCAGAATTTCTTCCCTGAGGTCTGAGGACATATAAAATTAATCTTGTAAATATTTACATCTTTTACTTTCAGGATTACATAAATATGTTTTAAAATACCAAGTCTCTTTTGGGGAGAAAAAAAAAAAACTTTTACTCCCTGCCTTCTTCTCTTTTTGATTTTTAACTGTTTGAAAAATTATAAATTGCCTAGATCAAGATCAAGTCCTCTAAAGCTTTTATACGAATTTGCCTAGGAGAAATATATGTCCCAGATCCCAATTTTTAATGACTTAAGTCACTTCAATGGTTGGTGTATGTCAGCCTAGGCCAGCGATGTCGCAATTATATTTCAAATATGAAGATTTCATCAAATAAGGCAAAAAAAAAAAAAAATTGTTCATGGCATGCAAAGTTGAAAACGAGCAGTTGGTTGTCCCCATTAGCAACCAATACCCTGAGAGGAGTGTCCTGGGAGGAGAGGCCGTATACATCACGTTTATAAATATTTTTCCTTCTCAGAAAAATAAAAGCCGGGATTTGAAGCAGAGCCAAGCCCCCGCCAGCCCGCCCGCCCGGCCAGCCCGCCGGGTCGTCCCGGGCCGCGTCCCCGGAGCCGGCCGCCTTTGTGTGCGGGCTGCGCGCTCCCCAGGCGTGTCTGCGCGGCGCCCGGGCGCACCCCACGCGGGAGGGCCGGGGGCGGCCACGGGAGCCGGCCGTCCTCTTCGGGGGGTGGCACTGGTAAACGCTCCGTTGTCATGCGACTATTGATCTGCCTCGCTGTGAGGATTCCAGGGGCAAAGTGACCCTCCCTCCCGCAGGTCCCCTCCCTTCCTCGCTCCCCGCCCGTTCTCCCGCCGCCGAATCCCAGCGCTGCCGCTCTGCTCGCCTCCCCCTCTCATTCCTCTGCCTCCTGGATTCCTGAAGTTATTAGGAGAAATAAGGTAGCCGAGGGGACCACATGGAAGTTGTGACAGCTCCCAGCCGCGGCGGCGCGCCCCTTTGGTGTGTGCCGGTCCCTGGGCTCAGGAGTTGCCCGCTGACACGCTGAATGAAGGAGGTCCCCTTGCCAGCCAGCCTGCCGGGATGGGCCACTGCTGCTGCAAGCCTTATAACTGCCTCCAGTGCCTGGACAAGACGGTACTTTGCCTTCCCCTCTCCTCTTCCCCCTCCTCCTCCGCAAGGGCAGAGAGAAAGTGGTGAGCCAGCCACCTCTGTCCCTGTCCCCTAGCATGCGTGTGTGCGCTTTGTTGGTGAACAGGAAGCTCCCTTTACTCGTTCCACTGTGCTGAATCGTGAGTGGTGTGCACCGAAACGTTTGGTCTCACATACTCTGCAGTGCCTTACATAATTCTTTATTCCTGCAGTCTCAAATGTAACTGTTGCATTCTCCTGAAATAGTAGGGCTCTGCTCAAACATTTTGAAATCCAAACTGCCAAGAAATCCTTAGAATATTCTTAATGCATTTTAATGTACCTGTGAAACCTAAGTCGGTCCAGTGGGGAATTTAGATTAGCTAGGCATGTTTTGCTTTGCCAAGTGCTAACTTTGAAAGTTTACCACTCTTTTTTAAAAACAGCATCCATCCCTGTAATTCATATTCTTGACATCAGAGAAGAAGGCACACCAGTGTAGTTTTTCTCTCTGTACTTTGCGTCACAGAGGGATGAATAGCACGGACATGAAAACTTAAAGAGCCAGAGAGAGTCTGAGGGTGTGTTCAAGTCTTCACTGCAAGAAAAATTCACAGCCAGGGAACTGAAAATAGAGTATGAGAGAGAATTGTGTAGCAATTCCAACACAAAGCTTTTCTTTGCTTTTGACATTTGCCTACTCTGCGAGCTTGCAGAGGGATTAGGTTATGCTTTTAATTTCACTACTAGAAATCTGTGGACAAGAACTCTTCTCTCTGTGATATATTTTATTAACATATACATTTGGATTTCTCAAAGATGCATGGAATGGAATTTCACCAGGGGTTGAAATTGCCTCCTTTCCACCATGTGGGGATGAGCTATCTAGATAGCTTGAGATATGGTATGTGACCAGGCCAAGGAAAATATATGGCTTAATATAAAACTCATCACAAGGAAGTCACTTGGGAACATCTTAGTTACCAGTTCTGCTTATGAACTTTGACCTAAAGTAGGGTTTCATACCACCTAGTAAAATTAAACTGATACCTTAGAAGTCACTTAGCACTTTTGCTCCAATGGAAATAACTACTTCAATGGGTTTGGCTTTTGCTACAATGAATATGAACTAAAATATTTATATACACATTTATGTGCTTTATAACAAATAGAAATATAAAACATTTGCATTTTATGTCTGCAAATCCAACATTGAAGTGATTCAGCCCTTTTTCAAGAGAAGTGGTCACAAAAAGGTGTTGAAGGGAGCTTTCCAACAATAGTTATAGTAAAAGGGAAAGATTTTCTACATGTGCAACAATACAATAAAGTTCACATTTCTAAACCCTGTTACAAAAGTTTTAGAAATAGAGGCTGTAATATGGAGGCCTTTTTGTTTGAGAAAGTATATTTTAAGTGAATCTGTTTCCCTGTTTTGATTCAAATAAGCTTCTTGAAAATAATTATCCCTATGTCATATTTGAATTCAGAGATTTTAGAAGATAATTCAATGTTATTTCATCTCTTTAGTAGTGTGATATTTAAGTAACTTCTACATCTGTTAGCTTTTGAACTTCAAACTCAATATGAATTATTCTTTACTGGTGAAAACTTAAAAATTTACACTGCATTTATCAACTTTTCCATCTTGTTCACACCCACATTTCTTGACTTTTCTTTGCTGTATTTCAGAATAGCATTCCCATTTGAGGTTTTATAGATATATATTCATAGGTGTTCTTTTAAGGAATTGAGAACTTTCATTTTTTAAAGAAGAAAAAAAGCATTGTTTTACAAGTTACTTTTCAGGATAACTTCATAAGCAGTATGCCAAAACCATTTATTTATTTGATAGTTACCTACCACTGGGCCAGGCATTGCATACTGGGACATTGTAGAATTCTATTCCAACCTCAAACTCCAGAAATCAGTACCCCTTCAAATCCCATGATGAAATTCTTCAATCTGTTAATCACTTCCAACAACCTCAACATCAACATGGATTTAAAAAGCCTGATAAAATTGTTCATAAAGTTGTTGCAGTACTTTGCATTACAGAGCCCAGCTTAATAAACCTTTAAAAAATAAACATTTCCTCATAACTTCATATAGATACAAAATAGAAAACTTTATTTTGAGAAATAAAAACATTTTATTAACAGTTTGATCATAGTACAGCAAAAGATGTTCTGAAACACATGGTAGAACAACTAAAGGTACTTTTTAAGTAATCAGTTTCAGAGATGCGGCTAAGAAATTTGAATAGTTAAATGCTTCTTTAGCCTTAAATTGTTAGGGGAAACTAGAATCTTTCCTGGAATATAAAATAGAAAAAAAATTGTTAAATGAACAAATGGTTTTTAAAAGCTATTTATGCTTATGTATTTCCAACTTATAAAAGCCTGTTCATTGGGAATATTTATTGCTGATTTACTCTGTGCCAAGTTACTATGGGGACTACCAAAGAATTCGTAAAAGGCATGCCCTGCCTTGGGTAGTTTACCAATAATTGGTTTGGTTGTACTTCTACCTCTTCCAGACAATATACGAGTGGGGTAGGCACCAGTAACACATGCAGAGCAATTGGACATTAATACAGGACTGGAGTATAATTAAGTGAAAGTTGTGTTGTGCTGACCATACCTGTTTCTGGAATTTGGGAGAAATTAGGCTAGAACTGTAGGCAAGTTTTCTTGGAAAAAGTGGAACATGAATTACACGTTGAGTGGAATTTTATTAAACTGAAGAGGAGAAGGAATGTAATGCCAAGCAAGGAGTCCATGAGGAAAGGTGTGTTAGTCCAGTTTGATGCAGTGTGAGAGAAGAAATCTCGTGGTAAACACAGCGGGAAATCTGGCACATAGGGATTGTGGGGACTTTCCCAGCCTGAAAGCTGTACCCACGTTTTCTAACTTGAGGAAAGACTCATCTACAGGTGTTTTGAAAGAAAAGGTATGACCCAGGAAGGCCATCTGGGCACGCAGATAGATCCCATAGGGGCCATTCACCTGTGGGCTCAGCGTGGCCCAGGATGAAGTCAGCAGCTCTTTGTGCACCGAAACTCCTTCTTCCTAACCTCCCTACACTGATCATTTCTTAGGATCGTTGAGCTATTAAGATAAATAAACTAGATGTGTAAACTAGAAATGTCAGCTTGCTCTTTAACAATAAGAAATAT
The DNA here is from genome assembly GCA_008086735.1 of Cheirogaleus medius. Taxonomy (NCBI): domain Eukaryota; kingdom Metazoa; phylum Chordata; class Mammalia; order Primates; family Cheirogaleidae; genus Cheirogaleus; species Cheirogaleus medius. The sequence goes on along the minus strand of VBSM01003176.1, from coordinate 76,764,726 downwards.
AATGACAAGCAAACGATAACAAGCCTGATAAACATGTTATTTCTTTTAAGAGTCAAAAGTCTAGCTTCATAACAAACTTTGATGGGAATGGAATCTGAGCCAGCGAGTTATGCTATTTAAGAATGCAGAGGCCTCAGAGCTTGCTGGGCCCAGGTCCCATTGCCCCTACCGCCTGGCACGCACTCGGGAAGGCTGTGTGGTTGTCACTGGCCCTGCAGACTGCCTTTTCTAACCTCCCTTTGCTGTCCAGCTCCCCTTGGGATGGACTTGTTCTTTCTCAAAATGCGTCGATAAATTCAGTCTGACACCAAGTCTTACTGGTTTAGGTACTATCCCTCCCTTTAGGGGTTAATCTGCATATCTCTACCCTAACTTTTTATGTGTTGATTATAATCTCAGAGGCTAGTCTTATTTACCTTTTCTCTAAATTCTTGGTAGGGGTGGGAGTTGGGAGAAGGCACCTCACTTGTTCCTCCCAGATATGCTATGTGTGGATACTCTGACAGTAATAAATTTGGGCAGGTGATTAAAGGAAGGTAGAATCCAGAAAGGTCAAGAAACGTCTTAAGTGATACATTTAATCCCTTTAGGATTAAAAATCAGGGTACTGGCTAATATTCCTTTCTCCTGCACTTACTCTGAGATCTAGAGTTTCCCAGCATTGCTTCTTCGAGTTAGCATTCCTTCTCCTTGGCCCCATTAATCTCTGTCCTTTCCAATTGCTCATTAGTAATCCAGCTATGGTATGATATTCCCTTGTTAACAACAGCCTTTTGGGAAATCTAGGTATTTTTTAACCAGTAACTCTTCCCGACGAGCACAAGGGCAAAGGCTGAAATTATGCATTTTTAAATTTAGTCATTCTGATTTCTTTTAATACAAGGTATGACTTTGCTCATTTTTCACACATGTAGACACTGAAATGTACTGAAGAGTATTAAATGTGAAAGATACTTTGTTTTTGACCAGCTATATTAAATTTCATTTCAGAAAAGCAGATCAGTATACAAAAACACAAAGGCCTTAGTGTCAATTCTATGTGAAAGAAATAATACTTATTGATTAACTCAAGACCTGGTATCAGTGCTGCCTTAAAGCTATAATAACTGAAATGAAAAACAAAAGGTCAGTCCACCTCTCAAGGGATTTTTCCACAAAGTGATGTTATGAATCTGGCCAATCTTTATAATATTAATACTGAAATGAATGCAGCATTCACAAAGGGTGGCATGAAAACAATTCTGAAGACATGCTCTGTTGCTGTCACCTTCTGGCTGGTGCATTTTAAAATACAAAAGACAGTGTTTACTGTCTTTATTTTATTAAGTTTATTAAGACAAAGTTCTACAATGTGAATTTAAACCCTAACCCAAACTCATGGAGCCCAGGGTGAGAAGCAATATTGTTTTGGGGAAGAATGAAATATTATTTAACCTCTTTGTGATTTAGTGTGTATCTGTGTCACATTTGGATTTTTAAAATTCATAATAAAAAAGATCTGGATGTTTCCTGAAATACCTAAATCCCACAGATCTCTTATTTAATCTCCTGTGTGGTTCTTTTGTCTAGCTTGGGAAAATATGGCCCAGCTCAGAGTTGGATTTTTCTGATCTGCACTGACTTCAGAGCAGGCTAAAAATATAGGAAAGATGATTTGGGAGTCTTTGGGCTTATGCATATATTTTTTAGTTTGCATATACATATATATATGTCTCTTCTTTAACACAAAGTCAGGTAGGGAAGAAGGAGTTGATAAAAATGCTCAGAACTACAGTAAACTTTATGAAATTGTCCTCAGTACCCCTTGTAGCCAACCAAGAATTCCTGCAGGTGTATCACAGAGCAGAGGCAGAAAGTTGGAGGGATATGAGAAGGGCCCATGGGTGGGGAGCGGACAGAGGTTCTCAGGAAGCTCTGGGAGCTGAGTTGTGTCACTGGTTCTCTTGGCCTTTGCCTGGGGTGCTTCATATCTTCATATCTTCTTGCTCATTCATCTTCTGTTCTCAGATTAAATCTCCAGGACAGTCTTGCCCTGTTGAGTTAGATCACGTTGTTTTGTAATTGCTCACCCATTCACTGACTCTCTGGGAAACAAGCTCCTTGAACGCAGAAACGTCCTGCTTGGCACAGTGTCTGTCTGGCACATAGTAGGCACTCAGTCAGTGTGCGTGATTTTGTATCGGTTTCCTATTTCTGGATTAGCTGGGGTGAAAGCACCTCAGATTCACCCAGCATTCAGTTTTCATACTAAATAGGCTATTCTGCTGGTTTCTACTTTGAGGAGTAGCATAGGTAGCTGATGCCCAAGTATAGAGTCACATGGGTGATGCCAACCAGGAGAGGCATGTTCACTTCCTATGGCCACCAGGTTCACACAGTAGCATCAACTCTCTGAGCAGATAACTCCCATTGACCAAGCATGTTAAAATAACACACTGTGGCAGGATTGCTTGGGGCTTGGCCACACATCCAGTTGCTTGAGGTTGGTGGAATGATTAGCAGATTGTCTGTTTTCCAGGTTTCTCTAGCTAGGAGAGGTGAAAGTCAGCACCCTTTTCACCCTGTGAGAAGCCTTAGCGTTGGGAGGCATGTCTACACAGATGCATAAGCTTCACTGTAGCAGACTTGCAGGGGTATGTTTACGGCAAGAGGTGTAGGGGGTGAGTTGGATGATTCATAGGAATAACTCATCTTGCATTCCATCTGTGAATAAGATATATATCCCGCTGAAATGAATAGGGAACGCAGAGCGCAAAGGAGAGAGGTGTACATGGCCAAATAAAAGAGGTAGCTAAGAAGATGCAGCTGCTGGCTTAGGGCTTGGATGAATGTACCCCAAGTGTCCATTTCCAGTTAAGCCTGTCATGGAGTAAACAGAAATTTTAGAGGAATGGCCTTCTTCAGGCTTTGCGATTTCTGGACTGTATCACCAGGATGGTTTGGATGGTTAATACTGAGTTCTATTTTTAGCCATCTTGAGTGAAAACAGGAGCTCATGCACTTGGCAGCAGTTAGGAATTTTCCACTCATCCCCCATTTAGAGAAGCACTGATCTAACCCTGGGCGGCCTTGCTCATATTTCAGTCATCCCGTGGTGTCATCACCCCGGACCTGGCTTAGGTTGGGGAACAAAGGGGAATGGTAATTTGATATCCTTTCAAAGGGCGTCCCTGGTGTTTGGCAGAACCTAAGGGCCCTGCAAGACCACGCTGGACTGTTGAGCCATGCTGGATGGAGGGAGAACTTTTTGAGGCAAGGAGCCATGAGTGGAAGGTTCCTTTAAGTTCACCTCTTGCCTAAGGAACAGCGTTTCTGCAGTCGTGGCTGTTGACTCATTTCATTGCAGGCTAGCACTACGTCATTCTGGTTTGGCTTGCAGGAAGCAAAAAGTTACTTACTTGATGCAGAGAATTCATAAATTAGAAGAGTTGATATCATTTCAAAAACAAGCACTTAAGAAAGAAGGCCTGTCGCCAAACTGCCCGGGCTGGCCTGTGCGAGGCAGAGGTGAGCTTTGCCAGCATCTTTAGCAGGCACATACCCAGAGGCCATCAGAAAGCATCCTTCTAGAGGTCGTTGGGGAAAACTAAATAACTGCCCTATCAGAAGTTACGGTCCATGTAGGTTATGCTAACGTGGGTTCAAGTCCTGGAAATGTATAATCCCGACATGCAATCCACACATCAACAGCAAGGATAGACACAGGTAGTTCAGGCTGTGGGGTGGGGTGTGAATGCAGCCAGGGACTCTGTTGTTTCATTGCAACAGAGTGGTCAGGAGCTGACTGTGCCTCTCATCCAGTCAGACCTGAAAAGCTTCGTGGTAATAAGTGCTCAGATCCAACCTGGAGATCAGTGAGATTTGAACCTTGGTGTTGCATCTATCTAAGCATGAGTAGGAGGGGAGATTCTTGGTGTGTTCGTGTTTGATGAAGAGAGTGGATGATGGGTTAAAACCCCTGCCTCTGCCATTTCCTGGTGGGCTGTGGAGAGGCCAGTCACTTCACCAAAGACACCCAGTTTCCTTCTCCATGAAGGGAAATAAAACCAGGGCCACCTGGACAGTGTTTGGAGGAGTAAATGGGGTAAAAGGCTTACCTAACACTGTGTCTGGACCACAGAGAGTGTTTGGTAAAGGTCAGCATCAATAATCCTTAGTAATTAGTAACTAACACTTAGCCAAAACTTGCCAGAGTTTAGTCTTTTTCCTTGGCATTTTAGCCATCAGGTTTGTTGCTTATCTTTGGCAGCCACTTGATGACTGTAGTTTGAAACTGGTTGGTTTTATAGCCTGAGCTTGTAAAAGGGTGGGGATGGGGTGGGCGGGGCCATCTTCATTTGTCTCCTACCTCCTTCCGTGGCCTCTGCTGCGTCCCCACGTTGTGGAGAGAGTACGAGGTCTCTAAACTCACTTCTGTTTCCTTCCTACTTCTCTGTCCATCTCTCCCCCCATCCCCTGCCTTTCTTGTCTTGCTTCTTTTCTTTTATTCTCTCACTTTGCTCCCCTCGATCTTATTTGTGTTTCTCCTAAAGCAACAGATGGGTGGGGAGGGGCTGGCCACAGGGCAAAGTGATTCTCACCTGAGGGTCTTCATCAGCAATCTCCTGCATGGTCAGCCCTGTCCCCAAGCCAGCCTGTCCCCCTCACGAGGCTCCCAGCCACTCCTTCCCCAAATGCCTGATTCTCCTGTGGCTGGAAAGCGTAGACTGATTTACTATGATATAGGAGAACCCTAGGGCTTGACATTGTTGACATCCAATAGGGATCACTACAGGGGGCTGAGGGACACGCTGGCTTTGGGTCAGAAAGTAGAGTTAGTTTGTTGTTTTGTGATGTTTTGGCTGTTCACTGCCTGGCCTGGTCTTTGCAACTCTCATCACTCTGAGAGTGAGCACTGTAGTGATGCTATTTCTGGACTGATAAGAATAGTGTTTCAATACCGTGGCTGTGTTTGGGAATTGGAGGACATGAGTGTTCAGAATTATGCCTCACAATGGAAATAAGTTAGTTTTTCTGCTAGTTTAAGATTATTTCAAGGTAAATACTGAAATCAACCCTCTTCAAAATACCAAATTTTCTTAACCTATAGTAACAAGTTCATTGTCAGCTGGCCATATTGTGCTGTTATTAAAACAAGCATACAATCCCCGTGATATGTCTGTTTAGGACACTTCCCCTGTTCTGGGTTCCCCGAATCAAAACTTAGAATAAAATCAGGGCAGACCAGGAAGGTGCTTAAAAAAACAGAGCATAAGACTCATACGGAAATTCTAAACATATTTATATAATTAATATGGAAAAGCACCTAAATTAGGTAATTAATATGGAAAAGCTACTAAATTGGGTAGTTTATATGTAGGATGTTATCCAGTTGCAAATGAAATAAAAAGAAACAACAGAACTATAACAACTAACATTTGTATGATCTTGCTAAGTGCTGGACACTATTCTAACTACATCACATATATTAATTTATTTAACCCTCATGATAACCTTGTGCACTGGGCATGACTTCGAGGTAATGTCATTTCATGATTAAGAAAATATACACTCTCAAGTGTAATTGCTAGCCTTGAAATTCAGGGAAAGCAAGGATGCTATGGGCTGGGAAGGAGAGAGCTTCATGGATGAGATGGGGAAGGAGCTTGGTCTGTTGGGTCTGTCTTAGTCTGTTCAAGCTGCTATCACAAAATACCATAAATTGGGTAGCTTATAAACAATGGAACTTATTTCTCACATTTCTGGAGGTTGGGATGTCCAGGATCTAGGCTCCAGAAGATTCAGTGTCTTTGGAGGGCCATTTTTTCATAGATGGTGCCTTCTGGCTGCACCTAAATATGGCAGAAGGGGCCACACAGCTCTCTGGGATCCCTTTTATAATACACTGATCCCGTTCATGAGGGCTCATGACCCAATCACCTCGCAAAGTCTTCACTTCCTAATAATATCACGTTGGGAGTTAGGATTTCAGCATATGAATTTTGGGGGGACAAAATCATTCAGACCATAGCAAGTTCCATTGTCTCTCAAAGGATGGATCTATTGCTTCATCTTCTTAAGAGAACCATTGGCTAATAATTGTTGATGGCTGTGACTGCAATAGCTCTCTGTTTATTATTAAAATAGAGTTTTATTTTTGGCATTATGAATATTATGGCATTACTTAGCAAATGCCATTTGAATAACCTGAGACCCTCCTATAAACCCAAAGCAGCACACTTGTTGCCTGCATCTAAATGCAGCAGATTCAGGAGCAAGATTGTGAAAACCGCCCAGTCTCCTTCAGTGCAGGGTCTTCAGAGGTGCTGAAACCGAAGGTGAAGGTGGTTAATAAAGAAAGAACATTCACAAGGCCCAGGTGATATTCATGCCAGGTGTTTGGTCCACTTTTTAGCCAAAATTCCCTCTCTGGAGATGTTTGCTTTGGAATACCTTCTACAGAATGACAGACTTTCTTTGGAGGCCTGTATTTTTGGTATCTCTAAATTGAATAGAATTTTTATAGTATATCTTTCCTAGTTATTAGTAGTGATAAAATTACAATAAACTGTTTATGGTGACTCAGTAACCCAGACTACAAAGTCAGCATATCTTCAACCACTTCTCTACTTTATGTCACAGAACATATTGGGTTTGAAAACAATTTAGCAGTCATTTATTGTAGTTACACATGACATTTTTTGCACTACATGATACTTCAAGTGTGAGATTTCCTCTTTTTCCTTCTGTTGATGCTGACAGTGGAAGAAAAAATTTGGAAACCTTAAGTGTTATTGTTGGTCTTATTACAAAGAGAAATGTTTCATGTTAAGTCTTCTGCTCTGATCTTTATTATCCATTAGGCAGCTAACCATGTATGGACAAAAGGGTAAGTTGAAGGGACAGTTGGTAAAGCAAGCATTTGCCCCTCAGAGAAATAGAGCACAGATTATTTTATGGTCAAAAATCTCACAATAGTGATAATAATTAACAGGGTATAATAATATATGACAGTAGATTAATGTGGGGGACATAAACATGCAAAAAATCATTGCAAGATGATATACAAGAGTGTAATCTGGAGAAAAGCACAACCACGGGTATTATGAGTATTATCTCCCAAGCTGTGTCATTTGAATGTGATACAAATGAATGAGTCAGACGTGGCTTTGTAAGTTTTATATGCTTATATAATGAGAAAATTATCTCCTTAAGGGCTGGACTTATAAATATTTGCTTAATATGCTTCATTAATTAAACATGTGAAAGTGCTTATCTAGCATAAAACTAGGGGACTGTCGGTATTCGTTTTGTTTTTTCAGAATGAAAGTGCCCTTGTGAAAGAAAAAGAGCTGTCAATCGAACTTGCAAACATCAGGGATGAAGTTGGTAAGTAGGGCATTGAAAACGAGGAGCATAAAGAATGTCTTTTCCTGATTCCTATGAATGTGTAACAAAAGCAATTATGTCTCCTGTACTAAGCCAGAGCCGACCTGCCCGGATGAATGAAGCACCCTACCCAGCACAGCAGCCGGCTGCAGTAGCCTTAGCAGGGAGCCGTAATTTTTACATCTCTGTTGTTATAAAAACGGCCTTGTAACAGTGCACAGGGGACCTCATCAGGCCTTGCCTCTGCTGTTCGCAGACGGCGGCACATACATCAGTCTTCATCCAGCTAAGCCCCTCCTGTAACAGCAGGTGCTGTCTGTAAGATGCAGATGCTCCATGGTTTCCTACCACTGTCTGTCCTGCCCTGAAGCACTCAGTGATCTAGAGCAAGGTCAAAACCACAAATCTGGTCAGATTAAAAATATGAGGGTTCCTGTTGAAATTCCTAGTGGCTGACGGGAGGTTCTAGTTCAGTCCGAACCGCAGAGACCTTACAAATAAGGGAAAGCGACAGATAACAGGGCCCGTCCCAGCCTCACCTGCGTGTGATCCGGAGCAGCAGGATCTGCCAGGGCCTATGGGGCATCTACACCCGGCCACCCCCGCGGACAAGCCCGGGGATTAACCCAGGTGTAGGTTTCTCCGATTGAGGCCGGCCAGGGAAGGCGGACTGTGAAGAGGGGTCTTGGGAACCCGGGCCATGAGAGCAGGGTCTGAGCCCGCAGGAAGGAAGAGCAGCCAACCGGGAGGGGTGGGGGAGTCGGCGCGCCCCTCGCACCCTGTGGAAAAGCCTCATCCCTTTGTTGTTGTTTTCATGGAGATTGAGTCTTATTTCTCCAAGTCACCGCCATCTCTTCCAACCTGCTGTTTGTTGGGTATGGCTCCAAATGGCATTCTGAGAGACGGCCCTGGGGACGACCCCATCGCCACGGCTCCGGGATTGAAGCCTGTGTGCCCCACTTGAGTTCCTTCGCCAGTGTGGCCACCCTCAGGGTCCAGCGTCCCACCCTTGTCCTCAAAGATTCACACTAAGAGCAGCCCCCACTTTTATCCTGAAGGGAAGCCCCGGGCAAGTGTTGCTGACCCTGCCTGGCGCAGGGGACTGTTCCCGTTCCTCTCTGCGGGGGACTTGCCACCCATCGGCCACTGGAGCCATTGGTTCCCCACGTGAGCTGTCCTCCTGTGTGTTTTCACACTATATATGCACACACGTGTGTGTACACACACACAGGCGCACACGTGCACATGCACAGGCGCACACATGCACACACACGTGCACACACACACGCACACACACGCACACACCCACAATGAGGAGTCCTCACTGATAACTCGCCGTGGTCTCTTCAAAAGGATGCCCCTCCCCCTTCTCATGATACCCCCCACGGCACTGCGTGAGCAGCTGAGAGACAGAGGGTAGAGGTTCCAAAACTCTCCGTTCACAGTGACCGCATTGTCTCAGTTTTCTTTCACAGTCTCAAGGCCAAATAAATTCCTCATGGCAACATTTATTAAGTAGGTAGGTCTGAGCAACTTAAGTTTGTATGTCCTAACAACTGAGTGGCCATTTGAAAAACCAACATAAGTTGAAAGAAAGAGAATAATTTTTTGTTTCATTCTTACTGATCATGATTACTTGCCAATGATGATATGGGCCTGTTGGGCCCTGCATAACTCCTCCAACCTTGGAATCAGACTGGATACTGCCACTGTCACATCTGGTTTCACATTGATTTTCACTCCTACTTTTTATCACAGCAACAGCCAAAACCTCAGCTTCCCCAAAGATGTCATCAAAAGGAATAAAGCATGAGCTAACGTTGAGCTAATGTCAAAACTGTGAACTCTGACAAACTAGGAGTCCGCGTGGTGTCCAGAGATCCAACATTGATGTGTGTCCCTGGAAATTATAAAACCCAGCAGTGACCCTGGGAGTTTGCTGCAGTGGCTCAGCGTGCCTCGGCACACAGTTTGGGAACCACAGGCTTAGGGACCTGTCCTTGGTCTTGGTGGCTGAGAGACAAGAGCGTGAGGATGGGTGGGTCCTCAGAGACTCGGGAACCAAAAGTTGCCCATGAGTAATGGTTCATCCAAAAAAGTGTACAGTATTATCCCATGTGATTTATGCTTCCTGCTACCTTTTCTTCCTCTTTTACCAAGATATGTTGCTCTTAACTTAGGAAGTGATAGAAAAGCATTGAATTAACATATTTTCTCCACATTTTTAATTTGAGGGATATCAAATCTATAGCCCTGAAATACCATATAGGCCAATCTCTGAGACTATTTCTCCATGAAGTGGATGAGTTTTTCCGTGGTTCCAGAGCTTGATGGTTTCAAGCTTGGGCTTTAGGTTCAGGTAAGGCAAGTTGGTTGACATCTCTGTCCCTTGGGTTCCCTTTTACAAAATGGAAAGTCACAGAAGACAATGCTGATGAAGCACAAAGTAAAGGTGACTCTAATAGGTGTGCAGCACCTTGAATCTAAAGACAGATGATAAAATTTTCCACTCTAGGGGACTCCTCCCTAGAGAGGTGTCTGCAGCCCTGTGGGCAAGCTTTGGATCTGGGGACCCTGTGCATCCTGGTGTAGCTGGGTTGGGTGTGCCGAGTCCAGTGCCACTTCCCTCTGTGCTTTCCTGAGATTTCCCAGTGCAGCAGGCACTACACAAGGACCACACTGGGTTTTTGGTTTAAGTCTTCTTTGATTTCTGTGTTAGTGCTAAGAATAGAACAAAACTTATCTACCAAATGAAAAAGCTACCAGAGGGAGAGCAGAGGGCAGCACCTGGCCAGCCTTTGTCCCCTGTGGGCACGTTAGCAGCAAGTACCCAATCCGTGGTGGAGATTGCATTTGTGAGAGAAGAGAGACGGAGGGGTTGTGGGGATCGACTGTCAACTCTAAAGCCCCTATCTTCTGGACTCTGCTCTCTTACACGCCTGCAGCGCATTCTCCTGAAGGGAGAGGAGAATTAAGTATACAAGTCCAATTTATGAGCCCAGGGAGAGAGCGTGTGGCCAGTCCTGTGGCATCACCACCAACCCTGTCCTTATTCAGACTTCTCCTCAGCTGCATCTGATGGGAGCTGGAGGTGGGAGTGTGGGGACTTGTGGGGGACATGGAATTTCTAAAGTTGTGAGTTCAGACATGGAGGAAGGGAAGAAGGTGCAAAACTTCAGAACAGTTCATACGCATTTATCGCAGATAAATTATTTATGTATTGGCTGGCCTGTCCCCCAAATCTAAAAATTGCTGCTTAAACTTTTTCATTAAACTACTGCCCTAAATTCTACCAATATCTGATAAGTATCATCAGTTGTTCACACTTTTAGGGTGAACAAATGCTATCCGAAACTTATAGCATTTAGGGTTCTCAGCCCTGGTGCATATTAGAACCACCTACAGTGCCACCCTAGGAACAGAATCAAAATATTTGAGGGCGAGGCCTAGGCATTTTTTAAAAAAGTGAATGTGTTTGTTAAGTGCAGTGATGTTTGAGGACCAGTGAACTACACTGAAAAAGCTGGGGCTTTGATTGGGGTCAGGGACGAGATGGGGGCAGTAGGTAATTTAGGGTAGCCATGGGATAGGCGAGGTCGCATAGGTGAGGGATCCAGGCAGCAAGAGGGGCCAAGGGAGAGAGGCACAGACAGATGCTGGGGACAGGGCTCAGAAAAGGAAGATGCAACAGACAAATTCCACCTGCTTGGAGATGACACAGGGGGCTGGCCTGGCTGCTGGAAACTGGGAGAGGAAAATCCCTTCTTCTCCCTCCTCCCATCAAGCTGGGCAGTCAGTCTTCTGAGGCAGCTACTTTCAGGGTTGGCTGGGCTTTTGGGAGCCGACCATAGAACATAACCCCATGGTGCATTTGCTGACATTTCACCTTTCCTGTGCCTTCCCATTTGTGACATCTCTAGTGGAACCACAACAGAATCTTCTAGAAGGTCTATGGATTGAATAGCACCCTCTCCCGGGAACTTTGATAAGTGTCATCTCACACTGACTGAGAATCCCTGATAGACTTTAAGTAGGGATTTCCTGGCATTTGATTTGCAAGTAAACTTTGCAAACATGGCCTAGTGAGTGTTTTCCAACACCAGATGTGTGGGGGATGTTTCCACAGCAACAGCCAATTCATCCACACTCGAGGCATGTCCAGTGATTCAATTCAATGCTGACACTAACTACCAAGAGTTAGTGCAGACCCCATAGATTCAGGTCTTTCTGGTCACCAGCCCCATCCTGAGGCCAAGTAGTGACCCTACCCCAAATCACTATCAGTGTAAACCGGTATGATTGAGAGGGGCTCTTTAGGAAGAACAAAAGATACTCCTGTCACTCAGGAAATTCCAAGGGCTTTAGAGGGACAAAGCCTGAATATATTATTGCGCCAAACCTAGACTAGGTGCTGCAGTTATGGAGGTTCTGAGCAGACTCGTAGCATTTTAGAGCCGGTGCAGATCTGAGAGACTGCAGCCTAGCCATTGCATTTTAGAGGTCAGTCAACAGACTCGTTCAAAGGTCTTGGCTAAAGCTGGGACATCTGCAAAAAGCACCATGAAGAAAAACTTAGTTCTCTTTAATCTCAGGCCATTCATTTATACAACAGATATTTATTTAGCACCTATTTTTTGCCAGGCCTAGGCCGGGCAGGGTCACCATGGATGGTGGAGCAGGTTATACCCTGTAGTGGGGCACCTCTCTGAGTGGGGACTGGAATGCATCCACTTTAGAGCCACTCACCAAGCCCCGTGCCCTGGCATGGGGCTCCTGCCAATCAGAGGAAGGGGCACTTTTTTCGTAAATTGCACAAAGGCCAGCTTAAGCTGGTGTGGACTCTGTAGTGTGTAAGACTCAGCTTATCTCAAGGAGTTCACAGTCAAAGGTTCCGTGGAGAAGGTATGATGTGATGGGCCTTGTATGCTGATGAGGATGTAGATAGAGGCAGGGGAGCAGGGGAAGAGAGCACGGTTATCCAGCACCTACTAAGGCCTGCTGCTCCCAGGGAAGCTGCCCTGGACCAGGCACTGCCCATTCTGCACACCTAAGGAAAGACAGACTGTTTCCCCATTCCTCTTTCCACACATCAAACAAAGTTTTCACACTTGTCATTTCCTAGCCATAAAACATTCTATAGTGCTGATGAACCAGAATAAGCTCCTCTCCTTTGAGCATTGGGGCTTATACCATTTTTTGCTATTATGCAACGAGTGTAGTGTTTGCAAATTACGTTTTTCCTCTTGCATTATTTTCTTGGGAATATATTCTTCAAAGCACAGACTAATAACTTTGATAGGATTTCACGTTTGTTCCAAATTTATCTGTATGCGAAATGTCCTTAATATTTATTCTGTAAATCAAGACATAAGATTATTGTGGACTTAATCTCAGTGTTGCTGGAGTTGCCTTATAAAGAGGAAATTAAATCTCTTTCTCCCTCTCACACACACACCCCCCTCAGAAGAGACACATGATGTCCAATTCTATGTATCAGGGTGTAGTTTGGGATGTAGCCTTTTGTGGTCCAAGAGTGGAGTCCCTATGGGGTGGCTGAATTTGCCCTCATTTGTGTTACCTTAGACAGGCTGAACATCCCCAATCTGAAAATCCAAACCCCAAAATGCTCCAAAATTCAAAACTGAGTGCCGACATGATGCTCAAAGGGGATGCTCATCAGAGCATTTCAGATTTTGGATTTTTGGATTAGGGATGCTCAGCTGGTGAGTATAATGCAAATATTCCAAAATCTGAAATCCGAAACACTTCTGGTTCCAAGCATTTCGGATAAAGGATACTTAACCCTCAGAGACAGGGCTTTTTTTCAAAAATGAAATCAGATCAAGTTAGAATTTTAAGAGTTTATTGTGCATACACATGAAAGAATAGTTTATGAACTGGAAACCTCAAACCAAAAATGGCACAGAGTCTCACTTGCTTATGCCCAGCAAGTCGCAGCACAGTTAATAGAGAATAAAGGAGGAAGTATTTTGTCTTTTTCGTGGCTGGTTGTCACATATTCTTTTTTAAAGCAAAAAGAGCTGTTTAAGCTGATTTGTCATAGCTGATTGGTTTAATTTCATCAAATCATGCTGATAAGGACAAAATACTTATGTGTGTGTGTGTTGTTCAGGGTTAGGGTTAGGTGTTTGGGGAAATCAGGGTGGACTTAGATTTGGTTATGTGGCTACAGGCAGTTGGCCTTGGAACGTCTAAGCTGTGGCCTCCACTTTTACTTATTGTTTTAAGACTGGTCATCCTCCTAAGAGCTTCTCCTCCTTAAGTCACCCTCCAGGGGTGATGGCTCTTGCCTTGTCTTTGGAGTTGTCCATAACTGCGTCTATCCTTGGAAAAGCCTTCCCCAAGCAATGGTGGTTGTGGGGATGAAAGGACATTTTAGACCCCAGGAAACCCGAATCCAGTACCACATCCAGGGAAGGGGGAGCAAAGATGCTAGAAATAGATTTAGTATTTGATTTGATTTTTAAAATCACATTTAAAAATTTTTCTAGAAAATGTAGTTTTGAAAATATGACCCTGGAGTGCCATGCTCCAAAGTTAGAAGTGGAATATTGAATATTTGAAAGGTCACTCTTACATTTGTAAGCACTGAAATAGATTTATAAGATGTTCTTCCTAGAAGCACATTAGTTCCTCTGGAGACCGTATGCCTCAAGTTTTGTTTACTGCTGTCAGACGGATGTTCACGGTTCTCTCTCTAGCAAAGCTGAGAGAGAGGATGACATCACGGTCTTATCATTACTGCCTTGTTAGAAAACCTGAACTTAAAAATCAACATGAATTAGATAAACTCCCCCAGACAGAAAACATGCAATGCAGCAGCTAGGTACAGTGGAGCCTTTGGCTGGCACTCCTAGTTCTAGACGCTGATGCTCTACCAGCCAGACTGGAAGTCCTATTTGAAATGCACATGCAGACTGGAGCGGGATGGAAGCTGAGCCCACTGTAAACCTCCCACCAGGTCTCTCCTGGGGCTACCCAGAGCTGTGACTATCTGCATGTTGTGTGAAATTGGCTTTTATCTCTGCAGTTCTCAGTCTCCCCAGCCTCTCCTCTGGCCTTATTCACCTGCCACTGCCCACCCCCATCCCCAACAGCTGCCCATTGCTCCGGTGCCCTTGTCTCAGCCCCCTCCTCTCTCGAGCTCCCTGTAGCCTCCGTTCTAGCTGTGCCTCCCACCCCCACCAAGCCAGGCCCACAGGTTTTTATCTTCCTGCCAGCTTCAGACTTAAGATGAATTTTGCTTTTTTTTTTTATCTGTACTGAACACTGTTAAAAACACCAAAGATGAAATATATCTTCAAAACAGACAGCTGTATTTAACAAAGCAATCTTTCTAGCAAAGTTTCTCAGGTATTGTACAGAAATCTAGATGGTTAAATCCACATTTTGATTAACGTCAGCTTATTGAAATACAGCAAAAAAAACCTTGAATGTTTTCTATAATATAAAGAGAGACTATTTTTAAAGAGATACTAATTTTAAGAGCTTTGATATAAATGTATGGTAAAAATCTAAGTTTGTGGCAGTCAACACTGAATTATTAATTAAGTTCTTAAGTTACTAACTAGCCTGCATTTTTCAATTTACTCTCATTTATAACTAGCAACCCACACATGCGCACACATCCGGTGGCAGTTATTTGTGAGATGATTTTACCTTTCACGGTTATGCATAAAAATTATCTTCTGGTTTTATGATCATAATCCCCTGTATTTACAAAGTGTTTGGTACCTACCAAGCTCTGCTGCATGACACGCTTTATTTATTCAAACAACTCCATAAAGTAGGTGTTGGTGTCTTTATTTTATAGATAAGGAAATTGAGGGCCAGAAAGCTGAAGCGATTTCCTAAGAGTATACAACCGTGTGGGAGAGAGTCGGGTCTTCAGTTCTTCCCACATATAGTCAACCATGGCATTCCTACCTCCACCACCAAACAGGCTTTCTTCCAATTTTTAATTTGGTAAATTGCAAAATCAGATAAGCAAAATAAAATAGTTTTCTCCTAATTCTAAATGACTTCCATACAAAACCAAACAGATGCTAGTATGAATCTATCCAAACATGGATTTTAACGAGGTGCGATGTAACTGGGTCCTAGACTACATCCATTAGGATTGGGTTCAGACATGAGTAACACAATCCCAAAACAAGGCAGCTTTTCCTTTCTGTCTTACGTGAGCGTCAGGAGGTGAGCACAGAGGGGTGGCTGTGGCTCAGCTCCCAAGTCCTCTAGAAACTCAGGCTCTTTACAGCTCTCTGTCCTACTCCCCAACCCCACGGTGGAGGAACATGAGGCCTCCTCCTCATGGTCTCATGTGGCCGTTGGTGCTTCAGTCATCACATCTGTATTCCAGGTAGCAGGCTGGGGGAAGCAATGAACAAAGTGGCAGAGAGAGTGGACCAGATCTCTTTAGGGGAGACTTTCCAGGAGCTGCGCTTAACTTTACATCTCATTGGCCCAAACTAAGTCACAAGGCAAATTTAGCCACAGGGGAGATTGGGAAATGTGCTTTTTGTTCTTGGTGACCTTGCCCAGGTATTATTTTATTACTGTGGAAGAAAGGGAGAATGTGTACCAGCAGCCCATGCAATAGGGCCTCAATCGCCTCGACAGTGAGTTGGGGATACTAGCCTATCACACAAGGAGAGTGAAAGCAGAGGGCCTGCCAGAATGTTTAGAGGAATAGTGGGGGCTCAGTATGTGTTAATTTCTTTATTAGATTCTGTTGTCTTGCTCCCTCTTCAAGCTTTAAAAAAGCAAAGTCAAAATGCAGAAACCAAGAATGCAACTTAGAAAAAATCACCAACCTTGGAATCACAAAAAGAATGCACATTTTCTGATTTGTAAAAATATCTCTTCTAAGCACACCAATGAAAAGCCAGAATTTGTCAGATTGGTTAAAAAAGCAAGACTCAGCTATGTGCTGCCTAAAAGAAACTCACTTTAAACATAAAGGACTAAATAAGTGAAAATTAAAAGGACTATAACAGAATTAGTCTATAAATCAATAACGTGATAATATCTGAAAAAACTCCAGACATTTGGAAATTAAACAACATATTTCTAAATAAAACGTGGGTCAAAGAAGGAACCCACAAGATAAATTAGAAAATATGTTGAATTGAATAAAAACACAACATATCAAAAATCTGTGGGATGCAGAATTCCCTCTGATAGGCAGAGTTGAATCTTCTCAATTTACCCAACAAAATTGGGGAGGGGCACCCAAAATATGTACCAAGCATTTTCCTAGGTAATATGGTGGTGAGGTGAGGAGTGTTATTTGAAAGGTTTTGATTTAGTAGGTTTAGTCTACTGTCAGAAATTGAAGTGTAACAATATAGCTTCAAATATACCAATTTCCTTGTAAAATAGAACACCCAGCATGACTAAGTCTAGGAATCACCTGCCCCTCTTGTAGGGAAATGATACCAGTTCTGAGCTGGGAAGAATTTAAACCAGTGATGTCAACTGCCGTGATTAGATTTTATTCCAGTAAATATGATTTTCTAAAGTCATTTTAGTTTCTATTCCAAACAGGTGCTAACCCATGCACAGTTAATATTAAAACTGCAGGCTCCCTTAAATGTACCAGAGATTAGGTTTGGTTGCCATGGAAAATACATTATCAGCCTCGATTTCACAAAACTGTTACACTTTCTCTAAGATAATGATTTATTCCAGTTGGCAGTAACACGTTTTTGATTTTTATAAAATTCTTGTACACCTCTATACCTAATGCCTTTTAATTATTTTATTTGGGGGTGTTTGTTTTGTAATTCTTTAAAATATTTACCCTTTTATGAATAGCGATAATTTTTTCTGATATATGTTAATATTACTGGTTTAAAATCTGTGGGTTTAATCTTTAACTAACCTGAACTGTCTGGCTAGAATAGCTCAGATACCTAGGGCTGCCCCTAAACCACCTTGGGGACAAACAGCTTCTCAAAATGCAGAGTCAGCTGCCTCCATGATTTAGGACACCATAAATCTAATATTTATATAGTGGTGTATAGCTTACAAAGCTCTTCCACATATATTACTTCATTTGATCCTGACAACAACAGCAGGAGATAGGTAAGGTGGATTATTTTAACAGTAAATAAATCATGGCTATAGAGAGTAGAAGCAAACCCCAAATCTCATACCTATTAAGAATAACAGAGTAACAGTTCTTATCTCTTTCCACAATAACCATACCAGGCTGGCTTCATGTTGTAAGATCTAAATTGGTGTCTGGGGGAAGATAATAAATGGCAAGGAAAATATATGACATGTTATAGATTTAACCCGAAAATCGCTGAAGAGCATTTTGCAAGATGTTTGTTGTAAATTACAGACACTCACGTACAAATTATGCAAATAGAATCACCACTCACTTGCGTTTCTCAGGCACACGGATCTCCTCTTATTTTTCTGTGTACCTTTAGTCTCCAGCCCAGGGCATAACACAATGAATGTGGACCATACAACCGCTTCATATTATAAACTCGACTGAACCTAGGAGATGCACTGTGCCAGGAGCGGGAAAGGGCCGTGGCAGGGCTCTGACATCCGGGAACACCTGTGTATTGGGGAGACAGACATAAGCAGGTCGTTGAGGCCCAGTGCAGCGAGTAAGCTGATGGTGGTCTGAGAGTTCAGAGGAGGGCTTGTAACCCAGTCATCGGTGCAGAAAAGGCGAAAAACAGCTGAGTTTTAAGGAAATGTAGGAGTCAGTGAACATACGATACTTCCATACACTTGATCAGTTACAGAGGCAGCATTAATGACACCGTTGACTTAATCTCTCTATTGGGAAACAGGACAAACAGTGAAGACAGTTATGTTTTCTACATGGCTGTCCTTAAGCAAAAAGAGTAGGGCAAATGAGTTTGTTTATGAAAGTCTAAATATTACTTGCATTACATATCAGGGTCAGCGTTTGGGACATGAGACTCAAATGATTCTCTCTTCGGCAGATTTTTTAACATTTTATTTTTCTTGTCATGTCTAATGCCATTATGAATTAGTTTCATTCAGTCAAAGAAGCACAGATACCACCAAGACCATAGTCAGGTATTCAAGGTAGATCGATCTTTTTGCTTAATTTGGCAGTTTATTTGAACAAATATATAATTTGCAGTATATGCTTGTGTAATATTCAGGTCACTCTTTTGATAAAAATTGTAGTTTTCAAGCCAAATGACAGGTCTTTGGGAAGTTGATTTTGTTGAGGAAGATGATAACTAGACCAATTCTGCCTTGCAAGTAACCATGTAAAGACGTAACTAGGTTTCAGTAATAATGAATCTGATCAAGATCTCAGGGTTGCTCAACATAGCTGGGTTTTTAAATTTTTAAAAGTTTTTTCAAACATAAATTGCTTTATTTTTTTAACAATGAAACAGTAATAACACAATAATTTAGTTGTAACTAAGCTAATTAAGAGGCATTGTGTCAGCTCAAATCAGTTATGTCCTTTAAACAAGAAAAAACTACCATTAGTCTAGTGGTTCTCAATCCTGTCTGCACATGTAAGGAATGGACAGAAAGGGGGCTGATGCTTTAAAAAATAGCTACATCCAAGGCCCACCTCAGAAGAATTAAATGACACTCTCTCAAAAGTGGGGTCCAGGCAAAGATTTTTAAAGTGCTGTCAGTGTTGAGAACTACAGGTCTTAAGGAATAGCAATACAAACCATGCCTTCAAAGCAATGCAAAATCAAGAAACTGATCATATGATGAATTTCTATCCTCTTTTACTGGGAAAAGGGGTAGGGGGCAGGCACTGACTCATTTATCATTGTTCTTTATCCATTTTTGATTGCCCATAGTAGAGCTTCACAAACATCAAATATTAGAAGTTATACAAACATGCTACCCAAATTTAAATTCTCCCTATTTTACATTTAGAAAGCTCTTTCAATTAAAACAATACTAGCTTTCAGAAAGAATCCTTCATGTTTTAAATTTGCATAAATGTTCAAGTCAACTATTTGTTCAACTAAGAGTCAATAAAATGTATTAAAAGTATTTTATTAGTAACTTATTATATAACAATATTTATTTCATGTACCACAAATAAACTTTTTGGTGCAGATGGGAGGAATATTTGAGGGTTTCCCACCTATTTCTAAAACTTCCAGGATTTCTTTTCCTTTATTTATTTTTTTTAATAGGGTCTCATTCTGTTGCCCAGGTTAGATGCAGTGGCTCAGTCATAGCTCACTGCAGCCTCCAACTCCTAGGCTCAAGCAATCCTCCTACCTTGGTCTCCCAAAGTGCTAGGATTACAGGTGTGAGCCCACACCGAGCCTCAGATTTTCTTTTTATAAAATCAATATATTCAAATCTAGAATCTAAACAAAGATTTTTTTTTTCCTTAAGAATGCATACATAAAATACTTCCCCTACAACTGCACTGTATCCTTGACAAATCCCTATCGGGAGGTTCAGTATTAAGCGCAGGTGTTGTCAAAACCATCTTTCCTCCTTTTTCAGGTTTGGAAATGATATCACATCAAGTATGGAAAATAACTTTTTCCTTAAGAGTACATGAATCCACTTAGAGATGTCTCCTGAAATTCAGTGAATCCCACTTATTCAGCCCCTTAAGCCAGGACTCCAGGTCCCTCTCAGCTGCATCATTCTTGCGCTGATTTCAGTTACATCTTCAACGTCTGCCCGCTCAGCAGGTGGTAAAGGATGCTTCGGTACTGAAAGGTGTGATACCGCCAGCATCCTTCACTGCGCAGGCGCGTCGCGGTCCCCCAGTCCCGCGGCTCTTTGGGGGCTCGCTCTCCAGGCCGCGGCCGCCACGCTCCTCGCCGCGGGGGGCGCTGCTGTCCCCGCTGTCCCCGCACCTGCGGGGCGGAGCCGTCGACGCTTTGGGTGCAGCCCCTGGACGCTGAGAGGCTGCCCAGGTTGCTAGGGCCTCGGTGGCCGGACCCAGAGCGGCGACGGCGGCGGCTCCTGGATGAAGTCGCAGAGCACGAGCCACTTCCAAGGCACGTGGAACGTCACCTGCGGGTCGCACACCGCTTGGCCGGAGGCCAGAGGCTCTGGGTGACCGAGAGCAGAGTTGCGGGGGCAGAGGGCACAAGGGCGAGGCCGGGGGCCAGCGAGGCTGCGACAGGACCGCGGGAGGGTGCAGGGGCAGGGCCGAGGTCCCGCCTCTGTTTTTGTTTTCTTAAATGCTCCTGATGAAGAAAATGGCCGGAGTTTAGCCAATCAGAACGATGGTTCCAGGTGAGGCACCGTTGGGAGAGAACAGGCTGGCAGCTCAGTGCAGGCGTTTACCTTAGTGCTGCGGTCCCCGACCCTGGGGCTGCCAACTGGTACCAGACCCTGGCCTGTTAGGAACCGGCCGCAGAGCAGGAGAGGAGCGGTGGGCCAGGGAGCAAAGCTTCATCTGTATTGACAGCCGCTCCCGATGGCTAGCATCACCGTATAAGCTCCGCCTCCCGTCCCATCAGCAGCAGCAGCGTTAGATTCTCATAGGGGGCCCAACCCTACTGTAAACTGCGCATGCGAGAGATCTAGGTTGGGTGCTCCTTATGAGAGTAAATGTAATGTGCTTGAATCATCCTGAAACCATCCCTCTCCCTCCACACACACATCTATGAAAAAATTGTCTTCCATGAAAACCCACTCCTTGTACCAAAAAGGTTGGGGACTGCTGGCTTAGTGGACTCTCTGTGGCCCAGCTTTTTAAATTTTTCTTGTGAGTGCACCAAGAATGGCTCTGACTTTCAGGGAAACACCTTTTAACTAAGTTTACTAGAACCTGATGTAGAAATCCAAAGGCCAATTTATTTTGGCATTATTTATCAATAATGGTAAGAAATGTATGTTCTTATAGGCATATCTACCCAGAAAGCCAAACTTGTCATCAGAGGCTACTCAATGGACCAGAATCAATCACATGCTGTGAATACTAATGGCCTCTCACTGAGACATCGTTGGGCAGCTGTCTGCAAACCCTTTCTTTTCTAGGCCCTTGATTTGTAGCCAGAAACCCCTACAGGAGGAGATAGAAGTCTGTTGGAATCACCTGGAAGCTTTTACCAACTATTCATGCCCAGCCTTCTGCTTCCAGCCATAATAGCCTAACTGGTACTGGACATAACGTGCCATGGTACATAGCTATAAAACAGACAAAGTACATGAGGCAACTCTTTCCAAGCACTGGACAGTGCACACCATAGCCTGTGATCCCTGAGAAAAGGGATGCACACTAATGAGTCCCACATTAGCACCAGCTCTCTGCCTGGGCCACCTACCAGACTTGGACACTGGGTGTTCCCGGCCATAGCCGTCATCTTGCTGAGCTGAAGACACAGATAGCAGAGTTCAGGGTGCTTAAAGTGGCTAGAAATTGAGAGCCACATACTGGACAGGAGTAAGCTGAGCAAAGGGGGTCCTAGAAATTGCATGGGGGGAGCCGTTCCCATGTGTTCTTAGGTGAAGGGTAGGCTGCACGTGTGCAGAGGGCCTGTGAGGGCGGCAGCTGCAGGACCGAGCTGAGTGGTGATAGCAGAGGTTGTGCGGTGCTGGGAGATGTGGAAATTCCAGCCCCGCTAGGGTGGGAAGATCTCACTAAGTACCACGAGCATTCAGTCGAGACCTGAGAAGGACCAGTCTCTAGAAGGACCATGGCCTAGAGCAAAAGTCTCTCTAGGACTAAAGACAAACTGAAATAGACCCACCCTAAAAAGAATAAAACCATGTGTGACAGAATCAATGGAGTCTGGTAAGTTAGCTGCCAGCCAGAACAAAACTCAAGGCCTATTAAAGGAAGACAATGTAACAAAAACTCCCTACAATGTGTCATCCACAATACTGAGCACCCACACACAAAAATAAGACATGCAAAGAAACCTGCAGGACCCATAATCAAAGAAAAAAATTGTCAATAGAAATGGGTATCAAAACGCTCCAGATGTTGGAATTAGCAGATAAGAAATTGTAAAAGCTATTAACATGTTCTGACACTTCTAGAAAAAAGAGGAACACAGTGAATAAACAGGTAGGAAGCACAACAGAGAAATGAAAACTATATTTAAAAAAGAACCTAATAGATATGTTAGAACCAAAAAATAGAACCTATAAAATGGAAAGTTTATTAGATGGGTTTTATAGCAGATTAGAGACTGACCAACAGGTATTATTCAATTTGAAGAACAGTGAGGAAAAAAGTTTTTCAAAAAAATGGACAGAGTTTCAGTAATCTGTGGGATGACACCAAGCTGTATAATTGAAATATAATTGAATTGTCAGAAGGAGAAGGGGAAGAGATTAGAGAGGGAAAAAAAATTGAAAAAATAATGGACAGGCTGGGCACGGTGGCTCACACCTGTCATCCTAGCACCCTGGGAGGCCAAGGCAGGAAGATTGTTTGAGGTCAGGAGTTTGAAACCAGCCTGAGCAAGAGCGAGACCCTGTCTCTACT
>VBSM01003176.1:76692882-76741795 GCA_008086735.1 Cheirogaleus medius | reverse complement strand
AAAAAAAGAAAAGAAAAGAAAAGAAAAAATGATGGACAGAGACATCCTGAATTTGACTTTAAAAGAGCAACCTGCAGAACCAAGAAGCTCAGTGAAGCCCAAACAAAATAAACACAAGGAAAACCACACCTAAGCACATCATAGTCAAACAACCAAAAATGAAAGATAGAGCAACTAGTAAAGATAACATTACATACAAGGCAACAGGGATATGAATGACAGTTAACTTGGTCAGAAATGAATGGAGGCCAGAAGGCAGTGGGATGATATTTTTATAAAGTGCTGTGAAAAAAATAAAACCTGTCAACCCAGAATTCTATATCTAGAGAAAATGTCATTTAAATAAGATGGAAACTTGGATCTACAAGAGATAATTAAGATTATCACAATGGTAAATATGTGGGTAAATATAAAAGACTATACTTTTGTTGTTTTAAAACTTTTTTATTATTAGATGTTCAGTTTGATGAGTTTTGGCTATAAATGCATCCATGTAATCGCCACCCAAAACAAGATATAGGACATTTTCATCACTCCAGAAAATCACCTCATGCCTTTTGCAATCTATTCCCCCTGCCTCTGAAGCAGCTACTTTCTTATTTCTATCACCATAAATTAGTTTTACCTGTTCTTGGATTTCATGTAAGTAGATTCCAACAATATATATAAGTAGATTCCAACAATATATACTCTGTTATGTCTGGATGCTTTTCCTCCACGTAAAGAGATTCATCCACACTGCTGAGGGTATCAGTAGTGTGTTCCTTTCTATTGTTGATTAGTGTCCATTTGCACAAGTAACTATATACCACAATCAGCCACCCATTCTTCTGATGGTGGACATTTGGGTTGTTTCCACTTTTTTTTCATTGTAAATAAAGCTGTTGTGAATATCCTTATACAAATCTTTTTGTGGAATAGACATTTTCATTTCTCTCAGGTAAATCCCTACATGTAGAATCTCGTGGTCATAGGATAGATGTGAATTTAACTAAAGGAGAAAATGCCAAACAGTTCTTGAAAATGGTTGTACCATTTTGCACTCTGCCCAACAATGTTTGAGGGTTCCACTTTCTCCACCACCTTGCCAGTCTTTGTCAGTAATTTTGTTGTTGTTGCTTTGGCCATTCTCGTAGGTGTGAAAAGAGTATCTCATTATGGTGTAAATTTGCATTTTCCTGTTCACTAAAGATGTGGAACACTTTTTATGTGGTAATTGGCTGTTTGTATACCTTCTTTACTGAAGTGTCTGTGGCCCGTTTTCTATGAACTATTGGTCTGTTTACTGAATGGCACCTGTCCCCTTCACCTGGCACGCAGGCTGTCTCAGGCTTGCCCCAGGTTGCACCTGGCTCGCTTCAGCCCTTTGTGCGTGTAACTTGTCTTCTAAATTCCAGCACTTAAAGACTGACTCAGAATGGCCTAAGTCTACAGTCATGAGATGGAAAAATAGGATGCAAATCTATTGCTAAGATATAAAGTATTTTAAGAGTGCTGTTCGTAGGATAATTTTGAATGCCTATTCTGCATAAAAGTATCCTAGGTGTCTTATTCAGGGATGAGTAAGCTATAATCCATGAACGCAAAGAATTTATAATCAGGTGGGAAAACACACATGCCAGCAAATGATTGAAACATAAAATGAAGTAACTGCTCTTTCCTTAAAGTATTCATTTGTTCTAGATACCGTCCCAAGCCCTCATTCCTTCACATTTTCCATGATCTCTCTGCTGATCTCATCTCTCCCTGCGGCTTTAACTACCACCTATAAACTGCTCCCTCCTAAATCCATGTCCCCAGCCCTAATCTCTCTCTTGAGCTCACCTCTTGGTGAACCACAGGCAGTGCAACTCTTTGTAGTCAAACAGTTCTGTTTCCACCCACCGCATACTCCCCACCTCAAAACAAAACTGAATAGAACAAATCTCTGCCTCACCTTCTATATGCCTAAATTAGTTCAAGTGAAGCTAAAATTCCATAACAAAGGGACCCCCAAATACAATGGAATAAATAAGATAGAGGGAAATTTCCTTGCATGTAATATTCCAAAGATGAGAGGCACAGGGACGGCTGTGTGTCTCTGCTCCACTGTCCCAGGGCTGCTGTCCCCATCTGTGGCATACGGTTGAGGCTGGTGCCCACCAAGACCATATTTCAGCCTGAGAGAAAGGGAGAGAGAAAGGGAACGAGAAAGGAAACTTCCCTATAAGAATATGATCTAGAAGTTGCACATGTCACTCTTTGCATCCCTTTGACTCAGAGTCACATGGCCACACAAGCTGCCAGGGAGGCTGGAAAATGGAGCCTCTAGCAGGAAAGCCATTTCCATTAAAACTTGGAGAGGACTGTTCATAGAAGAAAGAAAGGGAGATGGGGACACTTTACAGGCTCAACCACAACTTTTTAGCCCTGTCATGGATGGACACACGACAATTCACAGAGTAACCTGGTCCCTGATCTGGGAGTCATCGTTGATGCCACCCCCTTCATACTTTACATCCAATACGTCACCAGGTCCTGTTCGTTATAATTTGGAAGTGTGTCCTAACCCTGTTTTCTTCTCCTCATTCCTATAGTGACTTAGTCTCTCCCGTTGCAAAAACTTCCTCACTAGGCTCTTTACCCTCATCCATGTCCCGAAGTCCCTCCTCCCCACTGCTACCACTGGGGATGTATTCGAAATGCAAATCCGACTTCATCTCCCTTAAAAACCCATCAGTAACCATGTTTGCCGCCAGCAGGGGCAGCAGTTGTCTCTAGCTGGATGGTCGGGGTGGGAGGGAAATCTCACTTTTTGCTGTGTTCCCTTTCATAGTGCTTGACTTTTTTGTTCATGTGCAAAAAATAAAAATCAAAGCACGATGATGAAGAAAGATCCTCCATCATTCATAGCTTAGCCAGGATTCGAGCTTTTTAGCACAGCATCCTGAGACTGCTGTTTTCCCTCCCAGACTCAACTCCTGCTGCGCCCGTAGCCACATCCCCCACAGAAGTTCTGCCAACTTCCCTCGCCTCTTCCTGGACTGTCCTCTCCTCTCTTCACTCCTCCGACCTCCCCCCCTCCAGGGTTTCTGGACTCCATTGTCACACCCTACCTGGGCCATTGTTCCTTCTGGAACTCCTGCTCCATAGCCCTTCTCCACATCTGTGCTGCCACAGCACACTATTGTAGCACTTGTCACATTGCTGTCGTGGTTCATTCGTCCACCTGATTCTCTGTTCCTGCACTAGACCAGGGCCCCTCAAGGGGAGGGACAGAGGAGGGGTTATGTTTAATAGTCAAGGTTAGTTTCCTAACTAAGTCTTGTGCAAATAATTTTGTATTTGAGGAATATAAGAGCACATGGGGAAAATTATTTGGGGAGACTGAGCTTGCAAGAAAAACCCTTGAAAATATTTTTTTTGAATTATTATGCTATAGTTTGAATGTGTCTGCCAAATTTCATGCAATTTCATGCATTGGAAACTTAATCCTTCAATTCGGATGGCAAAGAGGCAAGCGTGGCTGGAACAGAGTGAACAAGGAGAGAGAGCTGAGAGGTGAGGTCCAGAGGCCCCAGGGCCCAGATGGTGCCGGACTTGACCTTGGCCCTGACGGAGATGAGGGCTTCAAGCAGAGCAGCATCCATAACCTGCCGTCTTCAAGGCCTCTCTTTGTCTTTCACTAATGTCCGCTTCTCCAGTGGTCATAATTCCCAATACTGTGGCTGGATTTCTTCGTTCC
Organism: Cheirogaleus medius; assembly: GCA_008086735.1. Taxonomy (NCBI): domain Eukaryota; kingdom Metazoa; phylum Chordata; class Mammalia; order Primates; family Cheirogaleidae; genus Cheirogaleus; species Cheirogaleus medius. Next base: position 76,738,071 of record VBSM01003176.1, on the reverse strand, counting down.
CCGCCTCACAGACATGATCCTAAAGCCCAGTGGTGCAGAAGCAAGACTGGGGCAGTGAGGAGAACAGTGGGGCTGTTGCAATAATCTGTGTGAGAGATGTCGGTGGCTGCAGCCAGACGTGGTGGCAATGGGAGGGGAGATGGGGCCAGATCCCAGATGTGTTGCGAAGGCACAGCTGCCATGGCCTGATTGCAGCCGTTTGAAAGCCAGTGGGACAGAAGGAATTGGAGGCAGGGACAAGAGACTTGTGTTTGTTTTGTGAGGCTCTCTGCTAGGAAGAGGGAGAGAAATGGAGGGTACGAAGCTAGAGAACAAAGGAGGGAGGACTGTGCTTTCGTGTGGTTTGAGTTCTCTTGGCAAAGTGGGAGAGACCCAACCATTTGCAGAGGCTGTGTGCACAGAGCCCGTGAGCGGAACCCTTGGTGCAGGAGGAAATCCACAGGCACTGAGGCTCAGGAGAAGCTGAGATGGTATGGTAGGTTGAACCAGGTCCCCAAGGACGTCCCCTTCTTGGTCCCCAGATCTTGTGAGTGTGTCACTTCCCATGGTCAGGGGACTTTGTAGGTGTGATTAAGTTAAGCATCCCGAGGTGGGGAGATTCTCCTTTTGGGCCCAGTGGAATCATAGGGATCTTATAAGAGGGATGTGTAGGCTCAGAGATGGAGGAGGACACTCGAGGATGGAAGCAGGGAGAGCCTGGCAGAAGCTGTGCTCTTGGCCCTGAGCATGGAGGAGCAGGAGTAGCTTCTAGATGCCGGGAAAGGCCAGGAAATGGATTCTGCCCAGAGCCTCCCACAAGAGCCCAGCCCCACCACCACCCTGATGTGAGCCTGGTGAGACCCATTTCAGACTTCTGACCTCCAGAACCGAGAGATAATACGCTGGAGTTGTGTTAAACCACTAAGTTTGTGGGAATTGGTCACAGCAGCCACAGGAGGCTCACATGGAGTGCAAGAAGTAGTGCTGAAGGAATATCACCCCGAACAAGTCCTTCCTCCAGCCAGAAGGTTTTCTTGAAGTTTCAGAGTGAGGAACAGGAGAGCTTCATGCCTTTTCTCAGTGGAGTAGGTGCCAAGGCCATGTGCCCCGTCAGGGCATTTCACAGACGAGGAAGTTGAGGCACAGTTAGGTGACTTGCCCCAGGTCACACCTTCACTCAAGACCAGAGGCTGATTCATACCTGAGCCTACTGACCCCCTCTTCCCAGCAAAGAAAGGAGAACTTACAAAGTGGTAGGCGTTGGCCGGTGGAGACGGCCACGTTGGAGCCATTGCTGGGGACTCCGAAGGCCAGTGGAGGGCGTGGCTGTGGCCACCTTGGTGGAGGGTTGGGGGAGGCCGTGGCTGCCGGCTCTGTACAGGCCCTGAAGGCCATGGTGTTGGACAGGCCCTTCCCTTGGATGGCAAAGGTGCCTGTGGAGGGGTGGGAACAGGTGTGGATAGGATGGCTGTGAGCAGGTGCCACATCGTGGAGTGCAGGAGGGCAGGAGGGTGTCCCTACATGACTGACAAGAGGTGTACAGGATGGGAACCCGAAGGCAGAAGCCTCGGTGGAAATTCAGTATCCTGAGACTCGAGCTAGCGTGGAGGGCACAGCCTCAGGGCCAAGTCTCAACACATAGACTCGGGGGCAGGCCTGGGAGCTCAAGCCAGGTGAGAGAGAACAGGTAGGTCAAGAGTTGAGACAGTAGGAGGTTAGAGGGGCAGCAGGGGGCAGGTATGGGTAATCAGTGATGGGACACTGTGTGCTCGCTGCTCTGACTCGAAGCAACCTCCCCAGTGTGAGTGGTAAAGGCTGTCGGTCCTGTGCACACCAGAGCCGGCAGGGCTCCGTGAGCCCAGCTCTGAGTACTGAGCTTAGGGCCTTGCTATGCAAAGGGCGGTCCCCAGACCAGCAGGTCAGCATCACCTGGGGGCTTGTTTGAAATGCAGACTCTGATTCTACCCCAGCTAATCCACACCTGATTTAGTGTCTGCATTTTAACAAGCCCCTCTGATCATTTGTGCTGCAATTTAAGAAGCACTGTCTTTGCTTACGTTCTCGAAGTGCGGTCTCTGGACCGGCAGCATCGGCATGGCTTGGGAACTTGTTAGAAATGCAGATTCTCAGGCCTCGTCCCAGGAGAGAAACTCTGGGCGAGAGTCCCAGCGATGTGTGTGTTAACATGCCCTGCTTGCTCTGTGCGTGATTCTAATGCACGCTCGAACTTGAGAAGCACTGGCTTAGGACAGAATGACGTGGCAGTCACGAGCATGGACTTGAGATTCCCGCGGATTTGGGCGGACTTGGTTCTGCTGCTCAGTTTCCTCTTCTGCAAAATAGGAACATTAAGCAGGAATCATGACGACTTCATAGGGGTTTTGTGAAGCTCAACAATCCTCGCCACACAGAGTACTCAGTAGAGCGTCCCACACACGGTGAGCACTCAGCACTGTGATGCTGTTGACAGTGAAAGTTCAGCTAATCGTGAGTGATTAGCAGAGGCCGGGCATGGCGCTAAGCACTTGCTGTGTGTTAGCCCATTTAAACCTCTCGCTGGCCCTAGGAGGTAAGTCCTGGTGCCCTCCCCATTGTACAGGTGAGGAAACCGAGGCTCACAAGGGTTAATCCCCTGCACGGGAGCACCAGATGGTTAGCTGCGAGCAGGGCCAAGCCCAGGTGTGCTGGACATGACAGCCATGCTCTTGGGCACTGTGCCTTACTCCCCGCAGCTCTGGGAGAAACGCCACAGCTGGAGGCGTCCCGCTACTACATTTCACACCTGGTAATCATGTAGGCTGCCCTAAAAGTTGTTGCAATCTTTGCATGCTGTTTTTCTGGCCCCATTTAGGATTGCATGTCCAGTCCTATTTCCTGCCCTGAAGAGGGGGTCAGGGCGAGTCATCATCTGGTCTCAGTTTGTGTTTGTTTTTCCTTTGACTGGCCACTCTTTCTAGCCTCATGTTCGCAAACTCTTCAGTCACTGCTCCTTGCACTTGACCATCAGGGACCTCGGTGAGGGGCAGCCTAGAGCCAGCCAGCCGCCATGCCGAGGCCTCACGAACACACATACATTTAATCCTGGTCTCCACTCCAGGGTTAAATGCTATGAGGTAGCATTATCTTCATTTTCCAGGTGAAGGTTGCTTCTCTAAATGCCCACTCTGTCTCAGTGACTAAGTTAGAACAGTGTGCGTGTTGGCAGGAAGCTGGCGCTCCGCAGAGAAACTCCACTGCAGATGCCATGATTCCCATGAAAGCTGTTTTATTCTAGACACATCCCAGGAGAAGACAGTTACCAGTGAAATGAGATTCACCCCTGCAGTGGGGACACAAACCCCCTAGCCAGGACACCCAGCATCTGCAGGGGGGATGGCTCCAGGTATCCTGAAGGGGGTGCAGCTCTCCCATGCCACTGTCTCAGACAGGCCTGCTCCACTCCCTGGGAGGAGGACACTTGCCACCTATTCCTCAGCAGACCAAGGACTCTGCAGGAAGTGATCTCTCGGCTTTTGTCCAAGTCAGTGCATATTTATGGAAATGCGCCACATGCGTGGCCTTGTGCTAAACGATGGACATTTGTAGATGAAGGCAGCACAGCCGAGGTCTAGCCAGGGTGTTGGATGGACATTTCTATTAATCATAATTACAAACACACTCTCGGGCTATTGTTGATTGTCTGAAGACCTTGCTTCTTCTGTGTCTGTGCCTAAAAATTAAAAGATGGAGACAATGCAAGGTGATCTGCTTTGTTCCTCGGAACCCACTTGATGTACTTGGAAGTAGTGGGGCAAGGTGGGAGGATGGTGGGGAAATTCATGCCCTTCACGCTTAAAATTAGGTTCTACGGATTTAAAACATTAATCCTTCATTCCTATGCAAAATTAAAGTCAGAAAGTCCATGAACAACAAATACAGACAACCGTAGGCGTGGACAAACCTCAGAGAGGTAGCTCCCAAATCCCATGGAGAACACAGACTTCCCAGCCAGGGCATGCTTTGCATTTGACAACCTGAAAAAAGGAGTGAAAACTCTGACCCTATCGCCATCAAATGCATTAAAATGTATTATTTATTAGCCACGTGGTCTACACCCTAGGAGAAAATAAGGGTAATGGGGCCCCCGGACCATGGGCTAGAAGATCGAGGTTGCCACATACTGTGGAAGGGGCCTCTCCAAGCTGTGAAGCTACTAAATGATCAGGTCACAGGAATTCATTCTTTAGAACTCTGTAGGGCAAAGTCTGCATAGTGAAGAGGGGTCCTGAACTTAAACATTTACCTTCATTTAAACATTTTTCAGTAATTTATTAAAAGCTCTTTCTAAAAGTGATATTCAACATGGAGATAATTCACTTGTATAATTTATGTAACAAATATTAACGAGATAAAATTAAAGGGTCATCTTTCAATGCCACTTTGCACAGGAAGAACAAAAATTCAAATTAGTAAATGCTCAAAAACTGTAATCACAGGAGCCCTTTCCAAAGCCCGGGCCTTCAGCATGGCCCCTGCACAGTGTATCACAGGAGCCAATGCCATGGAGGTGCTTGAAAACTCTGCAAGCCCAAATTAACCTGGAGGAAAGGAAGAAACAGACTCTGCAAAACCATTTCCCCATAAAGCCATTTCATAGTTATGGGCAGTAGCGATATTAGTGCCTATTTGGACAGCATTTTTAAAAAACCTCATAATTATAACTACCTGCTTAAATCCATTTCCCCTTTCCTCCTTTGCTCCCATAAATCATTCTTGTATTCTCCTCTCAGACCAAGTTATACCTTGCAATTATATTCACACAGAAGATCGGTCACTATCCATTTGTCGAACTGCTCATCCTTTGTCTTAAAGGACACATAAAATTCAGAAAGTATTTATTACTAAAAGAAAACTTTAATTGGGATTTTTGTATCTGTTTTTCCTTATATTTCTTGTTTCCCTTCGTCCAAAGCATATGGCAGGATAAGAGCATTATTGAGATTTGGAATACCTGGATTCAATCCAGGCTGTTGGGCTGTGTCAGCTTAGGCAAGTCACTGAACCACTCTAAGCTTCTATTTCCTCTTCTATCAAATCATAGCAAAAATGCTTGCTTCACCCAGCTTTGAGATTTGCTGCAAAGGTTAAACAAATTAATATTGTGTGTTAAAGAACGTTATAAACTATAAAGCACATACAAATGTCAGGCATTGATATTACTATGAATTGCTCATGTCACTGGTGAATGAGCGGTTCTGCAAAAGCATGTTTTCCCTGTTGTTGAAGCTTATCTCTTTAGGGCTGTGGTCCCCAACTCCTGGGCCACGGACCTGTACCGGTTTGTGGCCTGTTAGGAACCGGGTCACACAGCAGGAGGTGAGTGGCAGGCTAGCGAGCAAAGCTTCATCTGTATTTACAGCCGCTCCCCATCGCTCACATCACCACCTGAGCTCCACCTCCTGTCAGATCAGTGGTGGCATTAGATTCTCATAGGTGCATGAACCCTACTGTGAACTGCGCATGCGAGGGATCTAGGTTGCGTGCTCCTTATGAGAATCTAATGCCTGATGATCTGAGGTGGAGCTGAGACAGTGATGCTAGCCCTGAGGAATGGCTGCAAATGCAGATTATCATTAGCAGAGAGGTTTGTATAATTATTTCACTATATGTTACAATGTAATAATAATAATAGAAATAAAGTGCACAATAAATGTAATGAGCTTGAATCATCCTGAAACCATCCCCCATCCCCCAGTCCATGGAAAAACTGTCTTCCATGAATCCAGTCTCTGGTGCTAAAAAGGTTGGGGACCGCTGCATTAGGGGTCCATTTTGAAGGGAAATCATAATAAAAATGGTATACCCTTTCCTGTCTTCTTTAACGGAAGACAGTGGAAGTAATGTAAACTCTTCTGGATGACCCAGGCATCATTACGATGTCCATAGAAATGTAGAATGAGAGGGCTGAGGACTCAAGGCGCCCAACCTCCTCGTCTGACAGATGAGGATGTTTGGACCCCGAGGCCCAGTAGCTTGCTGATGCTCCCACAGCTGGTGTGGATAGAGCCAGAATAGGGGCAGCCAGAGACTGCGTCCTCCCCTCCTGCCTCACCTTACCGACGTGTGCCTTTGTCCCTTCTCCTCCCCTCTCCTCTGACCACTTCCACTCCTGGACTTTCACTTTTTCTACCCACTCCTTCGAATCTCTTCCTATCTGGAAACTCTGATCTTCAGGATTCAGTGAGCCGTCAGTTACTTCGGAAAGAAGCAAGGGGTGGCCCTGCAGGGCAGCACGTCTGACATGGACTTGGGGATCTTGAGGCCTCCGCAGTCATTCCATTTATCCTGAAGTTCAACTCACGGGGAAGTAGAACGTCAGTGCACTCTAAAATGCCACCTTGATAAGACATTTTTCTGTATTTGTCACATAGCATCCCAAACTCCTAATAGCTAGAAAATGCTCTTCACCTTTCTGTAGCCAAATCTCACATATCCTTCCACAAGCCCTTTACAGACCCTCAGGGAGAAAAACACAACTGTCAACCTTCTCCGACGTCACCGGGGGATTTAATAACTAGAGTTTCTCCTGAGGCCTCACGCTTTTAACACTTCAATACTGCGATAAAATAGACCGCAGCATGTGAACCAGGTGATATAGATTATCATATTAATCATTAAAGTGTCAACTCAGCAGTCCTGAGTTTCATATTTTTCCTACTAATTGACAATGTCCAACATCCAGGAAGGCCCCTGCTGAGCATCGTGGACCCGCGGGGAATTCCCCTGTAACATCTATGAACTGTGGGCCAGCACGTACATGCAAATGAGCCTGTTAATTCAGTAAAGATTTGTGCAGTGCCCAGTGATGGCCGTCATCCTTGCTGGACTCCGCCAGTGTTCCCATCTCCTTACCAGCCACCTCCACCAATAGCCCGAGTCATTCTTGATTCCTGCCTTTCCCTCATCTCCCTCACCCAATCCATGAGCAGGTCGTCTTTGCCCCCTAAGTGCATCCCAGATTAGTCCCTTCCTCCCCATGCGACAGCGCGAGTCCAAGTCACCATTACATCTTGCTGCCTCGACTCCAAATCACCCCCTCACTGACCTCCTCACCTCCGCCCTGGCCTCCTGCAATCTGTGCTGCGTGCCCGAGTGACTTAAAAGCTGAATTTGTTCTTGTTGTCCCCTGTGTGAGACTCTCGGGGGACGGTCCACTGTGACCAGAGTATAACCCTACCTAACTCTTTCCAGGGATCACAGTCCCTGCATGGTTGGTCCTTGCTTTCCTCTGGAACTTCACTTCCCTCCCCTCTCTCCTCCAGAATACTTGAGCCCCACTGGGTGTCTTTCTGTCCCTGAGGATGTCAGAGTTATTCCCACCCCGGGACTTTTATGCCTGCCATCCCGTCTCCTCAGAGCTCCCTTCCCCCACCTCTCTGCTCTCTCCCTCGTTGTCTACGCAAATGGCGTCTCCTCCGAGTGCCTTCCCTGTCCAGCCTGGCTGACATAGCCTTCTCCTTTCCCCAGTGCTTCCCCAGCATTTCCCCTATTTGACTTTCTTCACCGTAATTATCTAAAGTTTTTGCTATCTGAAATTTTGCTATTAAATTGTTCCCTCATTTGTTTGTCTGCCACGACAGCGTCTGTTCTGCACCACGCCTAGAGTGATGCTTGGCACACAGCAGGGGCTCCACAGGGTCTGTGGCTGTGTATTGACGGTCATCTATCTGACCCAGACACAAAAACGGGTATGGCACTGCCCTTGTCCACTGTGCGGGAGACAGATAGGTGCAGAGATGTGTTGCAACTCAAAACAGGTGGTGCTTTCAGGAAGCTGTGCCAAAGCACTTGTGCATAGTGGAGGCTCCCACGGGAGGGCGGAGGGAAAGGGAGAGGCCTGGGCGGCGCTCTGGCCTCGCTCTGTGGGCCTAGCCTTCTCACACCTTGACCCAGATTCTTAGTTCCTCTCCCTGAGTCCCGCTGGCTCTCTGCAAATGTGTTAGGCCACCTACCAGCAGGGTTACCCACCTAGGTGAGACTGGTGCCTGGCACCCGGGAGGCACTCTGCAGATGCTAGCCGTTCTTTTCGCAGGGCCAGCTCCTGTCTGGCCGCCAGGCCCCGGGGATGCTGCACGGCCTGCAGAGATGACAGGACAGCCAGTGACTCCACCTGCTCTTCCACTCTCGTTTCCACTGTTGGTCTCTGAGCTTTCATCCTTCATTCTCAGCCACTGCTTTCCTCTCCTCTTAACATTTCATCAGAAAGAAGGCTTTAGAGAAAGAGAGAGTAGGGTGTGCAGGACAATGTGTCTGGGATGCCACGACCACGTGGCCATGCCACTGACCCCAAGCACCTCACAGATGTTCCTGTGACCTGGCTCCTTTGGACAAAGACATTCGCCACCAGAGGGCATTTTTCAGGCAGCATCGCTCCCCCTTCTGGTCACAGATCTGTTACAGCATCTCTGCCACCAAAAAAGAAAAAACACACTTCCTTGCATAAAGATACTCATGATATATAATTCCACTCCCAGGAATTTATCGTGATAAAAAAAAGCAAAATTATATATGCGTGAACATGTCCACTGCATTATTTGTATTGCTGAATCTTGGAAACAAACCACATGTCTGACAATAAGGGGCTGTAAGTTATGTTACATCGGCATGAGAATATAAGGTAGCCATGAAAATGTCAGGTAGGAAGACATGGGAAATTCCTAACAGAACATTAGGAATTCACACTGCTACAACACTCTGAAGGGATTACGTAATTGAAAATTTCATTTTCTTTGTGTAGTAAGATTATGGGTAATTTTTAAATTAAAATTTTTCCTTGATGGTAATTTTGTCTTTTCAATTACTCTCCATCTCCTAAAGAAACAACTTAATTTTTCATCTAATTGTGGTATTGCCTTCCATCAATATGTAATGATAGTAACTTTTATAATCACAACCTGTACACATATTCCATATACTGTATGTGTACATATATAATATATATTCTGTGTATATATAATATGTACTATGCATATATATTACACATAGTATATAATATATACTATGTGTATATATACTGCATATATATATATATATATATACACACACACACACAATGGTTTTTTGTTGTTTTTTTTTTAAGAGACAGGGTCTCCCTCTGTCACCCAGGCTGGAGTGCAGTGGCACAATCATAGCTCACTATAACCACAAACTACTGGGCTCAAGTGATCCTCCTGCCTCAGCTTCCCAAGTAGCTGGGGCTACAGGTGCAAGTCACAAAGCTAATCTTTAAAAAAAAATGTTTGTAGGGATGGGTCTCACTATGTTGCCCAGGTAGGTCTCTAACTCCTGGCCTCAAGCAATCCTCCCACTTTAGCCTCCCAAAGTGCTGGAATTACAGGCGTGAGGCACTGCACCTGGCCCACAGATTATTGTTTCATCATATTTTGATGATTTATTTTATAACTGCTATTAGATCTAAAACATTCCCTATTACATGAAAGGCAGCATATATTCCTTAGGATTTTATCATGAGCTACAGAGCCAGACAGTTTTCTTCTGTTTAAGTCTAGCGCTATAATCGCCTATCTCTGCTACCTGTTTGGAAAACCAGTGAAAAGTTACAATTATTCAAGAGACACTTGGGACAGTTGTTGAAAGAAAATTGATCTTACTCGCTGAGTATTCTCCTATCCACTTGATTTATGGACTGTGGTTGAAATTAAGCTAGTCTTACAAATGGTTCCAACAGCAATTTTATGCTGCTACTGTCTGAAGGATCATACTATATCTTAATGGTTTACACTCATAAATTGGTCATATTAAAAATGTCTGAGGGTGTTCCAAATCCAGCTTTAATAATATTTTAGGTACTTTTATATCATATGTGTGTATTATTCATTATCAATAAAGATCAATTATTTAAAACTGTACAACAGAATCTAGTCCTCCTGCTTGCTGCTTTACAGATTCACACTTATGAATTAGAAGTCTTATATTCTCTTGGCCAATCATAATCATATTATTTGAAAATTTATTTTCTCAGCTTCCTGGGTTCTAGAGATTTATTATGGTGGTATTTGCCTTTCACTACTAAGTGCCAAATGTTTTCACGTGAATAGAAATAAAGAAAGAAATGATGAAAGTAAGATTCCAGATGTTGTCTAATGCTATTAAATTAGCTTACATTAATCTCTGTCTGCAAAATGCCCCAATAGATACATTTTGGAAGATTTACCAGAGGCAAGAGGCTACTTATTTCTTTAGGGACTCCATTATGAGAGCTCTTCCCCCTGGTGCCCAGCTGCTCTTATTATCCAATATCTGCTGCAGGCCTGGGGCTTACAACAGAGGGTCGCTGGAAGAATGTAAGTATCACCTCATATATAATAGCAATTGGGAATTTGGGGATTGGAGCTATATCTGCAAAAAGTGATTACTTTTCCACTTCATAGACTGCAAAACTGAGGCCTACCCAGTTAGCGATTTATTTAAGGCAACAGTGCAGTTGGAAGACAGCGCTAGAATGAAAAGCAATCTCTGAGCCCCCGCTAGAGTGGCAACTCCATGAATCATCCTGCCACTGACTCAAATAAAACTGCAAGTGAAATAGAAAAGTCTGACCACTGGATACCAGAACTTTTTAAAACTTTCAAAACTCAGTCTTCTGTTTAATTATGATAGTAATTTTTTACTTATAAAGCATGCAAACAAATAATAGGGATTTTATTGAACACATATTGTTACAGGTGTTTAGTGTACAATGAATCCTGTTACTGGACACCCAGCCTCCCAAAGAAGAAGGGATAGAAATATATAATAGATACATTTTCATTACAAATGTAATTATGCAATCATACTGTTTCTACATCCTGCCTTTTTTGGTTTAACAATATATTACAGATATCATTCCATAATACCACAAAAAGATTTGTCTTATTTTTTACTGGTTACCTATATCCTATATGTATATTGGATTTATCATCATCTATTTAACTAACCCCCTCCTAGTTCCCTAAGGCAAATCATGCTATAGTGGTCGCCTTTGACCCAATTTTTTTGTGCACTTGTGAAATTGTTGCATTAAAAGTTGTGTGTCATTTAATATTTTTCACCAATGCAACTGATTTGTTTTTATTCACTTCTTTACCTTTTTGTCTGTTTTATTCCATCTACACAATTAGTATAGTCAACTTATACCCTTGATTACGTGGAGTTAAAGCTACAGATATTAGCATATAATACATTTTTCCCATGAAAAATAGTACTTTGTAAAAACAAAATAAATGATTAGCATTTTTATTATTTTTATTTGAGTTTTACGTGCTCAATGTATCTCTAGTTTAGAAACTGTAAGAATTATTCTCAGGTTCTACAAACAGTCATGCACTGCATAATGACGTTTTAGTCAATCACAGACCTCATATATGAATATGGTCCTATAAGATTTTAATGGGGCTGAAAAATTTTTACTGCTTAGTGTCATCATAACTTCATAGTGCAATGCTTCACCCACCTGTTTGTGGTGATGCTGGTGTAAACAAACCTATTGTGCTGCCAGTCGTATAAAAGTATAGCTCAAACAGTTATATACAGTACATAATACTTGATAATGATAATAAATGACTATGTTACTGGTTTATGTATTTACTATACTATGCTTTTTATTGTTTACTGTACTCCTTTTGTTTATTATGAAACACAAGCTAACTGTATAACAGCCTCAGGCAGGTCCTTCAGGAGGTATCCAGAAGGTGGCATTGCTATCATAGGAGGTGACAGCTCCATGCATGTTACTGCCCCTGAAGACCCTCCAGTGGGACAAGATGTGGAGGTGGAAGACAGTGGTATTGATGATCCTGACCCTGTGTAGGCCTGGGCTAATGTGTGTGCTTGTCTTAGTTTTTAACAAAACAAAAGTTTTAAAAGAAAAGAATACCAAAAATTTTTTTAAGTAGAAAAAAGCTATAGAATAAGAATACAAAGGAAAAATATTTGTGGACAGTTATACAATGTGTTTGTGTTTTAAGCTAAGTGTTATTAAAGAGTCAAAAAGTTAAAAAGTTTATAAAGGTAAGTTACAGTAGGCAGAGATTAATTTATTATGGAAGCAAGAAAAAGTTGTTTTTATAAGTTTAGTGTAGTCTAAGTGTACAGTGTTTATAAAGTCTGCAGTAGTGTACAGTGATGTCCTAGGCCTTCACACTCACTCACCACTCACTCACTCACCCGGAGCAGCTTCCAGTCCTGGAAGCTCCATTCATGGTAAGGGCCCTATACAGGTGTACCTTCTTGTATCCTTTATGCCATACTTTTCCTGTACCTCTTCTATTACCATTGTGTTTCAATGGCCGACAGTACTCAATACAGTCACGTGCTGTACAGGTTTGTAGCCTAGGAGCAGTAGGCTCTACCATACAGCCTAGGTGTGCAGTGGGCTGTCCCATCTAGGTTTGTATAAGTGCACTCTATGATATTTGCACAATGACAAAATTGCCTAATGATGCATTTCTCACTGCATGTCCCCATGATTAAGTGATGCATGACTGTATATCCGTATGTGTATACATCCATGTGTGTGTGAATATAAAACAGTGCAGTGGTGGGGTTTTCATTTGTGTTTTATTTTGCCAGCATTTGTTTTTACCATTATTATATAGGGTTTTAACAACAGAATATGAATTTTCCTTCTACAAAAACATCTAACTTTATTCTCTGTGATCTCTTCCCCTGTTACGTTATTTTTAAAAAATCTTCTTCCCTTTTTTGGTAAAAAACTATATTGAGATATAATTGCCATACCACACAATTCACCCATTTAAAGTGTACGATTCAGTGGTTTTCAGTATATTCACAGAGTTGTGTAACTGTCACTACAATATTCTTTAGAATATTTTCATCGCCCCCAAAAAACCTGCATTCTTTAGCTGCCACCCTTGTCATTTACATTCTGAAAGATATCTGTGCTCTCCGAAGCAGCTGTATCAATTATGTTCCCACCAACAGTCTGTCGGATGCCAGTTTCCTCATATTCTTCCCATATTATCAGAATATTTCATCTTTCTCAGTCTTATAGAGGAAAAATTATTTCCTCTGTAAGAATGAATGGTGCTGACCATCTTTTCACATGGTTCTTGGCCATGCATGTCTCCTCTCTGTGAACCTCTCTGTAAACCTGTTCTGAACACAAACAACATATCGGCATCACTGATTTATTGTCTCCCATCACATGACACGTGGAGCAAAGGCCGCTATGACGTTAGTTCACTGGGAGTTACAGAAGCAAGAGCACACTGCAGACAGGTCCCCCCCCCCCCCACACACACACACAGGCTGGTTACCAGGGCGACCCCAGCGGGCGTGGTGGGGCCCATGTTTTTGTCTGTAGAGCAGCTCTGTGCTTTTTCCCAATGTAGAAAAAATTCTTTCCTCTCTACTTGCTTTAATCTGACTTTGTCTCAACCCATCCATCACTGTTCTTTAATTGGCATTCCATGGTCTTTGTTCTATTCTGTTAAAATCTAGTGATCCCAGGGTAACCCTGTCTGTACATATGCACCTCTTCTTACCCTGTCTGTGGATCCTGAGAGCTTTTCTCACTAGCTCAAGTCCCTGGTGGAATCCCTGATAACTTTTTTTGGTTGGCAGGAGCTCTTTGGGGGAAAGTTAAAGCTTCAGTAAGGCCAAGGGCTCGGAACTGTTGGGCACAAACTTTTATTTCCCCACTGCTGACACCAGATCTGAGCCATGTCGCCCATCAGTCACCGTTAATTAAGTTCCTTTTGTGGGGACTGTCGCCTCCAGTGACCAGAGCAAGGGGAGGCCTCTGGGGCTCCTCCCCTGTCCCCTCACTAGCAGGTACCACAAAGCCACTGACCAAATCTGCCTTTCATACTAATATTTATTAGCAGGCAAAAGGCCATCTTCCTACCTGTGGTCGGAAGCTCAGTGTCTTCCAGCTTTGTTCGTTAAAGATTTACACACAGCAGACGTGATGATAATATATATATTGAGGATATATATTGAGGTGCATACTTAATGTATTTGATACCCAAAATGGGCCATTTTTAACACCCTTTCCTCTATACCACAAAATTACCTTCGGTTGCACCACATAATAATCAGTAGTACATGTTATTTTCCTGGCTCACTACGTAAACAGTTTAAAAAGAGGTTTCCATTTTAAAGACATTATTCAAATGTACTATTATTTACTTGAGAAGAACACAGTGCCACTTCTGTGACATTCCCGCCAAACATGCATGACCCCAATCTAGTGAAAGGAGTCATCAGACTCACTGAAATGAGAGACAGTCTACAAAATTCCTGATCTTTACAAGTGTCAACTTCTTACTAGTGTAAATGACAAAAAACAAAAACAAAAAAAAAGTATCAAAGTCCCCAAAAGTCAAGGAAAAACTGAGGAACTCCTTCAGTGCAACGTTGTGATTTGGGACTGGATTCTTTTTCTAGAAAGGTCATCATTGGAACCACTGGAAAAACTCAAATGGGTCTGAGCATCGGATGGCACTGTTGCACCCGTGTTTATTTCCTGACTTTGACGACAGTATTGCAGTGGAGTCGGGGAGTGTCCTTATGGCAGGGAATATGCAGCAAGGACAGCAGGTCCACGTCTTACTCTCAGATGGTTCAGGGGAAAAAAAAGTCATTTGTTCAATAATGTCCTTGCACCATACTTCCAACTTTTTTCTGTGTTTGTGATTTTAAAAATATAAATAAATAAAACCCTCAACAGTTCAAAACCCCGAACAGTGATGGTAGCAATTGTTTAGAACGTAGGCCAATAAAAGTCTTTTTTGAGGAGGAGAGTTTGTTCGCCAGCATTGCTTAGATTTGTTGGTGCAAGGTGGTAATAGAAAGCAGAGGTGTGGTTTTCACTTTTAAATTCTCTAGTGACAGTGCATCTCCGTATCGCCGACTCGAGGAGTGGACAGCTCCTGCCACGCCACCCCGATGGCCAGGACACCCTGATTGCACTGGCAGATCAGAGTCCTCCACTAAATGGTGGGACGCAGGACACTGGGCCGATGAAAGCCTTGGCTAGGAAGGCCATGGGGACAGTGCAAGGCTGCTGGGCTGGCCAGATGTGCACACACCCTTCACACAGGGCGGGTGCCCGTACGACAGCCAGCCAAACTACCACTCAGCTCACCAGGGAACAAAGTTAACATCCCTCATCCTAATTAAACTCTTTCAGAGCCAAATGTGGCAAAGAAGCCCATGAATTAGCTGTCTCTGTAGGGTGGGACTTCCGATTAGGGTGCTTCAAACGCTATTTAACGTTCTTGGATGTCTGTTCCTGCTCATAGCTAACCGCCCCTAGGGTGTGAATTGCAGTTAATCAGCGCCTGTACCTGCTCATTCTATTTTCAAGTAAATGCCAGTGTCTCCCAGCTTGTAGCACAGAGCAGAGAGCATGGTAGGGCTCGATCTTTGTGGAATGTATATGATGGATATGTGCACCGCGGCGTGTGTGTGTGTGTGTGTGTGTGTGTGTGTGATCAGCTCTGTGTGGCCTAGACATAAAAGATTGTCAATGTCTTGGAAGCAGGCTCCCAGTTCAGGAAGAGATCTTTAGTGGGAAAGCACTCGGCTCTTGCCGAGGGGACGCACTGATAGGCCAGAGGAGGAGCTCAGGTAGGAGTGGGGGTGGCTGCTACTGTGTTTCCCCAAAAATAAAACCTACCCATAAAATAAGCCCTAGCAGGATTTCTAAGCATTTGTGCAATATAAGCCCTACCCCGAAAATAAGACCTAGTGATGGGCATGGCTACGCAGCGCATCTGCACAACCCATGCATTTGTCACGGAGCGGTAAAGAAGACGAGCACCCTTCTCATCTGCCCCATGAGAGCTCTATTGCTTGACATGAGAGATCGGGGCCAATGGTTCTAAAGGAAATAGAGTTGCAAGAAATTCAAGATGGAATTTGGGGTTTGGAGAGTTACGATGATGTTCCAGAAGAAGACGACTTAACTATATTTGAATAAATGTAGATTGTTGTACAGTACTTAAAAAAAATAACACATCCCCTGAAAATAAGCCCTAGGGTGTCTTCTTGAGGAAAAATAAATATAAGACCCTGTCTTATTTTCGGGGAAACCTGGTATCATCACCTCCTGCCCAAACCCTGACTCTGTGATTGGGATGGATTGCCTATGGAAAAGGGATAGTGAGTAGTATAGCTTTGGGGTACTTGAAAGGAAACTCCCACACCTTCTCTGAAATTGTCCAGTTTGGCATTTCAGCTGGGAGGCATTTCAGCCTTAGGAGCCGGACCCACCTCCACCTCCAGCTTCCATGGTGAGCAGCTCCCAAGCCACCCAGGGACTCGCTAACACTTGAGGTCCTGAATTCCTGCCCCAGGGGCTCTGATTTACCCAGGGGGCACTTAGGAGTTTTACATTTTGAATAAACACCCAATATTTTTGATGCCTGTGGTCCATGGGTCCTCTGAGAAGCAGATCTAAGGACCTTGCCATCAGAAAGCCCTGATTGGCCTTCCCAGCTCTTTCTCCACACACCGGATGGCCTGGGGCAAGTCTCTCTGAGGCTCTAGCTTCACCTCAGTATCCAGGGCCTGCTGCAAGGATCAAATGGGGTGGGAAGGAAAGCACATTGCAAAGTGGCCAGGCCTCCAGAAGTCAGAGGATCTCGCCCTGTTTGCTACATCAGCCTTGATCTGAGCGTGAACATCGAGTCCTTTCCGAGCCTCCTATCCAAGTTTTTAAGAACAATCTTGTGCTTTCCACCCAGCCTTCCATACAGCAAAGTGTGAGAAGCTGCAGAAGGAGAAGGAGGAGCTGGAGAGGCGGTTCGAGGACGAGGTGAGGCGGCTGGGCTGGCAGCAGCAGGCCCAGCTGCAGGAGCTGGAGGAGCGGCTGCAGCTGCAATTCGAGGCGGAGGCGGCACGCCTGCAGGAGGAGCACCACGACCAGCTGCTGAGGATCCGGTGTCAGCACCAGGAGCAGGTCAGTCTGCGGCAGAGCCCGGGCTCTGCGGTTGGGCGGCGCAGGTGGCAGGTGGAGGGGAGCCAGCGCCATGCGTTAGCAAGAAGTCCTGCTTGGTATGTGAGCTTTTTGTACAGTCACTCTCCGACCCCCATTCTACCTTCTCTCCCCCTCTCCTCCCCTCCAACCCCTCTGGCCTCCCTCACTCTTCCTCGGGGCTTTTACGCTTGCTGCGCCCTCTACCTAGAATGCTCTCCCTCTAGATACTGCATGGCTCCCTCTCTCCCTCCCTTCCACACTCTTCTCCAATGTTGCTTTCTCAGGGAAGACTTTACCTAAAATTACAATTTCTTGCCCTGCCACGTACACACTCATCGTGTCCTCCTCCCTGCATCAGTGTCTCCTCGGCACGTATCGCCATTTAACAAATTATATATTTTGTTTTTATACCTTATCTACCCTCTGCCTATTCCATGGGGGCAGAAATAGCAACGAGCGAACATGTGCCTAGCACTTGCCCTGCAACAGGTGCTGCTCCAGGCTCTTTACATGCAAACTCATTTAATCCTCACAGTGCCCCCAGCGAGGAAGGTGCCGTTCTTATCCCCATTTTGCAGGTGAGAAAGCCAAATTCCTGAGGTTAAATAACTGCCAGAATCCATAGAGCTGGCCGTGGAAAAGCCAGGGTGCAGCCCAGCTGGCTCGACAGTCCGTGGTGGCGACCACTAAAGTGGAATTGTCTGCCGGGTTTGCTGCGGGGGCTCTGCCGCCGGAGCCGTGCCTGCACCGAGTGGACACGCCACACGCATTTGCTGAGTGACAGAGTGAATGCGGCAGTTAACCCCAGCCCGGAAATCTTACTGGAGGGGAAAATGCATCCGTGCACCAACTAGAAAATAATTCCCAGGGAGCCTGTCAGTGTGAAAGCGGAAGGAGCCAGAGCCCCCCACCCCCACCCCACGGCCAGCCACCCTGTCCCTTCCTGCCGTTAGCGTTGACGAGAGACAGGCAGATGGGACTCTGCTTCCATGGGAGCTGCTCCTTTCCTTTCTTTCTAAGCTCCCCAGCTCTGGTGCCTACACCTCCACCTTCTCACGGGTGTGTTGTCCTATGCAGTGTGCTCCTGATGGGCCCGCGGTAAGTTGACATTTGTGAAGGGTACTCCTTAAATCTCAGTTGACACTGAGCTCAGTGCTGAGTGGCTCTGTGTTATCACCAAACTTTCATCCGCCCTTCCAGGCCACTTCCAAGTAGACATCCCAGATGGCAGTACCCACACACCACCCACTGCCCCCGAGGCTCCTGAACCTTAGGGGGCACAGGAGAAGCGTCAGAGCAATAATATGTGCTGCTGTTGTAATGAAAAAATCTCTTATTTTATAGCATTTTATTCTGTACGGCCTTTCGGGTTAGTCATTCTTCTTTTCTAGAAGCCTATAAAAGCCAGACACATCTTCCTGCTCTAGGTGGTTTAGACTTAGACACTGAGAAACAGAATAGGTTACAGCTAGAGTTACCTGCTGGCACTAAGATTAGAAACTGAATCCCTGGTGTTGTGCGTCCTGAGCCCTCTGGGTGTGACTCCCGATAAGCAGATGTTTGCACCGGCTGCTGTCTACGCTGTTACCCAGCTCATGGCCACAGTGCAAGCCTGGTGCAGATGCCAACCTGTTCTGTGTCTATGTCCCCAGACTCTTCATTCTCAATTTTATGCAGAGAACATGTTTATACATATATCTACCAAAGGCTTCTGGTCCGAAGGTTTGGGTCAGTTGAGAAGATGCCAGGAGGTGGGGAAGGACAGGAGGGGGTCTGCGGGCAGGAGCCCCTGAGTGGAGGCTGGGCCCAGCACTGAGGCACTGCACAGAGGAGCCCGTCTCCCAGTGGAGCATGGCCCGGGCCAGGAGCGCTCACTCAGGCTTCATCTGTACAGAAGCACGTGCCAGGAGATGTGTCCTCACCTGTCCTTTAAGCTGGGACACGGCAGCCTTTTAGAGATTTCACATTGGGAGCGAGGAAGGAAAAAAGCCCCTGATTTTCCATGTGAGAATGAGTTCCATAAGCTGTCTGGCTGTATTTCAGAAGTGCTCAGTCTCTTGAAGGCTCTGAGCTCTGTTCTTCTCCATCCCCAATGATAGCTCAAGTCATTTATTTATTCACTCCTCCGCCTGTGCAAAGAATATTTACTGGGTGCCCACGGTACACAAGGCACCGTCAAGGAATACTGCAAGAGACGTCAAGATTTGTAAAACACGGGCTTGCTTATTCCGCTGGGGAAGCTTCGAGACAAGTGCCCACAGAACTGTCAGGCTCATGGGAAATACAGATGGTGTGTTTAGGAGCTGAGAGTTGAGCCATGGCAGTTGTCGCGGTGAGGATGGGGAAGGTGTTACGGCAGAGACAGCACATGAGTGCCTTACGTGTGCAGCCAGGGCCCGGAACCCGGAAGTCACAGGAGGTGCAGGAACTTGTTCTTCAGTCCTGTAGGCTCTAGTTAGGGCCCAGGGGTGGGGGTGGAGTAGGGCGGGGGTGGCCTTCCATCTTGGCTTTCTTAAGTGAATTTAAAAATATGGTATAACTCTTATTTTAAAAGTACGATTATAAAGGTGTTTATTGAAAATCAGCTCTCATTCTACTGCAAGCTACACACTAACAGAAACCAAATTGCCACAGCTTCCGTTTCTCACTAGAAACACACATGCATCTTCCTTTCCACCCTAAACCCAATTCCTTCTCAGCCAACTTCCGGTTCCCCTTTGTGGGCTGCGCTTGGCTGTTCCCCACACACAGGAAGCTCCAGAGCCTGGTGTTCAAGCATCAGACTTGTGACCTTTGACCCATTCCTCCAGGACCTTTTGGCAGTTTGTCTTACTCTGCAACTTGCCCCAGTGACACTCACTTCAGGGACTGCTTGTTCCCGGGTGCATTACGGATTCTGCTCCGTAAAGTTTAAGCAGAGATTGCTTCTCCATAAGGAGCGGTAGAGCTCATCCTCCGGAGTTTAAATTCGCTTTGCCTCATACCCAGGACATGTTTTCAACCTTTCCAAAAGAAATCATCCTTTTAGACTAAATGACTGGAAGAGCATCCCGCAATTAATCCTAATGTACAGAAACCACTTCGTCCATCATCTTGCATTGCGTCTCCTTGGCCCTGCTGCGCGTGGGCTTACAGCCGCCGTGCGGCAGAAACCGCACTCTCGCTAATCAAATGGAATGAGATCCTGGGGGCCTCGGTTTCCCAGCACCAGGACCCCCACCCATCACGTCCTAGCGGTTCCATAGGCAGGGAGGAGGCGGTGCAGGGGAGATGGGGCCTCTGCCAACCTCTGCCCATGCGGCAGGCTGCAGAGGGGCAAAAGGCACACAGACCCCAGAAGGGGGTGGGTGGGACTGGCGGCTCTGCATGGCTAACCACCTGCATGGAGCCGGTCCAGGGTACTGCAGCAGGGACCAAGTGAAGGGGGTCCCCTTTTTATCTGAAAAAGAAAGTCATTAAGAGAGTGCTGGGTAGGGGCCAGCATGATGGGTTCCCTCTGTCTCGTCCCATGTGGATACGAGTCTGGGATGGGGGCAAATGGGAGTTTAATCTGGTTTGGGTTTCACGAGCACAGCCGAGGCAACATAAAGCACATGCTTCTTCATTCGAAATGTAAGTCTTCTCTAAGTGAATTGCCATAGCCCAAGATAATTACATTTTGCAAATGGCTAAATGCAGTAAACCCCATAGCGCTGTGCTTACCCATCTGAGCATCTGAGAGGGTGGCCTTCCCAGCCCGTGCTCTGCTGTCACTCAGCCCAGCGGGATAGCAAACAGCTGCAGGAACGGAGGCATGGCACAGGGACAGTTGCTTTTCCGGGGAACCAGGACCATTGGAGGGGCATGGTGGCAGGCTGCTCCGTGGCCCGGCCCAGAACTCTGTCTTGTGCAGGAGGGAGGAGGGTGGTCCTGCAGTGGCCTAAGGGGCCCCCACCCAGGGTTCTAAAATGTGGGAAGGATGTTTCAGTGGCAGTAAGTTTGGCACAGGCTGATCATGGTGTAGCACTTTTGTCTCTGGCTTGGCGATCTACAAGCACAAAATGATCGGGTGTTTCCCTTGTTCGAATCCCCTCAAATGCCTTCAGTTTTCAGGGTCTACTTAGCCTGGGAATTCGTACTGGCTGCTTCACCAGTGTGAACCTGTGCTCTAGAAAGAAACCAGGAACCACAGGGGAAGAAGTCAAAGGGATTAATACTATGACATGAAAGAGGATGGCAATAGCAGGCAGCCCCCTCCTCACTGAGGGAACATTCTTTAAACACCATGAAGTTGCATGAGACCTAAATTACTGAAGAACAAGGATTATCGTGTCTAGAATTTGGCTCATGGGTTCTCACTGATTTCTTTCCAAACATACTGGGCATTTCTCTAATTCCATGTGGACTTTTAGAGTTAGGAGATCAGTATTTCATTTACAAAAGCACCTCTGAGAGGCTATAATGGATGCACTAGGCCCTTACATGACCCTTAATACGTTGGGTGTGGTTTCCCATCACCACTGAATCACAGACATGCCTTCCAGCAGACCAGGAGGGCTCACACTTAGGCCACAAACACAACGCAGCATTGGGAGTCAGGGCATACCCACCCCCAGGAACGTGAGGGACTCTGCTGGAACTTAGTCCCTCCATCTGTCTCTCTTTTCTGAAACCACCCATGGTCATTTGTGTATCAACCCCAGAAATTAGAATCATGCCAAGGACCAATGAACAATTTCTCATTCTGCCGAGCTGTGTAACGTACCTCCAAACAGCGCGTGGGCGTTTGTCTCTGCAGACAGTTTGCTGGGGGCTAACTGACATCTGTAATGGAGCAGAAAGAAAAGATAGTTCCTTTTTTTTCCCCCCTTAACCAGTGATTTATTTTCCAACAGACTGAAGGACTTTGGACAAAGATGTCATAAAAACCTCATATAAACAGGAATCAGACAAGTAAATACTGTTGTAACCAGCCTTTCTGCTGAGTAGAATCATAGCTCTGATCCTCAAAAGTTTATTAAATGTCGTTTCATCAAGAACGGCCGGTAAATAGGAGCGAATCACTGTATACCACGTCCGTGTCCAAACCGTGGTGTGGCTCTCCCACGTAACACGGTGGGCGCTGCTGTGGGTTTTGCCCGGTGATGTTTCTGTTCCAGGGGATGAAGTTCTCTTTTGCCATAGGAGAGAGAAGTCAGGAAAGATTTCCCATGCAATCAATGCTAGTATCCAAAATGGGAATCTACCCCTTTTTAAATAAAAATACCCCATCTGTGTACTTCAGGAGCAGGCTTCCTGTCTCCTTGAGAGCCCTTCCTCCTTTCAGATGCAAGGTCAGCCTTCGAGTCATCCCCAGAGAATAAGAAACTCTCGTAAGAGGCTGAATATCAACAGCTGGAAGCAGTGTCTTCTTTACTGCACCACAAGAAGCTTCAGGGCCTGGGCATGTTTTCTGATTCAGTGTTTTTCAAATGCCAAGTTTTGACACATTAGTAGGTTGTGAAATAAATTTAGTGGTCCATAACCAGCATGTTGTAAAACCAAGAGAAATAGAATAAAAAAAAATGTAAAGCAGATGATTGCAGACAGGAAGGGTAAGCTTTGTTTTGTGACACTTCGGTTTCGGGAGCAGGTACCCGGGGGGTGGTCTGCGCTGTGTCACGGGCACAGTGGTAATTCCTGCAGTGGGTCACTGACAAAGAATTTGGATAAACAGTCTTGTTGCGTGTCCAGGAGAGGTTTGTGATGACAGGAGAGGTCGTTTGTGGAACTGCTCCCATAAGTCACACGTTTGAAGTTAAACTAAAGAGTGGCCACAAGAACAGTGACAGTAAACCTGGTAGGCAGGCGGGGGAGGGGGGGGAGGGGCCAGGAAGCGTGAAAATGCTAAATCCTGGACTGGCTGCGACGCTTGTGGTTACACTCCTAGAAGTACACCTCAGCTGGGAACAGCAGCCCTTCACGGGAGCAGCACCGTCAGGAGGTCAAATTGTAATCTGGAGGGCAAGTTTATGTTTAGGGCGCTACACATAGGTGTGCCAGCCTGGCCTGGTATTGGTGACAGAATCCTAAGGTGTCAGTTGCTGGTCTTGCTTCAAGGAGGCCACACTAGTGCATTTGAATGACCTTCACCTTTGGTGTCAGACAGACCTGGGCCCCACTGCTGACTCTACCGTTTACTACCCTTGGGCAAAACATTTCAAATCTCTCTAAGCCTCGCTTTGTTCATCTGTTAAATGGGCCTAAAAATATCTACATCATAAGGTGGCTGTGAGTGTTTAGTGGCGTGAGCCATAGCAGGTAAATTAATAAATGATAGTTCCCTTTGTTTACCGTGTACTGTAGCTCCCACCGGCCACCGGAAACACGGAGCCGAGACCATCTTGCAGGGAGGACCCTTTTCTTTTCCTTCTCCATCATTACGTCATAAGTGAGTGGCTCAAGGAGAAGGAAGGGGAGTGGGAAGGGGATGTTCCTGAAGCCACCCATGCCCAGGACTCTAAAGAAGTGGCTCAGGCTGTGACCCCTGGCTTGGAGCTGCCACCCTCCCGCAAAGACCCAGGTGTGGCAGTGACCCCATGACTCTGGGGACTGCCACATGACCGCCAAATTCTAACTCTCCCCATCTTTGGCACAAGGCTGAGGGCAGCTACGGCCTCAGGAAAGTGACTTGTCCTGGATGTTCTGGGCCACCGACTTTTTGACTCATGGAATTCCACCTGTGTTCTGCAAGCGAGCGTATTCCCAGCTCTGCATAGCGGGTAACTGTGACTCTCCTGCAGGTGGAAGATATCACAGCCAGCCATGAGGCTGCCCTCCTAGAGATGGAAAACAGCCACACAGTCGCCATCGCCATCCTGCAGGACGACCACGACCACAAGGTCCAAGGTACCTCCCAGCCTCGTGCACGGCGGGCAGGGGAGGGTCGTGCGAGCCGAGCCTTCTCTGCTGCAAAAGCAAGAAGCCCTCCCTTCCTCTCTTGCCTCTCCTCTATCTTTCCTTCCTGATGTGTTTTTTGTGTTGGTTCCTGTAAAAGGAAGAGATAGAAATCAAGGATCCAGGTAATGACTTCTTTTCTCCAAAGCAGCTACTCTCAGCCTTGCTGAGTGTTGGAATCCCCTGGTCCCCTGGGGAGCTGTAACAAAGGGCCAGCACCAGCCTCCATCCTACCCCAGGGATGCTGATGTCATTGGCTGGTCGGGGTGCAGCCTGGGCGTCAGGACTTGTAAAGACTCGGTAGGTGATTCTAACATGTAGCCACGCTTGAGGACCACTGTTCTAAAGCGGGCATGGCGATCCTGGGCTCTATGTCTGTAGCCTTATAAAACCACACGGAAGCCCCAGTGCGGGCACACTTGTCCCGTGTCTGTGTTGCTCTCGGGCCACGGCAGCACCGTTGGATCTGGGTCTCCAGAGCTTGCACTCACGGGCCACGTTCACCGTGGATTTGTTGAGTCTCCAGATCTCTCTTGTTATATTTCTGTAACTTTGAATTATCTACGGATACTTCGAGTGTTATGTGAGTCATAACAGCAATGTCACTAGGTTTTGGTAAGATTTTCCTTTCCTTTTTGAAAGCAGCAGCAGCTTTTTACACTTGCACATGCGTTAAAATTAATATATGCCATTTCTTTTTTAATTTCTGCTTCCTTTACTTTTTCCCCCTAGTCAGCTGGTTTTTAAAGTATATATTTTTTAAAATGGCATTTAATCCTAGATTAATAGATTCTTAAAATGTGAGAATTAACATCAGAGTGTATTATTATTGTACAAATGTTCTCTGCGAACGACAAAACCCAGCGTGCAGTCATCGGTGCTCGTGTCAGCGTCTCCCTCACGCACCGGCCGGCCACCGCCTCGAGCTATCAGTAAGGGACAGCGCAGAGCTGGAGGCAAGGGACATGGTTTCCTGAGGACTCGTTAAATGCACCGCCTGTGCCCTGGTAGCGCGTTTCACACTCGGAGTGCAGGTCCCCACACTGGGCTGCACATGGGAACCACGTGGGGAGTTCAAACATACATACCGATGTGTGGATCCCACCCCAGAGCTTCCAAGTTGATCACTCTGGGGCGCAGCCCGGGCAGCAGAATGTTGTAAAACTCCCCGGGTGATTCTAATACGCAGCAACATTTGAGAGCCGTTGTCTCGGAGCACAACATTAAGCATGGGGCAGAGTGTCATGAACTTGAAATAAAGAAATACCTTAAGAGGACACAGATGTTGGCAATGGTTTATATCATCTTAAGAATAGATACTGCCTTTTCTTTTCCCCTGAGGAGTTGGGGTCCTCTGAAAACACCCCGAAACCCATCACTGCACTGCAGGAAACTTGTCTCAGGAAAAGCAGTGTGAACGGAAATGGTGCAGTGAGCCAGGGTGTTGTCTTTTTTCTGCATTTTCACATAAATAGACCCGGTAGATTTTTCAGACGAATGAAGTCTCACTTAGACACCACATCCAATGCCTTTGAATTAAAAACAATGTGAAGGTGATGTGGGTGCATGTTGCGGTAGATAAAAGATTCATTGTTATGGTCAGGATGATGCTCTCAATGACTATTAAAGTGAATCCTTTAGACAGAGACAGGTAGACTAGAAGGCCACATGGTTTTACATCAGTGAAATCAACACAAACATTTTTTTCCAAATGTAAATCTCAGCTGTAACAACTGCATTTCTTAGTGACCCTCACTACCATTAGTTAAAAGATTTGGGTCAATGGAAACCACAAAGTTTTTCCTAATTGCAGCTCGTGCCAGCCAGAATGGCAACTGTTGTCTCCAACACGATCCTGTTCTAAGCACGTGACCCAGGCTGATTAATGAGACCTTTCCTCCTTCTAGTTACTGCATGAAAACAAATTGCTTGTGTAGCCAGAATGAGATGAGCTTCACCCAGCTAATAAGACTCTTCTCGTCTGAAGGAAAATAGAATCCATTTGCTTAATAACTCTTACATGACATCTCTCTCTGCCTAACTTGCAAATTATTGCTGGGATGACACTTTTCACAGAGCAGAATCGTTCCAA
Organism: Cheirogaleus medius; assembly: GCA_008086735.1. Classification (NCBI taxonomy): domain Eukaryota; kingdom Metazoa; phylum Chordata; class Mammalia; order Primates; family Cheirogaleidae; genus Cheirogaleus; species Cheirogaleus medius. Next base: position 76,712,101 of record VBSM01003176.1, on the reverse strand, counting down.
ACCCTCCAAGAGGAACCAGTCCAATTAGTCCTTCCTTCTCTCTGAGTGTCTTAGCACCGAGTCTTTGCTCAGGCAAGTTGCCGGGCTCTGTGGTGTCCGTGTAGAGACAGCATTGGTCCCGTCTACCTCCCACGCTCCCGCAAGCCCAGGCAGGCAACGCGGCTGTTTGCAGCTCTGGTCCTCTCAGAAAGCTGCCTTCCTCCACACATGCAGCAGGAAGGAAGAGTGACCTGGGAGGGGAAGAGAAGGAGAATTTGACATTAATTCCCCAGTGGTTTCACCATTAGGGAAAGTTAGAGAATCGATGCGTCATGTGAACAAAGGATCTGACTTGGGCAGGATGGTGGAACAGCGAGATGGAAGTGTGGGTGTGAGAGTGTGTGGGGGTGCGTGTGGTGTGTGTGAGTCTGTGTGCGGTGTGTGTGTGATGTGTGTGTGGTGTGTGTGTGGTGTTTGTTTCTGGCATGTGTAAGTTTGTGTATGTGGCATGTGTGTTCAGATGTGCTCTATTTGCTTCCCTCCCTCTTTTCTTTCCTCTTTGCCTCTCTCTCTCCCCTCTACTCCCTTCTTCCTTTCTCTCTCCTAAATAGCAACCTAGCCGTCACATACAATTTCGAAGTAGTGGAGGAGTCTCTTTGCATCTGCTATATATAGCAGTCATTTGGTCTCAGTCTGCCAAAAAGCATCGTGTTTTATCCTTTTCAAAAGGAAGATCAACTTAACAATCTTATGTCTTCTCTCCAGAATTGATGTCCACCCACGAGCTCGAAAAGAAGGAATTGGAAGAAAATTTTGAAAAACTGCGGCTGTCATTGCAGGTTAATATTTCCTTAATTTTCTTAACGGCTATCATGGTAACAGCACCGTCATTATTCCCATCCACCCACATTCACCCGGCACCCGCTGTGTCCTGGAGCCTGTACGAGACACCGGAACACAGAGGTAAATAAGACATACTCCCCGCCCTTAAGGAATCTGCTGTCTGCGCAGTGAGCTGTGACACAAATAGTAGCAGACAACAGCAGAAGGTAACGCAGACGTGCACCAAATGAATAATGCAGTCAGCGAGTGCGACAGAAGTTCAGAGGGGTTACCCTGCACTGGCTGTGGCCAGAGATCTCCCAGGAGTAACTGAGCTGTGTTCAAAGAAAGGGAACGTGGGGCAGAGAGCGTTCCAGGCCGGGCGGTGTGCAGGGAGGGCAGTGACGGTCAGAATTCACAGGACATGCTCTGGGAATTACCAGAGGGACTTCATTGACCTGGAGGTGAGTGAGATGAAAAACACCCTCTCTGCCTCTCACTGCCACCCAGAGAAGAGGTTGGTCTCGTAGGCCGGAGGAGCCACCTGGCTTCCTGCTGGCTTCTGCAGGGAGAATGCAGAATCTCGCAGATCACAGGAGTCCCCCTCCCGCCTCACAGGGACCCCCACCAGCTGCTCCGGTGAAAAGACATGACGGCCCCCAGCCCTTGGGAAGAGCTGCCTGGGAAGCTAGGGTGAGGTCGGGGACCCTGCTTCCATTTCCAAATGTAGCAATTCTAATCGTAACAAGATTGTTTTTAAAATATTAGGGATAGTCACACCTGGAAATTGTGCAAGGTGATTACCCGTAGTGCTCATACATAGGCAGGAATGTCACATCTTCGATGGCTCACTTTCCCCTGGCACTGTACGTGACACTGAGCCTGTTCCACCAATGAAAGGATCCAGGACTGTGAGGATACCAGTGTCGTGTCGCATGCTACTGCCTGCTGCAAGCCCACCGCCCACCCATCCCTCCGTCGGTGCGCCTGCAGGATGCCCCGTGCAGTCCTCTCGGGGCTAATTTCCAAGCTGCCTTCCGTGTGCATACACATCTGTACCAATAGTTGCACTATCCTCAGAGGAACGCAAATCAGGAAAGTGACAGCCACACAGTGATATAACAAAAACCCCATCCGAGCCAAAGCCAAAAGAAGTGAGCGTTTTGTGTGTGTGTGTGTGTGTGTTTTCGTCTGAGAGTCTTCACTCTGCCACTAACATCAAACGGTCATGCATTGTGCATGTTTTAGTTGTAATTGTCCATCCACAGAATGCACTGGGGCTGGAGATGCTTTGATGCAAGGAAGGTGGAGTTGCTCACACCAACTTCTGGGGCTACTACTGGCAGCTGGTGAAACCGGCTTGGTGGTTAGAGATTTGAGTTTGTGTTTAAATCCCCGCTGTGCTCTGAGATCTTGGACAGCTACATAACCTCTGTAAACCACAGTTTACTCATCTCTAAAATGGGGATGGTGACGGTACCTTTCTCAAGGTGCGAGCAGGTTAAGGGAAATAATGTGTGAAAAATGTAGAGCACTGGGGTGGCTCGTGGCAAGTGCTAATAAGTAGTAGCTCTTACAATGGTTGTGAGCATTGTTATATTTTTTTATTATCATGCCATTGGTTGACTCCCGAGTGGCCCGTGCTGGGTCAGGCCACCAGCTCTGTCTTTGTGTCTCTTAGCTTGACATGAAAGAGCCAGCCCAAGCTGAAAAACGGTCTGCCCTCTCTGACTGCAGCTGCTCCGTCCTGTCCCTGGGGACCTGTTTTGAGTAATGGTGAATAAGGCAGAAAAGTCGCAGTTTGGTATCTATCCTAGGTGGTAACTGCAGGACGAGTTTTCTGTTGTTTTGTTTTTTAGTAGAGGGGAAGAGGCTTAAAAGAAATGCTTCCTCTGACAACACTGGAGAGGTTTGGGGTCGGAGCCATGGAAGATAGTCATTTTTATAGTCACAGTCTAGCAGGTGACGAGCGGGCTTGCCCTGGACCATAATGTCCATTGAGCCAGCTCAGGTGCATACAAGCTCCCACTGACAACTGCATCGTCCTTATGCACCGGCATTTGCCTTTAGTGGCACCGTGGGGGGATTTTACTTCTTAAAAATGAAATAGAAGTAACTGCAAGAGGGAGAAAAAAAGAGGAAAAGGCACTTGCCCAGAGAGGTTTGCAAACAAACCTGTAAGGAAGAAAACAATGGAGCCAGTGCTACGTGCATTGCAGTGTTGCTATGTAGAATTACAGAATTTACAGCACCCGGCTCCTTGTATTTGGTGGGGTGAGGCCATTCCTCTTGCCTGAAGAATTCATGGGAGACCCTGGTCCTTACTTTTTAATATTACAGAGATGGCGTGGTTGGGCGAGAACATTGGATTGCTCAGCACGAGTGAGGCACGAAGGAGTGAAGTTGTCTTGGGCATCCACAGCCAGCCATGGCTGAGCACCCTTGGCTGGCCCGGAGTGACGAGAGTCACTGCTGGGGTTGGGTGGAGAGGGGTCAGGGTAGTCACCTCTGCCCTGGGAGCTGGGGAAGGGCAGTGTGTCCTCAGACACGCCTTCATCCCTTCAACCTGCAGGCTGCTCTGTCGCTGGCGCACACAGGGCCGGGAGTGTCAGTCTCGCTGGGGAGAGGGTCTCAATAGGGAGCATGGTCTGGGTGGACTCAGCTCACATGGCAGTTCCTATTGGGGACATGCCACCCAGTCCTGAGCCCAGGAAGGCCGAGTGGGGGCCGGAGGGAGCTGAGAATGAGAGGGAGCTGGCCGCAGGCAGGCGCTGCCACCAGGAGAGCTGCCACGTGAGATGAGAGAGGAGGCAGCGGAAACCGAGGCTGGAGGACCAGACGGCTTCAACACTTAGTTAAACAGCGTGTACTACATCTCGGGGCCAATGCAGTGTGAGGTAGGGGGAGGATGGGCTCAGGTTTGTACCTTAGAGAGAACAGCCTGACTGCAGGAAAGAGTCACCATGCCGGGAAAGAGCCAGCAGGCTGGTCTGAGCTCAGGAAGTCTGTGGACTTCAGGGACGTCACAGAGGCAGAAGGGCAGGACACGATGCGGCGGCAGGAGGAGGGGTCCAAGGCAGAGAAGAAAGTCAAGGGTGGTTTGAAGGTTTCCAGCGTGAGCTTCGTAGATGGGAACCCTTCTTTGAAATACACTAACTGTGGTTCTTTCCACCGTGAGGGGCTAGATGGCTCCTGGACTAGACCCCTCTCTGCCGACCATCGGCATCTGCAGGATCAGATGATAAATGCTCCCATTCACGAGCATAAAAATTCGTCTGGCAGTGTTTTTGTGGTCTGTTCTGGAAGAGGTGCCGGAAGGAGAGAGCGAGGGGACATTAGGGGGACTCTCCTGGTATCATGCAGGGCTCCCCCTTGACACCTTTCCTCAGCCCCAAGGGAGACCCTCAGAAGAGCTCCAGGGCGGATGGTGGCCCTGGCTGCGGTGTCTTGTCCACAGTGGCCCTAGCTGGACTTCTCCTGTCATTACTTGCAGGACCAGGTGGACACGCTGACCTTCCAGAGCCAGTCTCTGCGGGACAGAGCCCGACGCTTCGAGGAGGCTTTGAGGAAAAATACCGAGGAGCAGCTAGAGGTAGTCTCTGGTCTCCAGGCGTCCCAGCCCGCAGGGACCCCACCCCGGTGGGCCGTGTGGCTTCCTCGGGGGTCTTACCCCAACACAAGGCCCCCTGCAGACCCCTGCGGAAGTGACAGTTGGTCATGACCTCCCCTGGATTTTTAAGCAACTCCCGCCAGCACTTCTCCCCTGAAACTGACGGCAGCTGTGGGCTGCTCCATCTACATGTGATTTTTGCCAAATTCCACAGTGGTCTCCAGCCGGGGTCCCCGGGCTCCTGAGATACAAGCACAGTCTGGAAACTGCCCACCCTGGCTGGGACCACCCCTCCATCATCCCAACTCTGATTTAGGCTGGCACCACCAGGAGTTAGTAGGTTGAGGGGAATTTTTTCCAGAAAAGCTGGCAAAACTCCTTCCTTCTAACGAAGGGTTGCCAACTAAAAGACAGGACACCTGGTTCAATTTGAATTACAGATGAGCCCCAGCCACCCATCCGAGGCTGCAGTGCTCTGTGACCGAGATGGGAATAGCCACTCCAGCCTGAGCAACAGAGCGAGATACCCTCTCAAAAAATTTTGAATTACAGATAAATGAGTTTTTGAGTCTATGTCCCATGCAACACTTACGCTACATTTTTTTTAAAACGTTGTTTATCTGAAATTCAAATTTAACAGCATGTCCTACATTTTTGTTTGTTGCATCCAGCAACCCTATGCTAACATGTCTTCTTCTAAAGTGACTTTTCTGCTTCGTAAACTACTTTGCTCATTTCCTATGCATGGGGGGGCGGGGGGTGGCCTCTCCATGGGCGCAGGTGGGGCCTATACGATCCCCAGGTGCTTGGTGAATCAGGTAGTCTGGGTGAATGTTAAAAGCCAGTGTTGGATTTACTTTTCCTACCACATGAGTTCCCTACTGGGCTGGAGGGGCTGGCAGTGTCCATTAGTTCTAGGATCAGACTTTCCAGGGGACAACAGCCATGTCTCTCCTGCTCCCCGACAGAGCTGGATTTTTAGCAGGGTTCCCAGTGGGAAATGGAAGGCAGGCTTTGGGCATCTGTATTTGGTGCTGCAGTTGCCCTGGGAAGCTTGCTACGGAAGGCTAGATTTAGCTGGACCCACAGCACTGGTTAATCCTGGGTTTTGCCGGGAACGCCGGTCGACAGCGCATTGCTCTCTGCCCCCGTAGATTGCACTGGCTCCTTATCAGCACTTGGAAGAAGACATGAAGAGTCTGAAGCAGGTATTAGAGATGAAGAATCAGCAAATACACCAGCAGGAAAAGAAGATTATTGAGCTGGAGAAGCTGGTGAGTTGGTCTGTTTGCTCAGGAGTGTAACTAACGTCTGTGACATCCCTGCTGTTGTCCCTGTCGCCGTCACTGATGGTGTTCAGCCAGGTGCGCCCCTTCCCTGCCCATGGCTGACACCGGGGCAGAAAACTCCACAGCTGAGCCCCAGGGCCCTTCTCAGGAAGCCAGGGCTTCTGATGAGGGGTCTCGGAGGTGGCCTCACCCTATCCGACTCTGCAGCCCTCCTGATCGGCCGCCTCCTCTTGGCTTCGCCCTGGCTTTCCTGGGGATGTGCCATTTCCTCACCCCTCTCCGGGGCATGTGTGGTGAGTGTGCAGGACGCAGCATCACTGGGGTGCCAGGCGCTGCACAGAGACCCTTACCTGAGTCTGTCCCCTAGCTCTGACAGCACGCCGGCGGAGCAGCGACCCTACGCAGCCACTTCACAGCGCAGAGACAGGGCCGGCGGAGCTAAACAGTGGCCGAGCTGGGCGGGAGCCTTGGCCGAGGGCTCCTAGTCCTCACGTGGCAGAGGGGCAAGGGCGTTTATCTCATTCTGAGGGCTCCACCCTCATGACCAGATCACCCCCCGCCGAAGCTCCACGTCCTAATATCATCACATTAGGGAGCAGGTTTCAACATAGGAATGTGGGGTTCAGTCCATAACCGAGTCCTTGCTCTCACGGACACCCTCCCACCTCCGCCCTCCAGCCCGGCTCCTGCAGAGCTAGCAAAGGGCGCCCCCTAGGGGGGACGGAGCACCGGATCTCACCTCCGACCTGTGGCGCAAGGCCAGGGGGGCCAGGTCCAGAGTAGTCCCAGGAAGGTGGCCAGAGGGAGTAGCAGAGAAACCTGCTCAAGGAGAGCAGTCTTGATGTGGAAGTTGGCCCAAGGGTCTAACATAGATTCTTATTTTTTCCTCTTTATTATTTTTAAAATAAACTTTTTATACCATAAAAGGAAAATATGTATACTATAGGAAATTATAAAATAAGGTAAACAAAAATAAGGTTAAAACATCATATTCCAACCGCTCTTACACTTTCCAGAACTTTTTCTCTGTCAGTATGTGTCCACGCACACGCACACACACGCGACACGTATTGTACCGTACAAGGGTTTTGTATCCTACTGTCTTTCAGTTAACAAATCTCTAACTTGGCCTCTCAGGAACCGATCATCTCATCTAATTTTTAAAGTTGCCCATTCGTCTCTGGAACGTCCCTTGGCATTGGTGTATCCAAACCAGGAGCTGATCTAGGCCCACCCCTTGCATTTGGTTGCCATGTCCCCTCTATCTAGAACGATCCCTTTTTGCAGCCATATCTTACAGAACTGGTGCCCATCAGGTAGCAGGGGCAGACTGGGTGATGCTGGCCACTTGGCAGGACTTCCAGCACTTCCCAGCTCAGGCAGGGGCTGGGCCGGCAGGGAGCTCGCAGCCAGAGCCTGACCCTGCCGTGTAGCTGGCTGGTGTGGGCAACGTCCATTCTGACAGCAACCAGGAAGCCCCCTCCTTCTGGCTGGGCCATCTGGATGGGGTCCCCTCAAGCCTCTGGGTTTACTTGGCTGTTTGCAGCCATGCTCCAGGCTTTCTGCAGGCACACAAGGCTTCTCATTCCAGAAACTTTTCCAGGCAAAAAAGAAAATATCTGACCGCTTCCCATCTCCTGGGAACAAAGACGAGGGCTGCGTGAGGTGCCTTGCCAAAGCTCAGGGACAGAGGCCAGTCCTGTGGCGAGGACTCATAAGCCCTCTTCATGGACAAGTGACAGTTTTCTTTGAAGATTAACTGCATTAACGGTGAACTTGCCACATTCTTTTCAAAAAATAATTTATTTCTAAATTCATCTTAGAATGGAACTGTACTTCAGCGAGGTCTCAGGCCCTAGGGGACACACTGACAGAGAGAGAGGCATAAATTGTGGGGGAATAGCAGCCGTGAGATGATGGGCTTTCCGATGGTGCGCCAAGATGGTCTTGGGCTTTGTGTTCCTGGCTGCCCATAGCCTCAAATGGAAAAAATGTGTTCACATTATTTATATTTCTATCCCTCCATTAATTCAGAATGTCACATAGTGTGTGCATGGCTGGCCAGGGACACTGCTGCACTGTAGTTGACCCTTCGGGAAGAACCACGGGGCCACTCGTCAAATTAGGTCCTGGTGGTGTTCGTGGCTTATCTCTGACGATGCCAAGCGCCTGGGGACACTCACTGTGAGAAATACATGTTACCCAGGAAGCCAACACACATACAAATATATATGTGTGTATATATATAAAATAAAAACATACATCTAAAACATATATAACAGTACCCACTTCTACTATATACAGTGCACTCCGGCATTTTCTATTCTGTTTTATTTTATTTAAAAAAGAAATGCTGGTCACGTCCCTCTAACCTGATTTTACAATCCACTAATGCTTTGCAGACTACAGTTTGCAAAATGCTGTTCTTGAAAATCCTCCAAAGCCCAGAGCTGAGGGCACCGGTTTCCTACCTATCTCACAGCCTTGCCGAGAACCTCGTAAACGCTGTATCCTTTACAGGTGGAAAAGAACATTGTCCTGGAAGAAAAGATTCAAGTTCTCCAACAGCAGAATGAAGACCTCAAAGCAAGGATTGACCAAAACACAGTTGTCACCAGGTGGGTGGGATGGGCGTCTGGCGCACAAAGCACATGTCACCCACACAAGAGTGACTTTGCTCTTGAGCTTCTTTTTGTCCCAACATCCAACTTGCCTCACTCTGAGCTGAGAGTCTGCCCCACGCGGTCTCTTGGCGTTTCCCCTGCGACACCTGGCCTGTGCCCTGGCTGTGTCGATGGGCCCCACCTCAGGAGAAAGGAGTGAAATCAGCAGAAGCATGAAGCAGGGCACCCCATGGCACTGGGATGCAAAGGGATTTATTTCTGGACGAGATTAGGGGAGGAAGGCCAGCTGGGTGTTTGCAGGCAAAAGAGCCACCACTGAGTGACCACTGAGGCTTCCAGAAATGCACTGTTTCCCTCTCGGTCCTGCCTATCTCTGCAGGATCCAGCTCTGAGGTGCCCCAACTTCCCAGGCAGGGTGTGGAGGCCCCTCCCTTCTCCATTTCAGATTGCGTAATGGCGGGGTGCTGGCTCCATCAGCCAGCTGTAGCTTATCTCTTCTGGGAGGACTTTGCCACCTCAGTGAGACCCAGGCCTGAACCCACTCGACTGAACTGGGCTCCTCGGTGCACCCATGTTGTGTCACCCTGTGTACAAGCACTCGTGCACATGTGTACTCCCACATATGCACACACGCACATGTGCACACACGCACTCAGGGACTGCATGTTCACATGCACACTTGCACACTGCCGCACACACACACGTACACTCACACTTGCATAGTCCCACTCATGCGTGCTCATACATGCTCACACTCACACTTATTCTCACGCACATACAATCACACCCTCTCTCACATGTCCTCATATTGGCACACTCACACATGCATGCTTACCCTCACACACACACGCATACATACAGACTCTCACACACATGCTTGCACACAGAGCCATGGTCTCCACAACTGAGCCCTGGTGCAGGCATACGGTTTCCACCCCAGAGGCACACAAGAAAGCGCACCGGGGCAGCAGGTTCTGTCCCCCTTGCCCCTTCGGCTTCCTCTCACCCCTGGCCTGGGGTGGACAGGACTGTCTTCCAGCCTCCCTGCTGAAAGTGTGGGAGAAAGAGCCTGAGCAGCACAGACCTCCCCAGGAATCTGCAAAGGTGCCCTCATCAGCAGAGCAAGGGCAGGCTTTATCCAGAGGGGTGATTTGCTGGGCCTCCATCTGTCCAGCTGTAAAATGCACAGGTACTTATTCCTGTCAATTCCCCAAAAGTGCTATCACTTTAAAAAATGCAACAAAGCAAACAACTCAAGCTTCATAAAAGAAGGCACAAAATTCACTGATTCATTTTCCATCCAGCATCCTTTATCAGCAAACATTAACTGAGCCTCTGTTACATGCAGGCACCATGCTGGGTGCTGGGTGGGGGGCATTCCTGGCAGGCTCAGACAGGTGTGGGGGTGTCTCCTCTCTGAGCCCCCGCAGCACACTGGCACGGGCTGTCCACTTCCCTCCTGTGCTCTGTCTGATGGACAACCAGCGCCTCCCCTGATGGGGCAGAGGGCTGTGAGCTGTTGGCCAGAGAGGCTCTGGGAACAGATGTGTCCGCAGGACAAGCAGAAATCATGTTTCCACCAAGGTCCTTGGCCACTGGGTGGGAGTGTCCCTTTCTCCCTCTGCCCTGCACCCATTGGCGTGGCCTCGAGTTAAGTGTCTACTCGTGTGATTGCTACTTGACCGTTTGTCGTTCTCCCTCATGCAGACAACTATCGGAGGAAAACGCTAATCTCCAGGAATATGTGGAAAAAGAAACCCAGGAGAAGAAGAGATTGAGCCGAACCAACGAAGAGCTGCTTTGGAAGCTCCAGACTGGAGACCCAACCAGCCCCATTAAACTCTCCCCCACGTCCCCCGTTTACCGTGGCTCCTCCTCAGGGCCCTCATCCCCGGCCAGAGTCATCACGACGCCCAGATGACGCCGCCACGCCGCCCGCGGGAGCTCCGGCCTCCAGCGTCTCCAGCGTGGCCACCGCAAGGGAGCACCGAGCAGGTGCCGCCGGAGCTGGCCCTGTGCGCATGCTCGGTAGCTGCATCACGCACCCCAGGCAGCGCCCTCCTCCGATCCCCGTGTGAGACTGTCCCGGTGTCGGCACTTAGGAAAGTGTAAATGGTAGAGTCTGATGTGCAAACGTTTTACCATAGTTAGAGCCAAAAGAAAGACACTTCCAATTGTTCTTGAGCAATGAACTTTCACTGCAGAATTTCAGGTTAGTTGCAGATAGCTCAGTTTTCAATATACATTGAATAATCATTGTGTACTGCACCGATATGTGTGTATATTTAGATATACGTATATGCACATGCGGCGGTTCTGAATTGCATTTTTTATAACATGAAGTGCTGACATATTTTAGTGGAGGTCAGCAGTTTTCTAGCTTGTGCCTAAGAATTATTGGGAAATGAAAATGCATTTCTATCTAGCTTCCCAGGAATATTTCTACCCAAAATAGAAAAAGGAAAAAAAAAAAAAAAAAGATACAGAGAAGAAGCGCCTTTCAACCCACCACCAAGTGGTACTCTCTTTACCACGAACACCAGCGATCTGTGAACGGTAACTGCCTTTGGAACAATCAGCTTCTTAGTCACCATGATGTGAGGTCACCGTTATTCCATTCGCAAGTTTTAATTATTAATGCTCCTGTCGTGAGTGGATAAGCATGGGAAACCCTACGGGGCTTAGCAGTTTTGCAGATGTTACTCATGACAGTGACTCATCTATAATAGTCTTGTAAACACAAGTTTTGCTTTTTTCCTAAATGGCATCTTGGAATAGGTCATTAAGCTATTGTTGCACCCGTGGGGAAAACATGGAAGAGCATGACCTGTCAGTGAGAGTGAGGATGACCTTGGAGATGACCGAGACCATTCATGCTCCATCCTCATAAAGGAAACTGCTGATAGGTCCATACTTTGATCAGGCACAGAGTGGGGAAAGTGTACCCCAGCTTTCCATGTGCTGTAAATGGTCAACTCATTGAAATGCGGCCCCCATTTCATAGGCAACCCTCACTTCGATTTGGTTCTATAATCAACCCCTTCACTGCACAATGAGATGGCTCAGGGGTTCTAGCAGGGGCTTCCAGAAAACCAACCTTTCTGTCCTGAGGGACCAGTTCTAAGCTGTGCTAGATCATCACACGAACTCCCAGAAACCCATTTGTACTTTCTGCTGGATGATCAAGTGACACTGAGGCTTCCGGTGGTCGTACCTAAGGCCCAGGATGTTCTCCCAAACAGAGGAGCCCAACGAAACAGCCAGCCAGGGGTCACGGCTGCTGGACTGGCATCTGTCTCTGAAATGGTAGAATTAGAATATGAAAGGTATTCATGTAGTGCTGTGGAAGATTAGGAGCATGATACCCAAAAGGAAGAAGTAGTTTTAACAGTCGATATGGTGATGATAATGATGCCTTTGTTTCCTGTGTGTGACAAAGACCCTGCACTTTTCTCCCTAAAGCCCCTGAAAATTGTCCTGAGCACAGGCATGTCTTTGAGTGTGTCCAAGGCAAGAAGTCCCATGCAGGGTCCTGCAGGGGCCAGAGCCATGGAACAGGGAAGCAACAGCCCATGACAGGGGTCAGCTCACCTGGGGCCCAGCCCACTGGGCACATGTCTGGCCAACGTGAAGGCAGATGTGATCTGTGTCCCTTGCATGAGTCAAAGTTGAGGTCCCTGGGTCCTGCTCATTCTGGGGACATACACAGCAGGTACACAGTGAAGCAACATTTCTCTTTCCTTTAGAGGCTCTGCGTGCCACTGTGCCGCTGAGTTGGGCATTCTGTTAGAGTCAGGCCACACGGACTGAGTGCACAGTTATTTATTCTTTTAGCAGGCACACCCTGCACAAACGCAGGTTCGGGTGCAGCTTAGCTCTCCGAATGAGGACCCGCTGACCTAACCGCTCCGGCTGAATGTAGTTACACAGCAATACCGACCTCCGTGTGACGTTAGGGTGTATACAGTGTGGTAGGCTGTTGTGGTCAAAGTCGTAGCGATGTTAGAACTAAGTAATCCCTCACTAGGTGGACTGCCCTTGCCAGCCCTAACCCTGGGTGTGGGCTCATGTCCACAGGGCCCTGGCTTCTTCCCTTCATTGTGGACACCTATCAACGTGTGGCCCACGTCCTCTGAGCTGGCACCGCTCCCGAGACACACGGGACAGCCACTGTGCCTCCTCCTCAATTCTGCCCCCCACGCCATCAGGATGTGGCCTCCCTACACGGGACGTCTGCCTCCGGCCGCTTCCTGGGCTGGAGCGATGCCTCCAAGTGCGGGTGCTTCAGCCTCCCCACCTGCCTCGGGCAGACCCACCAGACGTCACTGGTGTTTCGTGGCATTTGGGAGATGCATCGGTGGTTTGGCCCCCACCCCCTGCCTGCCACGTGCCGGGCGAGGTTCTGGCCGGATGCCAGACGGGTTGGGGGTGCTGACCGCTCCGTGATTAGTTGAATGGGGTCACGACATTCCTGTTCCTGCCCCGACAGTTTCTGTGTTGCATATTTGTGTTTAACTCTAAAGCCTATTAAAATAAACTTGAGGGACTTTCTGTGATATCCACTTGATGTAATTGCAGACCTGTCCCCCTCAGGCTGGGGATCCCAAGGGAGGCTGGGTTCCTTTTCTGTGTGTGCCAGAGCCAGCTGAGTGGCACTGAGAGAAGCCAAGAGACCTCCTCTCCCCTGACTCGGCAGATCTGAGGTCCCTGCAACCACCCTTCCAGCCTGGGGTCTTTGGCAGCCCGTCCCCTGGATTTGGGAGCTTGGTGCACTGCTCTGCAGGGCCAGGGTTGGGGAGGCGGCAGGGAAGAGGGCACAAAAGATCATTCCCCCCTTTTAACCTGCAAGTACTTGCTCCCCCATCCCACTGGCCTTCAGTGTGGGCTGCAGCCAGTTTGGCCAGCCTGACCCTGGAATGTCTCACAGGTGCCTGGCACTGCTTGGGGGGCCACACAAAAGACCCCTGGGTTTGCAGGACGTGTGGGAGTGGCAGCTATTTTAGGGCGATATCAGCAAGTCCCTTATGAACAATTACGGAATAGCAGACTCTTTGTAGATGGCACACGAGTCACTTCAGACCTCACAAGGGACACCTCAGGATCCCCCTGGGCCACCCCTGCTTCCCACAGTATTGATGGCCACCACCTGTGTATTAATGACCTACTAGTCAACGTGTCCCGATGCATTAGTTTCTTCTCGGGTGTCTTGAGTGCCCTCCACTTTTATAATAGCCACCTCCCATCGTCCTCCCACCCTGTGAGGTAAACAAGGCGATGCCAGCACCGCCACTTAACAAAGGAGCCGGCGGTGACTCACCCACTGGCTCGTGCAGGATGGAGATGAGAGCCAACCTTCTCCTGTCTGCAGAGGACTGCCTCTCCCTCCACGGCTAATCTGCAGTAGGCAGAGGAGACTTTTGAAATCAACTCACTCCGTCACCTCCTCTGTGCCAAGCAGCCTTGGAGAGCCTGGCTCTCCCTGCCCGGGAGACGCGGGTCATCTCCCTGGGAAGGGAGTCATGGAGTTAGGCACAGGCGGCACGAGCAGCTGGACGGCTTCCCACCTGCCTGAGTGGAAGGACGTTCTCAGAGCTGTTGCCGCACCAGCGTCTAAGCATCGCGTGACGACTCTGGGATTGCACCCTGTCATCTCGTCCGTGGTAATCAGGAGGTGAGGGTGTGTGTCAAATGCTTTTAAAGCCGTTCTGGTGTTAAAAGGCAGTGGGAGTCAATTCACTTAAATTTGTGAATTTTTTTTTAAGTCAGTCTGTCTCAAAACCTCTTGCCCCAAACCTCATAAAAACAAAACAAAGGACATCTGGAGTTTCTGATGGCCAAGCTCTGGTCGCACCTTCCTCAGCATGAAGACGCAGGCCGGAGCTGGCACCAGGCAGGGTCAGGACGCCCCGCAGTTTGAAGCTCAGACGGCCCTCAGGCATGTGCGGGGGGTCCCTGGGCCTCCTCCCTCTCAGGCGCCCACGCCACAGGCCACCCAGGGGGCCCAGCTGCTGGCTCTGCATAGCGGCTTCTCACTCACCTAAATGAACACGGCAGGGAACAGGCTCTGCCCCGCCCCATCCCCGTGCACCAGTGGAGCAGAACATTCCCAGAGGAGTGGGCACTGAGCAAGTGCAGCATTTTCAGGGGTCAAATTTAAAAACATCCACGGGACAGTCCCACCTAGCACGGCTCCTTCTTCCCCACACAGCTCCAAATCCGCTGGGATTAGGAATTCAGCTTCACCAGGATGCCGCAGGGCTCACCGGAGCTGTTCCTTTCATTAGCAAAGGTACTGCCTGTTTTATTCCCAAAGCCTCTTTCTCACATTGTGTTTTTTAAAATGGTTATATTTATGGCTTGGTGGACAGGCTTAATTTGGTAAAACTAAACTGTTCCCTTTGAACAGGGGTGGGTGGGATTATCCAGAGTTGGTGCCACGCTTCCTCACTGCCCCAAACCCTGCCCGGGTCCATGAGGTGGCGGAGCAGGGCTGGAAGGATGTATCTGAAAGGCTGGGTCATACCCCAGGACGTAGCTCCATAGGTTTCCTCATTACTGTGAATGCCATTTGGGGGCAGCTTTTGATTTACCAGAAGTGTTTCCTAATCAAACTGTGCCAGGAAAAACTTGCTCTGGGTGATGTCCCCTCAGTCCTCCAGACTGGACTCGCTCCAGTCTGGACTCGCTCCAAGGGACTTTGAGGACTCCCTAGTCAGGGATTTCTAAACAATTGCAGAAAACTTTGTAGTGCCTTTTCAGGCTGCCCGCATGGCACCGAGTGGCAGCCACTAGGTGGCAGCGTGGCACTGCGGAAACTGGGGTCCGCCTTGCACTCAGTCCAAAGTCCTCCAACGCATCCAGAGATGGCCTTCTTACTGGACACATGCAGAAACCCAGGAACAAGGCATGCCCTGTGCTTATTTCCCAATTCTGGGACCCTCTGGGCACTCTCTCAGATGCTTTTCGAAGTCAACCCGTTTTGTAAACCAATAGCTGGGTTCTGGTTTCCACCTCCCTGGAACTTGTGTCTGCAGAACGTGTGTCGCACTGAGCCAGGAGAGACTGCTGCTACCCTATGTCCCAAGTGTTACCCTGCCATGTCCCCCAGACGCTGCACAGCCTTGCTTTCACACTGCCCAAGCCCCGTCAGCGGTCTATTTTCCTATGTGGTCAAGGAACACAATGTGTATGGTGGTCTCAAGTGTAGATCCTTGTCTCACATTTCTGACCATTAACATGCTGGGTGCCAGGAAGAGAGGAGCTCGCCTGCCCGTCTCTCTCTACAGCTCCCCGTACACAGGTGTCTGCCCAGTGCTGTCCATCAGCCGACAAAACTCAAAGGTTAAACCGTATCTTCCAGGCAACAGACCTTCCAGCAGAGTCACTGTGAATCTCCGCCCCTTAGTGTCTGGGAATTAAGGTCCACCTGACTGATTTGCTTCCTGTGCAAAAAAATGCCTCCTTTCTCAAGGGAGCTGGGGGTGAGATGCCAGCGATGATTAAGAGCTACAATCCTCCCCGGGCCCTGCCCGCACCCCGTCCCCTAAGGAGACGGCGTATGGAGGCAAACGCCAGGCCGAGGTGTCGGTGCACTGCGGGGTTCCTGCTGCCTGAGACTCACGTGCCTGACCACTGGCAGGGAGTCTCTGGGGCCCCCGAGGCAAGTCTGGAGAGACAGTGCGAGGTGTCGAGGAGACGGCATCACAGGATCCAAAATGTGGGCCCGAGGGATTCCCTGGTAGAGGCTCAAACTGCTGGGATGAGGATTCCCCCTAAATGGCTCCCGGAACCAAGTAAATACGACTCAAGCACGGGCCGTGGGGAAGCAGGAAGAGGATAAAAGTGCAGTGCAGGATCTGGAACCCTCCGTGGGGCACTGGGACCCCGTGGGACCCAGCCGAGAGGATTCCTGAGACCACACTCTGTACACGGAAGCCAGAGACAGCATTTATTAGAATGTGCGGAAGCATGAGATAGTGTACCACAAAATAGTTTGTTTCCACAACACGAAGTGTGGGAGGAGGTTGTCCATGTACGGCGTTGTCAGCAAGAGGGGATACAGAGCGGTTTCACATTTTTTGAAAGGCGATAGACGACACCTACACGTGTCCTTACGATAAAATAAAAACAGGAGACCCAGCAGAGACCAGCCTGATTTGGAGTTAGCATCGGAAGCTAAATCTAGTATTCACAATTATAAGAAACTAGAAGAAAACTGTTAGAAAAATAGAACATCAAACAAGCAAAAAATATCATACAATTTACATAATAAAAAACACACAACTCTTTTTAACAATGGCTCCATGTTCAGTAGAAGAAGAAAATTGACCGGAGAAACCACAGCTATCCAGGTTTGATAATAAACCAACCCTCATTAGTATCATTATCCTTTGTGCTCCTTAAAACCCTTTGAAGCTGAAAGGCACAACTTAAGCAGGAAACTTATCTTAAATATATATTACAACTTCTCAAATGGGAAAATAAGTCCCAAACTTAAAAGTCTGTCATCGAGAAACATGAAATCATACACCTTGTTAATAAGTTAACAAAGTCTGGATGCATCTTCCCCAGCCCTGCTTCCCGACCTGCTGGACACGCTAATACCCTGAGAAAATATGCGTGGACTTCTCTTTAAGCTTGGCCAAGGGATTTCATCTCATGTGGGTATTCCAGCCGGCAGCTCGACATATTTACGGGATGATCCGGGGGGGGGCTCCTGGGGAGCTGTGCCCCGAGACACTTGGCACCGCCAGGCCCCCTGCGGTGAGAGCACCGCGCCCGGGGGGAACGGGCAGAGGCTCTGGGTTAGAGTGAAGGCCGCTGAAACATTTTGCCTTGAAAACCCATTAGACATCATAACTGGGATGCCGTATGGAGTGTAGCTTTGTGCCCCACCGGATCAGTAGAGCATTTCATTACCCAAAAAAGTCCACGGGAGCCTGACAAAATGTACATCTCCCTCTCTTTAGGAGCCTCACACGTAATCCTCTCAGGACGACGGCAGACAGATATACGGGTGTCCCAAAAGTCGCCACACATAGGGAAAGGGGGAAATCATAGCTCAACGTACCTTTATTTACAAGATAGTCATTACAAAATTTTACAAGGTATTTTGTCTCCATACAAAGGAAAAAAATTTTTTAATTTTGTAACGAATATTTTGTAAATAAAGGTACATTTAGCTATAATTTCCCATTTTTTCCCTATGTAGGGTGACTTTTGGGACACCCTGTATTTTAAATTATATATAACAATTATATGTAACATGTATTCAGTTCCATCTGAAGCTGCATTCTGGGGCAGGTCCCCATGCAAACATCATCAGACCCCCTCCGCCCAGCAATTTTCCCAGCCTGGGAGCTGGATCAGGAGACCCGGGGCACGTGGACACAAACATGTCTCTCGTCCACCCTAGAACACAGTGGTGCTGGGCCCTGGCACGAAGGCCCCGCACTCAGGCTTCATGGTGTATGTTCTTGGGTGCCAAAAGAGCTGTCAGCTCACACTGAAAAGAAAGCTGTCTGCATAAAAATGGGATGTTTGGATCAGAAAAGACGGGCCCTGGCACGGGGCCAGGCAGGCTTTCTCTAGCGGTGAGGCCATGCGTGCCAGGCAGCGCCCATGACCTCACCCACAAGCCTGGCAGGGGGGCCTGGGGGACCTCCCAGCTCTGGCTCCAGTCTCCACCCAGTGTTGGGGTGGAGGCCACAAACATGTGGGACTACAAACACCAGCCTGTTCAGAACGCCTGCTCGACGGGTGGTGGGGTAGAAGAGCTGGCGCACCCTCATTTCTCCCCGTCTCTCAGCCCTGCTCAGTAAGCGCAGCCAACGCCAGGGACAAGGGTGGGCGGGCCTGGCCCTCCTCCAGGTGAGCACTCAGGCTATGCTGAAGATACAGGAGGGTGTCAGGGCCTTGGCCACAGAGGCAGGGAAGGGGCCCGTCGCCCCACTGTCCTGTGCAGCTGCCTCCGGACTTGCCGCGCAGCCCGGCCGGTGTGACCCCCGGCGCCCCAGACACAGCAGCGGCACACGGGCCGCTCGCCTGATAGCGATAAGCGTCTCGATGGAAAGAGAGCTCTCGCTGCTGCAAAAACAAGACCAAAAGTGGGGGAAGATCTGAGCAACTCTGACAATAGCATAGATTAAGCGATCTTTCTGAAACGGCCTAGGAAAAATGAGTCTATCACTCCTCCCTCTTGGTCTGGAAAAACAAACCCATCACCAAGGCCGGCTGAGGGGGAGTGAGCAGGGGTGATGAGTGGGGCTGGGGTGTGCGGAGGCCCGGCCTCCCCCGGACGGTCCCCGTCCCCACAGCAGGGCTGCCCTCCTGTAAGCCGGCTCACATGCCACCTCCGAGCGGGGCCGCTGCTCCCCTGGAGGCCCCCTCACCCCCACTCTTCAGCAGAGGTGCTGCAGGGTGGTCGAGGGGGGCCGGAGACAGGCACAGATGCTTACTCGTCACAAATGGAATTTCCGACGCAGGTGCCCAGATAAAAGTAGACACAACATTCCTGCGGCCGTGAGTCTCTGGTGGTGTGGAAGTTCTGACTACGCAGGAAAGCCTGGCCAGCTATGAAACCGAGAGGGATGTGCCTGTCTGGGCAGGGGAACTGAGAGATGTAAAACTATCAGTCATTTTCTTTTCTCCCCTGCTCGTCTGGGTGTGTGTTTTTATTTCAGGGGAAGGAAGGAGGGATGAGATAAGGAAAAGTCTATTAAAACGGTGAGGCTGATCCCAAACAGCATTACTGATGTCACCGCCCTGGCACGCAGGAGAGAAAGCCTCTGGCAACCGCACAGAACTACTCTTGGTAAAAGCACAGTGACCAATGAGCTATTTATGCAGGTCGCCCTCCTGGGTGTCCTTTCCTCACCAGGAAGCCCTTCCTCTGG
>VBSM01003176.1:76666444-76692782 GCA_008086735.1 Cheirogaleus medius | reverse complement strand
ACAGGGAAAAAAGGAAAAAAAAAAAATCAAGCAAACAAATAGCTACTAGGACCTAAGAACACAACAGATAACCTAAACCCCGACAAAATAAGTTAATATTTATCAAAATAGTTTACAGCACCAATCTACATAAATGTAAATACCTTTCTTTGGAAATCTATGCTTTAGGCCCTTAGGATACTCCCCCCGGAACGTTCACAGATGAGATTTAGGAGGAAGATTCTGCGAAGTGACGGGGGCCTGGCATGAAGGCTGAGCCCCCCGGCCACCCACCCGCCCTCCACCGGCTGTGACACCAACGCTTGCATTTCTCTCCAAGGACCTTCCGGGGCAGAGGGGGAAAAGTCAAGTGCTGTTAATTTATCAGGCTTCTTTCTACCAGATCTGTGTCAAAGGCCGGATTGGAAAGAAAGGGGCGACTAAGTCTGGAAGCAGCATTTACAGTTCCCGTGGCAGCCACGCTGCCGACCTCCCTACCCCTCCCTTCCAAACCGGGGCCTTGTGTCCCCCGAGCTGTGCTAGGAAGGAAGAAAGGCCCATCAGCGCTCTTGCTGCCTCCGCCCGCAGTCCACGAGGAGTGTGTGGGATGGTGTCTGCCCGGCCCCGCCCGGGCTAGAGAGGAGGCCCTGGGCTTCTCTGCAGACAGGGAGCTGCAGGCTGGAGTCGCCACCGCACCCACGCGCTCCGACTCAGGGCAGCAGGAGGCCCAGGGCAGGGCCAGAGTCCCTCTGCGGATGCAAAGCCACAGTGTCTGGATGACGGAGACAGGAGAGGGACAGCATTGGGACCAAAAATCATCACGTGTGGACCAAGCCATGCGCTGATAGCATGGGGTAGTTATCTGGCCGTTTTCCAAATTCATGTCAAGCCCCAACTTAGTTTGGTGGAGTGACTCACAATCTCATCAACTATGGACTGGTTTCAGTTTCATCGTATGTAAGACAGAGGCCAGCACCATCGGGACACAGACGTGCCATGACCCTGGACCAAGCTGTCCCTCTGTCTTGAGACCCTCACAGGAGCCCAGAGTAAGCGTGGGAGGGCAAGATTCAGCCAACGGCAAAACCCCACAGGAAACAGTTCTAAATCCCGCCAATCTGAGGCTGGTCCAACACAGTCTGGGGTTCCAGTTACGGGGGCGCATTTAACAGCGAAAGCAGCGGAAGCAGCAAGGACTGGCCCAGGCCTGGAGGGCGTGGGCGGCAGGACCCCGGGTCTACGCAGGTGCGTGAGTGGAGCCAGCTCGCCCCTGCCCTAAGGCCTTCGTTCCCACCGGGAGCGACCCCTTCTTCCTTGTCTGAAAGGAGCCACCTGCCGGGTGCCAGGGTGAAACCACGCCCAGCAAGGCTGGTGGGGGAGGGTCCCACCCGGAACAGCCCCACCTGGAAGCAACTCAGGCAGGAGCGGGAGAAGGAAATGGTCCTGTTGTTCCTTTTTAAGTACACAGCTGTCCTTTGGCTCTGGGGTGGGGCTGCTGGGGACACCGTTTTGTGGTACTGTCTCTCGTCTATGGCTACCGTGGGGACTGAAGGGGAGCTGGCTACTGGGAGTTTGGAGGATGCACATTTTCCATCCAAAGCAGTCCTTAGGGTGGGGGGCCTGGCTCCCAAGATAAGGAGAGAAGGTGCCCTCTGCCCTGCTGAGCTGACGAGGAGAAGAGCTCGTTCAGAGAGAAGGGAGGAGAGACGGTGGCCAGCCACAGCCAGGTGGCCCTGGCCAGAGGGCTGTCTGGAGGTGACGGGGGCCGCAGAGCCGGGTCTGGGCAGGACACCCAGCTGTGGGCTGTGGTTGCGCTTCAAGTAATCACACCTGCGGCTGGGCTGGGGGTGTCGTGGGTGTGGGTGGTTCCTGTTACACTGGTGGGGAGGGCAGGGTGCCTCCCTGTCTCCTGGGGTGTCCTTCGGGGCTGCTGCCCCCTGCAGGGGGCAGGGCTGCACGTCACTTGCACTGGTCCAAATTGCCATCAGGAGTCCTTGCTTGGTCGGCTGCCAGGGACGCCTCCTCGCTGTGCCATAGACCGTAGCCAAAGTAGATGCCAAAGCCTGTGGGCAACAGCGGAGAGACTGGGCGTGAGCGGCTTGGGCCAGGCCCGGGAGACAGACAGAGGCTGCCCCAGGGCTTGTGGCCCCACAGAAAAGCCTCTTGCATGGGCATAAGCCCGCAGCCAGCAGCCCGCTCGGCTGACTTCACACATCTGGAGAAACCACTCAACTCTTCAAATAGAATGGGCAAAAGTCACTGTCTGCTTCCACATCTGGCAAAGCATCTCGTCCCTCTGGACAGCCTCATGCCAAGGCATTTCCTTAGCAGACAGGACGGCTGGGCCAGGGGCCACAGGAGGGCATTGGGCCCTTCACCCGAATTCCCTGGCCACCTCTGAGGCCCCGAGAGTCCTGGGAAATCACGCTAGCCCCTCCTGGGGTGGGACTTCCAGCAGGTGCTAGAGGCCCCAGGCCGCCTGGACAGCCCCTGCTACCCTGTCTTCTCTATGTAACCGGCCCTCGGAATGTAGGTTACCCCCGACGGGAGAACCAGCTGGGGCAAGAGGCAATGAAATTGAAAACTATCTAAAAGGGAGGGGAGGAGCCACAACCTACCAGGAACTCAGTATTGTGTTTTAGAGAGAACTGCTGACTACATGCTTCACCTTGTCACGAAATCTGACCTGAGGCAGACTCTCTGACACTAATCCAGCCAAGCTGGGGGCCGGGGGAGCCAAAGAGAAGCCAGGACCTTGGACACACCAGTCACGGCATGACGTACCCACGAGCATCCACACGGCAAACCGCACCCAGGTGCCCCGGTCCAGCTGCATCATGAGATAGACGTTCACGAAGATGCTCAGGATGGGCAGCACCGGCAGGAAGGGCACCTGCAGAGACAAGGGGCAGCGTCAGACCTGCCGGCATGGCGGGCTTGGTGACGGTGCCTGTTTCACTCACTCAGCAAAACTCCCTAGCGAAGGACCGTGCACCTGAGCATCACAGGGGCTGTCAGGGAAGGGTGGGGAAGAGGAAGTGAGTGCCCACCTCCACCCCACACCCCAACACACACGGGCAGATCCCAACAGGTGGGAATTTGGTTCTAAGCCATGAAATGCCAAGGTGAGCACCTTCCTAATTCTCCTCTCATGTTGTAGAAGGGGGACTTCCACTTCTTCTCTAAGGTCTGACTATTCTATTATTTGTATAATCAAAAATGCAGATGCCTCGCTCATCTCCAAGGCTTGGGAATGACAAGCGACCCGCCTGGACAGACACTAACGAGAAGCCACCATGGACAGGTGCACCTGACACCTGGGTCTGGACCTCTCTGGGCTGCATTGTCTGTGCCTTGGGGCTCCTGTCCGCATGCCCCCCAAGGCTGGCTGGCCCCCAGGCCTGGCCAGGCCCACACAGGGCCAGCCAGCTGTGGCCTGCCCCCTGCTTGAACGCTCACCTTGAACGAGAGCTTGGTCTTGCTCTCAGGCTGCCTCCAGATGATGCCAGTGACCAAGGTGCAGAGGAGGACGGATCCCGTGAGCACAAAGATTGCCCACAGCTTCCCTTGGGTCAGAGCCTCCTTCCCGAGCACAGCCACGACGCAGAAGATGATGATAAGAGTGGCTGAAAGGGACAAGAGAGAGAGGTGCAACCCAACCGTCTCTCAAGCTCCCACAGAATCCCCAGTTCCCCCCAGATCCCATGGGGAGGGAGGCTCCACTTCCGAAGGAATCAGCTGGGACGGAACAACTATGTCGCAGTCCGGTGGCAAGACAGACACACATGTCCAGCGCCTTCCCACCCCCACGTCCGCTGCCTCGGCCCCGCGCCACACCAACAGGCAAGACCCTGGACTCCACACGGGGAAGGGCAAGCTCTTACCTATGAGGCTGGTTGAAATGTTCACAATCAGCCCAGAGAGTTTGGAAGGCTCCATGTTTTTGGGTGAGAGTATGGCTTTCAAAGAAAACATCTCTGCTTCTGGCAAGAAGCCCGTCTGGGAGTCGTTGGTGCTGCCCAGTTCGCTCTGCTCTACCTGATCCAGCTCGTCAGACGTTCTGGCCATCTGGTACACCAGGTTAGGCTGCTCTGGCTGGTATCTGCAGAGAAACGTGCCGCATGACCACCGTACTCTCCTTTAAGCAGGACATGCACAGCTCAAGTTCTTAATATGCCCTTACAGGTAGGAAAGCTGCAGGAACACCGGGCACAGAAGGGGAAGCAGGTGGCCAGAGTGGCGCCCTGGCTCAAAACGCAGAGACGGGAGCAGAGACCCAGGTCTCCTGATTCTGGCAACACCCTCCTTGGTGACTCTGTTTTGAGGGAACGTGATCTCCATGGTGGAGCAGCCCAGGGTAATGCCCTGGGAGGGTTTCTCCCACTCTGAGAAAGATACGAGGCCTCTTCCCGCAAAACGCAGGCTGCAGGGAGCTAAAAGTAAGGCTAGAGATAGAAGGCAATAACACTCGATCCTGCATGGCATGAACAGCCAGGGAAACGTGCCCGCGGGCTGATGGATCTGAGAAATGCTGTTTGTGTGACTTAATTGGATCAATTTATTTTATTTTAAAGCTCCAAGTGCCTCAGAGTAAATAACTCTGTAGAGCTGGGTGAAGGACCGAGCCCGCGGCGCAGTTGCCAAGACAGAGCTACCTGCACAAGAAGCCCCCGTTCTCCACACGGCGCCTTATCTTCCCACCCAAAACAAGCAGAGTGCAAATCTTTTCCACCAGCTTTGGAAACAGAGTGCTCCGTGAATTATTTTCCATATGATCGCTTCTAAGAGTCAGCGTAACGACATGTAACCATTTTTGCACTGATTCACTTATGCAACACCATTCAGCCCATTAAGAAAGTGAGGGGCCTCAGAGGGTATTCTAGCATTGAGCCCCTGGGGAGGAGTAAGGGGTCCACAAACTCATTTTAGCTGATTCTGCACAGACACTACTATGTCCTAACCCAGGTTTTATGTAAATTAGCCGCTGAGGACATTCAAAATGGAATCAATGACCTTGCAAGTGCAAATACCTGGAAAGAAAATAGGCGGCTCTTGCGGGGAGACCAACACTGAAGGTCCCCATGAGCACATGTTCTCATGATGCATGCTGCCCTGGCCACCCCTGAAGCAGAGCCCTCTCCCCCCACAGAACAGGACACTGGAGTCCAGGGATGTGCTTCGTGAGTGGCACTGGGTCAGGACAGAACACCAGGGCACCCACCTGGGCCCAGAGCTGCATTACTGCGACTATCCACGGGAGTGCCTGGCCCACATGAGACTAAAACAGCCAGAACCGGGTCAGTGGGGGCCGCTCCACACCACGCAATGGGACTCACTCCTCCAGCCGTGGTGCAGCGAGGCTGCAGAGGCATCACACTGACCCAAGCTTTGCAGGCCCTGGAGTCTCCCAGTTCCTATCAGGGCCAGCCCCAGTCCCCTCCATCCTAAGAACCTGGACCAAGGTGTCGTCATTACCCTAAGCCTTCAAAAACTCTGATCCCGGGATCCAGACCCAATAGTTGGGCTGAGAACCTGTCTCTACCCTCCCAACATCTAGCCAGAAAAATGAGGGCCCATGATAGAGGGAGGTGAGGTCCATCCCTAACCCTTCAAGGGCGTCCTCCCAACTAGGTGCTCAACCTAGACCCCACCTTCTCCTCGGCGGCCGGGATGGAGCGATCACCAACTGGAAAGTTACACCTTATAAACAATGTCAACTGTTAAAGGTTACCAGGCGCACCGCCATA
This sequence comes from Cheirogaleus medius, assembly GCA_008086735.1. Lineage (NCBI taxonomy): Eukaryota > Metazoa > Chordata > Mammalia > Primates > Cheirogaleidae > Cheirogaleus > Cheirogaleus medius. Next base: position 76,687,056 of record VBSM01003176.1, on the reverse strand, counting down.
CATACCGTAAGACCAACACGCAGGCGGCCACCAAAGAGTAGGCCAGGAGGGTGCCAATGGACATGAGGTCCACCAAGTCCTTCAGGTCAAAGAGGAAGGCCATCACAGCTGGGAAGAGACAGATGTCAAGATGCATGCATGGCCCTCTGCACACGCCGACGGCCAGGCCCACCACCCACCCGCGGGGCAGGGCGCGCGAAGGGCGCTGCTCTTACTCCCACCCCTGGCTGTGCCGTGGAAAGACTGGCTTGGAGCAAAGACAAGTTCATGATTAAATCACACGCAGTCCTCAACGGACAGTAATACTCACTAACATTTGTTTAGAGAGTACTTTCATTCTTTTCTGATCCTTGTGGCAACTTTGTAACCCCTATCTCTACCTCAGATGGAGAAACTGAAGTCCACACGGGTTAGGAGACTTATCTAAGGTCACACAGCTCCTAAGTAGAGGAGCCAGGATGTGAACTATCTTCTTGTGACTCTGAGTCCAGTGTGTCTTCCTCTATAATGTGCCGCGACTCGCAGACAGCCAAGTGCATCCATCCATCCATATATTCATCATCCATCTTCCATCAATCCCATTCAACCCATCATCCACCATCTATCCATCCATCCATCCCATCTATCTATCCATCCATCTTCCATCAATCCATCCAATCCATCATCTACCACCCATCCATCCATCCTTCTCATCTACCCATCCATCTTCCATCAATCTCATCCAATCCATCATCCACCATCTATCCATCCATCCGTCCATCCCATCCCATCTATCCATCCATCTTCCATCAATCCCATCCAATCCATCATCCACCACCCATCTATCCATCTTCCATCAATCCCGTCCAATCCATCCTCTACCATCTATCCATCCATCATCCATCTTCCATCAATCCCATCCAATCCATCATCCACCCATCATCCATCTTCCATCATCATCCATCCCATCCCTCCGCACATCTTCCATCTTTCCATCTGGCACTGACGCAGACTGTGCAGTCACTGGGTCCTAGGTAGTCACCATTGAGCAGGGTGGACCACAGTCCCAGGCCTCTCTGAGGACCCTCCCACAGCACAGACGACAGAGCTGGGTGGCAGAGAAGGGCAAGTCTGTGCTCTGGGAGGACTCACAGGGGCTCTAACCCAGGCAGGTAAGCGGGGAAAGCAGAGCTGCTCCTCACATGTGAAGTCACTTCACATGGAAGAAATCTGAAGAGTTGTCCCCAAACAGTATCAGCCCCTTCACCATGCCCCTGCCTTTAAAACGAATTAAAACATGCATGCTTATTTGAAAATCCTTGGTAAGTTTTGTGAGAGTATGTGTGTCTATTTATGTGAGTGTGTATGTCAAGTTTTCCCTTTTAAAAAACAACGGGGCTAGATCTACTTTGGGATATTTTCAAATCACATGCAATCAACACAAGTTAAAACATAAACACAAAACCGTTATTTTTCCACAAATATCTCTCAAGCCCTTCAAGATCACTGCAACTAAAACACATTTAAATTGAGGATAAATAACAGGATTAAGAGCAGTGGGGACCTCCTGATAATTAGAAGAGTATCCAACTGTGCATGCCACAAATGCCTACGTTCCTACTCAAGGAAAAACTGGAGACAAATTTCTTCCATGTGAGGCGATTTTAGAAAACCGAATACTTATTTACCGCTCCTACCAAATGAAAAAGAGTCAATCCTTGATTTGGTGAATGGCACAAACGTCAAAGTCACTCAAAAGATTGTGGTTTGACCTCCTTTATCAGCACGGGAAGGAAAGTAAGGGCCTGCCTTTAACACGATTGAATTGCATGTGAACACTGAAAAAACATTCACTATTTCCAGTTCCCTAATCCCTTAAATATTCTGGCCACATAGGGTACCCTTCAACTTGGCCACTGCAGTCACTCTCAAGAGCTAAAATCACAGGAAAATTTTAATTAATTAAAAAATAGCTTTCTTTTATTATATCATATTAGTCCAAAAAAGTAAGCGTACTTCGCCAAGGGCACAAATACCAACAAAACCCAGTGAGCGATTCATTCACTTCGGATGGTGGAGTGTCTCACCAGTGGCCACCGTCGGGTTGCTGTGGTAGCAACTGTGACCGGTGGCATGTGTCCTAACTTGCCAAAAAGACCCGCCACTCTGCTCAGGCCCTGGGAGGAGCTCAGCCACTTTAGCATAAAAAACAAACCAGGAGTCAAAAGCCAACCCTACCCTCAAGGGTTGGCACCCTTGCTTCACGGGGGCCTGCACTGCTCCGTCTACACAGCGGGATGACACCTGCCTCTCGGGCCATAAAATGCAACCGAGAAAGGAGGAAACGCATAAAACAAATCCATGTAAATTGTCCTCTTGGTGATGCACCTGGTTGCAGAAGATGAACCTCCTCTGGGTCTGCCACTGTGCATGAACGCGGGCAGATGGCTTTGCCAGCAACACCCTCAATATCCCCGGGGAATATAGGGCACGCTTTAGAAAATGCTGATTGTAAGGCATACTTGTTTTCCAGAGAATTCGTGTGTTAAGATGCACGGACACTGAATTTCCAGGCACTAACAAAAAATCCCCCTTGCTGTGCACCATGCAAGAAGTCGGCTACCCAGGTGTGTTCAGGGAATCCCTCCGAGAGGCGGAAGGACAAATGGCTCTGCAGGAACAGTGTGTGCCGTGCTCAGCCCAGGGAGTGGGTAACAGAAAAGTTCAAGCTCTTCGAGAATTCCATCACTTCCTCTGCCAAACTGGCCTCAGCCTTTGGTCCAAAGGACAGGTACCTTTCAACGAACCAGGTTCCAAGTGTGTTAAAAAAAGCCCAGTTAAAATTTCTCACAGACCAGCACAATTCGAGATGTCCCCCTAGGGAACAGCGATTCAATTGTGAAGACGCTGGCACATGCAGCGAGCGCCCGCACTTACCAGCGATGGCACCGGAGGTTAACGTGGCGATTATTGGTGTTTTGGTCCTATCGTTGATTTTGGCCAAAAATTTAAACAGCAGTCCATCTTCGGCCATGGCGTAGATAACTCGAGGCATTGGAAACATGGAGCCTAAAAGACTAGATTGGGAGGAAAAGGCAAAATGGGTGAGCAAAACTGGCTCATCAGGGATACGGGCACCACGTACGACCACGCACAGCTTACCGCTGGGGACAGGGAGCCCGAATTTCTCACGGAGAACTGCAAACCCCATGCTGGGAGGTCCACTGCTAAAATCAACCCCAGAAAAAGCCCACGCTGTCAGCATGGACTGCGGTAAAGAACGGGGAACACCTAACATAAACTGAGATGAAGCCCAGTGGCAGTCTATATGGAAGGGAGTGTGTATTTCCTCCTGCGATTGTTTCTCGCTGAGCCGAACAGAAGACACCAGCGTCACTGCATTCCCAAGGACCTCTCTGGGGTGAATCAACATTTAGCAAACAGTTCCCACGGACGCGGGCTGGTGGGAGACACCAGGGCAAAAATGTTTCTCATCACAAGGCACTTACGCCCCCTTCCTAAGTGGCCCCAGTGTGATCGTCAGAAGCACCAAAATATGGGGCTCAAAGAGGGGGCTGGACCCATGGCCAACGTCAGGGACAGAGGGCCAGAGCCTCGCTGAGCGGATGACGCTGAGAAGTCGGCCTCAGTTCTTTGGGATGAAAATGTCAGAAACACAAACAACTCTTGGGACGATTAACAGCAACAGCAAGGGGCGAGAGCCGCCACTGGGGCTGGGGTGCTGGCTTTGACTGTCTCAAGGGAAGAGGGATCTTAGCAGCTGACCCGCGTCCCACGGGCCTCACCTGGCCTCCCGAAGCCTTGCTCCCTCCCGACCTCTGGACTCTCGGGAGAGAAAGCCCCGCTCACCTGGTAGAAAGGGCACAGAGGGAGCCCACGGCCACCGCGTACTTGGCGCCTTCCCAGCCCACGTGCTTGAAGGCGTCGGGCAGGGGGCTGTCCTTGTCCAGGCAGAAGTACGGCATCATGAGCGTGAGGGCGGCCGACACCCCGAAGTAGGCGATGAAGCAGATGAGGAGGGAGGCGACGATGCCCACGGGGATGGCCTTCTGGGGGTTCTTGACCTCCTCACCTGGGGACAGCCGGGGTGAGTCTGAGCAGGGCGGGCGGCCGGGGGTGCAGCCTTCCCACGTGACACCCAAGGGCATGGGGTGCCAGGGAGCCCACACACACCACAAGTAACAGCCCCACAGCGCTCGACCCTACAGGACAGGGTTCTGGGGGCTTCCAGGAAAGGGGGCAACACTCAGCATCACACACCAGACGGCCCACGGCACCCGTGGTGTTCTCGGCCTGCACGTCGCGGTTCAGCCAAGGACGAGACGTGTTTCCCTTGGCAGAGGAAACCTGGGAGGCTCGGTGGAGCCTGGCTGGCTCAATCCACCAGGACGACAATATTTTTAAAGGCCTCATTTCTCCCGGATGATGCTCGGTTAGAAAATCAGGCTGCAGCTACGCAGCCACTACCCCATTCTAACAGCAGGACAGTTAGTCATGTTCCTGATGCAGGTTCCTGCCAGGCACTGACACTCGGGGAGGTGATACGGGGGGAGGTGTCGGGGATTAGCGGGAAGCTGCAGAAACACACGCCACTCGCGTGTGGGAGCGCAGCAGCGCAGGGGCAGTGGCGAGCCACATGCAGCATCGCCGCTGTCTGCTGGTGAGCAGAAGGCCTGGGGACAGTGGCGGGCGGACGTACCTGTGGTGGCGATGCAGTCAAAGCCCACGAAGGCGTAGAAGCAAGTTGCTGCCCCTGACAGGACGCCAGAGAATCCGAAGGGCATAAATCCACCAACACCAGGTACCCCTCCCTTCGTGTTACTAGAAAAAAGAGCCATAGTCAAAATCACAGCACCCGTGTGTAGTCTGGCTCAAGGAGCAGCGCTCATCTCCTGGAAAGAAGCGATGCCAGGCAGGCGCCACCCCCACTGATTATGGCCGCATTGCCCGGGGCTCCAGACCCTCTCCCTGTGACCTGGGGGTGCTGCCACCTGCCACAGCATTCCAACTCCGTGGGCAGCAGGCCTCTCTGCCCTTCGTGACCCAAAACCAAAAGGGAGCACAGGATTGCGCCTTCCAGAAGCACCTGCTAAACAATGCCTTTGGCAGAGAGAGGCAGGGGCTGTGGCCGGGGGTCCACTGTGGCTGGCCCCACCGCCTCCTCCCCAGGACCCCCAAAGGGAGACACAGAGCCACCAGTCGGGTGCACGGCCCTGCCCCTGGTCCCATACTTACCAGTAACTAAACCTCAAAACAAACATTTTTAGGAGAAACTCAGGTTTAAACAAAGAAGTGTACTGTCTCAGTCTTAAGCACCCATGTGCACGAGGCAGAGTCTAGGGGGCCGGGGTTGCGCAGCTTCTGCCTGGTGGGTGGGGACCAGGCCCGGCACGGCCCCGGCACACTGCAGGGCTCGGCACGTTATCCGCTAAATTAATGAACGCAAAGTCAAACAAGCACGGTTTGTAAATGCAGATGTCCAAGAGAAGACCGGCTGCTTAAATGTTCAGAAAATAGTCCCCGTGAATCTGACACCCGTGACCAACTCAGCACGGTGCTTCGGCCCCTCCCAGGGCACCGTAAAGTCCTCCAGGCCCCTGCTCCCTGCCGCACAGAGCCTGTGCTGTCCGTCACCCCCACATGCCGTGTTCTGGGGCTGCACTGCGTGGTCAGTCCAGGTGGCTTCCCTGGCCACCGTGTCTAGCTCCGAGGCATGCTGCCCCTGCCTGTCACCGGGTAACCCCAAGCCTTCGGCACCAGCACTCTGCTGCCACCTGAAAGGCAGCTGAACTCCTTCCAGTTAGAGCAGGAGCCCCTGCTCCTCCCCCACCACCCACACCTGTGCCTGCAGCAGGGCTGCAGGCTTCCGTCCTGTCACAAGGCCACTGTGAGTGGCCCCGAGCCCATGAGGACGATCACCACCCTCCTCTGTCCCTCCCACTCGACCAGGCTGACGGCCACCTCCATCCGACTGCACAGGACAACCTGCCCTAAACCACATCGCTTCCCAGCAAGAGAAGAAGAACCACATAGGATATGTGTAAGTGATGGATGTGGGAAAATGTGTCGCCAAACAAGAGCTTTATTTTGTCCTCTTAAAGTGTGACTAAAACTGACAACCAAAGTACAAACACAAGCAGCCCAGGACAAATAAGTCAGCAAGGCCACAGGACACAGTCTCCCAGTCCCGACGGCCCACTGGCCGGCCTGCTCCCCTGTGGACATAAATCAGCCAAAGAACATGGAACACACTGGCAAGCAGACTCCTATTATACTGTGGCCTAAGCTTAAAACAAAACCGGTGACAACCACATGGCTCGGGAGAAGGAGGAGGAGAGCCCAGGAGGAGGGGAACTCAGGAGTCAGAATGTCTCCTGCGGGCCGGGGCTCCATCGCTGCCAGGACGACAGACGCCCACTGGCTCCAGTCCTAAGGCGTCAGGAGCTACTGAAATGGCTGCAAACACAAATACATGAAGGCCAGCATCGATGGGGTGCTTTAATCAACCCCGAGGCACAAGCACCTAGGAAGGTTTTAAGAGTTCCATTTCCGGGCAGGTGGAGAGTGCAGGGACTAGATACGTCACTAAACTGCAGAAAGAGACCTACTGGCAGAAGGGGACTAAGGGGTGGCACAGGCCTCCCTCATGCAGACGGGCAAAGCACAAATGACCATGAAGGCGGGGACAGAGGGAAGCAAGGGGGTGTGGGTGACTCGCAGCGGGAGGAGGAAAAAGGAAAGGCTTCATAGTTGGGTTTCAGAACTGGAACTTGGAAAAAGGAAAGGCTTCTGAACTGTGGCGGTGGTGGAGGAATCAAATACGCCTCCAGGCCATGGGACGTGAGTGGCAGGTGAAGGTGCACGTGAGCAAGGATACGCCAGTGCCGGCTGACTGCCACACCTGCCGCGCCTGCTCCGCGTGCTGCACTGCGGCACACCAACAACGTGGGCAGGACCCCGGCGCTGGGATGTCGGGCAACCACAACAGCAAACAAGAGCCTGATACTTAAAAAATGTCCGCAGGGCATGGTAGTAAGAGAAAAATGCAAGGTGCAAGAGAGAAAAGGAGGAATGAAACATACACATATTCATCTGCCTGCGCTTATACAGAGACAAGCTGGAAGCTTACACATGCACACACAGACACCCGCAAATAACGGAAAGGTTTACCCGTCTGGGTGGGAGAGGAGAGAGATGAAGAAAGGAATGAGAACAAGATTTCTCAGGGTAAAACTTTTTCATAACATTATGATACATGAACAGACCATGTGCATATTTTACCTATTCAAAAAATCAAATTCAACTTTCAGGAATAGTTTGGGTGTGACTGATCCCAGGGGTAGGGTATCAACAGAATCCTTTCTATAGAGGCTCAAACCAAAACATTTAGAAATATTTTTTTAATATTTCTCTTTATACATAATCAGTGATTAACCTGCCACATGCACATAGTGGCCGCGTCCACTCACCATCCGGTAACTCACACGTGAAGGCACGGGGCTGCTGCCCACGGCCACCGTGCGGCAACGTCACCTCGTGACAAGGTGAGGCAAAATCCAGGTCTCACTGCAGCATTGCTTGCCCTGCAGAATGGGTGGCCAGCCTTGCTGCATTCCACCCAGCTGGCCACTCGGAAGTTAGCAAAGACAGTATCTGGGAAAGTAAGGGGGCTGGGGCCGGGACGGTCTCCCCTGCACGGCCTGTCACCCCTTCATAAGCTGTGAACGTCCACAGCAGGGCTCCCGTGTCCAAACTTACACCCTCTGCCCTGACATAAACTGCTGTCCTCGAAAGCCACGCTCCCCTGTTCTTCTACATAGAAATGGGACCCTTAGTTATTTTAGCTGGACGCTGAATGGGTAGATATAGTTACTACCCATCTACGAATCAAGGCTGTTTCTCCAATTCAATGGCTACAAGGTGTAGCCATATGACTAAGTGCTGATCAAGGGGATTTAAGCAGACGTAGTGTCCGCGCCTGCTGAGAAATGTCTGGGGGATCTAGTGGGGGTGCCCTCTACTTGTCCCTTCTCCTTCCTGCTTGCTGGAGCAGGAGGAGCCACCTTGGGTCCTGGGTGACCTTGGGAATGTGGCCTGTGGACAAAGTCATGAGATGGGAGGACTGGATCCCTGGGCCGGTAATGTGATACGCTGGACTGACCACCAGAGAGAACCACAGCCTGATCTTGGACAAGCCAATGTTATTTTGGGGTTTCCCCACTAATGGACAGATACCTTGCAGCCCTTTCTCGACAGGCTTCCCTGTAGGATTGATGCTTTGCGACTGCTGTATCTACAGAACGCTGGGTAGGAAGCCAGAGGTAGCACAAGTCAAAGGCAGTGAGGAACCAGCCAGACTGGGGGGTAAGACCCCTATCGCAGACCAAAGAGACAGACTGACTCCAGGCTCCAAGGAGCCTTCCCAGATAGCCCCGCGAAGAGCATCCTAAAATCACAAGCCCTGTGTGGTCACAACTGCCTCCAAAGCCACGCACGCTGAAGCTCCTCCATGTTACATAGTTTGGTTGGGAAGTGCCCTGCTATTTCAGGGAGACTAGCAATTCCATGCAAGACTACATGGCTGTTGTCAAAAATACAAATCTACAGCTGGAAGGAAAAAAAGAAAAGAACGACGCTTAGAGATTTTAACAAAATGAAAGAGTAAGCTCGACTCCAGTCCTGTAGAGCTCCACCTCTTGAAAGTGGCCGATCCCCTACCATGGGGCTGGGCGTGGCAGCGAGGCCATCGAATGTAACTGAGGGGCCCCACCTGTGACCCGGGGGCTGGGGCGACACATGCCGCTTTGTCCGGGAGGGCAGTACTGTTCACCGTCACCAGGGCGTCTGTGTGAGGACGACCGAGGAAAGTAAACACCCTGGGCTAGCACAAACAATCTCTTCATAAAAATAATAAAATTAAATCTCGATTGGCAACCGGGACATGGGAGGTACCCTCTGTCTTTCATTCCGGACCTATAAATAGCAACCGGTAAAATATGCTCTCAAAGTTTTCAAACCATATTTTGAGTTGGCTTTACTCCACCCTGAATTGATGGGCACCGATAAATTTGGCATAAATATGACTCCGGAATGCTTGGGAATGACACATTAAAAGTCCTCATTTCTCTGTAATCGAGTTTAGGAAAGCAAGGCTGTTTTATTTGGACTGTTAACCACATAATATTCGTGCTGGTGAAGTTTCATGTATCTAACGCAAGTTTTCTGTTTACGGTCTTGTAATAGCTCCCAGCCCCTATCAACGCTTGCAGGACACGGCCGGGCACCTGGCCCTAAACTAGTGACCCTTTGCTGCCAATACCCCCAATGTGAGATGGCACTTCTCAGCCTTCCTTACAGCCAGGTGTGGTCGCCCCTAGAGTCCTGCCTGCGGAACACAGCAGAAGGGCTGTGTGTCTTCCGGGTCTGTCCTTGACAGCCCCGGGCACACTCTCTTCCCCAGGAGAGCTGGGCCGTGCTTGTGCCCACAGGACAGCCCTGACCAGGCAGACGAGGACAACGTCCCAGGGGATGACGAAGCGAGATGGAAGACATGTGGTCCCCAGACGTCACCTGTGGCAGCTCAGCTGGCCAGCCAGCCTGGACTGCTCATTTCAGAATCTGAAACATCACTTCAAAGCCTCTGCATTGTAGGAGGGTCTCTAGCATCCCCGTTTAACTTTCAGCCTGAATTAAAGTAGAATCGCAGATAAAACCCAACCCCCCACTCTCCATCCTGGGACCTGCAGAGTCACCTGATTCATTACGACCGTCTGGCCCTATGTCCTAGATGACCTGCGCTCGCCGGAAGGCCTGAGAAGGCACAGGCTGGAGAACCAGCCGCCGCCTCCAGCTCTGGTGTCCACGTCGGGGACAGGGCCACGGTTGGCAGGCCGAGGCAGCGCTCTTCAAATGTGGGAGGAAGATACTGTTATACTCATATCTGGATACTTCAGTAATTCTGAAAATGTTTAGCAAAAGTCCCACATATTTCTTCCTCCCTCTGTGTTACCACTACAATAGGAAGGCGCTTAAGGGAAAGCGGAATCGGCACGGCGTCGCGGAGACAATCTTTGCTCAACACAGAACGCTGACCGCTGGCCATGAAACAACACGGGGAAAGAGAGATTACTGAGTGAGTCCGACGGCGACGATCCTGAACTACACACAATTTGGAATTAGAGCGACGATTTTGATTTCCTGAATCTTTCTCATCATACAACGTTCTGTCCGATTCAGGGGAATAAACCCTCGCAGAAACTCCAAACATATAAAATACCCTCAGCTGCAAAAAACAAAACAAAGACATTAACAAAATGTATTCGAAGATGCTTCTCTAAAACGGCCCCAGATTCACGTATGTGCCATGAAACACCAATGTGGAGAACGGCCACACTTGAGGGACGGAAGAAACAACTCACTTGTTCAGACACAGATGGCCAGACGTATTCCGGAAATCCTCCTCCGTGAGCTGCCAGTTTTTAATTGATCCTTTCACGAATCCTGACACCATGATAAAGCCCAGGACCAGGACGTTGACACAAGTGAATATTTTGTTGACCATGGCCGACTCTTTCACACCAAGAGTTAAAAGTCCTGAAAAAGTGCACAGACAGGAAACGTTGTCTGAGTGTCAACCACACACCACGTGGACCCCTCCGGGATGGGGGTGGAGGGAGACAGAGAGAACCCGGGATGGGGAGCGGGGCACTCGTCGTCTTTCTAGGGGCAGGAACCTAAAGTAACCCGAGTCTGTAGTGGGATGTTTCTTTCACAGGCTCTCAGAGTTGTCTTTTGGATCCCCTTGAGAATCGAGGACGTCACCCAAGGGGCACCCAAGGACCGAAGAGATCTGGACTATGACAGTCAAACACCCATGGAAAGCCCCTCGCAGAGGGTGCAGGGGGCCTCGACCTGCCCACCACGTGGATCCTTTGTGCTTAAATGACATTGCTGGGAAACGACCCTCAGGAGCAAATCCACTGTGCTCAAGTTTCTCGGTACAATGAGAGTTTTTCAGATGAGGAAATTATTCAGATTGACTTTGGGATGTTAGTAATGTATTAGTAATAACAACTAACTGTGGTTTTGGAACCACTTGCACCCCTGGTTCCTCGTTGGGCTCAGTGCATATAAAATCAAGTCTGAGCTCAACTAGCTCTAGCTTGTAAACTCACATTAAAATAAAAAGTAATAAAAATACACAGGGACCTCTGACGGCACATCCCACAGGACCACCTTAGGGTGAAGATATCATTCAGGGACTTCCACGGCCGAAACTCTCTGCGGCACAGAGAGGGGCTGATGGCAACACCCAACACCACCACGATTTGAGACCACTGTCCTGCCACGAAGGCCTGTCATATATTTTAAAATAAAAACTGCTGTACCCATGAGATTGCATTCGGAAGTGCAGGTGTTAGAAGAGAATTGGGTAATCACGGGGAGAACACCTTGCCGTGCGTCCCTCCCTCTCACGTTTATTATTATAAAATAAAATCTTACTAGTGCAAAAAAACATTTTCTGATCTGTGTTTCTGCCATCTAGACCAGAAACTGCCGAGACCAGCCTGGGCGAGGTTATTTCAATTATGTGGTGTGTAAAATAAGGCATGTCATTTAAAAAACCCATCCAAGATTTTCTAACCGCAAATATGAATTTATTTGCATTTCAGCTTCATGTTTACGGAGCCCCATGGAGCGAAACTCCCATCCTGCTGGCCGAGACACGGACACATGTCCCTAACTAGAGGTTGCCGTCGGCTGTGTTCAAGCAGTGTCTGGAATTTTAAAATTCTGTAACCACAATTTTGTCACGAAACTGATTTATTTAAAGGGTGTTTTGGTGGTTGTTAGGTGTAAAACCATCCGAGACGCCGCTAGACGCCCCAGGCACACATCAGTGTTCCAGACAGACCTCATTCCTCCGCATTTTCCTGGCTGACGAATGACCACTTCCCTCGCCAACTGGTCATCCACTGAGTCAAAAGAATTTTCACTCCTGGGTCACTTGTGCAAAAAGCCTGCGATGCTGACAAAATCTTACTCCACAAACAGTTACACTAAACTCCTGAGCTTCTCTTTTAATTAAACGGTCCCCGACTCAACAGCTACGAGGCAGGCCAGCTCTATGTGACGTCTGCACAAATGACGGAAACAGAGCGGAACGAAAAGAAATGGTGCGGAGGGTTAAAGAGAAAGGGAAGGAAGGAAGGAACTTCGCAGGAGCCTGCCATGAACGCTTTGCCCGTGGGTCCGGCCCGGCCTCTTTTTCGGTGCGTGCTTTACCTGTCAGGATGAGAATTATGATCACGGCGAATATGTCGGGGTTTTCGGCCAGCACTCCCGGGGCGTTCAGGGCCATGTGCGTCCGCGAGAACTGCCCGATGGGTCTGCCTATGAGCTCATCGAACGTCGCGCTCCAGGCCCTCGCTACGCTTGAAGTGCCTGCCACAAAACACACAGCAGAGGGATTCAGGGAAACCAGTTAGCACATATTTGTCATTAGGCTCTGACAGCGTCCGCTCGGGGATAATAGACGGCGCGCCGGAATCTCGCAGCGGCAGCCAGACCACAGTGCATGCAGGGCCGGGAGTGAGGGTCAACCAAGGCTGGGAGTGAGAAGCAGGAGAAGGCTTCTGGGGCCTGGAGAGGAATGCACACGTGTACCGTGTGCACCAAATACATTTACAGCCAAAGAAAAATTTTACAAAACAATCACCCTTGACCACCCGGTACGCGCTCGGAATAGTATTTATTTAATGCTACCTATTTTATCTCATTCAAAAAAATACTGATGACAACTTATGATAATTGATCTTGTAATGCACCCCTGGGGTACATCTGGCAGTCTGGAGTCTGGAGGAACATCGCTTAGGAAGCCCCTTTTCCAGGACCCCCTTGACAACAGAACTGATGAGACCTGCACCCCAATAACATGATTCTCCCAGCAAGAAGAGGGGCCCAAGGAGATCCTTGAAGGGGGTAGCCCCCATCTCAGGAGCAAAGGCAGCTGCTCATCTCAGAGCAGGCATCAGCCACCTCTGCCACTTAGTGCCTGCCTGAACCTAACTTGGAGGTCACAGTGTCCCCAGAGTGCAGAACCACAGACAAAGCCCAACCCTCCTCATTCTCCCCAAACTCCCCAGCCTTGAGGAACACAGAGGCAGCACCCAAATGCCAACAGTAGTTGGCTTCTCTCTCTCTCTCTCTCTCTCTCTCTCTCTCTCTCTCTCTCTCTCATTTAATTTTTTTTTTTTAAGACTGTTTGTTGCCCCAGCTAGATCCAGGACCCTGTATCGTAGCTCACTGCAGCCTCCAAGTCCTGGGCTCAAGCCATCCTCCTGCCTCAGTCTCCTGAGTAGCTGGGACTAGAGGTGCATGCCACCACACCCAGCTAATTTTTTCCCGTTTAATTCTGAAGAGAGTCACTGTTTTTCCAGTGGTATTTCTCAGGAAACGTCACTAAAATTCCAGTATTTGCATATAGCATTTTCCTTTATTTTCAAAGTGCGCCTTGTGGGTGACTGGTCTGAATTATCCACAGAACTCTGCCACAGTGATCTGCATAGAGATTCAATTTGGTTATTGGGTCTCATGCTGAGTACTTTTCCAACAAATGGAAAATGTAAACACATGTCTTCCTCCTGAGTAGCCAATCTATTATGGACCCTGTAAAAATGGTCTCACTGTCTCCCCACCTCCCCACATGGCCAGCGCTGCGGATCTGGCTCCCAAGCCCTGTCCTGCTGGGTGGGAGGGGCTCCCCGGCCTTTCTTCCCAGGTGTCCCCCTTGCCATTTCTGCATCATGCCTTTTTAAAAAATCGTTTGCTGAAAAAACTGCCCTTCCCCAGGAGCTAAGGCTGAGAATAAATTTTCATTACACATGCAAATAGTCTTCCACAAGCAAATAGCACTCTGGCAAAGCCTCTTTCATTTGTTGGTCTAGAAGCGGCAAGCGCTTCATGCTCAATGTATATTTTATGCCCAGGTAAATCCTCTGGAAACATAACGGTCCATTTAAAATAGCTACATTCCCACTGAGAGATTTCAGCTTGTGAGAACCATTTGTGGTTTTAAGTTTTGATGCCGAACTGAAAAAAAAAAAAAAGACTATGAATTTTATTTTAAGAGCCCAGAAGAGGAAGCTATGTCAGCGCTGAGCAGATACCGCAGCTGCTGAGAGAGAGGAGGTGCTGCCCAGGGGCCGAGGGTAGCACGCTCAGGGCTGGGGAGTCCCAGTGGGAGCTGATGCCCAAGCGAGCCAGGACCCACATTTACCACCTCTCACTGGTTTTTGATAATACCAAAAAGCTTGCTTAAAAGATAAAACTGAATGTTTAGTGGGCATCTGTATTTTGATTTCTGTGAAGTGGCCATTCAAAGCCTTTGCTTATTATTCTTACGTTCAGGTGTTTGTTTCTTTTAAGTCAATGTGTTCAGCTTCAGCTGTAGTCAAAACGCAAAGGACGTTAGAGAGGAGAGAAGCATGTCTGTCTACAGCGCTGACAAGACCTTCCGTTTCTGGCTCCCTTGTCTGCTGGGTGGCCGTGTTTACGGCTGATGCCCGGTGCCGGCAGCGTGGGGAACCATATCGACAAAGGCCTTAAAACTATGCAGCCCCACTTACGGAGACATTCTGATTCTTCAATGGTTTTAAGGGAAAAAAAATCATGGCTATCCTGAAGACAAAAAGTAATCAGCTGTTTGTAACAACAAGAATACAACTGGAAACCGTCTAAACATCCCATAAGAACACCCAATGAATTATGCTGTGCATATAAATCCATACGATGGTATGCAACCATTGGGAATACTACCCTAGAGTAACAGCTAACAGTAGGAGAACTGTTTACTATATACTGTTTATGAAGAGACAGACTGTATTAAAATGTATTATACATTCCAATTCACAAAAGTAGTAACAATGGGTATTTCTACTTTCCTCGCTGTATTTTTCCTTATTTCTCGATTTTTTTCTCTTTCAGTGAAGTATTTACTCTAATCATCAGAAAAAAAAACACTAAAAGAAACAAAGAAAGTATTTGTTAAATACTTTTTAACAAATTAGAAACATGCTTTTAATGCCGTCTCTCTTGTTAACAGGAGTGGCCTGGCTTGGTCCCTGCACAAGCGCACAGGGCAGGGGAGGCCAAGCCAAACAGTGACGCCCACAGGCTACGTAACCTTCCACGAAAGGACCATGGGACATGACAACAGGCGAGCCAGGAGGCAGCTCCTTGCAGAGGAGCCAGACTCGGGGCATGTGTGGAGGAAGGCGGGGGCCCCCCGCCCACACGCTGGGGCTGGAAACAGGCAGAAGAGTGGCGGAGGGCGCAGGCCCCAGGCCTCTGGGACCTACCGATGATGTAGGAGAGGATCAAGTTCCAACCGGTGATGAAGGCCCAGAGCTCCCCGACGGTGACGTAGCTGTAGAGGTAGGCCGAGCCCGTCTTTGGGACTCGGGCACCAAACTCGCCGTAGCATAGGCCGGCGAGCACGGAGGCCAGCGCGGCGATCAGGAAGGAGATGACGATGGCAGGGCCCGCGTCCTCTCGGGCCACAGCTCCGGCCAGGACGTAGACGCCGGCTCCCAGCGTGCTGCCCACCCCGAGGGCCACGAGGTCAAAGGTGTTCAAGCAGCGGGACAGCCGGCTCTCTTCCCGGCTGCAGTCCACCACCTTCCGCCGCAGCATCTGCTGGCCGATGCCGAGCAGCACTTTGCACCCCATTCTGCTGTTCAGACCTGCCGAGGAAGAACAGAGGTGATGCGTCATTGCTTCTTGCCTCACACGTCACCCTCGTCTTATCCACTACTGAAACACAGACAGTGACCACGTCTTTTATAACCATTTCCTGCTAAAATGTTTTAATTCTTCGAATCCCACCCTCACTTGTCAGAAGAACACGACTTCTCCAGTCTTGGGTCTCGCCAGCAGGTGTAGAAATGTCCCAGCAGGGCCAGGTGCCCAGCGGACTCGACTCAGGTCTCTGATTCCAGTTCCTCTTAACTGAGAATCCTCCGTGGGCAGAAATGACCCAGTATGGGGAACACAAATCAGTGACATTGTTTCTACTCTCAGAAATCACATAATTTACCAGGAAAGACAAGGTGCTCTTTCAAGGATACTGTAATGGGAGGCAAATCAAACCACACCATGATTATTAAAATCCAGAGGTCTTGAATAATAATGAGAATGCCTTTTAGATCTTTCTAGGATCCTCTGAGAATAAGGACCAAGTTGTTTCCACTTTTAAGTTAACAGAGTTAGGGCCAGAGCAGAAAAATGTTGGACCATTACAAGTGAGGGCTTTTCCTAACCGTCACCACTCGAGCAAGCGCTTTTCTTCTGGGCTTCGATGCCGGCCCGCTGCGCTCCCGAGTGCTCCCCTGGGAGGGCCCGTCTCCACCCACAGGCTGGCTCACGTCATCCCACCCATGGAACACACCAGTGAGGGCCCACGGACGCCTACACTGCAGGGAACAGTGACCCCAGGGCAGCTTTGGGGCTGTTTTCCTCTGACACACGATCCCACCTGCCAAAGCGGGAGGGCGCCATGGGTCACCCCTTGGCAGAGACCGGCCAGCAGCCGTCCTCGCAGAGGTGGGGCTTCACTGCCTGCTCCCGTGGGTGGGCTTTGCAGAGACTTCCTCCCACAGAGGACAATATGGAAGGGCGGGGACACACGGGGGGGACTCTGCAGTGGAGAAACCGGACACCTGGGCCGGCGATCAAGGCCAACAACAGTGACTGCGAGAGGTGACAAGACAGGCGCTTCACCTCTGTGGTCCCCCCAGACCCAGGGCCCCATTCTAATCGCGGGAAAACCATCAGACGCAGCCCAGGGGAGGGACGTTCTACAAAATACCTGACCAGTTCTCTCAAGGTCATCAAAAACAGGGAAGGTGTGAGAGGCCGTCAGAGCCAAGAGGGGGCACGAGGACTAAATGTAATGTGGGACCCTGCCGGGGCTCCTGGCACAGAAAGAGGACACCGGGGGAAACTAAGGAAACTTCAACAAAGTGCAGGCGTTAGTTAATAATGTGGTACCAACACTGGCTGTAACCAAAGTAAAATACGTGTTAATAGCAGGGGAAACAGTGAAGGGTATATGGAAACTCTCTGTAGTATTTTATAATTTTTCTATAAATCTAAAAGAGTTTATCAAAAAAAAATCTAAAACAAAACAGCAGCATGTGCAGAGATAAGCTACCATCATGACTTTTGGCTGCTGAGTTACAGGTAAATCGCTAGTATTTCCTCTTAATCATCAATTGGTAGCTACTGACCTAAACTTAGCTACAATTGAGTCACTGGAAAAGAAAATAGTCTCAATGGAGCTCACAGGTCTAGAAAAGTCCGCGCCTAACCCCGCCTGCCACACCTTTGCACCCGCAGCCACCGGGTGGGCAAGCGCACTGGGCGCCCCGCTGGGCTGCAGGGCTCCAAGCTACGGGGGCAATTGGGGGTGTCCTTCCTGTATTTACCTGACCGGCCAAGAGAAGAGAAACAATCTCAGGACTCATGACACTTTTAGCTAGAACGGGGAACAAAAATCATCTGATCCCGTCCCCTGTTATTAACATACAGAGGAGGAAAAATAACTCGGGAGCCAAGTGTCAGAAGAGGTCACAGTGCCTTGCAGGTGCAGTCGGCCATTCCTCATCTAGGGTTCCGGCAGCACCGTAGGTGGGAAGGAAATGACACCATGGCGCAGCAAGGCAGGGAGGAAATGGGAGGAAATGAAGAGGGGGCGCCATTTGTGGGACGGTAGCGCAGTGGGAAAATCAGACGCCAGGGTGTGTGACGAGACAGGAAAGGCCCGCGATGCAGACCAGAGGAGAACCAGCACAGAGAGCAGAGCTTCCCGGGCTGCTTCCAGCAAGGTGTGGGCGGTTTCTGAAAGCTCTGGGCCAGGAGCAGACCTGAGGTGCCTCAGCGAGGCAGCCAGGCCTGAGGCCTCCCGCACAGGTGAGAGAAGGCTTCTGGGTGGCACCAAGGTGGCAGTGGAGGAGGAGGAAGAAGGGGAGGAGGAACCAAGGACTTGCTGCTGCCGAGACACCAGGGCCTGCAGAAGGCTCCAGCACTCTCCAGTCAGCCCAGGGGGCAATTTCTCCTGCAACCGCCTTCTTCTTTTCTTCCATACAGGATTTAAGGTGACTTACACGAGTCAAATTGTAAGTCACAACACAGCATTTAGCAAACCACTATTTGGATAGTAGGTAGAGAAAGGGAAGATGCAACGTTTCAACATGACCCTCGGCAGAAAAGGCTGTGCTGGGAGGTACCCAAACATGGCTGCAAAGTGACTTCTCAACATCTCTTTTTGTGGGGAGAGGAGTATTTTAAGCAAACAGGAGCCTGTCTGGCTGGTGAATGTGGCTTGTAGATGCACGGAGACAGTGCCTGTCTGTTCCCATTCGTCCCGGATGTAATTTCTGGTTAGTACTGAGTGGATTCTCTCCTCCAAACACTAAAAGCCAAGTGCAAGGCAAAGACAGTGCCACTCAATAGCACTTCCTTCCCCAGGCTTCGCAGAGTGAAGTGACCTGAGTACCCAGAAAGTGAGAAGGCGCCTCCTGCCTTTCCCCGTCCTGGGCCCTGTCCTTTGGGAGGGCTGGTCCCCAGTCTGGACTCCTCTCTCAACAGCACACTGATGTCCTAGTGACAGCCAAAGCCACAAGAGTGACCCAACTGGGATTCTTGACAAGGGGCACATCAGAGCCCAGACATGCTCCGGTAACAGCGTTCTGAGCCTCCTTAGAGCAGAAAGCAAATGTGAACCCAGGGACCTCGTATTAGGACAAATGACGTCCTTAGACATGCACAGGTACAAAGCAGGTGTGCACGTGTGCACCTATGGCATCGCCAGCACGGGATGGCTCTCACCAGCGGGAAACCCACTCAAAGAACCAAGTGACTTCCGTTAGGAGGATCTCAGCACCACCTTCAAAGTGAAGGGGGCAGGTTAGTAAATGCTATACACTTAGGTACAGATACGGTTTTCAAATGTAACGTGCAAAGGGAGCGAATTCTTTGGTGAGACGGTCATGCACGGTGCAGTTCACGTCTCCTGAACAGGTACACAGTGGCTCGTTTTCTTCAGGAACAGTCTTGGCCCGTTCCTCCTCCACCAGAGCCCCGGAGGGAAGTGCTTTGTATCTCAATGAGAGGGGACATAGCAGGGACCCCGAGAGATTAGTTTTACCTTGGTTACTTCTTAAGTATTGCTTGCTATCTGGGGAAAGGGAGAATTCAATTCCTTTGGAAGACACTGGAACAAAAATGCAGCCAACTGCTACTGAGAAGCCCAGAGCTGCTAACCTAAGGAACATAAATGTCTCAGCTTAGGTGTTCATTTCTACTTCCCAGGGTGGGAGAAAATCAGATACTTACGATGCCCTGGGTTTACTTGAAGAAATAGCCTTTCTGTCTCCCTGGAAATAATGTAAAAACCTGTTCTCCAAGTGGTATCTTCTTATCAGCATTCCGTACACATTGTACCAGCACTTACACTCATGCTAGGACTCCAAAGCTGGTCGTTCAGCCAACGGGGAAGCTAAAGGAAGCTTCTCTGCACAAAATTAATCTAACCATTCCAATCCCAACAATGTCAGGTGGATATGGACCCCCCCGACGCTGGGGTTTTGTGGGGAAGAATCTGTGCAATGGTTGCCACCTACTTTCATTCGGGGGTTTGACTAGAATCCCGCAACACCAAGGGTCTCAGATCTATCTTGCTGTCCAGTCATTTATTATCAAAGAACACTTACCTTGGGTGGTAGCCTCTTAGAAAAGCAAAGAAAATCTGTCCCTTTCCCACAGAAATTCTAACTCCATGTTCTATTCTAGTAATCGTCATATAAAAATGGGAGTAAAGTGACCGAGTGGGCCAGAATCACAGAGACAAAGACTTTCTTATGCTCTGTTTTAAAGATTTCTGATAAACGGGGCTGGATGTGAATGGTATGACTTTTGCACTCTCAAATTTAACCGATCACTCCGTCACCCAAAAAGTCCAGCTTGATGGCTTGAGGAAGGGCAGGCAGGGGTCAAAAGCAGGCTGTTATACTACATTCAGAAATGCCATCCTTTAAAGAAAATCTTAATATTGAAATATTTACTAAGTCAATGCTTTTGGATTTTCCCATCAGTGGTTTTCAGAAGGGCAAAGGCCCTAGATGACCTGAATTCAGCAGGCACCTGGTGGGCGCCATTTGGAATGAAACCTCTCATCCCACCGAGAGACTGTGGCGGACATTGGCACCACTGTGGTCTCAACTTCCCTAAAGCAAGAGTGTCTGGCCAACCTCAGGGCTGGCGTGTGGGTGGCCACCCCAGCGGTACCTGGAGGGCTCCAGCGCGAAGGTACAAGCCACATGAACAAGGAGGGACAGAGTCTCCCGACTCAGTGATCTGCAACCAGAGGTGGAAGAAGGGGTCCAAGGAAAGAATATTCTAGGATACTGGCCCTTGTGGGAGAGGCAACGGAGACTCAATGACAAGGGAAAAACCCGCGTTGAAGGAAGTGATCTCAAAGCAGGATCCACTTCCTCCCAGATGTTAGGAGGCCCAGGTGCAAGAACTTAAAAAAAAAACACAACAAAATCAGA
>VBSM01003176.1:76637105-76666344 GCA_008086735.1 Cheirogaleus medius | reverse complement strand
GAGAGGAAAACAAAGCACAAGTATCGGGAGCCACTGCCAATTTGGGGTGGGGGGTGGGGATGAGGTAAGAGGATGAATCTTAGCAAATTTAATATATATCAAAGGGGAAAACCTTATTCATAAAAATTCAATGCACATACAACAAACAGGAGATATTTATACATTATACAACAGTGTAACTGGAAAAATTGTGAGGAACAAGCTCACAAATCCTAAATAAAGATTAATTTAAAAACATTCTTGGTGTTAATAAGATGTGACTAAGAGAAGTGGAAAAAGACAGGAAAAACCCTTCCTGTCCAAGACTAAGGAATATTATGGATAACTTACAGTCAAATATGACAAAATAACAGAGCCATTACAAATGTTGTTTTTCTAGACAATCAAGAAATGTTCATGACATGTTCACAGGAAACTACAAAGGTTTATATTTTTGGATAAATAAAATACATATGTATTTTTAAAGGCCAGATCAAAAGCACATCAAAATATTAATAGCAGTAATCTATATTCTGATTCACTATCTTAATATTTTCAAAAGTCTCTAAAAAATTGTGTTTTACTTTTATAATCAAAAAATCACACATAATCTTTGGGAAGTCACTGGGCACTGGGGAGGGCGCGTCCCCCTGCAGGGTGAGCAGGCAGAGCACACCTTCCGAGGAGCACAGTCACGAAAGGCTACGTGACCTCCATGACCACAAGGAAACTGACCTGGGGAGCGTAAACCAAGGCATCAAAAGTACAGGGATGGGAGGGGTGGCTCAAAAATGGTGGAACATAAAAAAATGACTGTGGTGGGTGACAAGAAGGAGACAGTGTGTTGCAGGGTCCCAGTCCCACTGTGAGGGCACAAGCTCTGCCTACAGTGACACACGGCTTCCGGACCTGGGCCCCTTTAAGCCCTGGGGTCTATGCCTCGCTGACCCCAGGCATGGGGGACACGCTGAGGATATAACTGAATCCACCCAGAATTACTGACCCCACACCTGCTTGGTGCAAAGCTGGGGTTTAAGAAAAATGCACAAACGCCCAATCCTAACCCTGGGAAAGCACAGTGCCAGGGTGGGTGGGGCGGCGCGAACACACACAGTGGCTCCCAGAGCTAGGCCGACAGGACGATGGCAGAGTGTGGGGCCAGGAAAAGGTTTAACTGTCCATCTCAAAGGCTGCTACTTTCATGGGGGGAAAAAAGGGGGCCTTTCATGGGGAAGAACAGAGGCGCAGAGCCAGTAAGTCCACCTGGGCACTCCTTTACATCCTCCTTTGCGTCACGTTGGGAATTGCGATTATAAAGACGCTTTACTCTCCTCTGAAATCCACACGCTGCAGGTGATGTGACTTCTCGAGCCTGGCACAAGGGGGCACAAGGGCCAACGTGAAGGATGTGCTGACCCACGTGGTGCTGGCCTGTCCTTTAGGCCTCGGTGACGTCATGGCCCCAGCCACACTCAGAAAGCCTGGGAGCCCTGCCTCCCAGCAACCTGTCTCTGTCTCCCGACTCAGCAGGGGCTGCCTGCAGGAAGTCCCCAGGACACAACAATGCTCGCCACCAGCCACAGGGAGTCTGTACAGCAAAACCAAAGTCACACGGGGAGGGCTGCAGGAGGAGGCAGGGGTCAGAGGTTCTGCAGGACGGCAGCCGTATCCCACGGCAGGTGCATGTCCCCGGGCAGAACACATTCCAGGTGCGGGGGAGGAAGTCGATTAGCCAAGGAACGACTGCTCACAGAGGTCCCAGCCAGAGGACGGCAGAGACCACAAAGCACAGCATGCTGCCTCTCGGCCAGGGGGAGCGGAGACCCCACACTCACGCCCTGCAGGGGCCCAAACAAATAACCCCGGGGGGGGGGGTGCTGAAATCTAAAGATGCCGTCACAGTGAAGGAACCAAGCAAGATCTTTAAAGCGTGACTCTTGCTGAAATGGTACCCAGTCCGCAAACTCTTCTCAACAGTTTCATGTCACGGGAAAACATCAAGTCAAAAAGTATACAATGCAATCCTAATGAGCATGTATGTGGGTGTAAAATACCAAAATATTAACTGAGGTTATCTTCAGATCATAGGTATGTTTTCATTGTTGTTTTTGTCTTTTCTATTATTTGCCATGCTATCTATGATGATGTGTTGCTTTTTAAATCAGAAAACAATAGTAATAACGAAAAACAGCTAACATCTCAGGGCACCAGCTAAATGCAAGATCCTTTCTGCAATTTACTTTATCTGACCTTCACACCACCTTCTCAGGCGGGCAACACCTTGCCTTCTGGACAGGAGGAGACCTAGGCTTGGCTACAGCTCGGTAATTCTCAACCCTTGCAGCACATTACAGTCATGGGGGGAGAGTTTAACTTCTCTGATGTTCTCCCAGGTAACTGTCACCTGCCCGAGGGCACGCGACCGAGGAAAGGTGCAGCTGGGGCTCATGTCTGACTGCCTCCAAAGCCTTGAACTGGCCTCTGAATTAGGATTGACAAGTTCTGGGGAATGGTGCTGGGGGCGGGGGAGGCCACACCAGGAAGAAGCAGGGACAGACAGCAACAGTCATCATTGCACCTGCTTCAGCAGGGGACCGAGCTTCTGCCCACTGACTCGACTCAACCGACTCAGCGTGCTCCTACAGGGCAAGGGCTGTGCTGCACTCTGTAAGGAACACAGATGAATTCTGCAGTTCACCCCTTGCCTATCTGTGGGGATGGAGCACACGCCTGCCAGGCGCCAGGTGGCACCTCAGACGACGGACACCGGGCCTGTGACACAGGCGGGGGCAGGGCAGTGTGGCCCCTATGGGACTGACACCTCTTCTTAGAGGCAACGTTTTAAAGTCAAGGAAAGACATCCACAAAATACTGTCTCGGGAAGACTAATCTGTCTTGTGGGAAAACCTCTAGGCTCAAGGACCTCCAGTGGCTTGAGGCCCAGCCTTCTCCTCTTAGGCAGCTAATCAGCAGGTTCGCCTTGGAGCATGACATTTTAATCCAACTAATAAAGCGCCTCTGCGCAAGCAAATGCTATAACCTTTCATATTTACCTGCCGTTTCTTCCCCGTCCCTGTTTTTTTCCTCAAAGAGCCCTGACAAACGGGGTAAGGCACACGCCTGCAGTTACCATGGAAATTATCTACGAGGTCCGTGCCAGGCACAGGTAATCCCTGAGCAGGAAATGCGCGTTTCACGGCAGGCCTTCCTGCCCTGTTCACACAGAGGTCTTCGCTGGTGGCCAAAATGTCAGACACTCCAGAAGGACAGCATTTCCAATCCAAAGGGGGGGTCACAGCCTCCTGGCACGGGTCACCACCTTGCCTGCCATCCATCCTCGACGACTGCCGGCCGTACTTTTCCAATTGTGAGGTTTCCTCACTATGCCATATGCTCAGAGGGACGTCCTAGCGGGCACTGAGTGAGTGGCTTCTATCAGAGAAGAGAATGTGATTCGATTTGCCTGAAATTCCAGAAGCAAATGGCCAACTACCAGCCTGCCAGCCTGAACGATCAGGGCCAGGAGAGGTCAGCGCCTGAGGGTGGGGTAGAAGCCAGAGATGGACGGGGCAGCCCCGCTCGCTGGGCCACTGTGACCGCTTCCCACACCACCACAGCTGGGGGGGGGGGGTGCAGTGCGAGGGGCTCTTTCAGCACATCAGACGGACGGTACTTTATCACACGTCACAGCCGGTGCCACCTGCTGTGCTTTCCGGGAAGGCTCCAGAGCAGCACCATGGCCACAGGCTGTCACCCCGGGATGCCACCGGATTTGACCCCAGAGCCTCTCAACGTGCCAGTGCTCCCACCGTGTCCCCGACTGTGAACTCAAACCCTCCCTCCTTCGGTCACTGCTGCACGACAGTGAGACTCCACGTCTTCGGAGCGTGAGGGGACAGCACAGGTTACTTCCGCTGTTTTGTAAGGAATTCTTTAAGGCCAAAATACACACTTCATTCCCTCATGGCATCCTCAAGGAGCTAAAAACCAGAGGCCCAAACTTTAATACTCTGCTTCAGTGATGAGACTAACTCTCACTTCGCCTGAAACTACATTTTCTTGATTAAGTCTGAACGATTTGAAAGTAACTTCCTCCTTCAGGATTAAATAGCTGTTACTTCATTTTTTGAAAACGGCACATCCTGCCAACTCCTGGGCCACTGTTCTAGGGGTGATGGGGGCCACAGAAGATGCGCTCTGCACCATGCCAGCCCTCAGAGTGCTCACAGTCTGGAAAGGAACAAGAAAGCAAGTGAGTACTCACAACCACCGCCCACCCAGGCAACAAGTATTTGTTGTGCGACTACCATGTGCCTCCCTCCTTCTAGGTGCTGAGGAAGCAACAGGGAAGGGAACAGAGGCTCCCTGCCCTCGTGTTGGGATAAGACAGCGTGTGATAAACCACAGAACGTAAACAAGTGTGAATGGGACCAAAGGGCCTCGAGGAGATGCACCATCTGTGT
Organism: Cheirogaleus medius; assembly: GCA_008086735.1. Lineage (NCBI taxonomy): Eukaryota > Metazoa > Chordata > Mammalia > Primates > Cheirogaleidae > Cheirogaleus > Cheirogaleus medius. The sequence goes on along the minus strand of VBSM01003176.1, from coordinate 76,661,902 downwards.
CCCCACCTGGTTGGATTCTCTTCACCCAAGAAGGGGCGACGTCGTGGCGGTGCCCGGTGGGCTGTGCATTCCCCCCATTCAGGCACAGTTCAGGGTCTGTACCTGAAGACCACCCACGGGCTTCCCCACACGTGGGCACAGCACGGCCCGGCCCCGAGAAACGGGACAGTCTGACTCTCGCTGTTCACACTGATGTCAACACTCAGTCCCCGCGTTAGGTAACACAGGAAGAGGTTCTGAAATAGTCTGTGAAGACGGCAGAGACACATCTGCCTGGTGTGGAAAGAGGAAGAATGTAGAATGCGCTCGCTCTAATTTAAGCAATTTTACTAATTAAGCACCTCAACCCAGAAGGAGAGAAAACGGTGTTTGAGGCTCACACGCCCCAGCAGAGTGGTTTCTGGCCTATGCAGAATGTCCTCCCACTTCCCCACTGGCCAGGATCTAATTTCACCTAGTGTCTTCGGGAAGCTGCACCTGCTAATTCTGCACCTTTGTTTCTGACATTTACGAGGGTGCAAGAGCCTCCTAAACAAGGTGCTTACTTACAGCCTAATCCTCTCTGGGAACTTGGAGCCGGTGGGCAGCGCCCCCACCCCCACCTCCATTATTATTTCAAGGCAGCTGCTCAAAGGTGCTTATATTCGGCAAAGGTCACCGGCTATATCCCCCCAAAGTCCTTCTGATTAAAAGCTCAGCGTGGGCCACTCATGCTGACCATGTGTGCATTCTTAATTAGCTGCAGACTGGGAATTAAGATGGGAATGGGCTCAAATGACTGTAAGAATGTGTGCAAGAGAAAAGTCAGGTGATGTTCACTACACACACACACACACACACACACACAAATATACACACACACACCCTTCTCTCAACAGAAAAAACTTTGGGTCTACTTTTTGTGATGAATAAAATAGTGACAATAATGATACAGTCTCCATACTCAGTAAATGTCTTTAGTTTAATGGGAAAATAACTAGAGCAATAACTTAAAGTATTTTTACAGTGAAACAATTGTCCCCAAACTACATCCTATGCTGAAGCCAAATATAAGAATCGGATCAAACTGGAGCTACCCTTATTTAAAGAGAGATGGGGGTAGGGGATCCACACTGGCCTGACCTGCTCTTGTGCCCCCTGGGAATTCCCAGGCTCCGAGGAACAGCCGCAATACACCACCCTACAGCAGACGGCCACAGCGCCTAAACCCAAGAACAAGCTTCGGTAGGATTTTTAAGTAAAAGGGTGAGAAGTTAAAGTAAGGGAAGGGTGAGAGGGACAGGAACAAGATGAGAAGTCCTGGGGTAGGAAGGGAAATTGGAACCTGCCCTTGACCTTGAGAAATGCAAAGGCCCCAGGAGTCAAAGGCAGAAACACAGATGCTACAGCGATGTGCCCCAGTGCAGGCAGGCCGGGCGGCCTGCAATGAGGTGGGACATTGTCTGCGCCAGCAATGAGGTGGGACAGCGGCAGGCGGGTCCTTTCCCCATGGCCTGCCCTGGTGACCAGGCCTCGGGCAGCTGCAGGATATTTAGAGCTCTGTTTGAAGGAAATGCAGGAATTTAAGGAACACACTAAAGAGAAAAGACAAACTTCTTTTCTGCCGAGTCAAGGGGTTTGAACAGCTAGCTGGCTAGATGAGTCTGAAAAAGCACAGCAGTTAGAAATTTTAAAAAGAAGACTTAAGGTTTCAGTTGTTAGTTAACTTAAAAAAATCAACAGGCAACTAAAGGTCTGAACGCATAACATATTCCAGCACGAAAGAGACCGTCCCGCTGCAGTGATGACGGGCAGACCGTACCTGGACTACGATGCGAGGGTCAACACCTTGCCACCTGAGGATCGCCTGGATCTTGGAGCAGAGACGTCTCAGGAGGGCACAAGGGGCGCTTCCAGCTCCTGTAAGGCAAGGAAGAGCCATCAGATGCCTTTGGTTTTGGCCCCAGAACCTCCAAGTCTGCAGCTGGTCCAGGGCGGGCTGGTTCGGCTCAGCTCCGCACAGCAGCGGGAAGGACTTCCCAACGGTAGCATCGACTGCAGACAGGTGAAGGGCAGGAGGAGGCACACAGGTCCCACCGTGGGGACTGATCAGGCACCAGGGGAGTCACCGGCGGAATCCAGGGAACAGGTGAGAAACCAGACTAGGTGATCTCCCAACCAGAGATCCCAGTGTTCTACCTCTACAAATGGATCCTCATGTTGAAAGAGGATGATATAAAATCATCACACATCACACGTGCAGAGAAGTGGACACGCAAAATCTCTGAGCCCCCAGTAGGGGCCACAAAGGGGAATGAATCCTCTCCTGACACTGGTGTGGAGAAGCGAGGCCAGCAGCAACCAGACTTCCCGCAACTCGGAGCCCTAGTCCACCCCAGCACCTTATGCACGTTCATTCTGCATTGGTATTTCATCCCTTTTCACTTTTTATGTTGAAAATGTCAAATATACAGAAAAGTTGAATATTTATTTACTCTGTCTACGATTATCAATATTTAACATTTTGCCTGATTTGCTTTATCTTTCTTCAAATAAAATGCACGTTCTTTATGAGCCACGTGGTGAGCTATAGCTATCATGACATCTGCCCTCTAAGCACATTGGTCAGTAACTCCTAGGAATAATAACACCGTCCTACCTAACAGTCATGCCGTTATCACACCCAAGAAACTGGATATTAATTCAATAGTATGTCAAGCCCAGCCCATGATCAAATGTCCCTAATTGCCAATAGACTGCTATTTCCTGGTGCTCTGCCATGTGCCCTGAGAGCAACCAAGGTCGACAGGGTCAGGCTCACAGACCAGCAGGGACACGGTGTCCAGGCGCCCCACCTCGGGACGGGCGGTCCCTGTGCCAGCCTCTGTCCTGGCAGAAGAGAAAGCAGCTGTGGATTTCACGAAAGGCTTTTGCAACGAGGTGATGCTTCGAGGAAGAGTTCACTACGCACAGAAGGAGGAGGGAAAGAAGTGTTGCAGAGCGTGGGGACTGACCACAAAAATGCAGGGGCCTGAGTGTGGCAGACCTGATGACGGTCTCCAAAGATGTCCACGTCCTCATCCCAGGGACCTGTGAGTGCGCCGGTTACAAGGCCAGGGGAATTCAGGTTGCAGAAGGAACAAAGGTGCTGATCAGATGACCTCGAGAGAGTGGGATTTCCCATGGGCGGGCCTGGCGTGATCTCGGGGTCCTCACAGGAGGGAAAGGGGAGTAGCAGAGCTGGCATCAGATGGACGCCGTGTGCAGAGGGCTCCATCAGCCCTCACGGGCTTTGAATATGAGGGGAGACCACAGCCTGCCCGGAGGAGCAGGGAAAGGCAAGAAGAAATGGGTTCTCCCCTGGAGCCTCCAGAAAGGGACCACCCCCTCCCCCCCGCATACCCCCTACACTGCTGCCGACACCTAGATCGGAGCCCATTTCGGACTTCCCAGCCTCCAGAACTGTAAAGTAATAAACTTGTGTTGCTTTAACTTACTGTAACAATAATGCCGAGGTTTGGAAAAGGCTGGGAACTGCCAAAGTGCTAGGGGCCGGGGTCAAAGGCATGCAAGTCCTTGTGGCTAAGACAAGAACACTGCACTTTACTCTTGAGGCGAGAGAGGGACAGTCGGGGGTGGGGGGCCAGCATCAGGTTTGTGTTTGCGGAAGATAACTCTGGAATAAAAGGGGCAGAACCAGAAGGGAAACAACTGACACCATTTGCTGCCAATGATATTAATACAATTCGAGCTTTCAAGCAAAAAACTAGAAATCTGCGAAACTTGTATTTCGCCAAGATTTGAACAGCCTCCTGAAACCTGAGCTTTCCGATGACGCTGGGGTGATGCTAAGGAATGCGATGCTGTTAAAATGTATGATGAAACCTCTGGAAGATCAACACAACTCGGTAAAACAATAATTCAGCAAAACAGAATCATCCAGCACAGGTAAAAGGTTAATTCAAAGTGCAAAACAGACCCATATATTCTAGAGTACAAAGAGCCCATTGATAGAGTTCCAGATTCCCCGGAGGAACCAACTACCACCTGTCGCTGTAGTATCAGAAAAGAACACCTGCAATTATCTGAAAAGGCCACTAAAGTATTCCCCCTTTTCTACACACAGACCTGTGAGGCCATATATTCTTTATATACTTCAACTAAAACAACACATCAAAACTGATTGAATGCAGAAGCAGATATATGAATCCAGCTGCCTTCGATTAAGCTAAACATTAAAGAGATTTGTAAATAAGTAAAACAGTGCCACTCTTCTCATTGAATATTTTTGTTTTGGAAAACAGGTACTTTTCATAAAAATGTTATTTATGTTAACATAAGATGGGTTCCTTATTGTTATTTTTAGGTGGATTAATACATAATTATTTCAAGTTGTTCTAAATTTTAATTCCTAATTGATAAATACTGATAGATACAACCCTCATAAACAAAAGCTCCTGGAAGTCCTTGACAGTCTCAGCAAGCATACAGGGGTTCCAAGACCAAACAGTCTGAGAACCACTGCGTGAAGGGCTGCCCGGTGACATGAACACAGCCAAGCTTCACATGTGCACAGCAGCCTGCCACAGTGATCCCTGCTCCGGGTTCCTGCCATGGTATGAAAGCAGTTAATGCTGGACTTAAAAGACTAAAGAAAGGCATGCCATACGTTAATCCAGGGTGAACTCATCAGGATTAATGGACTGGAATGCACAGCAAATAAATCCATTAGTACTGCTTTAATTCAAGAATGTTCCAACCACTTTACTGTAATTTTTGAGATTTGAAAATTCCTTTGTTAAAAGCAGAGTAATGAAAACGGTGCACGTCAGACCTAAAGAATTTAACTCCCTTTGTTTCATAAACAGGGCAAGGAGCATTACAGCACTACCCCTGAAGGCTTCCAGGAGCACATGGGGAGTGCGGAAGTGTGACCGTGATACCAGGGCGCTGCGTTGTAACACAGCCATGCTCTGCTTAACGACAAGGATACCTCCTCAGAAATGTGTCATTAGGTGATTGTGTCATTGTGCATGTATCACAGAGGGTACCTGAACAAACCTAGATGGTGTGGCCTCCTATCATGTAAGCTATAAACCTGTAAGGCATGTTACTCTACCGAATACTGTAGGCAACTGTCACACAGTGCTGAGTATTTGTGTATTTGAGCATGTCTAAATATAGAAAAGTAAATATGGTATAAAAGATAAGAAGAACCTGTACATGGCACTTACAGGAATGGAGCTTGCAGGACTGGAAGCTGCTCTGGGTGAGTCAGTGAGTGGCGAGGGAACGGGACGGCCACGCTACTGTGCACTACTGTAGACTTTATAAACGCTGGACACTTAGGCTCATCTGAATTTATTTTTAAAAATTCTTTCTTAAATAATAAATTAACCTTAGCTTTCTGTAACTCTGTAAGGTTTTTTTTAGCTTTTAACTCTTTTGTAGTAACACTTAGCTTAAAACACAAACACATTGCATTTTTTATTTATATTCTTATTCTATAAGCTTTTCTCTATTTTTAAACATTTTTTATTTATTTTTTTTACTTCTTAAACTTTTTAGTTAAAAATGAAAACACAAGCACACACATTAGCCTAGGTCTACGCAGGGTCAGGATCATCAATAGCTCTGTCTCCCACCTCCACATCTTGTCCCACTCGGAGGTCTTCAGGGGCAATAACACACACTCATGGAGCTGTCATCTCCTATGACAGCAATTTATTCTGGAATAAATACCTCCTGAAGGACTTGCCTGAGGCAGTTTTACAGTTAGCTTTGTTTAATATAAGTAGAAGGAATGCACTCTAAACAATACAAAGTATAGTATAATAAATACACAAACCAGTGACATAGTCGTTTATTATGATGATCAAGTATTATGTGCCACACATAATTGTCTGCAACTGACGGCACAGTAGGTTTGTTCACACCAGCATCACCACAAACGCATGAGCAATGCCTTATAGTAGGATGTCACAGAGGCTAAGACTTCACTAGGCGAGAGGAATTTTTTAGCTCCATTATAATCTTATGGAACCACTGTTGTATATGAGGTCCATCAACTGAGACGTTATTACGGGGCACATGACTGTACATTTAACAGTGAATACCTGGCACAAGGGAAGATATGTAAAATAACCTAAAAATAATCAGCGAACATAAGCACAATTAACATAACATTGAACAATTCACAAATCAAAAAGAGTCAGATCTTGCCATTAAGTATATTGGTAGGAACCACTAAAAATGTCTTTTGATTTACTTTATCAAACATAATGCCCAATTTTTTGGCGGCTTATACATCTGCTTTGCCTATGAATAAGTTTTTATTCTTCACTCAACAACATATGCTGAGTGCCAGGTACAGTTTCAGAAACTGGGGATGCAGCACTGAACAAACTAGACCACAGGCCCTACCTTTGTGGAGTTAATATTCTGTTTCTGGAAATACCTCTTCGAAAAATAAGAATCTTCGAAAGAGGGCATTTCTAACTTGAAAAAGCAAACTACAATTAGTTCAATTTTTCCTTTGACATGAATATTGGTTTTGTAATTTCCTCATGAGTGTTTTATGCTTGTTAAAAGCAAGCATGGGCCAAAAGGCTAAAACAACTTTCCTGTTCAAGGAACGATAGAGGATGGAAATCAGAACCTAACGCGCAGGATGAAGTCCCCAGCGTCCATAGAACTGTGAGGGTGGCCCCAGGCATAGCCCAGGAATCCGGAACTGTCCTCTGAGGCCTTCCTGCCCCTCCTGTGACGAGTCTGCAGTACTGGCGGATGGGGGGCTGCACTGAGAACTGCCCACCCCCGCGGCTGCACCCGCAGAGACAAGCGGAGAGAGTTGGTGACTCTGAAAGGGTTTTCTGGACCACAGAAACTTGGGAGCAATCCCCTCTGCTCTTCAGCCTTCCAGTCCTGAAACTCCACATCTTAGACTCATCCAGACTCTTGTTCCTTGAAACAATATACGGTTCCTGCAAGGGACACAACTGGATGGTGCCAGAAACCAGACCTCTTCTACCTCGTCGGCTTCTCAAAGGCAAGGTGCTGTCTTTCACCCGGTGACAGGGCTTCCAGCTGTCCCCGAAGGGCTCCCAGGCAAACTCACAGAATGGGTTCCAGTCAGTGTTCACTTGAGAATGTCATTATCTTCTCATCTCTTCTCCTGATTTCTTTTTTAAAAAATTATTTTATTTTACATTGACAGATAAAATCCTGCGTATTTACTGAGTACAACATGATATTTTGAAGTCTATATACAGGTTGAGTGCCACTAATCTGAAAATCCGAAATTCGAAATGCTCCAAATTCTGAAATTTTTTGAGCACTGACAAGACACTCAAAGGAAATGCTCACTGGAGCGTTTCAGATTTTGGATTTTTGGATTAGGGATGCTCAACTGGTAAGTATAATGCAAATATTTCAAAATCTGAAAAAAATCTGAAATCAAAAACCTTTCCGGTTCCAAGCACTTTGGACAAGGGATGCTCAACTTGCGCACCGTGAAATGACTAAATTTAGCTAAGTAACATATGCAGTGCCTCACATAATTATCATTTTTGTGGTATTCTCCTAATTTCTAATGGCCACCCTGGTTCCACTTTTATTTGGAACCTGCACCAGTTTCTGTCTACTACTCCCTAAGGCAGCAAAGCAATTTAAATGTAAACAACTGTTTGAAAAACTATACACTCTATACAGACATTTTTGGTTCCACAACACTTATTAGGGGAGGGGGGATTACTAACTCTAAAGGAAATGTGGTCAGGGAAATAACAGCAAGACATTTATCCTGCCCCCAGCCTTTCAATAATGAAGAACACTCCAGCTCACTCTGCACTGAGGAAAAAACCGCTCGGCTCCCAATTAGATGATTCATCCTTCCTTTGCAAAATACTCTGGCAAAAGTGGACAGAATCCTTCCTGGCTGTGTGCTGCAAAAGGCCAGTGAAGGCCACTCTTACATATCTGTGCAAATCTGGCGATGGCTCAGAAGAAGGAGGCCGAGGGAGAGGCTGGGAGGGCCAGGTCGGCTGACGGGCAGCAGTTCTCACCGGGGTGACTCTGCCCCCCAGGGCACATCTGGCAGTGTCTGGAGACATTTTTGGTTGTCGCGATTGAGGGACAGCAGTCAGCTAGCAGGCAGAGGCCAGGGACACTGCTAAACACCCCGCGGTGCACAGGACAGCTCCCTCAGCAAGGAATTCCCCACAGCGCCAAGGAAGACAAAGCCCGCCTCGCTGTGCGTGCGCAGCTGTGGGCTGCAACGCATCCTACAGATGTAACTGAGCGGGGCTCTTCAATGTTTTACTATTTAAATAATAATTTTTAAGATGACAAATAATGTCTGCAAATGAGCATGAACCAGGTTCACGAGAAAGCGAAACCTTGTCATCACATCCCCGGAGAACCCCTGATGACCCCAATCGGGATACAGAATGACTAGGAGGCAAGTAGAGGAAGGAAAGAAGTGAAGGATTAAAAGATGTAGTGTGGACGAAGACGTCTCCCTTACTAACCAGGGTCCTCTTTGCTGGAGACGCCTTCGCCCCAGGGTGGCATGGAGAGGAGGACAGTTGGAAGCCACGGGACTGCCGGGTGGCCGCCCCACGCCGAGTGCCTGTCCCCTCCTGCTCAGTGCTCAGGACTGCCCTCCCCACCGCACGGATGAGGCGCTGACGCTCAGGAAAAGACAGCCACACTTTGAAACTAGCGCGCCATTGCTGTGCTATTAAAAAGGGCCCTTGTTACGAAAAGGCCAGCATCCTGGTGTTTCGGTGGGAAAGCCTTCTTTAATCGGTGAGAGGCAGTGCCCGCTGTGGGGACAGCAGCTTCTCTCTCAGCGACACTCCGCCAGCCAATGCGCCGTGAGCCTCTGTGTTCCATACCTGAGAGCATGCAAAATGAAATCCCAAGTCCTCAGAGTCAGGCGGGACCAACGAGATAACTCATGCAGAAATCCCCTGAGACCGTAAAAGGAAGACGTGACCAGGGCAGGAGGACAGTGGGGTGGGAGGAAGGGCTGGCGCGGAAGAATCCGCTGATTGTCCACTCGGTCGTTTCCCGGCCTCCACGGCACACGCTCTCAGCCACTGTCCTGCAGCTGTACCTCTGGCCCAGTGACAGGTGCACACCTGCCCTCAGTTACAGCCCCGTGACAGTGACAGCAAAGGCCATGTTTCTGGTAAGAGCCCACCGTGCGCCCGTGCCCGCCCCACCTAAGGCGCTGCGCGGCTGTGATCTCGTTCAACACCCACCCACGCCAAGCCCCTAAAGTTTGTGCGGCTGCCACGCCCGCTGCACGTGGGGAAAACCAGCTGTACAGAGCAGGTACGAAGTGAGTCTCCGCTCCAGCCTCAGCGCGTCTCACTCTAAACCCACTCCGATGCCCACTGTTTTTCACAGTACTGAACTCTACACGAGACTAACAGGTCCCCTAGGGCAACAGCCACAGTGAAATTACAGTAAAGGTTAATGAGACACAAGGGCCATCCTCCCACTCAGCAAATACAGTCAGGCAATGGGACGAGGCTTAGGTTCTGGAGAAGACTTCGGTATCAATCCCTGCTCAACATCCTCCCTTCTCCAACGAGGAAACCACTGCTAAGTTCACAGAATTGCTGAAGAAAATAAACAAATTGGCATTATGCATATAAATATATTAAGCAGTTTTTGAAATAAATACATCCTTGGAGAATTTCTCAGAATGAATGACATAATTCCAGCAATACTCGCTCTTTGTTTCATTCTGTTTTTCAACCGCACTGGCTCTTCGCCGGCATTCCGAAATTTCTCTGCCAAATAGCTAATGAGCTACACACATAGATAAACGCAGCCAGGGGGAGCTGCTATTTAAAGACATCCTCTAGTATATGTGAAGAACTGTTTGATGTGTGAAGAATCAGCTCTTAATTACACGGTTTGTCAATATTTTAAAAGCATTATCTCATTAACGAGCTGCTTGGGTAGACTGTGCCGCCCATCCTGAATCTGGACATTTGACATTTCTGTCTGCCAGTGACTTCACCAAAAAGAGTATAAAATACAGTCTATGCCAGTGAGGAAGTGACCATGTGACTGAGAAGGTAAGAGAGCTGCTCACGAGAGCACAAGAGTGCAGCGAGTACAAACACGGCAGGGTGACCGCAAAACAAGCCGCAGAGAGAGGAGGCGGGTCTAGGGGAGCTTCAGGGCGGGACCCACACGCCGGCTTGGCGTGCTCAGGGGAGACTGAGGCCGGTGTTCCCGGGAGCACAAAGGGTCCAAGGAACTCAAGGGCAACAGCCTCCCAAGCAAGAGGTGGGGTGGAGGGAGCTGCATTCGGACCCTGATCTGATGCCAGCAGTCTGGGCCAACCTTCTCCAGGATCTCTTCCAGCTCTACGATGCTTTCCCCTAAACACACACACACACACACACACACACACTGGCGCCACACTTGTACACTCTCCCGTGACTCAGTAAAAACAATCCACGGTCCTTTATACTCAGGATTCCTTGTGCCACCTGCCAGGACCCACGTGGACCTAGGAACCTGTGGGACCCCCAGGAAAGGAAGCCTCTTGTGCACCCACTTACCTGTGGCCCGGAGAAATGTCTGGGAAGGGTGCTGTCCCTGGAACATGCCCAGTGGCCCCTCTACCAGGATGGAGACAGCAGCCCACTTCACTCCCTCCCTTCTTCCAAGTTGTCTCACCCCCATGCCTCTCACCCAACATTTTTATTTAATTAATTTATTTATGTTTTAATTTCAGAATATTATGGGGGTACAAACATTTTGGTTACATATAATGCCTTTGCCTCCCCCAAGCCAGAGCTACAAGCATGCCCTTCCCCTATACAGTGAGCTCCGCACCCATTAGTTGCGAGTTTACTCGCCCCAACCACTCCCCTCCCACCTGACCGGCACCCAGTGAATATTACTTCAATGCAAGCACCTTAGTGTTGATCAGTTAGTACCAATTTGATGGCGAGTACATGTGGTCCCTGTTTTTCTATTCTTGTGATACCTCACTTTGAAGGATGGGCTCCAGCTCTATCCAGGATAATAAGAGGCGCTAGTTCACCATTGTCTTTTTATAGTTGAGTAGTATTCCATAGTATACATATACCATATTTTACTACTCCACTCATGTATGGATGAGCACTTGGGTTGTTTCCATATCTTTGCAATTGTGAATTGTGTTGCCATAAACATTCGAGTGCAGATGTCTTTTTCTCAAAGAACTAAAAACAGAAATACCATTTGATCCAGCAATCCCACTACTGAACATCTACCCAAAGGGAAAAAAAGACATTCTATAATCACCCAACATTTTTTAAAGCAGCAAAGAACCATCTCCGGAGACCCTCGTATCTCCCAAGACAGTGCATTTGCTCATTATTAACCCACTTCTTTGCCAAGTCAAAGCCAAAGTTACTTCCCTTTTCTAGTGCCCAAGAGATGGTGTGGATAGTTTCATCAAAACCTAGGAGGAGGATGGCAGTGACGGTTGTACAACAATGTGAATGTCCTTAATGCCATTGAACTGTACACTTAAAAATTGCTAAGATGGCAAATTTTGTTATGTGCATTTTACCACAATTAGAAAATGCTTACAATTCAAAACAAACAAAACAGTTAAAAAGACTCCTCAAAAAGTTAAGCATAGAGGTATGATATGGCCCAATCATTCATTCCACTCCTAGGTATATACCCAAGATAAATGAAAGCAAGCGTCCACGCGGACACTGCACACACATGTTCTTAGCATTATCCATAATAGCCAAAATGTGGGGACAACCCAAACGTCCACCAGCTGATGAATGGATAAACTAAATGCGGTACCATTTAGACTGCGGAGTATTATTCAGCCATAAGAAGCAAGGATGTACTGGCACGTGCTACGACATGGACAAACCTTGAAATGATGCCAGGTGAGAGGAGCCAGGCCTAAAAGGTCACACGCTGTGTGATTCCATTTACATGAAATGTCCAGAACAGAGACAGACAGGAGACTGGTGGCTGCCGAGGGCTGGGGTAGGGGTGGGGAATGACTAATAATGGGTAAGCGTTTCCTTTTAGGGGTGATGAATACATTCCAAAATTGCATAACCCTGTCAATTTACTAAAAACCATTGAATTTATACTTTCAATGGGTGAACTTTATAGCATGTAAACTGGACTTAATAAAGCTGTTTTTTAAAAAACAAAAAAGCTAAGAGGAGCCCAGTCCACAAGAGACCCCAGTATTAACAGTTTTCCTACCCACCGCGACATGCAGACCCACCAACTTCTACGCAAGTTCAGTTGCTAAAGCAGCACCTTCACCCACAGACTTCATTCTACTTCAAGTTAATACTCTACCACCTCACCCCGCCCCCGAAAATGAATAATCATGGCTCAGGCTGCAGTCGGTAAGAGGCTCTCCACTCCACTCGCACAAGCCATTTATTATACGTAGCAGTCATTTTGCTTTGAAGAGTTTCATGAACGTGTGCAATTAGCTCCAATTTGATAAAATCTCCCCACAAATGCTGCCTCATCTTCTGTTGTTCTGTGACACTGAAAACACAAGCTCCAATTTTAATACGTAGCTTAAACATTTCACAGTGACAGGCCGCAGAATAATAAAATTGGGGAAGATTGCAGCACTTGTTGGTTTAAATAATGAAATCTACATCGTGTTTAAGCTTTTAGCTCAAGAACAGGGTTGCAAGAGGGAGGGACCCCCTCTCCCTCTGCAGGTGCATGTGGTCCAGGATCTCAGAGAAAAGGGATGGCTTGAATAAGTAAAGAGAAGAAAGTAAAAGGTCATAGGAGAGTAGAAATGGAACAAAGTCTCTTAGCCCAGCACAGTGTGTCCTGGGGCCATCAAGGCACTACCCAGACAAGTCAGTCACCCGTGAGACTGGGAAAAGACATGCCCAGCTCAGTGGGCTGGAGGCAAATTTGGGGATATTTCCCACACTGAGTGTTCAGAATGCTCACAGGGCTTGGTCACAGACTTTTGTCTGCCAAGCCACACCTGACAGATGCATCCCTGCCGACAAGCTGCCAGGTACAACTCCTTGCAGGCGGGTGTGTCCCTCCCACAGCTGTGTCCTGATGGTGCGGCGGCTCTAAAGAAGCCCGTAAAGACAAACGAGCCTCGCATGTGGCCGGGAGCCCACGAGAGCAGGTTCAGAGCAGGGAGACTGCCGGCCAGCAATCACCAAGGGGAGCTGAGCAAGCACGTGCAAGTCTTGGCCTCTGAATTTCTGTCCTGCTTTTATAGACTTAATTCGTTCTCCTGGGGCTAAATCACTAGCCGTGCCGCTGCAGTTCCGCGATGACTGTGCAGCAGAGACCACGTGTGGCTCCCAAAGCCTAAATATTATCTGGCCCGTTACAGAACCCGTTTGCTAATCCCCGAACCAGTCTCTGCCTTTATTTTATCACGGCTCGAGTCCAAGTACACTGAACGACTTAGAAGCACATGAACACAGGTCTCCAGGCTTCCAAGTAAGTGAAGGAAGATTTACCAAAGAAGCTACCCCCTGCTAAGCTTTCGGAATGGGTCTCTGTCCAATCATTCAGTACATTTTAAGGACTGAGTCTGTCTAAGGCAAACAAAAATGTGGGGCTGCACAACTCATCTGACTTGTTTTTGTCTTCAGCTCAACCGAAGACACTTGGCGCTGTGTCCCACGCCCGAAATCATGTCCTGTTTTCCCAAAGAGCCGCTCTCCACTCGCCCCCACGAGCAGGCCCACCCCACGCACGCTGAGCTCTCTGGGCGCTGGCAGGGCAGGAGGGGGGTGAGTGAGGACCTTCTGTTCGAGGGCCGTCTGCCCCTGCACACAGCCAGCCGTGGTCACCACACCCTCCCTTCCCTGCAGGCCTAGGGGCTAGGGGTGCTCAGGGCCCCTCCCTCACCACTCCAGGCTGCTAACACCCCGCCTTGCCCTTGTAAACAGTCACTTCGTTAAACGCACCTCAAATGTCCAATGTGAGACCACCCTCTGTTCCCTGCGGACCATGATGGCTACAGCCTTAGGGGCAGGGAGCTCTTGGAGTCTGCGGCTACTGATGCCAACTCCCAGAACGCAGGTTCTAGGCCCACTCCAAGAGTGAGAGTTTGACCACATGAGCTCACAGCTGGTAGGAGCCTGGAATAACCACGTGACAGACAGTCTTCCTCCCTCCAAAGTGAGCTGCTCCTAAGCTACACAAGACGAATAACCACCACCCCAGTCTCAAAAATACCCAGAGAGAGTCTGGTGATCAGTTATAACACCACATTGCACTGCCAAATATTTTTTAAGACAGGTCTCACTCTGTCATCCAGGCTGGAGTGCAGTTGCGTCATCCTAACTCACTGTAACCTCAAACTCCTGGGCTCAAGCAATCCTCTTGCCTCAGCCTCCCGAGTAGCTGGGACTATAGGTACGCACTCTCACACCCAGCTAATTTTTGTATTTTTTGTAGGGACAGGGTCTCGCTCTTGCTCAGGCTGGTCTGGAACTCCTGAGCTCAAGCGATTCTCCCTCCTTGGCCTCCCAGAGTGCTAAGATTACAGGCGTGAGCCACTGAGCCTGGCCCAAGGCAAATTTTTTTTTTAAATTCTTCAATTTAATGTAATAATATCTGAATACCTGGTATGCTGCCTATACATTTCTAGGTCTTTGGCCTAGAAAGACCTAGGTCTTTTATCTAGAAAATCAACAATCCATCCTCATTTCATAAATGAGAAAACTGAACCTCAGAGAGTCTAAGCAGTGCTTGTCAGAGCCCTGACAGACTGAGGGGGACACATCCCAAAGCTCTTCCACTCGGTCCAGTGTCCCCTTGGGATCTGCCACCGCAGAAGGCCAGACCCCAACCAGCAGAGACACCGAGGCTGCCACCTAGTCTGTCCACTGATGTCCCAGTCACATGAGCTCCCTGACGGCCCCATTCACATGATCGCATTACCTGGGTCAGCCAACAGGGTGCAAATACCTACAGCTCCCTACCCAAGTGTGCGTCCGGGGTAGATCTGTTCATGTTTCCACAGCGTAAAATGACACAGCTGCGCGCTGGGAGCAGCGGGCCCTCTCCTGAACCTCCTCTGCCCTGCACTCGGCACGGAAGAGGAAGCCAGGGCCCGAGGCGTGCCTGGGTGGGAAGGCCTGGGAGCCCGCAATGGAAAATCATGTTCCACGTCCCATTTCATACGTGCTCGCTGATCTAACGAGGGAGTCAGAAGGCCTGCCTGCCCCTGGCTGTATGATCTTCGGCAAGCCGCTCTACATCTCTGTTTTAGTTTTGTCATCTGAAACGGGGGTAATGACACCCTCACCCCCACCCCTTCCCTACCTTGTTCCTACTGTCAGGATCAAGGGACAGAGAGGCACATTACTTAATTTCTTTGAGCTTCCTTTTTCTCCTCTGCAAGATGAGGTTTAAATAAATTAACGTATATAAAGTGCTGTGGAGCACCTGGCACAAAGTGTGTGTTACATGTTAGCTGTATTATCATCTGTTTCCTGATCTATAAGAGATCTTATTTGTCGCCAACTTATAAAGTGTGATGAAGATTACATGCCCAAAAGGATAACTGTGTGCTCGACATATGAAGGTATTTTGTAATCAACACATAGCACTATACAAATATACGGCTTAGAAAAAAAAATAAGGTTACTGTTTGATTTATTTCCATCTGCCTTATTAATTCAGAAGGTGGAATATTTAAGGGCTGTTGCCCAGAAATATTAAAACTGACTTAAAACTATTATACTAAAAACCTAAGCAACATGGGGAAATAGTAAAAGCATAACATAGGACTGAATTTCTACCCACTGATTTTAATTTTCGAATATTTAAACGTCCCAATTTCCGTAGAACTAACAAACAAAGCCCTTTGCCTTCTATGAGTTGCGGGGGGACTGGCTGTGACCGTGGCCTTTCTGAATCTCAGTGCGTGCCATTCCCATGCTCAGCAAAGCGATGGTAAGTCCCCCACTGTGGTTGTGCCTGTGGACGACCCCGCTCCACCCAGAGGCCTTATCTTCTCGGTTTGGCTTTTGGGCCAAATCTGGAAGCATTCAGTTTCACTAAGAAAATGAAATGTTTTTGATTTACCTGCACACCAGAGGGGGGCTTCTCCAATTCTTCCCCTCTGAACTCAGGAGGAAAAAGAATGCCTTTCCTCCTTCCAGGAGGTCTGGGCGCTCACAAAGCCCAGTTATTTGTTTTGCAAACTGTGTATACATTGAATGAAAATGTTTGTCTTCCATGTCCTGCTTTACAGTTTCTAAAGACAAATGATTAAAGAATTGTTTCAAGAGCATTTTCTGTTTTGCTCCTTCCCTCCGAGCTGCTTATATTAAGCAGCCTCACTTCCTGCCTTTTAACTTACATATCTGGGGACCTATCATCCACTCTTCTTTATTGACCTTTCCATGTACAGTGTTGCTTCAAAAACCTTCTTTAAAGGAAAGGTCAAAGTGAAATGTCACTGGGAAGCATGCCCGATGGCTGGCGGCCAGGGAGGTACCCAGCCCAGACTGGCTACCTGCGGCGTAAGCAACATGGGCCCCAAGAGACAGGTGGCAGAGACGTGCCAGCAGATGCCTGTGGGGACCCGAGCACGGCCCCAAGCGTGGCCCCAAGCGCGGCACACTGTCTGGGCCACCTGGTCTCACTCTAAGTCACACACCATGCCCAGGAAGCCAGGGGAGAACACAGGCCCCAGGCCCTCGGGGCACAGCCTTCACTCTAGAGTCACTCACTGGGTTTTCTACTCCATGCCCACACTGTCAGGAACAGCAGTGGCACATAAAGGGACAGGCAAGGTCCCTGCCCTAGAGGGGCTCGTAATTTAGCAGGGAAAAGACACATACAAAAAGGTACGGAGAGACCACTCAGGAGGACGTCAGAAAGATGGGGGGCGGGGGGGGTGTCAGAAAACAAGCATTCACGAGTCACAGTGCTGGGATGCGGGACTAGAACGACAAGAAGACCACATGACAGGTGGGGGTGGGAGGATTGGTTACTAACCATGAGGGGCAAGAGGGAGAAGGAGCCCCAGGTAACTAAAATCTCCAGCCTGGATGACTGGAAGAAATGCAAAGTCTGGACTTGGAAGCACTGAGTCAGAGGTGAGCATAAGACCTGAGTCACTCTGGCCCTGCTGCTTGGACCCCACTGGTCACTCTCTTCTCTGGTTTATAATCTACAAAGTGATCAGAGGCTTATAAAAGTCAAGGATGCGAAACACGGTAGACCAGCGCTGGTCAGCGAGGGTAACCCCAAGGAATCTGCCCGGGACGGCTCTCAGCTAGCCGGCACCCCAGCCAACCCACCACGTCGACCACGCCTACCAGCACACACAACTGCCAAGGCCAACTCCAAATGGCAGAAACTTAAATCTGCAAATTGGACTTAGAAGGAGTAAGTGGCACAACAAAAGAAATGGTGGCAGAAGCTAAAAATCAATCAGTCAAATCTGCTAGGGGACAAATTGGCCGGTAAATGCAGAAAACCTTTCTTAAAAATTTAAATGGAAAATAATCTACCCCGGTGAGAATAATTTCATAAAAAATGAAAATTTTAAATGGTTTATCTATGCTCTGAAAACTTACTGACTCACAAGGTCACTCAAGAAAATATTATATTTTCATCAAAAATTCATCAGCAATGACATATTTCGGATAAAATATTTATATTCGTAAATTAGAGTCCAAAAATCCTCAGATCAAGAAAGTGCTGTCACAGGTCCCGTGTCCAGCAGAACGGATGGAAATATCTGGCAAGAGGCTGGGTTATGCGAGGCTCTGGATGTGGCCCCCCAGCACCCCCCAGGGACAAGAGCTGCCAGGCTCCCCGAGAGGGAAGGAGGCTGTCAACAGAATCGTGGGGAACAATTACATTCTGGAAGCCGAAGTAGGAAGTGTCACACTAATGAGGGGAAGAGAAATTTTAAAGAGCCCAAAGGCAGATGGACCTCTCTGGAGCCAAGGAGTGTCTATGTCTCCTGTAAGGTCTACACCACGCCAGGAGCCGAACCGGGGTGCGTCTTGACAGCAGCTTAGCAGAGAGATGCCAGATCAAATACAGGACAGGCCCGTGAAACCTCAATTTCAAGTGAACAACAATTTTTTAATGAAACTATATGCTCCAAAAATATATCATATTATGTCCCAAATTATTGCCAACAGATAATTTTATGGTAGCAGAATTACACTAAAAAAGTAGCCACTGCTCATCTAGAATTCAAATTCAACCAGACATCCAGTGTTTTTATTGCTAAATCTGACAACCCCAGCTGGGCGTGGTCAGCCCTGCACCTCCCCAGCCCCGGACCACGAGCCCTGACTTCTGCACATGGCGTCTCCGCAGACCTGGCTGGTCATAAGGAACAACCCTCTTATTTGACAAGCCCTCTCACATGCTGTGCACCAAGAAAGCCTCCTTCAACAGAACCAGAAAAGGAGCGAATCTGTAGAAAAAGGGAACGGCCAACCATATTAAATATTTCAGAGACAAAACACGGGGTGAGGACTGAGAACAGAGCACCTGATTGCCTAATTGAGAAAGAGGCAGTTTTAGTATAATAGCAGGAGCTTAGTTTACAAAACAACCGAAATGGGTGGTAAGAATTTGCCATTCTCTGGCCGGGCGCGGTGGCTCACGCCTGTAATCCTAGCTCTCTGGGAGGCCGAGGCGGGCGGATCGCTGGAGCTCAGGAGTTCGAAACTAGCCTGAGCAAGAGCGAGACCCCGTCTCTACTATAAATAGAAAGCAATTAATTGGCCAACTAAAAATACATAGAAAAAATTAGCCGGGCATGGTGGTGCACGTCTGTAGTCCCAGCTACTCGGGAGGCTGAGGCAGGAGGATTGCTCGAGCCCAGGAGATTGAGGTTGCTGTGAGCAAGGCTGACGCCACAGCACTCACTCTAGCCCGGGCAACAGAGTGAGACTCTGTCTCAAAAAAAAAAAAAAGAATTTGCCATTCTCTCTACTTTGCTTAAACACAAGGAAATGGGGAACTGCCGGTGTTATCACACTGTCTGTAGAACCCCACCAGGGCAGGTACTTTGCAACTCAGTGCTACCCACCTGTGGGAACTCAACCATTATTTGTCGAATGAATGAATAAGTGAATGGATACCGTATTTCCCAAAGAGCCTGTTTTGAAATTTGAAATCTCGCGTAGTAATTGAAAACGAAACATCTAGGCTAAATCTTAACGTTTCGTAGCACTGTCATCACAGCAGCGAATATCCTTTACCCTTTAAACAATCTGTCAGCTGCGGATTATTTATAGTACAAATCACAAGTATCTGTGCTGGGCATAAACCAAACAAATGCACAAAAACACCAGCTATTCCACCTAACGAAGCACATGTTAAGATTCACCTAAATTAAGCAGAGAAGAAAAGCTACCGCCTCCCAAACTAAAGCAAAAATCTTGTTCAGAGTTCATTTTTCTCTGTGCTCCTTTGTGTAACTGTTGTAACTGTTCTTTAGTTACAAGAGCATTTAATCGAACAAACATCTAAGAACACCGTGATTTTCTTATTTATACATAAATGTAGTGTTCAACACAGTGCCAATTTCTCTTGATCTGTGCTGGAAGAATTCCCAGGGTCGCCTTATCAAAACAATAAACTCCAGAAGGAAAGAAAAGACATATATTTTAAGAAGAGCACTGTATACTGCTTAAAACGCATGATAAATCCCCAGTATATTCTGAACTTTTAAAAAGAAACCTTCATTTGTTCAGCTTCTGTGTATTTTCCATTCTGCTAAAGAGCCCAAATTTAGAATTTACAAACAAATAGAGCCTGGACAAATGAAAGGTGTGTTTAGCTTTCGCTATTAACTAGTACTTCTTAGCATAAAACAAACGTGCCATACCTTTGCCCCTAAACTTTTAGGTATTTTATGATACAATTAAGAATTAAGCTAAAAGCAAATGTACAAACAAAAAACAAAGGTTTTTCATACCAATGTCTGAAAAGTTTCAGTTCTAAATATAGTCTATATTCTCAGTACAGTACTAATTTTTTCAAATTTGGCCCAAAGAAATATGTCTCTGTCCTTGCTTGAGGGACACTGGGTGTCTGCCTTGGCCATCTACCAATGCCTTGCAACTTCCAAGAAAGGACCTATCGGCCTATATTAGCTCCCCATTCAGAGCTGAAGATTCATTTTTTATTAGTTTTCACTAAATATCATTAATGCTTAACGTTGCCTAGTGCTCCCGTGAAAAAGAGCTTAACCCATGGGACTGGTGGAGTCATCAAGAAATGTAAAGCTTTCTGCAGGCAGAGAGAACCACACAGCTTTCCCAGATGAGACACTGACCCACTTTCCAACAGGAGGGGACTACTTAACGAAACTGACATGACCTTAAAATTGGGAATCAGTCACTCGCATTACGTCCTTGCTTCCTGGGGTCACACACTCTCCCTACTTTCTAAAGGCTGGCACCAACATGCCAATCACCTCCACTGCTGCCTTATTTTACTACCTAAATTTAAATACCAATATAAAACTTCAGAAATTGCTTTACCCAGAATGAAACACAAGGCCAATTGCAGACTTCAGATAAAATCCCACACATAACGTGGTCTTCTCTAACTGTGACCCGTTTTGGCAAAAGGCGCCGTGAACGTGACAGTCCGGGCTGAGGCTGCGCCTGACAGCCACCTCCTCTCGACTCTGGGGCACCCCCGCTCGGGCCAGCGGCCTGGCGGGAATCCAGCTCCCACTCTGAACTCCCACCCAGCTGGGGTCAGGGTTAGCCAGGGCAGGGGCCAAATCCCACAGGCTCCCACGGTTGGAGCCAAATGCACGAGCCAGCTCCGAGAACCCTGCCGGGGGTGGGTGAAGCTGTGGGGGGAAGTGAGGTGCCCGGTGCAGGAGTTGTGACGATGACTGCAGGGGAGCGGTGTCCCCTGGGCATGTGGTTCTGTGAAGTCCCAAGTATGGAGGCGGGTTGAGGAGGGCGGGGGGGGGGGGACTACAGCTTGAAGAGACACACTGGAGAGAGGAGGAAAATCTGGAATTTGGTTCCAAGAGGGGGCTCCGAAGTCAGACAAGAGGGCTGTGTCCGCCCTGGGACTGCAGCTTGTTTCCCAGTGACAACAGAATGCAAACGGACAACTCTGATGGGCATCTTGGCACCGAGTTTGTCCTGCTCCTCTCTGAAATGCCGCGAAACCTGTATTTGGAGAGCCATGATCATCAGAAATAGTATCCTGGTGAAACTTAGTCTACTGCGACCAAGCATCCTATCTGCGGGGACACTATGTCCCCTGATCACATTGTCAAAAGATCTGCGATGAACCGCAAACCCGGCTGGCCCCGTGTGCTGTGCTGTGTGACCACCGTAACGATGCCCTTCTGCAGCCCGCCTCCCTGTCCTCCTCCCCTCCTCCTGGTTCGCTCAGTCTGTTACCAGCTGTGGAAGGTCCGCTTTGTTTTTTATTTACTCTAAAACATTCGCAAGCCCGAGCAAGGAGCACGTGCTGACTCCCAGAGCCGGTTGGTAAGGCTGTGTCCGCCTCACCGTGGCCTGCAGCAGTTTGGAACTCTGGTCACGTGTCTCACTCCTTGTCTCTCAAATCTTTCAGCCGACCCTTTGAGGACTCTCCACCACCCCGAGCGAAAGCCAAGGCTTCTTTGGGGCTGGCAAACAATATTTCCCCTCTTCTGTGACACAACCCTTATCGGATTTCTGTCCACGGAGCAGATATTTAAGACATCTGAACTTGGACTGTACAACTGAAGTCTTCTTTGCAAATCTGACTATCTGCCATCCTTTGTCCTCCGGCGAACCTTACGTGAACTCAGTGGCACAGCTGAGTGAGCACTGTTCAGTGCAAGGGCGTATCAAGGGCGTGTTACTTTCATATACACACATCTGCATGTGTGAATAAGGATGCCCTGTCACCAGCCGGATCGCGTCCACTAAAGCAAATCTACAGGACGTCGGGCAAAACGTCTGGGGGTGCCACCATCTGAATCTAACCAGGGGTCCGGCCAAGGCTGAGGAGCCACTGCAGGGCCTGCTGAGAAAAATGCAAATCTGGCACGACCCACTCCGAACTGCCATTTCTTCCTGGAAAGAACACCGTGACCTACTGGGTCAACGGTGGGCACCCTGGACAGCCTCCCACCCTGCACCTTTCAACCAGGTACTCCGAGCGCTCCGTGCCTGCTAAGGATCCACCAGTGCTGCAAAAGTGATCCTTCAATACCCGGGTTCCCTGTCGCAGCCTGTCCAAGGCAGCCAACTCTCAGGAGTTCTCTTGTCCTCAGACCCAAGGTCTGAGACCCACACCCTGCCCTTCTCTCTGCACGCGGTGCTTGGCAACAGGCAAGAACTCTGTCTCTCTCTCTCACATCCTTTAATATTGCTTTTATCTTGACTCCTGTAGGGAAAAGTATGTTTCTCAGGAGGGCGGGGGAGAGGCAGAAGCGAGAACACTGTGGAGGGTTTCCCAAAAGAAACATTTCAGCAGAAGACAGCTCTTCCTAGATATCCCGACACGGAGCTTCCGCTGGGCCGGGCCGCTGCCGTTGAAGTGCTCCGTCCTAAATTCAAGCTGCGTCCCTTTCCTTTGATGAGGGCTGTATATATTTTTATGTGTACGGCTGGCTAATCCTTTTGAAAAATAACCTCTCTCAGACTTCCTCCCTGGTGAGACAGTTTGGGACTGAAACTTCTCATGGCCTATCCCGACATTCCAAACCTCCACCGGAGACGCCCCACACAACGGGACACGGCGGCCGCGGACTGGGCAGCAGGAAACGGCAGCTCCTGGCGTGAGCGGATAAGCATCCACTCGCGTCTCGCCAGACCACGAAACGCCTGGTCCGGGACTTGCTCGCTCACTGCAGCGCTGCGCTGGAGAAGCAGAGTGTTCCCAACGGCAGAAGCTCTCCGCAGTGCTCCTTTGAGGAGCACGAATCGGGTAGACCACGTGGGTGCTGGCACCAGCACCAGGTGCTTCTGGCCACACCAGTGTCCTGCTCAACATTTCTGGGCTAACACATAGTGATCTTTGCACTCAAGACCTTTGTCACTGTCCCAACGCCAGACCTTCTGTTTCTGCTACGCCTGATCGCTGTTGTTCCCACCCAACACCTGCTTTCGTAGTATGGACACCAAAACTCGTGGAGCTCTTTGGTGGAGGCATAATCACGACATGTCACTGACTTCCTGTTCAAGGCTGGACACCCCAAAGACAGCAGCATCCTAACACAGTCTCCTTCTAACCCCAAAGCAGAAAACGTGGCCCCGCGCGCCTGTGTCCTTCCCAGGATCACGTCCCTTAGTCCATGGCTAAGCTGGTGGCGTGGAGGTCTGTCCACGTCCAGGCTGTAGTGGGCGAGGCACATCCTGGAACTGCCTCGCTCTGAGCGTGGAGGGAGTGCGCCGAGTCCCCAGGACGACCGCTGGCTGCAGCTGGGCAGCAGGGGACGGCGGAGGGGTCGCCTCTGGACTCTCAGGCTCTAACATCCCTTCAAGCCCTGTTAAGGGTCGAGACTCCCACACTGCGCGGCCTCCCTGCCTCACCACTCACTCCCCAGTGCCTTCCAAAATGCACTCCCCTCCGTGACATCGCGTCCACGTCGCTGCTCCTCACGCCCAGGCGATCCGTAAACACGCGTGGAGAGCATACCTTCCATGAATGGCAGAACCTTCTCCCTCACAGGCCTTTTCACACCTTGAAAGGTGTCTTAATTTCCTTCCCCGGCAGCTGCGCTGAACAATCAGGCCCGTCTCTTTAGCTGACTACTCTCCCTCCCCAGCAAGGTGCCGAGTGCTGTAAAGCAGAACCATTATTCCCAGGGCCCCGGCAGAGTCTCACCCATGTAATGTGCTCCTAATCATAGCGCCTGGCGAGACGAATAAATGATGTACAAGTTTATAGAGACTGAAAAGTACAAAAAAGGAGATTATATATCCTTGTACATTCCTGCAAGAGGTACCATAAAGACTAACTCTGATTTTCCCAAAGAAACAATGCCATGATTGGATTTTCATAAAGGCAACACGTGTGTGGTGCAAAATTCAAAAGCCACGAAAAGGCATCGGGGTACTGGTAAGTCCCCCCGTGCCCTGGCCCCAGCATCCCCACCACCCACCATAGCCTGCCCTGGAAGCTCCAGCCTTGGCTCGCCCTTGACAGAGTGATCGAAAGTCCCCGGTTTTGAAAAGGAAGGTAAATGACATTTCTATATTCTATTTGACCGTAAGCCTTCTAGTGGGTTTGCGAGATAATGAATCAGACAACACATCAAAAATAAAACTCACATACATACGACTGAATTTAATGACACTCCATTCTCATTGCTTCCTGCCTCTTTTTCTGCGCTGTGAGAAGGTACAAGGAAACCACTCAGATCAGGGAATTTCAGAGGACTCTGCAGTAAAACGCTTGGAGAAACCGAACACCACTTCAGAGCCTCTTGAGAGGCAGATCTGCTTTGTCCTCCTTTCTTACTTTAAATTTCCCTACGCAAACACATGTGCTAGGCAGAAATCCTTGAACTGAATGGGTCCAACACAGCCAAGGTGTTCCCAGAATATTGAGTCACACCTGTCCCCCCGCAGCGAAGCCCAGCACGTCTGCGTGCTAGAGGTGGTTGGGAACCATGTCCGGGCACTCCCACTACCCTTAGCCGCCCATTACAAAGATTGGTAAGAACCAAACATAAGTAAACTGCAAGGAGGCTTAACCCCCCGAGCATACACCCAAGCAGGCGCCGTCCCCCTTAAGGGGCACTCTGGCTTAAGGCCCTGGGCAGAAGACCCTGGAACCTCACCCCCTTGCAGCACCACACCCAC
>VBSM01003176.1:76625707-76637095 GCA_008086735.1 Cheirogaleus medius | reverse complement strand
CCCTTGTCCGCCCTTAATTAGAAACCTCCTGACATCCGCCTCTTCCATTAAGAATTTCCTGACTAAGAGGAACAAGTAGCAACCTCTCCTGAGCCCATTTCACCACCCTCTGCTTTCTGGAGGAGTCGCTTTGCATGTCAGTTTACACCCACTCCCTCGCCAGCAAAGCACCAACACATCTCCGTGCAGCCTCAGGCACGGGGCTTTTCATCGGGAGAAACCTCCCTGAAGGCTGGCGCCTAACCCGTTATACACCAACCCTGCCATGGGCTCTCACCCTATGCTCCAAAATCCTTAATCTTCCCCACAGCCTATGAAGCGGGGCCTGTTACTTTCCTCATCGTTCAAATGAGGAGACTGAGGCACCGAGTTGCAGGTGGGCCCACATCACGGAGCTCCTGCCATGGGCACAGCTGCCTGCCACTTGGCAGAGGCACCACAGGCCCCGGCGGCTCCCTGGCCCCTGCGTCCCTCTCCAGGCACCCTGTCCCCTTCCTTGCTCCAGGCCTCGGCTATCACTCACCACAGGAGCCAGCCTACCACCTCCTATCTGCAGGAGGCTGGGGACAGCTGGGGACAGATAAGGAGGCGGGGCTACAAGAAGAAATGGAGACTGCCAGTGGGCCACCACACCCCTGCGTCCTGAGGGCACTAAAGTAAATGGGCTCTGGGACAGCAATTTCTTCAGTTCAGTTGAAAAAGTATTTCTTGAGCATCTACTCTATCCGAGGCACTGCTCCGGGTACAGGAGACACAAAGACTAATTAATGCGTCCCAGGCCCTGCCCTCGGGGAACTGTGGCCTAAAGGGCAGCCCAGGTCTCCTTGGATTAGCTCCAGGTTCCAGCAGTTTTGGAGATGCTGAACTCTGGGCGATGCAGGGACCCCTCCCACTCTGACCCACTGAATCAGAATCTGTGTTGCAGCGAGATTCCCAAGGGAGGATTTATTTATATGCAGGTGCTTGTCTAGACTGCTTGGGGACACCCAAAGTTTGACTTTAGCTTATGGAAGGCACTATGATGTTATGCTAAGAACTTAATTTATATACTCACTGAGATGCACCCCTTCTCCCTATCCTTGTCACCTAACCCTGTTGCCACTTCCGTCCCGTCCATGTGCACGTGTGCCTACCTGCACACTTTTCAGCTAGCGATGAAGGAGTGACAGTAACAGTGAACAGGTATGTCGCAAAATTCACCCAGTATGCACAACTTCAGTGGAAATGCTTCCTGCTTTGTGTGCTACCTTTCCAGAAACAACACACCATGGTGAGTCTTGTCCCTAAAGTTTCGGTTTTTATTTGTGTACAGCCCACACTTCAGGTGCGGGCCTGTTGTGAGGTCTCTACCTAGCAGGGAGAGAGGGCCACAGAGCTAGGCCAGAGCCGCAGGCCACGGAGCTATAAAGGAGACTGTGCCCATGCTCGCATACACGGTAAAGTGGGCCATAAAGGTATGTTTGTTCAAGGAAGTCTAGCAAGGAGGGAAATTCTAGGAGAAGGGAGGAGAACAAAAATGTGAGTGGTGACTCATTTTGATTTGGGGCGGTACTGCTTGCTCCCACAGAGCGTCATTGTCAAGGACCCGTCCTCTCCTCTGCCCCGTCGCCCCGTGCCTCTCCTGGGCGAAATGGTGCCCCTTCCTGCGCACAGCCGGACACCTGCTGCAAAAGGACCCTGCTGAGGCCGCTGGGGGCAGGGCCTGCAGCGCCTAAGAGGCTCCGACTCTCCACCAACTCAAAGGCGGTACAGGGTGACTCAGCCAGACCTCCATCACAGATGCTCAACACAGGACAGTTAACCGCAGCCAGGAGCCACAGGAAAGTGATTTGGATTTGTGCCGAGCGTTTTCTCCGCCCCTGGGCACTGCCCTACTCAAAATCACCCAAGAAACATGAAATGGCAAAGCCCTCGCCTGACTCACCTGACCACAGACTCAAAGAGTCTTTCAGTAATTAGGCCTGACTCCTAGTGCAAATTAGATCTGATAATTTTCTAACATTCTGATTGCATCAAACTCTGAGACACATCCTTCCCCGTTCAGTACTCCAAGAATTAATGAATGCTGTTGCTTAATATCTCCCAAGATTGCCCTCTGGGGAGAAAACAAGGCTAAAAAGAAATGTCTTCCAACAAAAGTATTTTTTAAAGAAACAACCCAACTGCTTAAAATTCAAGGTTATAGATTTGTGGGGGAAGTGTTATGCAATTGCAATTACAAATTATCACTTACTTCAAATAATACCAACATATCTAACAGCATAAAGTCGAGTTCATGAGGTTTCTTCTCAAATACTAACCACAGTGGTGCTAATACTTGTAACTTACACATGAATTTCTTCAAAGACTGTGAATTAAGTACTCTGAATTCTTACAATGAATTTATTTTTATTGAGAAGCATAGCCAATAAAAGAAGTGTATAAGGAACAAGGACAGACATTTATACATTGTTTCAATAAACTTGGCAATTTATCTTGTTCTAGCTCTCTGTTATGTCACTATGCCCTTGCTCAGTAGAATCAATTCCCTTGATTTATAACTGGTTTAAGAATTATATACACAGACTTGTTACTTAAAGAATATTTATTTTCTAAGCAAAAAAGTAAACACTTCTTAAGCAAAAATTCATTCAACCTTTCCGAGAACTATTTAATGGTATGACTGCTGTTGCTAATTTTATATTTTCCATACTGTTCAATTCCAACCCACCGGACTTGACAGTCCCAAAATTAACATTACTATGAGAGTATCTTTTCTCCCTCTTCTCCTTACAAATCCTTAACTCTGAAAGAGAAGGTTAACTCTCAGAGAAGCTTTTCCTCACATCACGCTGAATAAAATACACTCAAAGAAAGTCAAAGCACTGAAATTGACAAATGTATGGCCCATTTCTGAAAACACTCACATGCAGCCTGACCAGGCCACCTGTGAACACCGGCATGGCAGGTCAGCTAAGGACAGAGCTACCCCAGTTTGCACAAGCAAACCACACTGGGGAATTCACAAAGATCTGCCCTGTAAACCTACTCACATTCTTGGGAATCATCACAGAGAACTTTGTCCACTTCAGTCAGAAACTCTCAAATGAACACGAAAAGAAACCTCTACTCCCCAGTTTTCTTTGCTCAAACTGGTCTGGACAGACAATTACTATCCAGTGTACCTTGGTAGTCCTGATGCTCAAAGATGAGAAATCTTGGGCAGCTCAGGCAAAAATTCTCAACAACAGGACAGGACACGCTGGCCCAGTGGCACGTTAGCTACAGGGCGAGAGGAAGTTGTAATTTCACCCCATCTGTGAAGGAGCAGAATCGCCAACATAACATTACGATATTTTGACTTCTGTAAGACTGGATCATTCCAAAAACAGAAAAGTCAAAGTCATTCATTCTTATTCACAGTATGATTTGTACCAAAGAACAAAATAAACTCCAAATTTAGTTGTCAGGGCAAAATTATAACAGGAATTTAAAATAATTTAATGTCCCATCCACCTGCCAAAATTTTACCATTTAGCTCAAAGACTCACTCCTCCTTTAAAATTTACTCTGTTACTAATTATAAAAATTACTCATTCAGTAAGTATGTGTTGAGCACTTTTTTTGGTGCTACAAATACAGCAGTGTACAAAACAAAGTCCATTTTTAAGAGTCTTTTCTTTCTGTGCAAACACATATATGTCATTAAGATAACACTGAATATGGAAAATCTCACCCAGATTTTTTTTCAATTTTAACACTGAAGTTTTTCCAATAGGATGACATGTTCTTTGAAAACACCATTCTTACTGGCTACATAATATTCTACTGTGGAGACGGTACCGTAATTCACAGAAAGACATTTCCCAAGGCTTATCACAAGATAAAAACAGAAAAGAGAGACACAGTTAAGTAGAGCACGTTAGCTCTAGATAATAGGATGTTAAGGAACAAGAAAACAGAAAGGGAAATGCAGTCTTACCGATCTCAGAGACCCGTCCCGCTCCTCCTCCGAGGGTCGGCTGTTCACACCCACCCCGGCCGCCCCATCCAGGTCTGAACTGTGAATCCGCCTTTATAAGCCCCACTCCCTCTTTGATCGAAGAGAACATTGTCTGCACAGAACAATATGTTTTCATTTCAATTTCCCTTCTTTTCAGGAAAGGAAATGTTTGCACTTCAAAGGGTTTCTTTGAAGAGCAGCCCTTCAGCCCGGCCTGTCCAGGTTGGGCGCTGCGTGGGCTCAGCGGGGTGCGCGGAGCCTGGGCGGCTGCCCGCCACCGTCACCCTCAAGGCCAGCTCCTTCAAGGCGAGGGTCTAGGGCAGGGGAAGAGAAAACAAACACATGGAAAAATACTCGAGGCCTTTGATCGTGACCTTCAGAGGCCCTTTCTCACACGCGGCGTAGGTTTCCATCTCAGGGAAACTGAGGCATGCACGAAGGGGAGCTGCAGGGCAATCGTAGCTGCTAAGAACAAAATCATTCCAGGAACCAGACTCACTTAGCCACGACCCATTCCAGGCCAGGAAAAAGGGGAGCGGCTCTCAGTCACTGCTGGTCAGGACGCAGGGGACTGCCTAGGCAGACGCCACACAGAAGGTCCAAACTTCACCACGTACACCAGTTTTGAAACCTTCCCCCAAAGAACTTTTGAGAAGCACCGTCATTAACAAAGAGCAAACTTCACAGTTTTGAAGTCTGCGTTGCACTTCTTCAGTGGCCCACTGGTAGGGGCCAAGAGGTTCATCAACAGGCTAGTCTGAAAGAGCCGTGAGATGATGGACATGGCCGACGCTGTTTCCCGCAGTCGGGCTCCGCGCCCGTCCTTAACCCCTGCCAAGTCTAGGAAGCGAGGGGTATACACCAGACAAGAGAGGGCCTGCAACATTTCTTTTCAAGTCTCCAACAAGTTCTGGATATTTAATAACGATCCCCGCCCTTCCCCACCCCAAGGGTATGCACCAAGGGTGGTTCAGTTTGCTGGCTGGGTGGGCACCCGCCCAGGGGCCGTGCAGCAGCATGAAAGACCAGGCGGCAGACGGGGGGCTGGCTCCACCCCACAGCCCGCTCGTCTGGGTGGCCGGGTCACCCGGAGCTGAAAGAACCGGAGACGTCTTCCAGCCGCCTTTCCGCAAGCCCTTTACCTGGCTGAGCACTACACCCCGGTGCTGGAATTGCGTGTGGTTTTTATTTTCTCCTTCTATCTTCTGTAGTTTCCAAACTTTTCATGATGAGCATTCTAACTTTTAGAAACTTTTCCTCAAAGAGGCTTATGAGGTAGAAAATTAGACGATAGCTCCTTTGAAAGACCCCTCACCCACCGAACCCTTCCCAGAAAATACCTAGTTGTACAGGACAATTGGAAGTTGAATATATTAATGGACTATGGACTAGATAACAAGGTTGTATCGATGTTGAATTTCCTGGTTCTGATCTCGTACCATGATCATGTAAGAGAAGGTCCTTGTTCTTAGGAAAGACACACTGAAGTACGGAGGGGCAAATGAAAGGATGTGACTTCAACTCACTCTCAAATGCTCCAGAAAAAAAGTGTGTGTGTGTGTGTGCGTGCGTGTGTGTGCGCAAAGAGAGAATAAAAGCGGCAAAACGTGAACTGGTAGATTTGAAAAAAGGGTACACAGGAGTTCCTTGCACTTGGGCAACTTTCTTTAATTCTGAAATGTCCAAAAAAAAGTTTAAAAAGAAAAGGGAAAAAGGAGAAAGGCAGGAGGTGGTGGAGAAGAGTTTCTGTAACTCCACCTGCCGGTCCTCTCTCCCATGGGGCCACGGCTCCTGGACCCGGCCTCGTCCCAGGGGAGGGCGGGAGGCTCCCCTGCCACCTGCAAACGCTCTCCCCTGTCACTGCAGGGAGACGGGGCCTTGCTGCTGGCCCCTGGTGTAGACAGCTCCTGCTCCAGGCTTTCTGAGGATGTCAAAGAAGTGTCATGAAGGAAAGGGGCATGTCTCCAAGTCACCTCATGGTAGAAGTCAGACAAGGCAAAGCTGGGGCAGGACTACAGCTGTCACTGGCCTTGAGAAGGATGGAGAACAGAAAAGGGAGCCGACTTCCCCTACAGTGTCTGGTTCCCACCAGACGCCCTGTGAAGGGTTCTCCCCAGGTGGAGATGGCAGGGAATGCGGGCGCAACTGGGTGGGGACAAATCAAACAGGACTCCCTGGTGGTCTGGACAGGAAGCTCTGTGTCCAGTCGGACACTGGTGAGGTGACTGCCAAACCACTGACCCAGAGAGAATGCAGCCCAGCCTCTGTCACACACGCCTGCTCCCGGTGCTGGCAGCAGCCCAGTGCAGCTGCCCCCGCACCCCAGGGGCCCAGCTGTGCCAGGTGCGAGGGGCTCTGCTGCTGGGGCCTGGAGAGGGAAGATCTGAGTTCAGAGACGGAAGAGAGAAATCAGGGTGCCGTCCAGCTCAGGGGCAGCCAGTACCAGCACTGCCCAGACTCAGCCAGAGACAAAGAGGAGCCCAGGCTGGTGGTCTTCAGGTCTGCGTGCTCCCGTCTCAGCGTGCGCATGGCTCGCCACACACTCGCCAGATAGGCTGGAGGCCAGGCTCAGGCGGACACGCACTTCCCCACTGCACACTGGGGTTCCAATCTTCACTCCGCCACTTAACTACCTACCTGTGCGCCGTGGGCCCCCTGTCTCCATATCGCGTCAAAGCAGCAGTGCCAACCCCACTGGGTGGTCAGGAGGACTCAAAAGGAAACACACATAAAGCACTGAGTACACAGTGAGCGCTAAATAAGTGCTCGCAATGATTGATCTTACCCAGCCCCAAAGCCTCTCCCTTCCTTCCTATTTGGTTTAACAGACTTTAGTTAATGGCACTTGGTGGGCAGATGAGAAGATACAGAGAAAGAGGACATTTCCAAGCCGATCTTAACAGATCAACTTAAGCACTCCACAGGCGGGATGACCACAGCTCGGCAGCGTGAGCAAATAACAAAACGTAAAGCAACGTTCTGCTCCCTTCCCTTCCCTCTGCGGCCAGGGCGACGCGCCCACCGCCCCTGCCCCACGCAGAGGCATCCTAGACTACCACCTAGAGGAAGTGACAAGTAAGTGGAGAACAGAGGGCCCCCAGTTTTTGGCTTTGGTTTCTCTAAAACTCAAGGCCTTGGGGTAATTTGGACAAAATGTTTAGGGATCTGGATGACTACGGCCAGGGTAGCCACTGCCCGCGCCCTCCTCAGCCCCCATCAAGCACAGGTACACACACACGTGCACATACACACGCAGCGGCATGGTGAGCTCTGCTTCTCAGAGGGGCTAGGCGTGGCCAAGCCCAAGGCGTGGGGATCTAAGGCCTAAGGGAACCTGCACCCCACACCCAGGGACACTAGGACCCCAGAGTGATGGCTCCCAGGTTCCCCCAGGCAGTCAGGGACTGCTGCTTCTCCCCAGACCCGGGCTCAGATGGGACAGTGAACTTGTAAGCAGATGTCCCTGGGCTCAGGTGGGACGGTGAACTTGTAAGCAGATGTCCCCCAACACCTGGGGACTACATCCGCCCCTTCTCACTTAGACACTTAGACACAATCCCAAGGAAGGGGACTACATTTTAACACTTCGGCAAAATGGGAGAGCAAAATTAAGTTGTTATAAAAATTATTTTTCTCCCACACCTAAATCAAAGAACTGAGCTTTCTTTCCAGTATGAAAAATTAACGTTTGCATGAAACACTTAGTGCCAGATGCTATGCTAAATGTGTAAAATGGATTACCTCATTTAAATCTTCTCAATCCTATAAGAGAGGCACGAGAATCCAATTATTATGCAAGCAATAAGGAAAAGAATTTAAATGTGGCTCTGAGAAACATCTTAGGAAAGGTACTTATCCCATAGGTGGAGCCCACTCTAGGATTCGGCCCTTGCTGCGGAAGGGCTCATGGCATCCCCTTCGATCCCACAGCTTAGGGGCCCCATGAGCTCAAGTTGGCCGTACTGAGCAGAGGCCACTCCCAGGGTGAACACTGCCAGACAGTCTCTACAGTGTGGACTCATTGTGCAGGAGGACCCGCACGGGGGGACACCCACTCTTAGACAAATGGGAAAACATCTGGTTGTCCTCAAGGTCAAGAACCTTACCTGCACAAATACTCTAAAGAAAGCACTGCAGTAGGAATATGGACAGGTAAGGAACAAAACTGTCCATGCCCTATGAGCCCCCAGAAAAGGGAGGGCAAGGATGACAATCTACCAGGAAAAAGGGCGGGACAGGGTAGGGAGACACAGTCCTACTAGGGGAAGGGACATTCTCCCACTTTCCTATCATATAAGCCCACTGAACCAGAGCCTTTAAAGGTTTCTCTGCATGTGATTTCTGGTTGCCATGATCAGAATTTCAGCCTGGTAGCAAAGGAACTGATTCTGAGAAAGGAATCTAAATGCCTTGATTTGGTACCTTTATTCTTTCAAAGAACACTATGGACTTCCTGCTTCCTAGCTTCACTCTGCCGTGCCGCTGAGAGGGGCAGGCTCTCCCAACCTGCAGATGGAATGAGTGTGGAAGGTTCAGAAAGTCTAAGTCACTTTCCGGAGGCTGCGCATAAAGACAGGAGCAAAGCCAGGACCCTAGACACCAAAAGTGGCACTGTTTCCAGTATTGGTTCTAGCTCCCCTGGGTTCCTCAAAGCAGCATCCTTTGTTCCAAGGCAGATAATCAGCCCGTTTGGCACTGAAGCTGGAAAGCCCTCTTCCCTGGGCCACACTGCTCTATCTCCAGTTTAACAGTGGTCCCCACCATTCACAACTACAACCAGAAGGAAAAAGCCCAGTGAAAGCCATGGGGTGCAGCAGCAGGGATGAACCTCATGCCAGGATCTAGTTCAATATCTAGGAACATCCTTCCTGCAACCTGTGTTCCTGGGATGACGGGACCCTGACCAGTGGGTCAGGTAAACAGTGTCACCCACTGTCTGCCAATGCTGCACATCTGAACAAATGCCTTGGGAGAGACATGAACGTGGTTAGCAGTCCAATTTACTGCCCATCCTTCTAGCAGATTCCAGGGAGCAAATGCACTAAACCTTCCTTGACAAAGTATGACTTAGTTGAACAACAGCAAGCAGTAGTTCTTTTCAAGTCTGCTTTGTAGTTGGAGGAAGGGACGCAGATTACAGAGAAGGCACTCAAGTTTACCACAAGGGTGATAATCTGCCACAGAAAATGCTACTACTCTATTCCCTCCCTGGAGAGGCCCAAAACCTGGGGTGGGCAGCAGCTTGGCCCAGAACTTGAGGCCACTGGCCCAGGAAACCCACAGGGACGCAGGTGTCCTGAAGACCCAGGAACACCCTATGGCTTTAGAACCCGGAATTCAGAGGGTCCCCATCGCATGGGGGGCCAGCCCACCTCCAGGCTGACCACTAGAGGGCGGCAGGGGAGCAAAGGGAGGCCACAGGCACTAAAGGAGTCAAAGCTGGAAGAGCCACCCACGCTTGGTGTGAGGAGCCAGGTGAACAGGAAGGAGGCCACCAACTGGGGCAGAGGGCTGCAACACAAAATCACTACCTGGGAAGGGCCCCAAGAGGGCACATCTAGTCCAACCCTGTTCCTGGGGTATGGGAATGTCTAGAAAGGTAAGTCGTGACTTTCAAGAGGTCCTTCTTTCACCCAAACATGCTATTTGCTTGGCCTTCTCATCCTGTTAATCCAGCAACTCCACTGCGCTTGGAGTATCCGACCTCTCTCACCCCTCACGTGGAAACCACCCGCCAATCCTGAAGGGTCTACTGTTAGAATCTAAAGGAAACAATCACATGAGAAAACACCAGGGTTCATCCGAA
This sequence comes from Cheirogaleus medius, assembly GCA_008086735.1. Taxonomy (NCBI): domain Eukaryota; kingdom Metazoa; phylum Chordata; class Mammalia; order Primates; family Cheirogaleidae; genus Cheirogaleus; species Cheirogaleus medius. Next base: position 76,627,307 of record VBSM01003176.1, on the reverse strand, counting down.
GGTCCTGCTCGGAGTGAGGCCCAAGGGCCAGACGGAATGATGGACATCTCAGAAGACGCCTGTGGGCAAGATGACAGAGACCCAGGTATCTTCAGAGTTAGAGGAAAAAACACCATTTCTCTCCGTAACATGCATGCACTTATTCCTGTTTCAGATTCCTTCCCGGGATTAAATAGCAATAACTCCAGACGCATGGCTAACAACGAGAAAGGGTTCATCTAACTGGACATAATGCTATTTTACTGGCTTTTGTTAAAAGATTACAGACTAATTAATCAACATGTATTTATTCCATCAAGGAATGGGATCTTCTACCAAATACAATTAACATATGTGTCTTAGAATTAAAACTCCCTGAAGTCAACAATCTTGCCTTTTCTTCACCTAAAGCAAATAATTATATGCATAAGAGCACATGGCTCTAAGATCCAGTATCAGACAACTGAGTACATTTCTGATCTCTATTTATTAAGTCTTTTCCTGTGTTTACTCAAAACTCCTTTGACATCCTTTGAATGTTACCTTTATAATGATTAAACGTGACCTTAATATGCTAAATGTTTGAAAACTATTTTAAACCATTGTTGACTCTTCCCCTAAGTTTCTATTCTGTGTGTGTGACATCAATGAGACCTTTCGTTTTAATGACAGAAGGGTGTGCTCATATAAAAATAATGATTATTTCCACTGAGACCAACTAAACATATTAGAGGAATAAATGTATCATGGTTTCCTATGATCTAAACCAAACATAAAGGGCGAGAAAGGTTAAAATAAATCCCAAATAAATTATAATTCAAATTAAATACAACTGGGGCATTCAGCCAGAGGCCGACATAACACTGTTCTACCAATCAAATTTTAGTTGAAAGGCACATTTTTAGAGAGACACACTTGGCACTGAAGTCCCAACCCTCTGGTAACCAGGCCTGTAATAAAACCCAACACGTGAGAACGTCACTGTGGCCATTGGGAAGTGTAGTTTTTCTTTTTTCCCAGAAGGCACATGTCTGACGATCGGTATCACACAAGTCAGACACACTCCTGTCCGGTTCCCACACGCCCGGAAAGGGGAAGGAGCTAGCACAGCGCGCGGTAGTAGCAGGGCAGTGCCACTGCCACGCCGTGTACACGCCGGAGTGACGGCCTGGCCCGGCTGTGCCCGGGAAGTTTCTACTACGTAGAAAGGAACACCCTGAGAATAGGTTGTCTTTATAAAACCGGAAGAACTTCCTCCCACTCTGAACCATCTGGAGAGCCTGAAGAATCCAGGCTTTTCGGGCCAAATGGGATCACAAGGAAGCCCACCCAGGGGGGATTTCCTCTAGGCAATCTTGGGGACCTAGACGAGAGGTGAAGCTGGCGCGCCCCCGTGTCTGGGGAAGAGCAGAGGACCCGGAGCTGTAGGGAAGAGCTACCCCCGGGCGTGGGTGGGCGGACAGTCCCCCGGCCCGCCACCTGCCGCGGGGCCACCCTCGGGGGGTCGGGCGGAATCCCCGCTTGCGGCGATGACACATCCCCGGGTCTCGTGGCGGGGCGGGGTGCTCCGCACCGCGCCATGTAAGGGAAGGTCTCCCTCGCCGCCAGCGGGCTCCAGATG
>VBSM01003176.1:76589434-76625607 GCA_008086735.1 Cheirogaleus medius | reverse complement strand
GGCCGCGCGGCCGGGACGGCGGGCAGGGGCGCGGCGTGGAGGATGCGGTTAGCGGAGCCAGCTGGCCGCGAGCCCGCCAGCCGGCAGTTGACCGGCCGCTCGCACCTGCCCGCGCGGAGTGAATGGGCGCCGAGGGCGGGCGGGATTTCATCAGCCGCGCGGCCGCGCCCCACCCCTCGCGCCGCCCCCTGGCCAGGCAGCCCGGGCCCGCTCGGCGCGTCACCGCCTGGCACCAATGGGAGCGCGGCTCGCCGGCTGCCAGCCCCAGGCGGCGGCCCGGAGTGGGTGGGACGCAGCCTCTCCGCGCGCTCGCGCCGGAACCCGGGATTCTTCCCGCCGGGTGGCGGGCGGCGCCTCCCAGCGCTTTCGCTGTCGCCGCGCCTGCTTTTGGCTATTTCTCCGCCAATCGGGGCCCGCGGCGCGACAGCATCCTGTGGTCCTCTGCAGCCCCAGCCACGCCCGGGACGGAGCCAGTGGTGCAGGGCCGGCCGTGCCGGCCCCACCCGGAGGGCCCCTGCGAGCTCACTCGGAGCTCGCGACCAGTTTTCCTTCTCCAAAATAAAATATTTGGGATGCACTTCAAAGGGTTTTAAAGAATTATTATAAATCGTCATTTCTTTGTCATTAGATTGTTTTATTGCTTCTTCTTTGCCCTTGGCAATACCTCATTCTTGCTGGTTGTCAGGAAGGGCCCCAAAGCCTGAATCTACCTGTACCCCTTGGGGATGGCTCATGCACAACCGCCGGTGGACTAGTCAGAGCAGCTCACTTCCCGAGGTCCTCTCCTGCAGTTGGCAGAAACTTGACTACGGAACCCTACAGTGCTCACCTCAGAAGCTCCCTCCTTGCAGTCGCCTGTGTGCCACAAACCAAGCAAGAACCACCATCTATAAAGATCCAGTAATCTGCGACATGGGATAGGTAAGCAGGCCAGAAATTAATACTGCCATCCTCCCTCTACCTTTGTGGGAAAACAGAAAATGGTGGACTGTGTCCATAGCCTTTGAATTCCTCCCCTCCCCAAATGTCCTTGCCAGTAATAGGGACTCATTGTCAGCGGCTAGATGTTACACTCCCTTGGAATCAGACTAACAATTTATAAAGTAGGTAACTGCGTGGTTCAAACTAGCTTCATACAAACTTTTAACAAACACATAGAGATGGGTTAACATTTTTAAAGCACTTTGAACTGTGCTTGGCATCATAACAAGCCACCTGTAATGCTTTGTTTTAAAACAGTAAATTTCAGTTTCAGTTGTACAGTAGTGAAATGATGCCCTCGGGTCACATAAGGAGTTGTCCTCAATGCCACAGCCTCCTTCGCCCACTGATGCCACGCTAAGGACGTTTGCCGTCTCACAGAGGAAAGCCTGGTATGATTCAAAGACCACCTGCTCTGCCTTTGGCACCAGATCAGGATTTGAACCTGAGCTCTACCACTTCACTTGCTCTCATCTTCTGCAAAATATTTCACCTGTTTGGAGCTTTATGAGCCTTACATTTTTTATCAATGAATTATCCCTTGGTGCTTGAAATATGTTTATGAGATTTTCATTTTTTTACGGACTTTTGGCAGTAAAATAGAATTTAGTAGATTATAGAGATGCTCTACTTGGACAACGCAGAGAGCCAATATAGAGACAATGTTTGTAAATTCGGAGAACAAGCGCTCCAGGCCCTGCTGGAAGTATGTGTGAAATTTAACCCCAGGAGATTTTCAACACTGTGCTCAGTTTAGCAATCCCACTCAGCAGGTTCCATCTTCAGAAAGACAATAGTAGACTTTCAATGACAAGGTCCATGAACAAGTGACTTCTCAGCAAAAAGAGTTTAGTGTGAATCTGGGAAAAAAATAATTATGCACAAGATCTGAGCAAAAAACCTGAGGATGAGAAAAAAAAAAACCTGAAGATGCTGATAAAACAAGCTGAATGTTTTAAGAAAAGCTAAATTTTAGGCAGGTCAGGATTCATGTTACAGGTCCAGAGGAACCGTGAGTGACAGGCAGCCTTGATTACAACCAAAGAGCCGCTGAGCCAAGATTCCAAAGACCATTAGGGAAACGAGATGCTAGAAGTTTAGCTCTAGAGAGCAACATAAGGTTGACAGACCAAGTCCCAGCCTAGCACCGGCAAGCAGCATGGGGGCACAGAAAGTACAGAGTCAGAGTCAGACAAATGTGGGTTTGAATTCTAATTCTGCCTCCTGCCAGCTGCTTGCTGGAGAGAGCCTCAGTTTCCTCATCTTCAAAATAAGGATTTTACTACCTACTGCATAGATGCAAACTTCATGGTAAGAATGAAAAATATGTGTAAAAATGAACAGAATATAGACCTCAGAAATAGACTTAGTTCATTCTGTGTCACTATAAAGGAATACCTGAGGCTGAGTAATTTGCTGGAAAGTTCAAGATTGGGCATCTGTATCTGGAGAGGGCTTCAGACTTCTTCCAGTCATAGCAGAAGGTGAAGGGAGCCCAGTGTGTGCAGAGGTCACGTGGTTTCAGCAGAAGCAAAGGGGCAGGGGAGGTGATAGGTTCTTTTTAACAACCAGATCTTTTGGGAACAAAGAACAGTCACCCCCTCGGAAGGACATTAATCTGTTTATGAGGATCCACCCCCATGGCCCAAACATGGCTCATTAGGCCCCACCTCAACGCTGGAAATCAAATTTCCACATGAGGTCTGGAGGGTACAGACATCCAAACCATAACACAGACCCATACAAATACAGTCAGCTGATCTTTGATAACGGAGCAAAGGCAATTCAATGGAGGGAGAATAGTCTCTTCAACAAATGGTATTGGAACAACTGGACAGCCACATGCAAAAAATAAATCCAGACACAGACCTTAATATCTTTCACAAAAATGAACTCAAAATGAATGGATCATTGGCATAAACGTAAAACACAAAACTGTAAAACCCTTAGAAGATAACATAGGAGAAAATCTAGGTGACCTTAGGTTTAGCGATGACTTTTTAGATACAGCACAAAAAGCATGATCTATGAAAGAAATAAATGACAAGTTGGACTTCACTGAAATTAAAAATTTCTGTTCTGCAAAGAAAATGTCAAGAGAATAAAAAGACAAGCCACAGACTGGGAAAAAAGCTTTGCAAAACACATAACTGATACAGGACTGGCATCCAAAATATACAAAGAACTCTTACAAATCAATAATAAGAAAACATCTCAATTACAATATAGGCAGAAGATCTGAACAGACACCTCACCAGAGAAGATATACAGATGGCAAATAAGCATATGAAAAAGTATTTAACATCATATTACCGTGGGAAATTGCATATTAAAACAACCAGATACCACTCCACACCTATTGAATGGCTAAAACCCAAACCCCTGACAGCACCAAATGCTGGTGAGAATGTGGAGCAACGGGAACTCTCATTCATTGCTGGTGGGAATGCAAAATGGTACAGCTGCTTTGAAAGACAGTTTGATGATTTTTTTTACAGAATTAAACATAGTCTCACCATATCATCAAATAATCATGCTCCTTGGTATTTACCCAAATGAGTTGAAAACTTCTGTCTTACACTAAAACCTATACATCAATATTTATAAAAGTTTTATTCATAATTTCCAAAACTTGGAAGCAACCAAGATGTCCTTCAAGAGGTAGATGAATAAGCAACTGGTACATCAATACAATGGGGTATTATTCAGCAAAAAAAGAAATGAGCTACCAAACTATGAAAAGACATGGAGAAATCATGCTAAGTGAAACAAGCCAATCTGAAAAAGCTACATACTGTATGATTTCAACTATATGATATAATGGAAAAAACAAAACTACAGAGATGGTAAAAAAAAAAAATCAGTAGTTGCTGGGGACTTGTGAGGGGAAAGATGAATAAGTGGTGGAGCCTGGGGGAATTTTTAGGTCAATATAACTGTTCTGTATGATACTGTAATGGCAGGTACATGTCATCATGCATTTGTCAAAACCCATAGAATGTAACAATACAAAGAATAAACTTCAATATAAACTATGGTATTTAGCTAATAATGTATCAATATTGGCTCATCAATTATACCGTGTTTCCCCGAAAATAAGACCTACCCATAAAATAAGCCCTAGTAGGATTTCTAAGCATTCGTGCAATATAAGCCCTACCCCGAAAACAAGACCTAGTGATGGGCGTGGCTACGCAGCATATCTGCACAACCCATGCATTTTGTGGCAGAGCGGTAAAGAAGACGAGCAGCCCTTCTCATATGCCCCATGAGAGCTCTATTGCTCGACATGAGAGATTGGGGCCAATGGTTCTAAAGGAAATAGAGTCACAAGAAATTCAGGATGGAATTCGGGGTTTGGAGAATTATGATGATGTTCCAGAAGAAGATGACTTAACTATATTTGAATAAATATAGATTGTTGTACCATACTTAAAAAAAATAACACATCCCCTGAAAATAAGCCCTAGGGTGTCTTCTTGAGGAAAAATAAATATAAGACCCTGTCTTATTTTCAGGGAAACATGGTACCACAATAATGCAAGATATTAATAATAATATAATAGAGGAAACTGAGGAGGTAGAGAAGTATATGGAAACTTTCTGTACTTTCTACTCAGGTTTTTTTGCAAACCTAAAACTGCTAAAAAAAATGTCTATTAAATAAATATATATATGTATGCATTTAAAGCACCTGGTTAGGTCTACATATAGAAAGTGCTCAATCAATAGTACTTACTACTATATTAAGCAGATTAAGAAAATGGAGCCATCCATTTTCTGTAGTGTTTTAAGACAGCATATTGGATAGGTTAAGCACATGGGCTCTGGAATCAGAGGACATGGGTTCAAATCCTGGCTCTGCAACGTCTAAGCCACATATAGTTAGGCAAATTACTTCAAGTTTCTCCAAGGTTCAGTTTCCTCATTTCTAAGACAGAGCTAATAGTTCTTATGATGTACAAATGACACCAGTCACATAAAGCATTTAGCACATAGCAAATGCCCAGTGGACATTGTTACATACGACACTAGACTGACTTATGGAGTAACACAAAATGCTTAGGTGGGAGCTTTCTTTTTCCACAACAAAGAGGTATTCTTCGTCCTTCACAATGAACAACTGGACACCTTTGCAGGGAAGGGCTGTTGGTAGTTGGCCCTGCAGGATTGAGTGGTGAAACCTGGGCTCTCTGGTGGCCCAGGTACAGAGGTAAGGAATACAAATGCCATGCATGTATGTGTGCACGTGTGTGTGCTTCATGAAAAAGTACTTAACTAATTTCCCATATTTTTGCTATGTTTCTTAACATATGGATGCTATATCCATTAACAACCAAATTTAGGAAACACATGAGAACATTCTGGAATATATGGTGTGTTGTGGGCTGAGTTGTGTCCTCCCCAAAATTCATATGTTGAAGTCCTAACCCCCAGTGCCTCTGAATGTGACTATATTTGGAGATAGAACCCTTACAGAGATGATTAGGTTAAAATGAGGTCATTAGAGTGGGACTTAATCCAATCTTCCTGGTGTCCTTATAAGAAGAAGAGATTAGGACATGCAGGGAGAGACACCAGCGCTGCTTACACACAGACCTTGTGAGGACACAGCGAGAAGGCGGCTGTCTGAAACTCAAGGAGAGAGGCCTCGGAAAACACCACACTGCAGACACCATAATCTTAGACTGTAGCCTCCAGAACTGTGAGACAATAAACATCTGTAGCTTAAGCCACCCAGGCTGTGATATTTTGTTAAGGCAGCCAGAGCAGACTGATATGGTGGAAATCGTTTAAACAGAAGGTTAACCATCAGAGCTGAGACACGCTAACAACCGTCAGAGCAAACCTCTGGTTTCACAGCCACAGGGGACCCCATACAGTCCTCAAGGTCATGGGACCCATCAGAGGCAAAACCAGGTCCTCAGACCCACAGCGCTGGGCTCTTTTCACAGTGTAAGATTGACGCTTCCATTTGCATATTTCCCACAATTGCTGTCCCCATTCTTGGCTCCTGTGCCCAGTGTAGAAGCCTTCGAGATTCTCTGTCATTTGCAGTGTAGTAGATGTGCTGCCAACACAAGCAGTCCCCTTGCCCTGACCTGATAAGAGCACAATGCTATCAGCTCCAGAAGGCTGTGACTTCCCACTGTGAGCAGAGTGGTGGATTGGAAAAAACAGGACCTTTGGCATCAGACAGTCTGGGTGTGAATCTGAATTTCATTGGCAATCAACTGTATGACCTTGGTCAAGTTATTTAAAACTTAAAGGCTCCTTAAAGGAGGACAACAATCTTTACCCTTGACTGATTGTTGTGAGGATTAGATGAGATGATATATGAAGTGAGGCTTCAAAATCACTAGCTTCCTCCTCCCCTTTCTCCTTTCCTCTATCCTTTTACCCTTCCTTTCTCTCCCCTCCTTGCCAGGAGAAAGGAGACCAAAGAAAGGGGAGCAAGGCCTGTACTCAGGTTGCTGGCTCTCTTCCATAGCCATTTCCACTAAAGCACACCTATCTCACTCAACCAGGGAAGGCCTGCCTGTGGACCGTAGGGTTCTGTGTGGCACTGGAGGTGGCTCACCAGATCAATACCTTTTATGGGTTTAGTTAATTTCTGCAGGGATTTAATTTGACAGAAGCCATCCTCTTCTTTGGATTTCCAGAAAGATGTACCATGTGCCACTTGAGTGATGTGCCAGCTTGGGTCAAGTCTAGCCACAATGGTTCTTTCATCCTGGAAATGCTCAGTGCAGATAAGGTTTTCTTGCTGCATTAAGACCAAAAAAAAAAAGTGTAAGAGATTTCAGCTCACTTGAACACCCCAGAAGCTTCTGTTCAGTGAAGCAAAAGTATAACTTTTTTTTTCCAAAGGCAGATGCTGAATTCTAGAAAAGTATAACATTTATGCAAGGACAAGACATTTTGGGCTTCTAAACAGTTTTCCTGTGTTCCTAGATATCCACTTCCTGCCTTGAGGTACCCTAACCCCACAGCCTTGGAATTAGGTCTCTTGTGTTTGCATTTGACACAGAACACTTCCTCTGTAAGAGTGGGCTATCAAGGAAGCATGTGCAATACAGTGGCTAAGAACACAGATAACAGAGACAGAGCCATTCGTGTGACTTTCAGCAGGTATTTGAACTCTCCAGCCCTCAGTTTTCTCATCTAAAATAATAAGGCATCTAATGAGCTGCTGTAAAAATTGAGTTAAAGCCTAATGCATGCTCTTCTGATACAAGGACATACTAGCAGAATACCTTCATCAGTGCCTAGCTATTTTATTCTTTGACTACTAGGGTTTAGTGAGGAAAAAAAGGCACAGGGTAGTAGTATTTATAAATGGCTTTTTACTGTGAACTACTGGCACACCTCAAGTTGACAAGCTGATAGGAACTGCCATCAAGACCACCTGCAAAATGTTTGTTACGATTCCGAGCACGGGCAGCTATTACTCAGGCTGAAGATATAACCAAGAGCAGGGTTGCTCAGCCTCACTGTTGTGGACATTTTGGGCCAGATTGTTCTTTGTTCTATCTAGGTGATTGCCCTATGCACTGTCGGATGGTTAGCAGGATCCCTGGCATCTACCCACTAGATGCCAGTCGCACCCTCCCACAACCAAAAATGTCTCTGGACATTGCCAGTGTCCCCTGGAAGGCAAAAATCACTCCCCACCACACATTGAGAGCCACTGGTCCAGAGGAGTATCTGGTTGTCTTCTTACAGGAGGTATTGGATGCTGTCGCTTGGGTGAAAAAAGAATACATGATCCGCACAGGCAGGTCTGAGAGTCAGCTGGTGAGTACTAGTTCAACTGAACTGTCTTTGGGTCCCAGAGTGTTTGCAATGGGTATAGTGACCTGTTATTAAAAAGAAAGACATCCAGAAGTGTAGACACTGGTGTTTGATCTGTGTCCAGAAAAGTATCCCCATAGGGAAAAACAAACTAACAAACCGACAAAATGAAACACCAGGTAACTGGAATACCAATAAATTCAGGACCAAGATAAATAGATAAATTGGGTTACAGATAAATTTGGTGGACTAATCTTCTTAATATTAGCCCATTTGCCAAGTAGAGTCACTTAACTGCAATAAGCAACAGCATAATTTTAGCAATGTTGTTAAAACTATTGGAATAATGGGCCACGCAGGGTGGGCCTTCTCAAAAGACAAACCTTAATCAAGCTATGGTTTCTGGTCAGAGCACCGGCCACGTTTCAGGAAGTAAGGCAGGAATTCAATGTAATTTATCATCCAGATCTTTGTTCACACTGGACAGGCAAATCAGTCTCTGGAAAGAATGCTCTGGAAGTACAGTCAAGGAAACAGGGAAGCAGGGCTGCTGAAGTCACCAATTTGTTCATGTTTAAGCCCATCCACCTGCAGCACTTTGTCCTTCCCAGGTCAGGCTGTGGCCAGCTCCTCAGAGGAGCCTCTGGGGCTGTCCCCGTGCTATTCTTCACCTGGAACGTTCTCCCTCCCACTTCCCTTCCCTGACACCCTATTCCTTTACTACCTGCAGGGCTTTGAGGATGTTATTTATCCTCTTTCTGCCTCAATTTTATTTTCTCTAAAATGGACAAAATACTGGTTCCTACTTCAGAGGTTGTGGTGAAGATTAAGTGTGATCACATATGTGAAGTGCTTAGCACCATGCCTGGCACATAGCAAGCATTCAGTACATGTTAGCTATCATTGTAAGAGTCGTTACTCATCCTTCACATGTCAGCTCCCTCCAGTAAGCCTCTCCTGATGCCCTGCAGCAGATCATTGCCCTGGTATGTGCACCCATGGCACACGGTACGAGGTATGCATGTTATCTTTAAGGGCTGCCCTCCAAATCTTCAAGGATACACCTCCTAGATGCTTAGTGCAGCCTCAGGTTATACTCATGAACCCCAAAAATACAACCTTGAGTCTCTGGGCACAATGATTTTTAAGAAGGGCACTATTTATTTATTTATTTATTTATTCATTCACTTAATTATTTATTTTGGAGACAGAGTCTCATTCTGTTGCCTGGACTGGAGAGCAGTGGCGTCATCACAGCTCATTGCAGCCTTGAACTCCCAGGCTCAGGTGATCCTCCTGCCTCAGCCTCCCCAGTAGCTGAGACTACAGGCGAGCATCTGGACAGAATTATTGGTTCGGGGGTGGGCATGGACCAAAAAAAGTCAATCTGAATAATTAAAGGAATTGTTTTGGAGACTGGGAGAAGGAGGATCTCTCTTTTTATTTTATATTTTTATTTATTTAAAAATATTAAGGGGGTACAAATGTTTTTGTCATGTGGATATCTTTTATAATGCTTAAGTCAGGGCTTTTAGTGTGCCCATCACCCGACTAGTGTTCATGGTACCTGATAGGCGGGTTTTTACCCCTCCCTGATCTCTCCTTTTATGAGATCTCATGTACCATGTGTTTCTGAAGTCTCCAGGGCCTGTCTTTGCCAGGAAGAAAGGCTGCCTGAGACTAAAGCTGATGCAGAAAAAAGCAGAGGTCAGAGAGAGCTAGAGATGGGAACTGAGGAAGCGAGGGAGAAAGACAGGATTATGTCAATGGAGTGCTGGATCCAGCCAGACTTGAAGATATCTGTACCCAGGGCTATTACACAGTTGGTAAATAGCCTCTTTTAAATTAAACTACTTTGAATTTGGTTTCTCTCACTTGTCACTAAGAGTCTTCACTAACACACCATACTTCCCCATCCATAACATGTTTCACGTTTCTTCATAATTAATTGTGCATCTTTCCCAACTGGGCTGTAAATTCCATAGAAGCAAGGACATTGTCTTATGTGCCCACCATTGTGTGCCATGCAGGATGCCTCAGAGCAGGTGATTAAGCATTCGGTGAATGTGTGCTTGGTGAACGTGTGCGTGGTGCGCGAATGTGTGCGTGGTGAACATGTGCATGGTGAACGTGTGCATGGTGCATGTGTGAATGGTGGAAGTGTGCATGGTGAATGAATGTGTGCACGGTGAACGTGTGCAAGGTGCATATGTGAATGGTGGGAGTGTGCATGGTGAATGAATGTGTGCACGGTGAACGTGTGCACGGTGACTAGCCTGATGGGATTCCAGATGAAAATCCTGGGCTCTCCATGCAGCAGTGATGGGAAGATAAAGCCCCACTATCTTCTTTCGACCCCTCCCGAACCGAATACAGATCGAAAATCTCATTACCCCCGAAAAACAGCTCCCATTTCATTGTTTCCCCTCCCCCTCATTTCTTAGAGAATCACATGCGACTAGATCGTTGCAGGCTGTTGGAAATCAGGGTCCCCAAGCCCAAAATGTAAGGCACGACCGTGGACAAGGGAGATGTGAATACTGTAGAGAAAGTACTCCTGGGCACATTGGATTTGTCAGTTACCATCATATCAAACCATCAACTTTTTGAGAATTTTCAAAGATAAATATCTGTGTGCATGTTAACAATTCCCCTAAAACACTCAGAGACACTGGGTATGAGACTGAGGAAGGGATGGTTGCTCCTGATTTCTTTCTCTGAGATTTGTGTTTCCATGAGTCACTGCAGCCCAATTTCAAATGGTCAAAAACAGAAACCAGTAACCACTCCTCTGTGTTAGTCAGGAATCGCTCAATTGCAAGTCATCACAAGACTCAAACAGGGTGTAGAAGGATTTTAGAAATTTTGAAATTTCACTGTTAGGTAACGGAAACATTTAGGATTTACGCACATGTACGTAAGGCTGGAGCCGAGTCCTCCAAATCTGTCTTGTTCTCTCCATCTCGCAGTTTTCCTGAGGACTTTATTATTGTCTGTCAGATCTCTCCATTGGTAGGAACCACGGTCTTCACAGTTTGTGGCATGGAAGGAAACCCTTCCAACAACATGCCGATCCTATAAAAGGCGTCCCATTGGCTCTGCTTGGGTCCTGCGCGCAGGCGTATGCGCTGCCGGTAGGAATGGTGTCCTCTCATTGGCTAGCCTGGGCCAGAAACCCGCCTCTGTGGGACGCGAGGGCCGTGGGGGGAGGGGGTGGATTGGTAGCTCATCAGCATCACGGAGGTAGGGGAAGAATCAGCTCCCAAAGACAAAGAATGTGAGCAGACAAAGAAGTGCCAGGTATCCACTATGTATCTCCGCTCCCCTACTTGCTTAAATGTCTCCTGACATTCCCACAGGGCCCAGAGGAATCCGTCCCACACCCCCCACCTGGCCCCAGTCAACCTTCCAGCTATATCTGTGCTATGCTCCAGTATCATTCCAGGTAGGGAAAATAAGTTCAATGCTCGGTTTGGTCAGTTCTGTAGCACAGCTCCGCAGCTGTCACTGCCTGGAGAGAGTCATGCTTTACCCTCCCTTTTTCTAAGTCTCCTCTCCCCATGGAATCCTGGCATCTAGGCTAAAGGATGCAACATGACCCATCAAGCTGAAACCAGAAGTGCCCTTCCCCCTGACACTGGGCTTGAACCAGACTTGGACTTTCTCCCCTTAGGATGAGTTCCTTCCCAAAAGGTTTCTCCGTCTCTCATGTCAATACACTTCAGGCAGACCAGCCTGTGCTCTCCCCAGATGTGCTCACTAGATGGGTCTAGATAACTCAGCATGGCATAGAGCTGGGGTCTCTGCTGTACCTGTTTTAAGAGCATTCTTTTATTCTTAGCTAGATTTCTTGCTTAAGTTTTCGCCAGTTGTTAGTCATCCTAAACAGCTTATTAACTAGCCATTGATCATCCATCAGGTGGGCCGGGTAGAATTTCAGTTGATATCATATGCACCAAAACTACAAATTTCTCCTGTCGGTATGTTCTTTCTTTTGGGGACAGGAAGAGCAGGGCTTTGATTTGTCTATCTCTGTCCTCATGTAAGAAATCTTGAGATTTTTAAAGACCTGTACATTGATATAACTATTGACTTACTGTGATTGGCTATGGGTAGAATTTTAAAACTTGAAGGAGAAAGACCTTGATCGACTATAGAGTAACCTAAATGTGTTTGCACTGGGGCCTGACCTGTCTGTACCAAAAAATTCTTCCCATTCACGGGACATATTGCCAATCAACAGGAATGATGTATGCAAATAGTCGTTGGCAGATACTACAGGCAGCATTTCAATACCTTCTTGGACTCACTCACCCATAATGAGCACGCAGACTCCTGTGGTGGCCAGGTTTCCACTCTCTCACTTAACATGCATCCTCTTTTTCTGCCTCCTAACATATGTCATCACCAAGCCCTAATCTGCATATCTTTCCTCCCAGTAGACCTCATTCAGTCCCACTCCTCTCCGGTATTGATTTCTCTCTGCCCATCACAATCAGTTGGGGAGCAACTTAGGAACCCCCTCCACCAACATAGACACACGGTCCTCCACAATGAGCCAGCCTTTAACAGACTGGCATTAGCATTCTAAACGATGTAAAGGAATGACACAGGTAATTTACAAACCTTGTTTATCTCTTGCAGTTATGACATTGTTGTTTTTCTGGTGCTAGAAATTATGTATAGGCAAAGAACAAGAGTTTAAAGCAAACACTTGTCAGACTAAACCAATGACAATTGAGTGGAGAGAATTGAAGACTTTAATTCTGACAGTACATCTGTTCTAGCTTTTTGCTCTGTTGCAGCAGAGTATATTACAATATGGAGATGGCTGAGTTTGTGCATCTCTAGCGTGAAATACACATTTGATGATAAGGATTAATGAACCAGGTCCACAGGTCAGGAAAGGCAGGCTGCTAATCAACACTGGCTGGAATATGTGTCCAGTCACCTTCAGTAATACTCCCAATGTTCCCATTCTGGGAACTTTTCCTGTGCCTCCTCCCTCCACATCTAACAAAAGAAAAGTTTTTGTCCATTATTTCTTTAATTATTCTTTCTTCCCCTCTCTTTCTTGTCTTTCCTTCCTGGACTCCCCTTATGTATATGTTGGTATGCTAGTTGGTGTCCCACAGGTTTCTGAGGCTCTGTTCATTTTTTATCACCCTTTATTCTTTCTGTTTCTCAGACTGGGTAATTTCAGTCGATCTTCAAGTCTGCTGATTCTTTCTTCTGTCTGTTCAAATTCTCTCCTGAGCCCCTTTAGAAAATGTTTTGTAATAGTTATTGTACTTTTCAACTTCAGAATTTCCATTTTAAAAGTAATTTCTATCTCCTTATTAATACCTTCTATTTTGTGAGACATCATTCTCTTACCTTCCTCTAATTTTTTTTGACACGGTTTCCTATATGACTACTGATTTAATGTCTTTGTCTAGTTAAGTACAACATCTAGGCTTCATCAAGGACAGTTTCTTTTTAGTGCTTTTTTCCTTGCATTTAAGATACTTTTTCTGTTTTTTTAATGTCTTGTAATATTTTGCTGAAAACTGGAGATTTTATATAATATAATGTGACAACTCTAGAGATAAGATTCGCTTCTTCTCAGAGTGTTTTTGTTGTTACTGTTTTTACTGTTTGCTTATTTGTTTAATGACTTACCTGAACTAATTCTGAAAAGACTGTATTCTTTGTCATGTTTGGACATTGAAGTCTTTTTCAGTTATTTTAGTGGTCAGCTAATGATAAGACAGGGTTTTCTTTATATGCTTTGACCCAATAATTCTTCCATCCTTACCAAGGGTGTGTGTGTTTGTGTGTGTGTATGTGTGTGGGTGTTAAGGAATGCCTTCAGAGCTCCTGTGGGGAGTTTACAACCCTGCCTTAGCCTTCACTTCCAGCTCTAGGTCAGCTAGAATTGATAGCTTAGGGCATTCTCAGTTCTTTTTTGGGCACACACAGCACTACGTATACACACAGCCCTACATGTGCTGTGGTCTTCTAGATTCCCAGGAATATATAAGAACTTTTGAAAACCCCCTATGAACTTCACATTTCCAGTTTTTCCTTTCAATTTTTTTGGAGAGCCTTTTCTTAGCTCCAACTGGTAATGCTTCCTCAAGCAACTGCAATGATAAACAATTACACTGATTGTTTTGAGAGATTCCATGTGGGTATGGCTGTTTGCACAGAGGGAACTCTGAGTCAAGTGTAATAAAGAGAAGTCCTGAGGATGGAACCTTCCAGTAAGTTGTCAGCCAGGTCGAATAGTGTCAATTCTTGGGGAATGGCCCTTTTGTGACCTCTGCACCTGTATTACCCTCTCTAGTGGCTTCTGGTTTTCAGAGCTACTGTATGTAGTTTTTAGCACTTCTGAAGAGCTAGGGAGAGGTCTGTGGGATTAGAATAGTTGAAACGTAGAAGGCTCACGCCTCTTATTTAGATTCAGATGGTTTGTCTTGAGTTAATGCTCACAGGATTATTGAAGAATCTACTTTCCAAAATTCTGAAAAAGTTGATTTTGAGAGTTTTTTGCCAGTGTTGTCTGTATTTTTCTGGATTGGATTTTTAGAGGTCCATATTCCACCATTCTGGAAGCTGCACTCATGGTAAGAGAGACATCATCTCTGCCAAGCTCTGGCAGTGTCTCCTGATTGATGACTATTGCGAGGCTAAAATTAAGGACTCCTTTCTATCAAAGACACCATTAAGAGAATAAAAATGGAAGCCAAAGAGTAGAAGATGACTTTTTTAGTACATGCGACTGACAAAAAAATTGTCACAAATCAGTAAGCTTAATATGGGAACAGTAATAACAATTACCTCATAAGTTATTGTGATGGTTAAATTAGTTAAAGTAAATTAGCTAATATATATTAACTCATGTAATATGAAAAGTGGAGACATTTATGGATGGATACTTTCGCTCGAGCATGGAAAGTGCTTTGTAAGTGTTAGTTATGACGCTTAATAAAGTTTGCAGGTCCTTGTGTTGCCAGGTGAAATGTACAAACACATAATCCAGGGAGACTTTAACAAAGCTCTTTTGACAGCGATGATTGAGAAAATAACAATACCATTAGCAAGCTTGTTTTAATTGATTCATTTAAAATGTTGCACCAGACTAACTCACACTACATAGGCTTTTTCAAAAATCTATTTATTAGTCCACAAGATAATTCCAAGGAGTCAAAAGCAAGCAGGCTGTGACAGACACTGTTGGTTGCCTTCCCAACGCCTATGCCTCCTTTCTTACACACAGAACACTGGTTTCCTACAGAGTGGGAATGTGTGCAGCTAAAATACTCTCCCAGGTGTCCTTTCACCTGTTGTGGCATATGACCTAGTCCTGGTCCCAGAGATTTAAGTGGAAGTCATTGGGTTGAATTTCTGGGAAAGCTTTTTGAAGCTTTATACCTTAAAAGCTAACATGCCTTGAACCAGTAAGTTTCCCACCCTTTGGCTGGGTGTGCGTGTTGCACATGCCCTCAAAGCTCCTGCACGCAGTCAGTAGCCCTGCTTGACTTTCGTTTCTTGATGGTACAGAGGCACAAGGTCAGCCAAAGATGGAAGCTTACGGCCCTCTCGGGTGCTTCCCAGACATGGGAACAGCCCTGAGCATGCACGTGGCCTTCTAGGGTCCCAGAGATATGTTGGAGTTTTTCAATGCCCCCTATGGACTTTTTTTCCAAATAATCTATTTATTGAATGAGACTTCACTAAAAATCTCTGGAACTTTAAAAATGGACTTTGACAGGCTGTTTCCTGAAATTGGCCAAGAAAAACAATAAAATGGAATTTCCATGTCATATATCAAAACACACTATAAAACTACAGTAATTATAATAGGGTGGCGTTATTGCGGAAATACACAGCACAATGAAAAAAAAGTCCAGAAATAGATACACACCTACATTTTGTACATGAGACAGGTTACAGTTTTAATTAGTGGAGGAAAGATGAATTATTCCAGAAAGAGGTTGGAATGATTGGCAGTCCATTTAGGAGAAAAATATAGCCTTATATCATTCCTTACACAAGAATAAATTCCAAAAAGATTAAAATCTGTATATAAAATACAAAATTGTTAATGTAGTTCATAAACTTAGGGTGGAAAATAATTTTTTCAGGACAAAAGGAAATCCAGAAAACTTAAAGACAAACATTGATACATTTGACTGTATAGAGAAGTTAAAACTTCCTCATAGTGAAGATCCACAAATAAAATTAAAGGCAAACAACAGACTGAGAGACAATCCTTAAACACATGCAACAGAATATGGAAATTCGACTTAAATAATGGGATCCTATTTTGGGCCTATTAGATTGGCAAAAAAAAAAAAAAGCTTTAAGAGGTTGATACTATATGGTATTCATGTGGATGTGAAGATAGTCATTCTCATTCACTGTTAGTGAGAGCACAGATTGGTGGAGCTGTTTGTGAGGGAATTTGGCAAGGTCTAACACAATTTTCCACGTATGTCATTCTAACACAGCATTTTCACTTCTATAATAGAATCGCGTGCTGCAGAATATTCACATGGGCACAAAAGTATATACTGATGAAGCTGCTTATTACAGTACTGCTTGTGAGAGTCAAGAACTAGGAACCTGATGTCTGTCGCGTGTGTGTGTGCGTGTGTGTGTGTGTGTGTGTGTGTGTAAGAAGAGAGGGAGAGGGAGGAAGGAGTGACAGAGAAAAACAGACTGCAATATCCGTTCAAATTGGTTTGCAATTATTTGGCTGATGACCTTTCTTTTACTTCTGTTTTTCTTTTTGGTGACCCAGAACAATGACAGGACAGCTTGGCTTTGTAGGTAAATATACAACAAGAGGGATTTTATATTTTGTAACATATACTTCTATATTATTTACACTTTTCAAGTGATTTTAAAAACAAAGAAGTAAAAGCAAGCTGTGGAATTGTGCAATATGGTCCCATTTGGGTAAAAGAAGTCCTCAGAAATAGATGCACGTTTGTTATAGTTTATAAATGTTCGATAAGAAATCCGTGCTGACCTGTGAACAGTGGTTGCCACCTGGAAGTGGTGGAGAGGTGGGGGAGAGGAGATGGAAGGTTCTTTACTTATTTACTTCAATTCTGTTTGAGGTCACAAGCTCGTAGTACACTTTTGCAGTTTAAAAAAATGGATAAATGAATAGACATATGTCAATAAGGAGCAGGAGAGAGAAAGGCAGTAGCTTTCAAGCTCAGAAGGAAGGAAAAGAGGTGTTTTAAGGATGGGGTAGTGAGAAGATGGAAAAGGAGTGGCTGCAAGGCAGAACATGGGGAATCTGACATGTCCTGGGACACATGGCAGGGAGCAGGGGACACTCAAGGCACAGTGGAGGAGAGACGTGAGGGAAGAGAGCGCGGGAAGAAATAGAGATTTTGAGACTGGCCGTCTGTGAGAAGGCAGACAAGAGCTGGTTTCCAGCCTCAAGGAGCAGAAGGTATTGATTAAATACCATAAGAAATGGAAGACGCTCTCATTTTTAGATGCGTACTCCCTAAACTCTGTCAGTGAGGGTATTCCCGTGAAGACCAAAATATTTTTTCTCAGTTGGCAATATGTTCTTTAAACCATGGCCACAGATAATGTGATTTTTAGTGAATGACCCTTCAAAGCAATTGAATCTCTTTACTATTTTACATTTCCCAAGTAGGACTTGGGATTTAATCCTTGCCATAGAAGGGAGTGAATAACATTAGAGAAGAAAAAATACAAATGTGACAGATTTAAGAGTGAAAATAATAATGATTTCAATTTGCAGAAAACTGATCTGAGAGAATTGCAGCGTAAGCATGCTGTATGTGTGAGATTTCCTTAAATTCCACGCAAAATCTATAGAGTCTTCCTGGATGCGATGCATAACAAAATTCTAAGAGAGCATGCTGAGTCAAAACCAGCTAACCTGGAATAAACTGGAATGAATTTGAGTTTGGGGAGAGAAACAATATCCAAACGATTTCAGAACAGCCAAGCTCTTGCTGAAAGAGACACATGTGGTATTTAGTGTAAAGTTTTGCTTCTTATTCCCCTTGAGTAAGAATAAAATGGTTATATTTTTGCTCTTCAAAAATCTCCTCTTGTTATTTTTCTGGTGTAACTGGCTGGGATATTCTGATGCACAGAAAGAGGAAGGCACTGGGGATGAAGTCTTGAAATCATGCACCATGATGTTATGAAACCAGTTAAGCTAGATACATTTTTTGGTAGATATGTGGGTTATGGCGGCTTCTTATGTAGCTGGCTTGTATCAAAAGCTTTGCGCCTTAGGGACCATTGTGTTCTTACGCTTCTCATCAGTCTAGCCACAAACAGGCCTAACTTGATTCTCAAGAAAAGTGGACAATTTGAGGTTTTAATACAGGGAGACCTGGGTGCTGTGGCCGGCACCTGTAATTCCAGCTACTCCAGAGGCTGAGATGGGAGGATCACTTGAGCCCAGGCATCCAAGACCAGCCTGGGCAATATAGGGAGACACTACTTCAAAAAAAAATAGGGAAAGCTAAAAAATAAAACTGTAATGAGAAGAAGTCTGTGAGTTTCCATAAATGAATTTGAATGATTGTACTTATCAAAGCACCAAATATTTGAGGTGCATCTTGCCAGACCCTCATAAATATAATTGATGACTTTGAAAACAATGGATCATATTGCCCAAAACTTTACTGTCATAGCAGATTATCCTTCCTTTTAAAAGGTGAATTCAGGAGAAGAATTTTGCTTCTATGAAAGGCACGCATCTGAAAACTGTTCTACCAATGGGTGATAATGATTCACTTTGAGACTTTGACATGTCCTCTGACTCTCCAGGCTTTAGGACTTTCTAACGTCCATTCCAGCTTTTAAATGCTATCCTTCCACGATGCACTTGATCTTATTTGTGAGCTGTGGGCAGCAAATTAAAACAACAGAATTCTATTCAGCAGAATTGCAATAATTATAAGAAGTAATAGCGGCAAAGATTCAAACATAGAAGCATTCTCATGTGTTGCTGGTAGGTGTGTGAATTGTAGAACTTTTTATCTGGAACGCAGGCTGACAATATCTGTCACTGAATAACTTCTATATCCCTCTTGAAGAGGCAGAACAGCAAAGGCTGCAAGCAAAAAGCACCCCTCCCATGCGCACCCCAAACCTCTTTTATGGTTTCTTTCTTTGTCTTTTCCTGAAATCTCAGGCAGTATACATAACCTTCCCCATCACTTTTAGATTAAGGAAATTAAAAAATAAGTCTCTTGTCACAAGACAGTCTCATGGTCAACATTCGAAATATCCAGTTGTGGTGTAAAAGACAAAATTCAATTCTTTTTCTTTCTTTCTTTCTTTTTTTACTCTGTCCTGCATGAACCCCTCTGGTGCACAGGAAGTCCCCACCGTTCCATGACCCTGTTGGGGGAAGCCTGGCGCAGGCCAGAGCAGTTTTTGTTTTGCTGTCTTAGGGGCCTGCAGTCAGCCCCTCACCTGCAGGCTTATTCGGGGGTCGGGGCTGGCAAGAGTCAGAAACTGGTTCGTTGTATCTCAAACTCCAGGGGACACATTGGTGCAGCCCTTGTGGTCCCCTGAAGCTCTTCTCACTAGCTTGAGATGAGAGGGAAGTGCCCTCCTCCACGCCCCCAGGGGCCACTGAGAGAAGGAAGCCACCACAGCCCTCCAAAAACTCCCTCCAAAAAGTCCCCCTCAGCCCCAAGCTCTTCTACTTCAACTCTTGACTCTTAAGTGGGGGTTGGACTCAGACTTTCAAAACCAGCCCTGGACAAGCTACTTTGCAAGCTCAGCACACACGTTGCAGGACCCTGTGGAACGGGAAACGCACCATCACCTCTTTACTTGGCTCTCGGGACCTCAGGCTAAGATCTAGTCCTGTTTTACATCTTGTTAATTTATACTCCCTCTATCCAGCAAGCCCACTCTATAGGGAATCTGTTCCATAGAAATAAAAGTACTGGTGTACAAAGATATTTACAGAGGCAATATTTGTAGTAAAAAAAAAAAAAGAAAGAAAGAAAGAAAAAAGAGAAGAAAGAAAACCTAACTCTCCATCTATAAAGGAATAAAGGAATGTTCAATTAAACCATGGTATGTTCATACAATGGAGTATTCGGTAGCTATTAAACATAATGAGTTACACTATATCTATTATCTAGAGGGATATTAATTATATATTATGGGGGAAGAAAGGACATTGCAGAATGAAGTGTATAATGTGTTGCATTAAAAACACCACTGCTTATTTGTGTGTATATGTATGCATGTGGAGCAGGGTGGGAAAGGATGCAACAAGTTATTAATAATGGTCATTTCAGTGGGTAGTAATCACAGCAAGAATGCGGGACGGTCATTACTTTTAAAATATATTTTTATATTGCGGTGCATATTACAGCAAGCACATCTATGTTGGTGATTAAACAATAATATAATAAAGAAAAAACAAAGGAAGAGAAAATAAAATTTGAAGAGCAAAGTGATAAACTATAATAAGAATAAGAAGAAAGTGCCTACAAAATGTTATGAGCTCTAAAAAATCTTCAAGGAAGAGATAATTTCCACATTATAAAAAGTATTATATTACAGAGCATGGAAACCTTCCAATGGAATTTCTGGAAGCAAGTCTCACCACGATATCAAAACTAGGAAAAAAAAACACCCAGAAGCCAATTTCACTTAGGGTTGATCATTGATGCAAAAATCCAAAATAAAATATTAGCAAATTGACTCAGGATAGCACAAGATGATCAAGTTGAATTATCCAGTAATACAGGTAGCTTCACATTAGAAAATCTATTAATGTAATTCACAACCATAACAGATTAAAAGAGGAAACTATAGATGCTGAAAAATAATTTGATAAAATTCAACAATAATTTTTTTTTTAGAAAAGCTCTTTAGTAAGATAGAAATATAGGAACCTTTCCTTCAATTGATGCATCATGCCAACTATCTTCCTCCCCTGAGTTCCTGTCTCTACTCATCTGCAAAGGCCACTGGCAAGGGCTTCCACTGTCCTGCTGGGTCCTCTGGTCTCCTGCTGGGATTGACTAACAGGAACCTCGGCAAGAAGTTGGAGGGAGGAGGAGCGTGGGATGGGGTGTTTGTTCTTCAGCCTCTCTCCCTGCAAGGCCACCTGAGTAGTAGCAGCCAGACCTCTCAAGGCAGCAGACTGCACAGGACTCTCTGTACTCTGGTACCTGCTCTGTCCCCTCATCTCTTTGACTTAGAGGTGGCGAAAGTGCAGCTGCTCCTAAGCCTTGCTGCCCTACTCCATGTGGTACCCTGTACCCAAATCTTTGTAAATGCTGTTGATTCTTATTATTTGAGGCAGTTCTGTTCTACAAAGTCGCCACAAACACTGAATTAGAAAATACTGAGCCATTGCTCCTAGAGGAAATGCAAGGCAGACATGTTGAACTGACAGCTAACAGACAAAGCACAAAAATACAAAAAGTGTGGCACTAAATAGACCACAAAAAGGATGCACGTGTATGATACGAGAGCTGAAAGAAGAAGGCAGAGCCTAGCAGAGACTAAGGAGGCCTTGCTTCATGTCAGCCAGGTGTGCGTGCATTGGGTGACTCACATTTGTCATCATTCTGTGCACGAACGTCCAGGAATTACCAAGAAAGTGGGGCGGGTATTGGTTTTAGGGTTACAAATAAATTTTAACAAGTAGGTGACTTCACAAATATGGTATCATGAATAATGAGGATTCATTGCAGTCTCTTCATAAACAAACTCTTCTCAGATTATGCTATTTCAAAATGCCAACAGTTTCTAATTGGGAGTCTGACTTAATAGGTGTATATGCCAGAAATCTACTGTAAACATTGTATTGAATGATGAAAAATTAGAAGCATTACTGTTAAAGGAACAAGTACAGGCTGCTGAAGCCTTCATTATGCTAGACATCATTAGCCAATGTGATAAGAAAAAAAACCAAGACATGAATATAGGGAAGGAAAAATAAAAATGTCTTTGATTTAGAATGACATGATTATCCACCCATTAAAATCCAAGAGAATAAATTAAAAACTATTTAACCAGAGTTCATCAAGAGAGTTCATTAGTGTGGATGGGTATAAAAACAACATATGAGCAGTAATAGCTTCCCAATATGCTAACCAAAACCAATTAGAAAAAGTAGTTGAAAAACTGATTCCATTCATACCACCAATAAAACTTCTAAAATTCCTAGGAATAGGCCCAATGAGCAAAATGTAACACTCATAAGGAAAAAAACTCATTAAAGACAAAAAATAACTGAATAAATGGAGAATTAGCCTATGCCCCTACTTTGGATGACCCAGTATTTTTAAAATATCAGTTGTCTCCAAATTAATTTATAAATTCTTTGTAATATGGCAAAACCTCCTCCCCAACCCAACTCTTACAACACATGTCAAAGGTTTTAAAAAATTCATTTGGATGAGAATATGCACCAGACCAGCAAAATCTATTTTGAAATAGGAGACTTAGGAGGCTATCAAAATACATTATAAATTATAGCAATTTACAGAGTGTGACCTAAAGGGAAGGAATAAACAAAGAAATCAGTGGAACACAATCCAGAGTCTGGAAACAGACCTATGCATATATAGAAATTTAGCAAATGACAAGGGTTGTACTTGGGAACAGTAAATAAAAAATTCAATAAGTGATATTAGAAAATAAAAGATGTAGGAATGTATTTGCAGCATATATAATAAGAGACAAGAGATGAATATACAGAATATATATGCAATTCCTACAAATCTGTAATAGAAAATGCAAAACGAAATTGGACAAGGAATGTGAAAAGACAGTTCAGAAAAAAACGTACAAGTGACCAGCAACTATATGGAATGATGCTCAATTCCAGTAGCAACTGGGGAAATGCAAATTAAAGCAGCAATGAGATACTATTTCTAACCACCAGTTAGGCAAAAATTGAGGGGACATTAGGAGGAGCAGTATCTTAACACTAAGGTATCAGCAAGTGTTGAGAAGGCAGTGGAGAAATGGTATTTTCTGCATTTCAGGCGATTCAACTCTTTTGGAGTACAACATGGCAGTATAAATTAAAATGTCAAATACATATACCAGATAATCCCCAAATCCACTTCTAATTCTCTAATATAGAGAAATACTTGCCCATAAGCTCAAAGAGATATTGATTGTAACAGTGAAAAATTGGAAACCAACTGAAATGTGCATTAAAAGCAGAATAGTTAAATAATCTGTTATAATTAATACTTTTATACTATGTATCACTGTGGCAATTTTTTAAAAAAGCAAATAAATATGTACCAGCATTAAAATATTAATATATCTAAGACATATACTGTCAAATGAAAGAAGTGTATTGTTGAAAAATACATACAATGCTATATTAAATACTATATTAAATTAAAAATACACACAACTGTTTATTTCTATTTTTATCTACGTTGTTATATGTATGTATACACATTAAAAATTTCTATAAGGGCACACTCCAAATTGACAAGCACGTGTTACTTTGGGGAGGTGAATGAGACTGGAAAGTGGTCACCAATAAAACTCTTCCCTTTTTTTATTTTTTAAATTTTTTAAATTTTTATTTGTGGTAAAAACTCATAAAATTTACTTTTTCAGTTTTCAAAACTGAAACACTAGACAACAACTGTCCATTCCTTGTTCTCC
This sequence comes from Cheirogaleus medius, assembly GCA_008086735.1. Taxonomy (NCBI): domain Eukaryota; kingdom Metazoa; phylum Chordata; class Mammalia; order Primates; family Cheirogaleidae; genus Cheirogaleus; species Cheirogaleus medius. The sequence goes on along the minus strand of VBSM01003176.1, from coordinate 76,602,165 downwards.
CCAGTCTCTGGTGACCACCACGCTGCTTTCTTTTTTTTTTTTTCTTTTAATTTTACTCTCTGCTCCTATGAATTTGACTACTTTAGATACCTTGTATAAGTGGATTCATACATTATTTGTCATTTTCTGAATGGCTTATTTTACTTAATATAATGTCTTCAAGGTTCATCCATGTTGTAGCATGTGGTCAGAATTTCCTGCTTTTTTAAAGCTGAGTAACACACCACTGTAGGTGCACACTGCATTTTGTTTGTCCATTCATCTGTCAGTGGACGCTTGGGTTGCTTCCACCTTTTGGCTGCTGTGACTAATGCTGCTATGAACGTGGATATGCAGGTATCACTTTGAGATCCTGCTTTCAATTCTTTTGGATATATAGTAGTTCCCCTTATCCTCAGGGGACACCTTCCAAGACCCCCAGTGGACGCCTGAAAGCACAGATGGTACCGAACCCTATATACACTATGTTTTTTCCTATGCCTGCATACCTATGATAAAGTTTAATTTATAAATCAGGCAGAGTAAGCGACTCACAACAATAGCTCATAATAAAACAGAACAATTACAACAATATGCCAGCATCACTACTCCTGCACTTTGGGGCCGTGATTAAGTAACATGAGGGTGACTCGAACTCAAGCACTATGAGTCTGCGACAGTTGGTCCCATCACTGGGATGGTTGCTATGCGACTCATGGGTGGAGAGTGTAGACAGTGTGGATCTGCTGGACAAAGGGATGAGTACAGGACAAAGGGACGGAGCAGGACAGAGCCGGACAGCGAGAGATTTCATCACGCTAATCAGCACAGCATGCAATTTAAAACTTGTGAATTGTTTATTTCTGGAATTTTCCACTTGATATCATCAGACTGAGGTTGACAGCAGGTAACTGAAACCAGGAAGAGCAAAACTGTGGATAAGGCTGGATGATACGGTAGTTCTATTTTAAACTTTTTGGAAACCGCCATACTGTTCTTATTTTATTTTTATTGTTTGAATATTTTCACAAAAAGAATATATTTATGTACTACTTATGTAATTATGGGTAAAGTAAAAAAATTAGTCTAGATAGGTGGAATTCAAAGGAGACAGGCACCAAGTGAATAGTGGTTTTGGTGACAGCTAAGAATGGGCAGGTTCGGTGGTCCCCAGCCTACCAAATGGCCTGTGAACTGGAAATGTCTAGCATTTAATCAGCATTACTGATTGCTTCATTCTCAAATACCCACTGGCCTTGCCTGGGGGAGGCTTATACTTCCCCACCTAACAGATACCTGTAGTGGCCATTTGAGTTGCTTTGGCCAATGAACCATGAGCAGGGAGTGCCCTATGCCCATTCTGGGCAGACGTTTTAAGGGTCCCTGCGTGAGTTTCATGTCCTCCTTCCCTTCTGCTGAGATAACCAGCAACATCCTAAACAGAGGCTGTGATCGTGGTCTGAGTCCCAAAGGCAGAATTTGTGCAAAAGAGCTGCAGCCGACCTTTGACGCACAGAAAGTGCGAGTGAGAAGCTAAGCTTGGTGGTTGAAAACGCCTGGATTTACTTTTTGATGCCACAGGATGCTCTGGTCTGTCTCGTGCAGGATGCTGACCTGGACCCCTCATGTGGATGAGAGCTGTGGACTTGGAGTGAGAACAGGAATCTGTAAGGTCAAGACCTTTTCCGCTCCAGGAGCTTTCAGTCCTATGAAGGTGCGTGCGCATCACCCCCGTTCCAGGAACAACTGCTAACGCCATAGCACATCCATCCACAGTGCATCTCAGGGAAGGGGCCACACAGCCTGGCACTTGGGCTCTCAGAAATCATCCAGAGCCCTGAAAGCCAATGGGGGATGAAGGTGTAGCCCTGAACACTCTCTGGAGTCTCTGTTATCATGTGGACCAGCTTTAGATGCAGGAGGAATAGACAAGAAGTGGGTACACCCACTCTCTTCCATCAGAAACCTTCTTACATTAAGGCAGAGGAGTAATGTCTCCCTCTCATGAACTTTCTTCTAAAATGCAGCTTAGAATTTATCAAAGTGTGAAGAAGTGGGGATCACCAGACCCATTATCTTTGCGGCAATGGCAAGCGCAGCTGCTTGCTGAGTGCCCTCTGCCCAGTGAACGAGGACAGCCAGCCTCATTGCGATGGAATGTTGCTTCCTGCTTCACTTGCACAGTTCTGCCTCGCTGGCATTAGCCCAATTAACTTCATTCCGTGGAAATGGCTAAACATTTCTCTTTATGTCCATTTGTTGTCTTAATATTTTTTTAACCACAAAAGTTTTGACAGAAGATTATGCAAGAAAGTATTTTGGACAAGCTGTAGCAGAAGAAAACTGGATTGTTACAACAATTTAATCATCACTGGCCAAAAAAGAGCCCGATGCTAACTCCATGGAAGCGGCGATGAAATCAAGGGCACCGGATCCTCTGGGCTGATTTTCTCGTTTCTGGCTTTTCTCCAACTGGCTGGAAATGCTGACACAATCGCTGAGAAATTGATGACAAATCCAAACACAGTACAAATCCACAGGACTACGGGTTTTCTGGAATTCTGCGAAACAGGCATTTGTTGTAAGCAAGTGTCAGCTCTGGAATCTCGGTAAAGACATGCGAAGAATATGGTTTTACTGTCTCTAAGAAGATGCCCGATGTCAAAGATGAGGGCTATGAAGTGAGTGTTCTCTCTTGGTACTCTACGTGCCTGGATGTAACCCTACAGGCACTGCTTAATTAGCCTTTTTCAGTCTTCCTTAGAAGATGAGAGTGTTCTGGGGAGGTTTAGGAATTCAGAATTATAGCTCTGGCTTCCCCACTGACTAACAGGATCTTGGGCAAGTCACAGCACCTTTGGCTCATTTTTTATGCCTATAAAATGAGGGCAAAATAATGACGGCCCGTACATATTATGTGATTTATTAGGGCAAATGTCATGACCACATCAGCACGCAATGTGGCTAAGATTGAAGCTGAGAAGTGGATCAGATACATTCGGGATGATGAAAGAAGAGAACCGGGGCAGAGACACCTCACACCTGGCCCCCTTCGGCACCCCCAACCAGTAGGCAGAATGGGGGGGGTAGGGAGGGGGCGGGGGGGGAAGTTGAGGGGCAGGGAGCAGGGGCTAGAGGGAGAGCCATTTTGAAAATGTAAGAGTAATTTGAAATTTATGGTTTATTTGCTTATATCTAAATTGACTTTTAGTACATTACATAATATGATATATATGCTTCTATATATCCTGTATTATGATTTTAGATAGATTTAAAAAACGTGATATTTCAGTTGTTCTCAATGATATTTTTATTATCTTTTAATTTTCCAAGTTAGAAGAACCCCGTGGATGATGTTAAGGAGAAAAACCTGAACTAGATGGATCCACTTCTGATATTTTGAACGATGAACCATTTCCCCTCAACATCGTGGTCGGTGGATGGGTGGGGCAGAGCCAGTGAGCAGCCGTCTCTGTAATAGGGGGAGGAGCTGGGTGCAGTGGCTCACACTTGTAATCCCAGCACTTGGGAGGCTGAGGTGGGAGGATCTTGAGGCCAGGAGTTCAAGACCCGCCTAGGTAACATATCAAGACCTTATCTCCAAAACAAAAAAGAAAGAAAAAAAATTAGCCAGGCATGGTGGTACACACCTGTAGTCCCAGCTACTTGGGAGGTTGAGGCAGGAGGATCACTTGAACCCAGGAGATGGAGGCTGCAGTGAGCTATGCATTCTAGCCTAGGTGACAGAATGAGTCCCTGTCTCAAAAACAAAACTAAAATAAAATAGCATGGAGGGAAGAGGCATCACTCTGGCATGGGTATGCCACTCCTTCGCATCTGAACCTTTTCAAATTGACACGGAAGGCTGACGCTGAAGTTGGCAGAGGTCTGTGGCCCCTTTTAGACAATTTCTGTGCCGTTCTAGGTACAAAAGTAAAATGAGGGAAACTGCAGGCCTTCACACCTGGCACTAACATACAGCTATATGAACATACTTGGCATTATTTACATCGCATTTCTTTCAGTAAAGCAAACAGCCACCATAACAAAAACATGGAACAATAATTAGCACACAGAAGGGGGGCTTTCCAGTGATGGATTGTTGTCACTCGGAAAAAGTTTAGTTCATTTCTTATTTATATCCAATCTTTGTGAGCATTCTCTGCCTATATAAAATCAACTTGGGCTTCATCAACTCTGCCGAAAAAAGAAGATGAAGCACACCTTGTAACCACCGGCAAGAGATCTAGAAGGAGCAGATTCTTTAATTATATCATTAATTTCCAAAGACATATCCATCAAAGTGGAGCTTGCAGAGCATAAAAATGTACTGGAGAAAGCATAATTTCAAGTGCTAATAGAAAAGAAAACAAAAGGTTTCATTCACCAGCAATCTCTGCTTCCTTTGAACTACAGTTTTCAGAAAGCAACAGTGTCATCCAACTGCGGGGTCACAGAGCCGCCTCCCGGTGGGACGCTGATTAGATGGCCCGCCCTGACGCACATCCAGTAACCCAGTGGATGACAGCCAACTCCTCGTCCCTCCAGGCACAGCGGACACGCCGTCACGGGGAAGGGCTCACAGGAAGTGGAGCCAATCACGGCCACCAAGGGTCCCCCGCCCAGAGCGCCTGGCTGATTTCATTTTAGACATCCTCTCAACTAACAGCTTCTTGCCAAAGGAAGAAAGCATTACTGCAGATAACACAAAATACTAAATAATCGGCCCGAGGCTTTCCTCAGATCCCTTCTCTGTGCTTCCTGAAAGGCATTTTCTGGAATTGCCACCTGGAGAGCACAGGACAACCCCTACCTGGGTTACTGGGTCGGTCCAGGGGTGACGAGGAGCAGTTCTCGCTTCTCCTGGGATTACTGAATAAATCCCACAAGGGAGGGGTGTGCAGGGCACTTCACTCTATGCGAAATGTTTTATTTCTTTAGCTGGGTGATGAGCACATGAGCATCATCGTATTATTCTTTATCCCTTTTTAACATATCTTCAATGTTGCATAGTATATTGTTTTTAAGAAAAGCGGACTCAAGTATGAGGGCTTTGGGGACTGATTCAATCCTCTTAAATTACTTATGTCTGTGTACCTTTTCTTTTCCTTCCAGGCAAGGATTATTTCATGCAATTAAAATTTTCTCTATTCATGAAGCATTTCTTAGTATTTTAAAAACCATGAAGATTTATTGCGGCTCTCCGCTCCGCCTGCTGGAGAGACAGCCGCATCTTTCTCCCGCAGCACCAGCCGCGTCCCTGAGGCACCGTGTGGTCCAAGCGAAGGCAGGTAAATGGACTTGGCCGTATTGGATGCTTGGTCACCAGGAGTGCTTTTAACCCCCGCAAAGTGGGTATTGTTGCCATCAACGACCCCTTTATTGACCTCAACTACACGGTGCATGTTCCTTTGTGATCCCACACATCGAAAGTCCCGTGGCACAGTCGGGCTGCCAACAGGAAGTTTGTCATTAATGAAAATCCCATCTCCGTCTTCTGGGAGTGAAATCCCATCAAAATCAAAAGGGGTGATGCCAATGCTGATTGTGTTATGGGGTGCACTGGCGTCTTCACTACTTTGAAGAAAATGGGGGCTCACGTACAGGGGTGCTGCCACGGTTCATGCCCCTAAGTTTGTGGTGGGCGTGAACCATGCGAAGTATGAAAACAGCCTCACAATGGTCAGCAATGCCTCCTGCGCCACCAGCGGCTCAGCCCCCTTGGCCAAGGTCACCCGTGACAACTCTCGCATCATGGAGGGGCTGGTGACCACAGACCATGCCGTCACCACACCCAGAAGACCGGGCACCGCCCCTCTGGGAAGCTGTGGCATGGCGGCCGTGGGGCTCTCCAGACCATCTTCCCTGCATCTGCGGCACTGCCAAGGCTGTGGGCAAGGCCACCCTGGGCTGAGTGGGAAGCTCAGTGGCATGGCTTCCGTGTCCCCACCATCAACGTGTGGGTCCTGGACCTGACCTGCCAAATATGATGACATCAAGAAGGGGGTGATGCCGGCCTCAGAGGCCCCTCAAGAGCATCTGGGCTGCACTGGGCACCAGGCTGTCTCCTCCGACATTAACAGTGACACTCACTCTTCTGCCTTCAATACTGGGGCTGGCATTGCCCTCGACAACCACTTTGTCAAGCTCATTTCCTGCCATGACAATAAACTTCATGACAGCAACAGGACTATACTCCTTATAGTCCACATGGCCTCCAGGGAGTAAGAGCCCCCAGACCACCAGCCCCAGCGAGAGCATGAGAGGAGGAGAGAGGCCCTCAGCTGCGGGGCGTCCCCGCCCACTCTGTCCCCCGCCACACTGAGGATTGCCCTCCCAGCTCAGCTTCCACACCAGGGCCCTGAAGAATGGGAGGGGCCTGGGGAGCCCACCTTGTCATGTAGTATCAATACAGTCCCCTGTACCCAGCCAAAAAAAGAGGGAGATGTATAAAAAATAGTCGTAAGAGCAAAGCACTGTTCCCTGTGGGGTCCCTGTTCCAGCCTCAGGGCCCCCCCACCAAGTGACACCAATCTCTCTGGTTTGGTGAGTGTCCTTCCAACCATTTCCTGCGTCCATATGTGCATATATTTCCACACCGCACTTCTCAGCGTAATGCCATTTGTTACCTATGCGTCTTTCCTGGGCGTTGATCACATAAGGCCGGCAAGACGCAAGCACAGATGTCCAGGGTTAGAAGGCGTGGGCATGTTTGGAAGGAAAACTTCAGTGATTAGAGGGACAGCTATGATCTTTATGGAAAAACGTGTGATGGGAACCGTGGCTTGTCAAACTTGCCCTAGACTGTGTGCCCAGAGACTCATGCAAAACGGTCAGAGTGTGGGAACAGAGGGGCAACAGCCACCTGCTGGGGCCTCGAGAGTTTTTTGGTTAGTGCTGCCCAGAGAAACAGCCTGCCACTTGGCTCAGGGCTGGGCTCTGAGACATGGAGCCCGAGTGACCCAGCCATAAGCAGGACAAGGCTGAGCAGTGGAGCTGGTTTTATGATTTAAGCTGGCACCAAAGAGGCTGCACAGGTGGCTCGTTTATAACTCAGATGAAGTAGATTTCTCTGTGGGCCGTCTCGGAGCCTCACGAGTTGGGTGACTCACTGAGCAGAAGCAGGGATCACACATGAAGAGCAGGGCTGTGGTCCTATGGTCCCGGCCTAAAGAGAAGGCCCCTGTAATCCCGTGGGTAGCAGTGGAAGATGTAAGTATCACATCTCGGGGAGCCTGCCACGGTATGGCTGCTGTGGGGACAAAAGCGCTTCTTCCTTTGACTCCTTGGGAATGCAAATGTCCCAACATAAAGTGGCCTCATGAGCCAGGACGGTGCATCTGTGGACACCTGCTGTATGCAGACACAGTGCACTTGGACCCAGGCTGCCCTTCCCCGGACTGTGATCATCCTCCATCTCCAGGCGCTTCCAGATTCCGTGTGTGTGTGTCTGTGTGTGTGCATGTGTGTGTGTCTATGTGTGTGTCTGTGTGTGCATGTGTGTGTGCATGTGTGCGTGCATGTGTGCGTGTGCATACGGGCACATGCGCACCTCCTTACTCTTCCTTTCCGTCCCATCTTTCTCTTCCTTCCTCGTGTATCTAAAATAGGATCCATTGGTATAGATTTCTCTCTCATACAATTTTTTAAGTTGAGAATAATAATTCACATGCCATAAAAGTCCCCCTTTCAAAGTGTACAGCTCAGAGGCCTTGGCGTAGATTTGTCCCTCTGCAGAGCCGGCCTTTCTTCCAGGTGCTGCAGACTCTTCTCTGTCGAGGTTTTTTTTGGGGCACAGTGTTCTTTCTGTATTTGTTTTCCTCTGATAACGATGAACTAGTACAAAGCAGGAGTCTGCCTTTCCCTCCGGCTGCCTCCATCCCTGCCTGCAGTCCTGTGGCTGATTGGGATCTGCGTGCCGCTGGCTGCCGTATGCTGAGTGCACGCTCCAGCTCAGCCCCTGCCTTGGTGGAGGGAGGGAGCTAACTCATGCAACGCTATTGATTTTTGCCATCTTCTCGGTTCCTCTTACTCTTTATTTCTCCCTAGAGAGACAGTTAGGAAACTAGCTAACAATCCTTGGAGCCAAATTGAGTTTCTGAATTTATTGCATTCCTAAAATAGTGGAAAAGAAATCAAGAATCAGGCCTCAAAACATCACAGAGCTGCAAATTATGCCCCTGTCTGATTATGAAGCAGTCTGGCAAATCCATACCCTCAGGGATATGGGCTATGCCGAGAAAGGATATTCCTTGACGGTAAGAAAATAATGGACTGGCTCATACAAGTGAGTCTCTTTTTCCATGAGACTACACAGTTTGAAAAAACACAGTCAGGAGATATTAACATCTTGTGTTTATCTGATTTCCCTTTACAAACTGATCATCCAATGCAGAAATAACTCTGCATGCACACAGTTTATAAGAATACAATAAGCACATGTGCAAACTCAGAAAACGTTAAGAATTAAAGAGTAGTTATTCATTTTCCCAAACAATTACACATTTTATGTTGATGATCTTTTTTGTATTGGAAATGGCTGACAACAAATGTGTCAGAGGCTGCAGAGATTTCTCTGCTAATAATTTGCACACTCAAATATGAATACCTCAAAAGGTAGAATAAAATGAACCCATGGAAACTAAGGACCATATGGTTGTGTGATTACCCAAGACCTTGCGCCAAATCAGAGTTGATTTTCATATCTTAAATGATGTTGCTGAAGTCTTTCCCCCCTACAAGCTCATGAAAATAATATATCCTGGAATCCCAGTAAAACTGAGAGGTTAAGAAAGATGGCAAATTAGCTTTACTAGTCTTAGGCAGCTGCTTATCTACTCCCGGAACCCTGAAAAACTGCCACACAGGAAAACTTTGCTCACACAGCCTCATAGAGCAGGGTAGTGGTGTGAATCCGCACTCCTGGGAGCCTGTGAAAAATAGAGGGTGAGGGTCCCAGACTCAAGCTCCCTCAGTAGGTACGGAGTTGGATAGAGGCCTTTAAAGCTTTAACAAGCCCCCTAGATAATTCTGTAGCACACCCATATTTGAGAACCTCTAAAACAGTGAGAACAGTTTAAAATTTGAAATCAAATATACACGAGTTCAGACTTAGAGTCTCGCATTGTGTGCCCTTGAGCAGGTTGCTTCTCTCCAAACTTTAGTTTCCTCTACTTTTCTCAAGTTTGCAAGGATAGTGTGATGATCGAGTTCATGGCGTGCATTAAGTGTTGATCTCAGGACTTGCCACCTCGCAGATGACTAATAAACACAGCTCCTGTGTCAGTCTGCTCGGGCTGCCATAACAAAGTACTATAGAGCAGGGGGCCTTAAACAACTGAAATTTATTTTTTCACAGTCTGGAGGCTGGATGTCCAAGATCAAGGTGTCGGCAGGGTTGGTTTCTCCTGATGCCTCTGGCCTTGGCTTGCAGATGGCCACCTTCTCCATGTGCCCTCACAAGGCCTTTCCTCTGTGCACATGGCCTGCTGTCTCCTCTTCTTATAAGGGCACAAGTGTTATTGGATTAGGGCCCCATCCTACAACCTCGTTTAACTTTAGTTACCTCCTTAAAGGCGCTGTCTCCAAATATAGTCCCATGGGGGTTAGAGTTTCAACCTGTGAATTGCAGGGGGTCACAACTCAGTCGGTATCACTTCCCTCCACCCTGTTCTATTTCCTGTGCTCCTTCCCTTTCCCATCAACATCTGCAGTCGTTCACGTAAGAATTACTCAAAAGCATACTTTATAACATGTATGTGACAAAAGCGCTGCAGGTGAGGGTGAGGATGGGGCGGGGGGATTTTGTCCAAGTCACCAGCATTAGGAGAAGCCAGACACAAAACCTGGGTCCGAGAATATAACAGAGACTCGGCTCTTAGCTAAAGGATTTGATTACTCTTGATAGTTTAATTTCATTAAAAAAAAGTGACCTAGATAGAGAAGGTGTAGAATTCTCCTGTGTCCAAATTCTGAGTCCTTGCATTTCCAGATTCTGAAAGTTTGGTTGTTTTTTTTTTTTTCTCCTCTTAACATAGATCACAGCAGAGTAAAAGAAAAGTCCTTTCAAATTTCCCAAGTGGAAAGCTTAACTTTGTGGTATATTATTTCCTGGCAGAGTGGTTACTTAGCACCTATTTTTAGAGGCTATAATATTCTGCTTCAGACACGTGAGGCTGCATCCTAGGCAGGCTGCCTCTCCCTTCCCTGTCCCCAAATGTCTCCTTCATGGTTGCTTACAAAGCTGCACAGAAGTTGGCAGCCTCATAATAGAATCTGTGATGTGCATTTTATTCAGTCTGATGTTACGTGGCGGCACCTTGCTGCCTTGGAATCCATCCTTTATGTAACTGGCAACGCACTGAAATGAGTCAGTCTATGAATCACTCGCAACCAAGCTAGAAATCTTCAACCACTGCATTGTTCTCTTATTCATGTTAGAATGAATTAAATTTTCTGGCCTAGCCTATGAATTTTACCGCCCTTCTAATTTCTCATGTTACTTGGCTCTGTGTTTCTCCCATGAATCTGAAGCAGCCTTCCAGAAATATATGCATTTATTATATATGTGTGTGTATATATATTCATATTCTTCCACTTGATTTAAAATGTGTTACTATGATTACTCTGAATTGTAAATGACAAGTTGAATAGAGAAGGCTGGGAAGAGTTACTTATTTATAATAATGTAATGAATATTTTTCTTTGATAACTTAGGCAGAGATTAAGGCTCCAGTGAGGAGCAACTCTGATGTGCTACCATCTGGACCATTCTGACCACTCCAGAGGACTGAAGCAGTCAAAATACCCACATTCCTTGGCCCTTTCGTTTCTTGTTTGCCCTATGCTTGGGGAAGGGGATATACAGTTAAATCCTGGAATGCCAGAGCCCAAAGAGCTCTTAGCACCTCTGAATCCAATCTCTCTCTCTCCCTCCACTTTTAAGCCAAAGTCAAACCACATCATTTCCCAGCATCCTCCCACCGGGAGGCAGGGCACAGTCTACTGCTCCTGAACTCAGTCATAGGACTTGCTTCAGTTGGGATGTTAACAGATACAGTGCAAGGAGACTCTTGGGGAACATGCTTGTGCAATTGGGCTGCCCTCTGGTATTTCTGCTAGAGCAAGGAAAATGTGTCTGGGCTAGCCCACTGGTTCCAGGAGGACTAAATGAGACATGTGACCAGAATTGCCCCAGCTAAGCATCCTCAGCCCAAACCTAGAGCAGAACTCTCCAACTGACCTGCAGGTCATTGGGTGAGCCCAGCCAAGATCAGCAGAGCCACCTAAGCCCAGCCCAGTCTACATCAACCAATGCACAGATAAGTCAGTTATAAAAATAAATGATTATCATTTATAAGTCATTAAGTTTTGGGATGGTTCATGATGCAGTATTTTTGTGCTGATAGTGAACACACAAAGTTTTGTCACTTGTTTTGTGTTGTCATCTGCCAGATCTCTTCTTTTGAAAAATTCTTCTTCATATTTGTAATTTATAAGTAATATGTAGGATGATACTTCAAGACCATGTGTATACTCTGTATCCAATAACATTTTATTCAATTATTTCAGCAGCCATTCATGATCCTTGTTGGAGTCAAGTATTACACTGAGAATTGCAAAGTGCTGATTTTTCTATTATTCCTGCTACATTGATCAGCTAAGAAGACTGCTTTTGTAGAGAGCATTCCCTGCCCCCACTTTTATTTTAGTATCTGTATAAATTCATGAGTTCCTTTTTATTCAATAAACTATAATCCAGTACTGTCATTGTTCTTTCTGATGCCCTAATTGCCCCAAGTTTGGCCAGTGGGCGCCCCTTCAGGCCAGCTTTGGTGTCCATTCCACATGTTCCCTTTAGTCTCTCAGCACTCTCTGCCTTTTGGTCATGTAAAACATTTCCAGTGGCTGGATTCAATTTGCTAATATTTTGTTAAGGATTTTTGTATTGGTGCTCATGAGAAACACTGAGCTGTAGTTTTCTTGCAACATCCTCACCATGTCTGGTATCACAGTATTGGCCTCTTGGTACGAATCAGTGAATGGTTCCTTCCTCCCCTACCTTTATGAAAGATTTGTGTAGAATCAGTGTTATTTCTTCCTTAAACGTTTAATAGAGTTCATCAGGGAAGTCACCTGGGACTGGAGCGGCTTTCGCGGGAAGGCTTCGTCCTTTGAGTGCTTTCTCTCTGAAGTCCTTGTCTGATATTAGACACTCCGCTCCTGCTCTGTTTTTGCTTGTATTTGCACAACGTGTTTGCCTTTTAACCTTTCCCGGTCACTTGGGCTAGTAATGCACATTTTGAGCAGTATGTGGTTGGATTTTATTTTTTGCAGGCTGTAACTTTTTGTGTTCTCTGGGACTCTGGCTTCTGTGTCATCGTCTGCGTTCTGCCTTCAAGCCTTGTCCGTGCTCTTCCCAGCCTTCTGCGCTGGTTTTTCTGAGCACACATTCCCACCTGGTGGCCTTTTCCCCTCTATCCTTGACCACCTCCGGTTGCCATTGCCTCCTCCCGCACCCAGCTCACTGCTATTTGCTTGTTCAGAATCACACGCCAGAGCCTATACCAGTGTCCAACACACAGGAATTTCTTAATAAAGATTTATTTAATGAATGATGATAGGTATGGCATTTGTTAGGATCAGGTTCATTGGTAAAAAATAGAAACCTCAAATATCAGTGGTTTTAAAAGGTGGTTTACACCTAACCCCAGTGAGAATGGCCTATATCAAGAAATCCCAAAACAACAAAT
>VBSM01003176.1:76553389-76589334 GCA_008086735.1 Cheirogaleus medius | reverse complement strand
TAACCCAAACAATATTTGTACCCCCATTACAAGATGGAATAAAAAAATAAAAAAGAAAGAAAAAATAAATAAAAAAAAAATAAAAGGTGGTTTATCTCGTCCTTATGTAAGAGTCCCTAGGCCTTTAGACATTTTGTCCAGAGCTGGTTCCATACAATCTTCAGGGATACAGGACCTTCCAAAGCATTATTCCCCCATCCCTCGGGTACGCTCCTCATCCTCATTGTCCAAGGTGGCCCCCGTCTCAGGCCACAGGATGGGAGAGGGGCAGAGAGGAGCCCGCAGCGGCAATGCTCCAGGAGTCTGTCAGGAAGGTTCTGGAATCTGCGGCACACACAGCACTTACACGTATGTACCATTAGCCAGAGTTCAGTCACATGGCCACATTTTCTACAGGAGAAGCTGGACTATGTTGCCTTAGTCTGGATTGCAATGTGCCCAGCTAAAATTTTCTTATGATGGAAGAAGAGAAAACCATACACTGGGGGATCACTAGCAATTGCAGAAAACTAAAGACCTGAAGAAAACAATAGCATATTTGTGGAAACAACAAGAAGTCTGGTGGAGCTGGATCATAGCACGAGTGAGGTAAATCCACTAGGAAGTGGTAAATCCACTAGGAAGATAAGTGGTATCCACTAGGAAGATGAGTGGTAAATCCACTAGGAAGATAAGCAGAGGGAAGCGTAAGGCTAAGACTTAGATATTATCCTGTAGACTATTTGTCATCAGTCAGGGCCCTGAGAGGGAACAGATGGCACTCTTGAAAGGGGTCAAGTGAGTTTAATGAAGGAACTATTTAAAAAGTAGGCAGGACTGAGAAAAATTAACACTGGGGATGGTGAAGCGCCCCAGGGCCAGCAACAGCAGGAAGATACCATCACCGCCAGGACTGCCAACTGGGAGTGGATAAGCCATTACCGGAACCCAACAGTTTTGTTGTAGGACGTAGGTCTCAGACAAGAGCTGAGCCTTTGGGAGAGGAACACTGTCACTGCAACATGTGCCCTGAAAGCAGAACTGGTGACATAATTTGCAGGGCCCAGTGCAAAATGAAAATGAGAACCCCTTGTTAAAAAATTAGCAAGGATTTTCAAGATGATGGCAGCAGAGCATTAAACCAAGCACACAGCCTTTCTGAGCACGGGAGCCCAACTGTGCAGGCCAAACGCCCACAAAGCTGGTCTTGCCTGGCAGGGAAGAAGTTGGAGGAAAAACACCCCTGAACAACTCTGCCTTCCAGCCCTCTGACCTTGGCCAGGGCCTCTCATTGCCCACACCCGAGAAGCAGTCCAGGCCGAGGAGGCTGGTTGAAGGGGGTCATGATGGTCAGCCCCAGGGCGGGACGTGGACAGTGGGCTGGAGGGGCAGAGACATCCAGCTCAACCACGGAGGGCCAGTGGAGACTTTTAAGCAGAATGACATGTCCGATTTATTTTTAGAAAGAACTTGTTGGCAGCAGTGTGGAGGGTGGATTGGAGAGCCTGGAGGCAGAAAGACCAATTAGGGGGATATTATGATGGTTCCATAGTTGCTTTCCTGTTTTTTATTTTTCATCACAACTCACAGTAAGACATATAGTTTATATTTATATTGGTAACTAGTAACACACACGTATATATTTAATATATGTATATCAAGGAAACTTAAAGTCTATGAAAAAGTATAAACCCTTGTTCAATGAAGCAATACTTAACCTTACCAGAAGCGAAGCGCTCTGATTTCATTATTAAAAAGGCTGATTTCGAACCACAAAGTCGATTCTATGAGTCAGAGCTTTTGGTTTAAAAGCTTTGCTCTAAAGAGTGTGGCAATCAGAATAACGCACACCCCCAAGATGTCCATGTCCTCTTTTTTGTAACCTGGCCCTACGTACCTCACATGGCAAAAAGATTCAGCAGATTTGATGGTGTTAGAGATCTTAGATGGGAGGTTATCCTGGAGGTCCAGGTGGGCCCGAGGTCACCTGAAGGTCGTTACCAGGGGAAGAGGGAGTCAGAGCCAGAGGAGATGTGCAGAAGGAAGCAGGGTCAGAGTGACGCAGCCGGCCATCGACTGCTTTGACGATGGAGGGAGGGGACCATGGGCCAAGGAAAGGCGGCAACCTCTAAAAGGCAGAAAAGGTAAGGAAACGGGTTCTTCCCTGGACACTCCAAAGGGAACTCAGTCCTGTCCACACCTTGATTCCCCCTGGCAAGATCCACAGGATTTCTGACCTCCAGAACTGTGGTATAATAAACATGTGTGGTTTTAAGCTGTCAAGTTTGCAGTGATTTGTTAGAGCAGCCCAAAGCAGCTAATCCATGGCGGGAGACAGAGTCAGGATGAAGGCAGCGTTATGTGGGGAGGGTTGCTGTATTAGGTTGCTATAAAGGAAATACATGAGGCTGGGTAATTTATAAAGAAAAGAGGGTTATTTGGCTCACAGTTCTGCAGACTGTACAAAAGCACGGCACCAGCATCTGCTTCTGGTGAGTGCTTCGGGGAGCCTCCAATCAAGGCAGAAGGCAAAAGGGGAGCAGGCAAGCCACTTGGCAACAGGGGGAGTGAGAGAGGGAATAGAGAGAGAGGAGGGAGTGCCAGGCTCTTGTAAACAACTAGCTCTTGCATGAACTAATAGAGCTCTCACTGGGGAGAGCACCAAGCCATTCATAAGGGGATCTGCCCCAATGACCAAAGACCTTCCCACCACCAACATTGGGGACCAAGTTTCAACACGAGATCTGGAGGGCACAAACATGCAAACTATGTCAGTTGGAGAAGAGGGGACTTGATATTCTAGAGGGACCTTTTCCTTTTGAGAGGTGTAGGGCGCAGGTCTAGGGTGGAGGACCACAGCCTCAAGACAAACCACCATTTTTCTTCTTTTAGGTGTTATATTCCTGGGAAAGTTAAAATGAGTATGAAAGACTTAGAGGAGGACAAAAGTCTGAAAACTGTTTTAGTAACGTGAGTGTCTGGATATAGGGCAGTTAAGTAGAATGTGCAATAAACACGTGAGCTAACTGGAAAATGGAGGGCCCAGCTGCATGGTTTCTTTACTGGGTTGTGGCTGCTCCAGGAGGTTATCACCACGGCTCCCACAGATGGCTCTTGGCTGTGTCTAGAACCCGCAACACAAAGCAAACAATATTGATTTTTCTAGAAGTAAAAGAAGGAACCGCTCCAGTTTAGGAGGGGTAATCAGCCGCACGTGAAACTAGGAGATGAGTGATTTGTAAGAGGCACAGGCAGGCAAATGAGTTGGTTCAGGATCGGTTGTACCTGTTGTTGAACGCAGGACAGGCAAATCAACAATAAGATCTGGTCATGATATGCTCAGATTTGTATGTCGAATGATCAATTTGTATTTATAAGTATACTTGTTCTGAAAGCACAAATCATCTGAAAAACAAAACAAAACTAGAAAGTGTAATTTAAAACAAATCATTTATAATCGCAATAGAAAATATAAGGTGCCTAAGGAAAAAAAATATAAAGATGTCTAAGACGTTTACATAGAAAATTATAAAACTTTAGAGGAAGACATAACAGGACCTAATAAATGAAAACTCGTTTCATGTTTGTGGATGGGATGACTATTTTAAAGATGCAAAATCTCACCTGCCCAGATTATTCTATAAGTTCAGTGCAATAGAAAGCATTACTTAAATGAGTATGGACATGTGTGTGTGTGTGTGTGTGTACCTTGGCAAGATGATTCCAAAGTCCATGTTTCATGAACCCTTAAGGGGTAGTAACTCCAAACGGTAGCAGTCCTGCCCTGTGGCTCACTGTGTTGCCGGCATCTAGCATTCATTTGCTGAACGTTTCAAACATTCCAAGGTTGACAGTACAATTGTATTTTGTACCTCAGGTGAAACCTTATTAAAGCTCTTAAAACAGTTCGGTTTAAATTCTATTTTATATCCCAGGCTAGTAGGAACAGGTAGATGGAGCAATAAAAACATATTTTCTGAGTAAGTTCCTAATTGCAGTGCTTAGTTGTGGGTGGGGGGAACTGGAAACCCTTAAAAATGTTCCGAACCCTAGGGCGGAGAAACCTTTGGAGTCTCAGGGGATTTAGCTACTTAGTCACAGGGCAGGATTTTGCTGTAAGCTTTAAGATGACTTGTAGGAGGGTTGCAGACCTGTTCTAAGTATGGTTAAAAAAAAAAAAAAAAAAAGCCCTCCAAGAGCTGGCGGATTGAAAGGGTAAATGAAGCTGCCCCAAGGCAAGCTCTAATGGCCTGGCCAGGGTCCCGCTTCCAGCGAGCCCTCTCCAGTGGCGGGGAGCCCACCCAGCTCTGCCCAAGCAAGGGGCAAAGTCCAGGCAGGGGTGGGGCCGAGCTCTGGCTCTCACCTGCCCACCCGAGTCCAGTTCTGTTGCTGCTGCCTGGCAGCTGTGACATCTTTAGCAACCTACTTTACCTTTCTGGGCCCTGGGGTGCCAGATCTAACAAATAAAATATGACATGGGACATAGATACTGCGAAAGTATTCCTTGTTTACCTGAAATTCAAATGTAATTGGGCATCCGCATTTTCTCTGGCCACCTGATCTGGACCTCACTCTTCGAGTCTAAAATGGAGATAACAACAGTGCCTACCGGCGAGGTTGTCAGGGTAAAAGGATGTAATAGACGTGTTCAGAAGACAGCCTGGTGCAGAGGGAATGCTCGAGAAGGTCCCTTCGCTACACTCTCTGGTTGTGGAGGTCTGTGTCTCCCGCCAGAGTCATTGTAAGGAGTTCTAACTGGTCACTGTGACTCCACTCCCTCTTCCCCACTTCCCTCCACATGGCTGCCAGAGAACGTTTGAAAACATCAATCTGATCATGCACTTTAAATGCTACTTAAAATCTTCTCATGGCTGTTACCCACAAGGTCAAGTCAAAATCCCTCCGTCTGGGGTGGCCTCCAAGACTTGCACCCCCCAATCCCTCCTCTCAGACCCCATGCCTGCCACTTCCATAACCAGCTCTCTCCTGCCCTCTGCTCTTTCTTAGTGGCTCCCTGCACCTGCTATTCCTTTCTACCCTTGGCCTCTGATGACTATCTGTTCATCCTTTGGAGATCTGCTTAAGGTTGCCTCCTCCGGAAACTTCCCTAACACCACCACTGCAAGCTTCACCCACTTCCTCATCCGGCTCCACATTTGGGTTCTCAGGGTGCTTTATACAGACATTTGCTCCACTCACTGTAGTATAATTATGTCACTTTTTGTATTATTTTTTCGCTAACAGTATAGTGTGTGTGTGAATTAATTTTCATCCACCACCTGGAGCTTTTAGTTAGTATTTGGAGGATCTTAACCAGGAACCCACAATCAAGGGTGGTGAGTGAACAGTCAGGAAGCCCTAGCTTAGGACCTAGGGGTCCACAATCCAGATGGGACTGCAGTAACTTCAAATATTCTTATCTAAATCTGCACCAGAGGACATTCTCTTTGGGCAAGGAATGTGGGAAGTAAGTTTTTCACTTATTGAATGAGTGAAGTTCAAGATACATGGGCCAGAAAGACTTACACGGAACCTCTGCCCTTTCATTGGCAATGGGCAGAAGAGAGAGTGCCCAAGATCTAAACCCTGCTTGGCCTTGGGTCTTCCACTTCCTGGAGGCTTCTGCCATTTTTTTTTTATTTAGTCGATCTGTTGTTAGCATACAGTCAAATTTGCCTCTAGTGAAACTTTGTTGGGAGGCCTGAAAGACCAGAGACTGGGGACTTCACCACAATTACAGAACAGGTTGAGTGACTGGTTTTTCACCTGCCTGCTGATAGAAGTAGGTTCTTGTTGTGGAACGTGGCCTAAGACTCGCTTTCATTTTAACGCACCACCCGGCTGGGAGGTGGTTGGGCAGGAGGTATCCCCAGTCATGGGAAGCCATCGTCATCCACCAAAAAGGACCTGGCAATGGTGAAACCAAATTGGTTTATATCCGTTTGCAAGGCTGGGTCTCTCCAACTAAAGGGGAGCTGCAGAGTAGGGACCTAGATTAGTCACTTTGGTGGCTCCAGCCCCTCACACTGGAGGGGCTGGTAAGTGCTGCTGAAAGGACGGCGAGACTTTGAAAGAAAGAAGGTCAAAGACTCTTTCCTGCTGAGCCAGATTTAAAATGTTGAGGACAAACCCAGGTATCTAATTAGAAAATATAATCAGGCTAGAAACATGTAAGAAAACAAAGGATATACGAGAGACATTTCCTTTGATATCTTTTCCTTGAAATTTATTCCATACAAAATGCTTTCCCTCTTGAGAATTCATGATGCACCTAATCATGTTAGCATATTAGCATTGCAAGCATTGAGGAATCCTTAAAAAAAAATCCCGCTCACGTGTACCTTTGGGTATTCATCCTCAAAACCCACAGTCTTAGTCTAATCACGAGAAAACATCAAGCAAACCCAAACTGAGAGATATTCTGCAAAATGCCCAGCTAACACGCGCCAAAACCGTCAAGATCGTGATGGACGGAGACTGGCGGGCGGAGACTAAGGGGGCGTGATGGTTAAGTGTAACGCGGGGTTCTGGATGGAATCCTGGAACGCAGAAAGGACATTAGTGAAAAAACCAGTGAAACAGAAATAATGCCCGGAGTGTTGTTGATGGTACCGCACCAGTGTTAATTTCTTACCTTTGGCAAAGGTAGCATGGTAATGAAGGACGTTAACATCAGTGGAAACTGCATGGGAAGCACATGGGAACGCCATACACTGTATTTGCAACTTTTCAGTAAAACTAAAATTATTCCAAAATAAGAAAAAAACTTCTTTAAAAATATATTTTTTAAAATAAAGGTAAATCTTTGACTGACTGGATTTATTTTAGAAGTAAGGCGGAATCTCGTTCTTGATAAGAGAGTAGAAAATTAAGAAGTGGCTGCTATGCCGGGCAGAATCGCTTCCATTTGGAAGCTCACAGGCTGGACCTGGCCAGTTGGACCACTTGGTTCCGACTAGGGTTTCAACTAAGGGCCTGTGTAAACGTGGTTTACCCACTACTCCCCTACATGGCTTTGCTGGATGGATGGGTGGATGGTTATCTATTGCGTAAAATCAGCTTTAGGGGAATTGGAATAACCTCTTCATAGTCGAGTCTGCAAAGCTGAAGGCATGAACATGACAGCATCAAACCCCTTCCTGTGATAAATATTAACATAAACATCAAGGCCTATTTCCTTCAAGTGCCTACCACAGCACTTGGCATACTACTGGAGGACCATAAATATTTGCCGGGCTACCCACTTCAGTACAGGGTTGCCCACAGTTACCTTGATGGGGAAAAAGTAGAACCAAAGTAGGTGTGACGCTCAGCTCTTTTTGCCGATGTTGACTTTGGATTCTTCCGTTTAAGCCTGAGATGAGGGGTCTAGTATTTACCTGTTAACTAGATCATTTGCAAGGTAGCTAATCCTCATATTTGTTGACATAAACAAGTGAAACAATCAGATGGATGTTGAATATTACACAATGAGTGTTTACAAATTATTTTTCTTTTTGTAAAATTAACAGTGCTCTCTATAGAAAACATTGATACTATAAAAGTAGAAAGAGAAAAAATAAAAGTTACACCTCCTAATCCCACAACCCAGAGACAAATAACATTAACACAATGGTGAACTTCCTTGGTATGCATATACAGAATTTTCATGTAACTGGACTCAAACTATATATTCAACTTTTAAATGTATGGTATTGACATAAATATGTCCCTCTAGATCAATGATCAATACAATGGAATACAGTCCAGAAACACACCCATAATGATATGATCAATTTATATTTCATGCAGCTGCCAAAGCAATTCAATGGGGGAAAGGAAATCTGTTCAACAAATAGTGCTAGAACAACTGGATGTCCACATGGAAAATAATGAATCTGGATGGCTATCTCACACCATACCCATCCAATTCTGGATGAACTGTAGACCTAAATGTAAAAGCTAAAGCCATAAAGCTTCTACAAGCACTCATAGGAGAATACCTTTGTAAGCTTAGAGTAGGAAAAAATTACTTAGATAAGACACAAAGAACACTACCGATAAAAGAAAACATTGATAAGTTGGACTTCACAAAATTAAATGTTCTGCTCATCAAAAATCACCATTTTGGTTACATTTACATGCCCAAAACAAACAAACAAAACCCACAGTTAAGAAAATTGATAGGTAAGCCATAGATTGGAGATACATACATATATGTCTATCTTTGACAAAGGGTCTATATTTAGAACATATCAAGAGCTCTGTAACTCAATAATAAAAATATTAACAACCTAATAAGCGAATTAATGAACAGCATTAAGATCCTGGGTACAAGGTTCACCTGATGTCTCTGGAGGCTAAGAATGCAAGTTCAACTACAGAGAGTCTCCAGAGAGCTTTAGAAAGATTTGTCAGATAATCCACACGGTTTCCTTGAGAGACAGGTAAGGGGGTGAACAATTCAGCCTAATCCCATCAGAAAGGAAACCAAAGAAAGACCTGTTGCTGAGCTGCAGCCGAAGGCACAGCCAAGAACCCAGGGCCCCGGGCTGCCGGCGGGTGGACACATGCTCTCTGTCAGTTGAGCCACAGATCAGCAGCGTGAGTAAGACCTTCCATCCTTCCATCCTTTCTGGTGGACTCGCCCAGCCTCGCTCAGCACAGTTATTGAATAGTGCCTCCCTCTCGGGGAAAGTCAGGGCTTGTAGCTTTACTGTGGGCTTTCACTTCTGGGGTTCGTCCTGCCCCACTGCCTCTGGGAGCCTGCAGTGACTCACTTCCTGCTCCTGGGCTTGTGCTCTGGCACGCAGCAATGACCCCAGGGTCTCCACTCCTTCGCCATGGCTGTTTTCTGGCCTCTCCCGGGCTTCCAGAGCTTCACCAAACCCTCCTGGTGCGTTCCTCACCACCATCCGTGTCATCCCCATCTGCCCCGGCTGCACTTAATGCCGCTGGGACGGGAGCAGCCAAGGCCTGTTTGCCAAGCCCCTCTACGAACCCTCAGTGCTCACGAAATCTCATTCTGGCCTCGGAGCCTTTGTGTCTGCCGCTTCCCTCACCTGGAATGCCCTTCCCATTCTTCTTCAGTTCCTAAATAGTATTCGACAACCAGACTAACGAATGAAATGGGTAGAGTATTTATTAAGACTGCACAACCTCTTAGGAGGTGACGTGTGTGTTGAGACGCGAGTGACGAAATGGAGCCAGCACTGCCAAGGTCTGAGGAAGAACCTCATGTATCTGACGGGGAGCAGAACATGTTCAAAGGCCCTGGGGTGGGAGCAACTTGGCATTGAAGGAAAGAAAGAAAAGCGGTAGAACAGAGAGAGGAGGGTAGTACACAAGGGGTGAATGGGTCAAGGTCGTTCGTTCAGGACTGTGCGGACGGTGACGAGAGGTAGGTTCCATCCTAATTGCTTTCCTCAGGTGGCGTGAGGATCGGAGTGGCCACATAGCACTGAAGTAGTCAGGACGTCACTTGCAAAAGGGATTTGGTTTTCTTTCCCATGGCCCCTCAGGTTGAACTCTACTGGCCAGGTCTCCCGTCGAATGTTCTGGAGGCCACACAGGCTCTTGTGTTGGGAAGAAGTGTGTCCCTGGTTAGAGGACACAACAAGAGAGCCGCAGATTGAGCAGTCAATAGGTAGGTGGCAACTCTCCCAGACATCTAGGACTATCGTTGGGAGACAATGGCAAGACGTTTTGTAAAACTTCTTTCCTCCTGGCTCCTCAGATCTAGAAAACTCACCTTGTACTTTGCATACATCAGATCATGGAGAGAAAGTGTCAGTGTCTCTGAGTGATTGATAGACATATTTGCAATGACAAGACGGGACCAGGAAGCGGAGTTCCTAGGGTGGAGGCGGTGTGTTCTCGGTTCTTTTCCCAGCCCACCGGCCCCATGCTGTGTGTGGGGGTGTGTGTTGGGGGGTCAGATCAAAGGGTGTGACAGGCCACTCTCCTCCCTCTTAATAATTTTAATAACCCTAACAATGAGCACTTAGGAACACACGCTGGCAGCCAGGCACAGAATGTTCAGCAGTTTACCTGGAAAACTTGAGAAGTTTCCCTTGTTCAATCTGTGCATCTGCCCATTTTTCAGACAAAGCTCAGAAAGACTAAGGCATTTGCCCACGGTCACGTCTTTGGCCAGTGGCAGATCTAGGGTTCAAACCCGGTCTGACTCTAGACTCTGAGGCCTGACCCGCTGTGTGTCCTGGCTCAGGCCACCAACACCACAGCACAGGCCGAAGAGCTCTCTGCGCCGCTCCAAGGCCCAGCGGCGGTGACGCTGGGGTGGGGCCTGTCTCAGCAGAGCTGCTGTCCCTGGAGGTGCCAACCTGCACGGTCAGGAGGAACAGCCACAGCGGAAGGCGAGGCCGGGATTGGCAGAGCCAGGCCAAGCGCTCGCTATGTTTCCCCTGAGGAAAAAGGCGAGGACATTGGCTGGTCTGCATGTGCTGAGTTATCTCACTGGATTGCTCAGTCGGTCACAGACTAAACTCCTTGTTCTCCTACTTTCCCCCTTCCCACTACGGCATTTGACTAGTCTTAAAAAAACAAAAATAAATTTTAGAAAGATGAGGAAATTGCATTTTTTATGAACGAGTTTACCCTGGCTTCTTTTTGACTCCACACCCAAGAATACCCAACCTTCTCTAGAAGCTTCTTTCTAGGTAGTTGAGAGATATTGACTGCAGAGGGGAAATTTCCCACACTTTTCCTAAAATCGACGCCGTCTGCCCGGTGGTGTGCTCCTCAAGGCCTGGGCCAGGTGGGCACACCCTCACGGGTACTCTTTCAAACGCAATGAGAGAACTGAGGTGCTCAGCAAAATTGGCTTAAAACAAGAGCAAGATGCAACCGCAGGGTGACCTTGGTGAAGGCGCCGTCCCACACAGCCCTGTGGAAGCTGCACCTCTGGAGGCGGGCCCAGCGTGGCCGGCCTGGGACCTGATGTGGGTGGGTGCAGCGGGTTGAAACGTGGCCCCCAAAACACAGAGCCAAGCCCTAGCCCTGGCCTGTGACTGTGACCTTACTTGGAAAAAATGTCTTTGCAGATATAATCAAATTAAGGAACTTGAGATGGAATCATCCCAGGTTTAGGGTGGGCCCCAAATCCAAGGACAGGTGTCCTTATGAGTGACAGCGGGGAGAGATTTGAGACACAGAAACGGGAGGGAAGGCCAAGCAAGGCTGGAGAGATGCAGCCAGTGCACTCCGGAGCCACCAGAAGCCCGAAGATGCAGGCAAGGACGCCCCTGGAGCCTTCAGAGGGAGCGTGGCCCTGCCCACACCTCGATTTCCGACTTTTGGCCTCCAAAACACTGAGGAAATGAATTTCTGTTGCTTTAAGCCACCAAGTCTATGGTCATTTGTCACAGCAGCCCCAGGAAACTAACAGAGGGGGCCATTGCTCCTTGTCCCAGCCTGTTTTCCTAGTCACGCCTCCCCACCCTGGAGCACCAGCGAGAAGCCACGGAGGAGGGCGGCACGGCCTGCCCACTGCATCCCCGCTGTAGAAAGAGCTCCAGGGCAGAGAATCAGATGCTGGCAATGGCCGATCTCCAGAACGTTCTCCTGGCTCAGGCACTGGTGTGGCCTCCCTCTGGCTCTGGGGACGGCCACCCCGGGCAGCTTCTGGGGGCTGTGCCAGGGCCTCACCCCCTACTTCCCAGCCTGCCTCTCTTCTCTCTAAGTCTTAGTCCTACAGGGCCGCCCCGAGGGTTCTCCTTGCCTTTCTCTAAGCACGGCATGATCAGGACCCCATTCATGACATTGTCACCACTGGCCACTTTTCCTCCTGAGTCCCCTTGAGTTTGGGATGTTTCCTATCTCTTTGACCACACGTTCACCAACTATTCTGCTTAGCTAATTCCCACAGGTGGCTAATCCCATCCTTTATGGGTGCGTTTTCCTAGTTTCACTCTAAGAACAATTTCCAGGTTCTAGATGGAGAGGGGTCCTCGTGGCTGGGGCTGTACACACGTAGGCGCTGGCGAGAGGCTCCCAGTGCTCGGGAGGTCTGCAGCCGCGGGCAGAGCCGGTCCCCCTGGCCTGGGCTGTGGAGCCATGAACGAAATGCCAGAGTGTGTCTTTTACTCGGTGTCTCACATCGGGCAGATTCCTCACTACTCTCTTTGTCTTCCGTGGGAGGGTCTGTGTGTCTGTATGTGTGTGTGTGTGTGCGTGCACGTGAGTGTGCATGCTGGGGCGGGAGCCAGTCACTGGCTACCAAGAGGCTTGGCCCTCTCCAACTCTAAATATAAAGGAGACACTTTGAAGATCTTATTCTTTCCCCACTCAGTTCTAAAACCTTAAGATTCTATGGAGCACGTCCCAGGAGAATTTAAAACAAAAACTAAGAGTTCACAAGCACTTTCAATAGCTTGAGCTTATAAGGAACTCCAAACCTACCAGAAGAAAAGAAATCTCTCAGCTTCTCGCGGACTCACCGTCTATAACACCCAACCCTTGCCGCAGAAGGCAGCGCTACCAGGGATGCGCACTAGGCAACATCATAAGCTTTTCTGATTTGTTGTTGCAACATTTGTCCCTGGGCGACCTTGCAGGTGGCAGGCCTGCTGCTCACAGAGGGGAGCCTGAGGGTGGGTCGTGCTGCACACTTGGCGCCTGGGTGGGGGTCTCCAGGCCTCACCCACTGAAGAGCAGCATTTCCCTGTGTGTCCGGCACTCCCGCCGTCACAAAGACAGCCAATAAAACCAAGGACTTGCACCTAGGAAAGACACAGACATGTGTCTGAAAACAATATGACAAATAGCTTAACAGTGATGCATCCAGCTCCATTTCCTCCATCCCTGGGTTCACTTCTGAGCCCAACAGGCCCCTAGACTCCCAAAATATCAGATGGATGCTCTCACCCGCAGACAGTGTGGCCCAAAGTGCCGGTCTTCTTTGGAGGGCTTTGATCTAAGTTTTGCACTGTTCTTCCTTTGCTTTGTCTATCCTGTGCTTGTGGGCTTGGTTCAGGGAGTGGGAGGGCGGGGAGACGGGGTGTGATCTCAGAAATTTTCCTCCTTGTGAAGCTCATCAGACCCATATTGTCAGTACTCAGCTCTGACCAGTGGAAAGACCTGCCCAGGCGCAGACCCCACTGGGTGGGTCACAGGGACGTATGTGCCACTCCCATGGTCCAGCACCTGTATGGTTCTCCCAGGTTCATTCATTTTCTTGCATGCCTCTTCCGTGCCAGGCGTCATGCAGGGGACCTGGGGCCAGACTGGTGGGCAAACCCCACACGGGCCCTCTCTTCTATCCACTCAGGTGGTTGCTCTTCCTCTCTTGTTGCTGGGGAACTGCCCAATAAGGGAACAGGTTTGTCCCCTCCCTTCCTTGAGCGTGTGGATACTGGAATCAGGGCCTGCCCAGCTCCAGCATTTGAACACCTGTCTGGTCCCGTGCCTAGTCTGCAGTGTGCAGAGAGTTCCATCACCCGCAGGCTCTGCCCGGGGATCCAGCCTTGCTCTTTGGGTGTATAGCACCCTCTGTTGGTGACCTAGCCCAAATGCCCTGGGCCTCAGGCTGGGACACAGGTTGCCCTGGTGGCCTTCCCTGTGTGCTGTCCTCTATCCATCCGTATACTCCTGAGTGCCAGGCCCTGTTCTAGAGTGTAAGGATATTAAAATGTACAGGGCACATTCTCGGTCTTCTCCTGGGTTTCAAGTTCAACGCCTTTCTTTTGAAGGAGGACCCCAACGCCGAAAGATGGACTGGGAACAGGGTTCCCCTTTGAAGAACTGGACTGAGGGGTCCAAGCATCGGGTGCCCCTCTGTGGTCATCCTTTGTTCCCCAAAGTTCACAACCTGAGTGGGCAGATCTGGCCCCGCCCCGGCCCTGTGCTGTGTGAGGAATGATGTGCTTAATTCCTCTGGGGAGACTGAACCTCCTATTCCCCCATGCCCACCTCCACCCTAACCCTGCAACTCCCCCTCCTCCTCCCTACCTGGGGATCCACTGGCCTCGGGCATGGCTGGGGAAGGGTAGGTCCTGACCGGAATCTTCTGCCAGCTTCCTCCAGCCAGCTGTCATCGCGGGGCTCCTCAGGTTCCTACTGGGCCCTCCCCTGGCACCCTTATCATTGAAAGGTCAACCCACACACCTCGATTCTCAGCAATGACCACGGGGAGATTCACACTCCTTTTCCTGCTCCAATAAAGTCATAAAAATACAGTTGCATGCAAGGCCCCTCCCTCCAGAGGCCAACCACTGTCACCCAGTGAATGAATCATCCTTGAATGAACCCTCAGCGTCCTCCCGAGAGACCAGCCCCAGGGGCCAGAGCGCCCCCTGGCAGAAAGACAGAACACAGGCTTTTTTGTTTTCCCTTTCTGGTATCTATGTGATTTGACTACTTTTTAACTCTTGTCCTAATATAACAGCTTTATTGAGCTATAATTTATATATACCACACAATTTACCTATTTAAAGTGTAGACATCAACTTTTTAAAGCATATTCATAGAGTCATGCAGCCATCACCATGATCAATTTTAGAACACTTTTCTCACCCCAAAAGGAAATCCCATACCCATGAGCAGTCACTCCCCGTTTCCCCCAAGCACGCTCAGCCCCTGGCAACCACTAATCTACTCTCTGTCTCTACGGACTTGCCTGTTCTAGACATTTCGTACAAATGGGATCACACAATATGTGGCTTTTTGTGTCTGGCTTCTTTCACAGAACAAGATTTTGCTCCTTATTTTATTTGCACTTTAATTATAGTGCCCATATAATTTATCATCCAAACTGGGACACTTGTGCAGGAATTACGCTGCGACAGCCCTGGCCAGCCAGGTGTGGACGTCCCACCTGCAGCTGCAGTGGCTGAATAATCCACAACTCCCCCCAACTCGGAAGCCGCCTGCCTCCCCCTCCCTAAATCAAAGCAATCAAATCACCCCCAGTAACCTCGGGTCTCTCCAGGAACCGAAGTTAATTTACTTCCAGAGTCGCTAATGCTCTGTTTACAGCCGAAGCATGCTTATGATTTATGGGAGAAATAAGACTAATTTCCCCCAAAGAGATGAGAACTGGCAGTTTTATTTTTCATTCTGGAAGCATGAAATTTGACTGCATGGGGTGCAAACTGCGAAAGAAAGCAGATGCAGAAAACAAAGCTGTTGTGACAAACGTGTTCGGGAAGTCGAGAACTGAGGGCCACCAGAATGAGACTCGGGGAGGCTTCATTGGGTGGGGCACGCGTCGCAGCTCTGAAAAGGGCAACGAAATTATTTACCGTTGTGCCGTTAAACGCACCTGCCTCAGTGTCATCTCTCACCGCCACAGTATCTCCCAGGCTCTTTTTGATACTCTCGGAAAATGGTTTCAGTGTTTGTAAGGAAATGCAAAATGTATGATTTTTTAAATTATAAATATCTGTCAGGATGAGATAGCAGTCAAGCCTGCTGGGCAGCCCTTTCTCTCACTCTTTGCTGACAAATGAGCGCAAGATGCAAGTCAGCAGTGACATTCTTAGCTCTTGATTCCCTCCGGGCTGCAACGAGGCTTGATCAAATAAGGGAGTGTCTTTATCACCGTAGTATGAAGGGCCCACCACATGCAACATACTCTACCACACACGACATACTCTACGACACTCTGTCTGAATTGCAAACAGAACATATTTAGGCTGCCTTGGAGTGCTATCATGCAGAGGAAAAAATTATACATGGTAATCATAAAATCATCTTCCCCTAATCTTTGGCTCTGATCAGACCCCAGCATCAGCCTTGAGCTTAAATTCTCTAAGGAATCGAGTGACTTTTCTGTGAGTTGTTTGTACTCTAAATTCACTGACAAGGCCAATTTGGACCACCTGTCACAATGTGATCACGGATTGCCCCATGTGGAAGCTGGTCTGGGCTCCTGTTGTGTAGGTGCAGGCTCTGTCCTGGGAGCCAGATGTTGGGTCTAGACACCTCCCAGCCGAGGAGGCCCCTTCATGCCAGTCTGGACCCCAGATGCAAACGTGCTGTCCCGGTATCCCATGCACTCTTTGTTTGTGTGTGTTTTGTGTCTGGGCTCATCCATCTGGCTCCCCTTCTGCCCCCTTTTCTTCTACCTACACCCACCATTCTTCATTTGTCTTCCAGCTCTTTCTGGACCAATTATACTATAGACAGATTTCATCGATTTCTAGGCCAGATGCTCAAATACATCCTCTTCTGCATTAAAGATAATCAAAGTAGGCTCCCAGCCAGACACAGGATTTACAGACCCTTGAAATTCTGGGAGAAATCCACGGAAACTTTTCTGATTCTGGCACAATCCCCAAATTTGTTCTTCAGAGGGAAAGAGGCATTGATTTAATGATAGCATGGAAAGTGTCTTAAATGCTGGTCAGAGGAGCCAATCTCACACACAGCCAAAAGATCTGGCCTAGACTAGCTGGAGCGTGTCTTTCCTGATACAATATTCCGCTCGAGGTTGGCCACACACCCTTCTAGGAAGGGCGAGCTTCGGTGGAGAGGCGTCTTGGCAACTGGCCGGCTTCCTCCCTCCAGCCTGGGAAGCCCGGTGGTTTTCTCGCCAGCACCATGTTACACATTTTGTTGCTTGAATAGGTGCAGTTTCTGCAGACTGCTATGCGTTTTCAAGGTGTGCAGCGTGTTTAAGATGGGACCGTCATCTCTCGCATCATCTTCAAGGCCCAGGAAAGGGGGTGCCAATGAAACACGTATGGCATTCCAAGGAGGGAAGGCTGCTCAGGTCACCCTGCCAGGAAAGGAAACCAGTTCCTTAGCTGCGGCTTAGTGGAGCCCTTATGGAGCCGATGTTCATGCCACTGGGGAAAAAAAATACAAGTGCTCTGGGATTCCTTGCTCACAGAAGTTGCCCCTCACTTCCAGAGCCACAGGCAGATACCTCTTTGCCATTCGTGCTCTCACAGAGGCCTCCCCTGACTTCCTGCAGAGAAGCTAAGTCTCAAAATTCAGCATGCAAATGGACTCCAATCTACTTCCAGGGATCTTAATTCAGTAGGTCTGAGAAATCTGCATTTTAAACAAGCACCCAGGAGGTGTATTTGATACATTTGGTGCATCAAAATGCTAACTGAACTTCGGCATGGCCTCCCTTTACCTCCCAGGCTTCGTGGCTCCAAAGACAGGTGCTGTTCATGCTGTGCAGTAGTTGCATGCAGCATGCTCCGCCCGGCTCCCAGGTAAGAAGAGTCCAGAGAGAGTCCAGGGGATCAGAGCAGAGGGAGGATTCACCGTCCCTGGAGGCCAGACGGAGCATTGTGCTTGCATCCTGTGGGCAGGGTGAAGAGCAAGCCCTGGCCAAACCTGAAGGCAGAGAGGGTGAAACCCCGTCCCACCCTGACCCAAGGCATGACAGAGGAGCCATTGGTTTGAGGGCCTGAGGAAGAGAGAGATCAAATGTCACCAACAACTGTCCTACAACCAGAGGTTAACCCTGACCATCAACCTTCTAGAATAAAACTAGCTCTCCTTCACTGATTATCAACATTGCATTAACTATATCATGCTATATGAAGTGTACAATGGGTGTGGAGTCAAAAAGAGACCAGGCTAAACTCGTTCACTAAAAGTGCAGTTTCCTCATCTTTTCCCCTCAAAGAGAACATAGAAAAGGTTTGGCCTGGCTCTGCCAGTCCTGGGCCGACTTCCACTTCGGCTGACAGTGGAGGTCAGCCGGCACCGAGAGGGACCTAATATGCATTTGATGTGATTTAATGAATTTTCACGCTGTGCCACAAGGTGGAGGCCCTTCCTGTGGGAGGGAACAGCGTTTGTGAAGACTCTGCTCAAGACCATGACCTGACCGCTCACTCCTCAAAGTGGGGTCCGAGGACCAGCAGCGTCAGCATCACCCGGGAGCAGGTTAGAAGTGTAAATTCAGTCCCCCCTCCTGAATCAGAACCTGCAGGACGTCCAGGTGATTTGCGTGCACGTGAGAAATTGAGAGGCACTTCTTTGCTTCTCAAAAACCTCTGAAAGCTCAGATTGGCTGAGGCTCAAAGAATTAAATGACTTGCCTGTATCTCACCATGAGCGACAGCAGGGGAATATGGACCTAGGTCTGTTTCCCAAAGCAATGCCCTTTCTGGATTTGTCTTAATAGGTGTATGTGATTCAGCCCATGCCTTTTCTTTTTCTTATAAGGGCACGAGCACAGGTTTCTATTAATAAATGAACTCTAAATAAAAAGTGAGTTATGAAGCGAGAGCCAGCCATGCACTGCTGTCCTCTGGTGGGGAAGGGTGGGAATTGCAGGCAAATGCTGGCTCCTGGCAAGTCAGAAGGGATTGTCCTGTCAGCAGCACCCTCCACGCCACACCCACCCCACTCCTCAAGGGAGTCTTTAAAAATCGTAAGCAAACCGCTTGCACCTCTCACCTCTCATACCCAACCTGTGTCTGGGTTAATAAAATTGCTTGAAGACCTCAGCTACTCGCCAATCAGTGTTCACCCTGAGCTGGGGGAACAGTCACAGTCAATGTTTCTTACCACAGTCTTGGGCACAAGCACTGGGCTCTTTTTGGTCTCTGCCACCTGTGAAAGTATATACATCTCGGGTCCATCAGCCTCTGCCACTGAAGGTCCTTGGCTCCATAGCAAGAGCCACCTGAGAGTGGCCTCCAAATCTTCAGGCTCTGACCACAGTGGAGAAGGCAAAAGAAGACAGACGATTCTGCCCCCACTGCCTGGATTTGGCTGGAGTGGGGCTGACTGCTCAGGCAGACACAGGGGAATCCGCAGGACTCTTTCCCAGGGGTATCTCCTGCACCCACCGCCGGTCCGATGGCCACTTCCCTTGCCCGCCCAGCCGGAAGCAGCCCCTTCCATCCCCCTGCGCCGGGATCTCTGTTCTCAGTTCCTTGCGCCCAGCAGAGTTGCCGCAGGGAATGCAGTGACTGCTCTGCCTTCTGTCCTCTGCCAGGCAGGGAGCCCATGGGAGCAGGGCTCGTCTTTGCTCCCTCACGGCAGGAGTCCAGTGATGTACAGTGTCCTAGAGACGCATTTTATAAACGGCCAAGTCTATCTCCTTATTAAACTGCTCACTGAGATGCTCAGCCACAGAACCGCCCATCTGCATTCGCTGACACTGAGGACAGACAAGGGCCTCCTCTGGGGAGGCGTTCAGTGACAATGGGCGTGCCCGAGAGCCGGCTTTGTGCCCTGCTCTAAATAGCTGTGCCTTTCCAGGGGGAGAGCTGGAGGCTGGTAGGGAGTGAGTGCCCCGGGTGGGGCCACCAGCTGAGCTGTGATAGGAACACAGTCTTCCAGACTCGTGGTCCAACATTTCACCCAGAATAAAGCATATTTGAGTTTTTACCATCTCTGAGTGTGACTAATTGGTTGAAGTGCTAACTCGAGCTGGCAGGGACAGGCCTCCGTGCCAGCCTTGGAGCTAGGACTATCGAGCCACCTGTCCACACTGGTGGCATTCTCCTGGCCTCCCCAGCTGTCCCATCAAAGAATAAAGAACCCTCTGGACTTGCTTATTCTGTACTCTGGATTTTAAACACTTCCCTGTGGCTTTAAGGAATGTCCTCCAGTCCAAATATAGCCCTGCTTGGCCTGGGTTTCCTCTGCTTGTGAGCACTCTGGAAACACCCTACGTCACTGCAGGAAGGAGGCTTGAGGATGAAACCATGAGCATCAGGTGTAGAAACTGCTGCTGTGGGGAGTGAATGACGGAGACCTGGTTGTGAGTCTTGGCTCCCTACCTTTTCTTACTTAGGTCCTCGGTTTCCTCATCTGCAAAATGGTGACATTAATAACTATCTCACAGGGCTTCTTAGAAGAATAAGTGAGAAAACATAAGTGAAATTGCCTCATGCATATTAGATATTTGGTAAATGTTTGTAGGGCCTGGAACCTTGCTATTTGTCACTTTGTAAACCATGGAACAGGGAACATCCATTTGGAGGTCAATCCCCAAGGGCCAATTGCCTGGAGCACCGTACAATACCATTTGAAGGCAATCTGGCCCCGAAGGCCACTGTGTTCGTGGTGGAGTTCAGACGAACTTACAGGAAGCCTCATGCAAGGCAGAGCACGGACCCCCTCAGAGAGACTCGCCAGGAGACGTGTGCAAACTCAACAGGAACAATATGAATTTCTTCCTGCCAAGCTGATTTTGAACACAGAACCCCTTCAGTAAGTCCGACTCTCCCACCAGTGGGCTCACAAAAACCAGTAGAAAACAGCTGACAGTCACGCACGGCTCTCGGGGGCTTTTTGGTAGATGTGGATGGGAAAGGGTTAGAATTTCCCTTAACCTTGCTACCAGGCTCTAATTAAAGCAAATCTCAGATCAAATTCTGAAATATGCATATTTTTTTTAAAAAAAACACCAAACATTTATTAACAAAGAGGCACAAAATTTCATGCGATCTGCATTCGGATCCCACCTTGCGTGAAACGATCCCACGGCACACACAACAGCAGGGACGCAGCTCCGCTACGCTCCTGGCCAGACACAGGGACGCTCCCAAAGCCATGGCCACACACGGGGCTGTTAACAAATCAGCCCGAGTGTCATCCTTATGAGTACAGGCCACGGGTATCAGGAGATTTCTATGCTCTGTTCAGGGTGGAGTGTCTTTAAAAAAATTTTCGCCAACTCACACTTCTTGACTGCCTTTATTGTCATCAGTGAAGCCCATTTCTAATATTTACAATGTTAATTAATTAGCAACTAATTTCACTAATCAATACCCTTTCAGGCATTCACCATATTTATTAATAAAGCCTTCAGTATTGCTCAAGATTTGGGTATCAGAAGCATTTGTTGTACCCGCCCCTGGAGAGTGTCATTTCTGGAGTACGGATTCTCAAAACCAGCCACTGACTTCTCTAGAACTGAAGCTTTAACTAACCAGCCACTTCATGCAATCACACGGTTTGTGCTGAAGTGTTTTAGTGTGAATTACAGACACCAGAACAAAAGGATGGATCCTGTCGTTAGTGATGGATCTCATATACATGCAGATTGAGTGCTGTTGGTGCCTTGTGGCTAGATCTGTCATAAGCATGGTGGAGCTTTAAAAAAAAGGTAGGAATCACTTGCTTTAAAGTAGCGTATGAATTAGTTTAAAAGATGTATACATCTGAAACATTTAGAGAAGAGTGAGAGAGAAAGTGCACAAACCAAAGTTTAGAGATGGGGCCGTTACCAGAAACCAGGGCAATTCAAGGACAGAGGCCTTTGTCCTGGGTGGTGGACAACATCTGGGCAGGCAGAGGGGGAGCAAAGGTGACGCTCTAGGCCTGACGTGTGGATAGACCTGGGAAGCCACCCTGCTTGTCTTCTTGCTGGAAGGTATGGCCTAAGGAAGGACCAATTCTATGCACAACTTGGAATTTTCACGTGGTCAGGTTTGTGCTATGTCCGCGGCCATCCAGGTCTGTTCTGCTTTTTAGGGGAACAGCTGTCTCCTTGTACCAGACTCTCCCAGAGTGTGGAACGACAGGCCACCCCCTAGGTGGCTAGGCTCTGGTTGTCAGATGCAGCCAGGGGTGCCTGTTTAAGATAATTTAATTCCCGCCATATGTATTGCGGCTGATTTATTCCTTTTGCAAGCATTCTTTAATATGGGAAAGTGTTGTTTATTAGACAACCAAAGTGCTTAAAAAGAAAATTCAGTGTATTTTAATTATTATAAGTGTACTATGAAATGTTCAAGGGAATTTAATTAACTAAGTTCTAAAGTTCTCTGGTAAACAATTACATGAAATTAATAGATTTATAAGTAAAATAATAAGATTTGTTAAGTTTAACTTAAAAGCTTGAGAAAGCCTGGGTTTTAGAATACGTTACTTTAAAAAAAATGAATAATAATTTTTAACACCAAAGGCATCTTTTCTGCACTCAAAATCTCCTCTCAGGACAACAAAAAAACCTTATGATAACCAAGGTAGGCAGGGGAAACCAGGCAATACACTTCCCCGGGGAAAACATATTTCCTTACAACACTCCTCTGCGTCAAGCTCCTCTCTCACTCGAAGGAGAGAAGGAAAATTGAGCGTGTTGAGAAGGCAGACCTCACACGCTGGGCTCTGGTTTTCTGGCAGAGATGAATTCTTCCCAGCCCATCTCCTACTGATAAATGATCTTCTGTCCTGATCCTGTCTCCCCGAGATAGCTCATCTGCTCCTGGACCCAAACCTCTGTGACTTCTCTTCCGAACACCGGGCCCCTATTTCACCTAGCAGAGGTCCCTAGGAGAGCTTGCTGTCAACTCAAATCCAACACGTCTATTATGGCTCAAAACCTCAGTCATTGTCACTGAGGTCTCAATGTCTTTGTCACTGTCTCCACTTTCATATAGTGAGTTAATTCTTCCTTGGAGATTTCCTTACCATTACAACCACCATCAGAAGTCAATTTCTTACTTCCAGACCATGACAATAACTTTTTTGGGGATGGGGTGGAATTTTAAAAATTGAGATGTAAATCACATACCTGGAAATTCACCCTTTAAAAGTGTACAGTTTGGTGCTTTTTAGTACCACAGATATGAGCAATCATCATCCCCATTTCCAGAATATTTTCATCACCCCCAAAAGAAACCCTGAACGATGACTTTTGAGTGAGTCTTGTCATTGCTGGTGATCTTCACAAATAAAACATACCTGGAGGTGGCCTGAGGATTAAGTGCTGCTCAGGTACAAATCCTGAGTGTGCTTCATTGTCCTGA
The DNA here is from genome assembly GCA_008086735.1 of Cheirogaleus medius. Lineage (NCBI taxonomy): Eukaryota > Metazoa > Chordata > Mammalia > Primates > Cheirogaleidae > Cheirogaleus > Cheirogaleus medius. The sequence goes on along the minus strand of VBSM01003176.1, from coordinate 76,566,682 downwards.
CAGGAGGGGACAGTGGTGTGGTAGCTCGGGGATGCAAACCCCAGCCCCACTACTTCCTCCTTCTGTGGCCTTAACATCACCAGTGCCTGGTTGGATCCTCCGTAAACTAGGACAGCTAAGAGCAGATGAGCTAAAGCGGACAAATCCACCGGCGTGATCAGAGCAGTCAGTAAACACATTATGATTTTATAAACTTGTGATCCAACCACGTAACTAGCATGCGTCTTTTTAAATTAAAGTTTTCATTTTGAGATTTGCACAAGAAGTTGCAGGAAATACTAAAAATACAAAGGGATTACTCGGTTCCCCCTAAGGGTAGCATCTTACAAAACTACAGAACAATATCACAACCGGGATACTGACACCAACGCTGTCAAGGTGACAGAACATTGCCATCGCCACAAGGATCTCTCGTGTTTGGCTTTTATAGACCCCGCGCTCTCATTAACCCCTGGAAACCACTAACCTGCTTTCCATTTCTATAATCTTGTCGCTTTGGTAATGTTAAATCAACAGAAACACACAGTAGTTACCTTTCAGGATCAGCTGTTTGCACTTGGCATAGTTCACCTGAGGTTCATCCACCTGGTTGCGTGTACCAGTAGTTTGTTTACTTTTGCTGCTAAGTAGTATCCCGGGGTGCGGATGGAGCAAGGTTTGTTTAGCCATTTACCCATTGAGGAACATCTGGTTTCCAGTTTGGGGGGATTAGATAGTGCATATTTATTCAGACGTCACAGTTCGGAAAGGGCTCTTCCATAGATCTCATCTCTTCCATACGATAGCTTTGGGAGACAGACCATTTTTAGTCTCATTTAATACTCGTGAAACAGGCTTCCCAATGTCACACGGGTAGTATGGGCCAGGGCTGGCCCTCAGGTCACCTGAATAAGTGTACTGTGCTCTTCCACCGTACCGCTCTGCTTTCTCACATGAGCTCACTCCGCAAACATCTCCCGTGTGCCTAAGCTCTGGGGACACAAAGAAGACAAGATGGCGTCCTGACAGAGCTAGCAGCGGAGTGGGGAGTCAGACACTCAAATACCAAACACCACACGGCGAGATCATTACTGTACTGTCCAGGGTGGGGCAGGAGGGGAAGATGTGTGTGCACATGTATCTTGGGCAGCTGAGCAAGGTGTCTGTGTGTCAGCTGGAGACAGACGTGTGTACAGCGACAGGCGGCCCTGCTGTGCCGGAATCGTCAACTGAGAGTGAACGTTCCCTGAAGGTCCTGGTCCCGGGACAGATGCGAGCTGGGACCAGATGTTCTCATTTCTGTGGCTATTCAAGTCCCACAGAGGAGCAGAGCCCCGTGTGCCGAGTCCCGGAGAAGTGCCGCTTTCCTAAGACGGCCTCTGCGGGAGGAGTGGGGGAAACTGCCTTCGCCCAGGACACCCAAACCTCAGACGCCGGAGATGAAGGAGCCTGAATAAACATGCCGTGGCTTAACTATCCATACCAGGCCAACCTAGGAAAACCAGCCCTGCGGCTTCCCGGCTGTACAGGGTGGGGTTGTCAGAGCTGGGGGTGGCACGGGGCACACTGTCATGAGAAGTGGGCCCACGCCGAGTCGGCTTTGCTGGCGGGATGATGCTGGCTGCCGGCACACAGTGGGACCTTGCTACCATCCTCGTCTTTCAGATTCAGAAATGGAAGCTACAGGTAGGTTAGCGAATTGTCCAAGACCACTTAGGTGTCAGGAGGAGAGCCGCACATTTTGGGGAACCTGCGAGCTGTTGTTTACAACACAGACACCCGGAGAGAGACAGAGAGATGGAGACAGAGTGTGGAGGCTGGGCATGCTTGTCTGGTCCAGGTGTGCACGGTGACGCTGGAGCCACACAGGGCCAGGTGCCAGGTCACCACAGCCTGGGCCACAAAGGCCACAGGACCTCCATGACAGACGCCCTGCAGATGCTGAGGGCATCAGTGCCCACCAGACGGGAGGAATGGCACAGGTCAGTGCATGATCAGCGGACCTGGTCAGATGTGAGGAGGAGGAGGGAGGAGAAGGAGGAGGAGGAAGTTGAGGACCTGCTGATGCAGGCAATGAGGCCCATCTGGATGTATTTCCACCCCAAGCGTGGTCCAGAGAGGGCAGCAGCAGGACGCAGAGATGCTGGCAGTGGCCTGCCCAGGCCCTGACTGTGGTCTCAGACATCCCCCTTCTTGCAGCTGGAGACATGTCGTGCCTCAGGCCCCTGAGACCACAGTGCTGGCCTTCCTGAACCTCCTAGCGACGGGCAAATGCCGGCAGCCAGAAAGACGGCCCTCCGCCCAGCCCACCGGCAGCCTGCACGCTCCCCACAGGTGTGGACAGTCTGCGGGTCCCTGAGGGCAGCCCTGACGCCTCCATGAAGGCTCTTCTCTGCTCCCCACGTAGGTCCTCCCAGTCAGGAAGGCCCTCTGGCCTCACACTCATCCTCCTAATCCACTCCCCTCCTCTCTGCTTCCTCCAGTTGATTATCTACCTGCATTTGGATGAACCCGGTCACTTGCTCTCTTCAGGGCTTTGCCTTTTGATTCGCTACAAGCCCTGCCTTACAAATCAGAGCCTTGGCTTCCCATTTCTGTGATCTCTGACGTGGAAGTCAACAGCAGAAGCTCGACCCTGTCTCTGACTTTGCTTTCCAGGCAAGCACAGTCCTAAGTCTCCCCAGCAGGAGATGCTGTCGCTTATGGGTGCAAAAGACGAAAAGCACAGTCATGCATGAATATACTTTAAAATATCTCAGTGCATCACAATGTCACTGCCCCCTCCCCCTTGAACTAGTCAATGGCTTCCTGTTGCTCTGAAGATAAAAGTCTGCGGCATGGCCCATGAGAGCCTGAGTGGTTTGGCTTTTGCCTTGCTTCACAGCTAGTCATCCACCTGGATATGTGAACTGCTGCGCTCCGTGCCTTGAAGGAGCCATACTCCCTGCCCCCGTGGGTGTCCCTTTCCCGTTCTCCAGCCCTGCCTCTTACTCCCCTTCCTCTGAGAAACCCCCCTGGATGCACCTGGCCTCTGTGGGTGCTCTGGGTGCACCCTCACAGCCTGTCTCTCTTCATCTTGTTGGGTTAAGTGCTTTCTCTCTCCCCTGAGTCTGTAAGCTGCCGGGGAACAGGTGTGTAGTTCTCTTTCTCACCACTGGGCTTCAGTGAGTGAATGAATGGAACAGGTGGGTGAATGGATGGACTCAAGGATGGAAGTTATTCATTAAAGACAATCTCGCAACTCTGAGTCCTGACCCAATTCTGTCCATCAGAGTGGTCCACGGGCAGATGCAGCCTTATGAACGGCCAGGATACATAGCTGTTTCTTCAGGACAATTTGAGGTGGAAAAATTAAGTCCTCCTAAGTCACTTGCTCCCACCCTCTGGGAATTTTACCACTCGGCCTTATTCCCTTGGGCTGGTCCTCAATAATCTTCTGCTAAAATTCAAATAATTCATAGGGACTACATGTCTCAACTGAGCACTTGGGTTCAACTCCTTCATTTCCAACATGGAAGAAACTTACATCCACTCCCTGGACCTTGAAAAGCTATGACAATGCCCCTATGGTCACAGCCTGCAGATTTCCTTGTCATCTTACAAGTGCAGAAAGAATTACACTGATGTCACAAACAAATGGGTGACTTGTCCCTCCAATGCTTGCCCCCAGGCTCCTCAGGCTGAAATCAGCCATCATATCTCAAGCTGTGACAACAAACGTTGTATTGAGCAGGATGTTGTCAACCAAACCGGGAACCTTGGACAGGAGTCTGTGGCTGAGAGAGCACATGGCAGTGCCCCACCTGCAATGAAGACTGGGATGAAGATTCGTGGGAACAGACCAGCACCCCACTTGTCTGGAGCACAGCCAACTCCTGTGGCAGCAACAGCCCAGCAAGCAGCACAGTCATGGGACATATGGCATGCGCGTTCCCAAATCTGGGCCATATGTTCTGCCGTGAAAAAACAATGGGGATGCACAGTCGCTGAATATCTGTCTTACCGAATGCCAGACCCTAGAAGATTCTTGCTTCTTCCTACTACCAGTGGGTTCTTCATTTTTCCTCCTAATCTAATCTAATTATAGAACGATAAATTCTGACTTTCAAAAAAAATACCATGAAAAATTCTAGGAGGGTTCAATCCTCATGAGCGACACTTTGGGCAGCTGAATCGACAGTTGAGCCCTGAAGATTGGGAAGTCGGGTGGGAAAGCCGGAGAGAGGAGGTAGGAGAGAGAAATGGGCAGGTGGGGAGGGTGGCCGGCCCTGCAGACGAGACCCTGGGCGGGGAGTCACGGCGGCAGAGGTCAGCAGCTCCGCAGACTTGCCAAGCTCTGATCCTTTCACTTTCCTGCTTTATGATCCAGTAAAAACACATTTCACTGTTTTGATCCCCCTCCACCCCATCTCCCTGTGCCCCAAGGAACAAAGATACAAAAACAAACAACAAACCGGAGAGACTTCTTCAGAGGTAAATGGAAGCACATGGACACAGAGACGGCAGTTAGCAGGTGGCATATCCACCCACTGGGAAAGCTTCATTTATTCCTGCATTTATTCTCTCAAGAAGCGTGACTGAGTGTCCACCACGTGCCAGGCACCGTGCGGGCACTGGAAATGCAGAGTGAACAACATGCACATTGTCCTCACCCCCATAGAGTAGTAGGAACTTCCCACAAAGGCTTTTCAAGAAAAAGGCATGCGTTCTCCTGGGTCTGCCCAGACTCCCACCGCTTGCAACTGCCCGGAAGTGGTGGGATGTGGGGACTTGGGAAGCAGAGGAATAGAATGCATTTCTGGGAGGTGTAGAGGGCGTTGACGGGGAAAGGAAGCAACATTCGTCTTTCCGTCTTTTCTCATTTGTGGTGACAGACACAGAAGAAACAAGAGGGATGTGGGTTTGATGCCGGGCTCCAGAAAGCGTCCTCACTGCGGTTTGCAATATGCTAATGGCCGGTGGCTGCCTGGGGCTTCGAAGCTTTGCTGCAAACAGGGAAAAGCTGTTGATCTACAAAGGAGAGTTTCACTGGCTGCTGATATGAGAATCGGTTCAATCTGCAGCATCTTATTTCATTTATTTCCTTTGGTTCCCGATATCCAGTTTCTACACTTCTTCGGTTATGTAAGAGCTGGAATCTTCACGTCCTAGCATCCCACCTTTAATAAAAGTCCTTTATTCCTTTCCTTACATTTATTACACACCCTCCCCTCATCCCAGGCCGTTATGGGAGCATGTACAAAATAAAGCTATTCTACAATTTCAATAACAGCCACATAATCTCTTTCTAAAGCTCTGCTTCGAAAAGTCGATATTCCTCCATTGGCAATTTCCCATAATGTGGTTAGTTTAACAAAACAGAATTTGAAAAACCAAACCGTTGGCGAGAACAATTGCATTCTTACACGTTCTCCTTACTTTCCTACTCTTCGATGTTTCTTGGACTTGTTCATGTCCTACCTCCTTGTCGGGTGAGTGAGAAAGCCAGAACAAGCTCACCTCGAACCATGTGGGGAGAAAGGGCGAGTTGACTGTCAGGGATAGGAACTCAGTTTGAGCGAGCTGAGCCGCAGTCAAGAAAGGGATGGGGCAGGGGTGTCAGCAGCAGGAGAGGATGGGGCCTGGGCAGTGTCCACCACGGGAGTCAAAAGCAAGCAGCTCCTTCTCCCTCCCACCCTGCCCACACCGTTAGGAGAAAGGCGCGGGTGGAGCTGGAGGGGGAGGCTTTGCGGTTCGGGAAAGGAGTCCAGGACTTAGGAAGAAGGATCGTTTCCTTTCCCAGTAGTGTGGGGCTCTGTCTTGCACACCCCTGCTTCTCAAAAGCGCTGTGCGCAGAGGTTGCACGTGCTCCCTCACCCGCTCACCCCGCAAAGCATCTGTGCACCCCATATACCTACCTCCGCACTGAAGCTGTGCCCCAGATCACCAACCGCCTCACACTGTCAACTCCAAGGGACGTCTGGGCCCCTAAGTTGCTCTGTCTGACATACTCGTCTGCTCTTCCTGAAACACTATTCTCTCTTGAGCGTCTGAGACACCGCAGCGTCCTGGCTTTTGCTCCTACGGCCTGACCTCTCTCTTTCCTTCTCCTGCCTTTACTCCCTAGGTGTTGGATGTCCTCGAGGCCTGGTCCTCGGCCCTCTTCTAGTCTCTGTCTACATTCTCTAAGTAGTTTCATTTATCAACAGTTCCCCGGGGTTGTCTCATAGTAGCCCCAAGTCAGATGTGAAGACACAACCTTCGCAGCAATCCTACAGTCTAGATCGGATCCTCCCCATTCCTTTTTGTCTCAGTCAGAGCCACTATCATGCTCCTCACATTCCTGTTCATCTCCGTCTAACCGAGTAGCAAGTTCTGTTGGCGTCGTTTCAAAACACATCAGGTATGCGCCGATCTCTCTCTGTCTCCGCCACAAGCATCCGGGTCAAAGCCACGGTCAGGTCTCGTGTGGCCGACGGCAGCGGCCTCCTCACCGCCTCGCTGTTTCCTCTCCTCCCTTCTCCCACAGTTATCCACAAAGTATTCTTTGAAAGACAGATGATGTCACTTCCCTGTGTAAAACCCTCCAGTGTTGTCCCCTTGCCCCAAAGATAAAGGCCCACGAGGTCCTGCCCGTCTGGCTCCTCTCGACCTCACAACCTTGTCCCGTGACCGGCTCCTGCCCCCTCGCTCAGTCACACGGATGTTCTCGCAACACACAAAGCTCTTCCTGTCCTGCGGCCTTTGCGCTCGCTCGCTCTCCCCTGCCTAGAACGCTTTCCTCTGTCTGCTTGCTTGTCCTGACATTTTTTTCGTATCATTTATGACTCAGCCTAGATAGCACTTCCTCGGAAAGACACTTGCTTTCAGGCGCTCAGTTATTTCCCTCCAAGTACAAATCACCAACTGCAATCATTTATTTGTTTAAATGTTTATTGCATCTCACATGAGACCATAAGCACCCCAAGGGCAGGAATAATAGCATCTGGCATGTTCTCCATTTACCCTTAACGACTAGCAGAAGACCTGGCAGATGATGGTGCTTAAGGAATGGTTTTTGAATGAATGCATTAAAAATAACATCAGTGATAACTAATAGAGCGCAAGTCAGGGCTCTGATTTTGAGAACTGAACTATAAATGCTTTTGCTGGAGAAACTTTTTTTTCAAATATTTAAATGATCTGGAACTGGGATCATGTTAAGATGCAGTCACAGAATTCCATGCTCTATATCAACTTTCAAATAGAACAAAGCCACCTTCCTTTAGGAGGCATTAGAGGAGGGAAAATGATGGCATGACTGTTCCTTACTACAACAAAAATGTGCCCGGCAAGTGAGGTAGAAGCAGAATGTTATCAAAGTGTGGATGGAAACCCTGCACTGGAATTTGCATCTACATGTGAGAAAGTGAAAAGGTGAAGATAAAACTGAGATTATTTTTTGGAAACAAAACTACAACTTGTTGTCAACAAAAACATTCAGTCCCTGGCCACTCCTCATCCCCATACCAAAAAGAACACCCCAAGAAGTTATTTTAAAGGAACTCAGGAGAGTTACCAAGTAGGAGATGTAGTCCTTTCACGAAGGCATCTAAGGAGACATTTGGGGTAAGCTATCGCCCCTCAATTTCTCTGCTAGTGGAAGGTGGGAAAGAATTTTTTCAATGGTTGCAACATTTTCCAAAAAAATAGTCAACAATGACACCATTCAGCTACTTTATTTTTTAAGATTGAACTCTGAGAAAAGATCAAATCATGTTATGTTATTTTCAATTAGTTTTGATTAATTGTTCTTCATTTTATGTAGTTTTCTGTTTATTTTTTGAGCACTTCATGTTAGCCTGTGCAGTCCTAAACTTGGTTTTGAAATTCCATCCCAGTTCCAGCACCACACAAAGCCACTTTAACCTTTCTCTTCTCTTGAAATGAGAAGGTTCATTAACTTGCCTTTAATGACTTCATGTTTGATAAAATATAATAACTATAAAGGTTTTTCTTGCTATTCATAATATGTTTATAATTTCTCTGGTGTATAAGGTATTAAATGTTTATTTTCACAAACTTTTTAAATAAATTCCATACTCGTAAAAATATCAGTAATAATGCCAATATTTCATTATAAATCTAAACAGATCTTGGCAATATGACAACCTAATTTTGTTCTCATGCTCAAGGAATGGTTTTTGAACAAATGCGTAAAAATAGCGTCAGAGTGGCGATGGCCACCCCTGCCCAGCCCCAGCAGCCGACAGCTGATAGGCGGCATCCTGTCTGCTAAGGGATGCTTTGTATTGACCAAGGCTGGATGATCAAGGTGTTCCTAGCCCACCTCCTCCAATCTTGACTGGGCTGGTGCGCTAGGTCCAAGCCAGGGTCATGTTACTCAGCCAGGGAAAGAGGAAGAACCTTCATGGGACATGTGGTATGGGTCTCTTTTAGCCCCCACAGTGACCCTATGCTGTGGGTAGTATCAATACTATTTTCCAGTCAAGGCCAATAGGGTCTAAAGAGGTTACATAATTTCTCCAGATCCCACAGCTAGTGACTGTGGGAGCCAAGAGCTGAGCCAGTGCTCAGCCAGTCGGACACCAAAGCCTTTTCCACTGTGCCTCCCCACCTTGGGGCAGGAGCCACCAGAAATTACACCTCTGCAATAGCTCAGCTCCAGCCTCTCTAAGAGAAGAGAAGGGTCAAAGTGGCTTTGCGTGGTGCTGGAAGTGGGATGGAATTTCAGAACCAAGTTTAGGGCTTCACAGGCTACAGAGTGATCTGAACATCCGAGCAGGGTACCATTCAGAGGCTCCCCACCTTGCGGCTTGCTCCCTGCCGAATATAAAGTGGAGAAGGACAATCCCTTCCTTGCTCTTGCCTCCAGGGACACTTGATCTGCTGGGAGTGAGGGAACCTCATCCGTGAGAACGTCTGTGGAGGCTTTATGCAAGTTCAGATTCCTGCAAATATTTAACACCAAAAATTCTATAAAATTTGAATTGTAGGTATTTCATTTAATAAATTGGATAAGTATTCTGGTTATTTCTATCAATATTACTACTATTATTATTACTACCAGTTAATGTTGTCAGAAACCTAACTCGACTCTCCTCAACCGCAGCTTCTTGGTTGATTTGTCATATATGAAGAACCCGACAGAACTTTGGAGGGAGGAAAGGGAACACTGATGATGATTTAAAATAAAAGCTTTTATTGTTTTTTGTGTTCAAAGCTCACATTTTAATTGATACTGTAAATATTTGAAAGAATTATCATTAAATTATTACTATTTTTAGTTAAAGTTGTATATTCTAATTACAACCTAATTGATACTTAATATCAACCCGCATTAAGACATTTTGTATGTTGTTTGTCTTAAATTGATTTTTAAATAAAATTTCTGGATTTTTAAAAATTCAGCACACATCCTATCAAATTGTTGTGTTGGCTTTTGCTTTAGACTTCAAATAAATGTTATTTGCTGCGAAATTGAATCTGTAAAATGTACGAGTAATAATTGACTAAACAATCATGACTATAGTGAAAGTGAAAATTCTTTGGAAATAGATTAAAACAATTGTATGTGCCAAAAGTATTGTGAAATATTTAGAGTCAAATTTCTCAAAGGTAATAGCAAATTGGAGGGCTGTCACATCTGGTATGTCATTCAAAGCCTAAAATAAATTTTATCAGCCTTTCTTAGCCTGGGGGTTGATTTTAATTCAAAACAATCTGGACCCATACTGGGTTACAATAAAATGCAAATGGTCACCAGGCCTTGTACATTCCAAGTATTACAGCTAAAAACTGAAAAAGCAAAGCTCCACCAAGCCTTGTTGGCAATATTCAATCCACATTTTGGGGAATTAAGCACTGTCAGAAATCCATTTAGGTTTGGGTATAAGTTCTATGTGTTGGAAAAAGTAACACTGCTCTATTGAAATTTTTGTTTCTTAAATTGAAACCATAAAATTAAGGAATATAGCCTTGGTGAATTCTTAAGAAACTGAGGACTTTGGTTATTTTTGTAATTTTTTGAGCCAGGGACAGTTTATTCAAGATAACCATTCTATTCCTTATGCAAGTTTCAAGAAACCAGACTATTTAAACTGTGAACCACTCCTAAGGAACTATTTTTTAAAAATAAAAACTTTAATAGCAAACACTACAATTTAAAAGCATATCAACAAGGAAAATGTTAAAATATATAATAGAAAGATTTCAGAGCTGTATCTACCAAGTTAAAAAAATAAGTTACAGAATACAATACTCAATACTATGTACGATACTATCATATTTATTAAAAAGCATCCTATACCTCTACGGTCCCCAACCCCTGGACGGAGGATTGGTACTGGTCTATGGCCCCTTAGGAACCGGGCCGCACGGCGGGAGGTGAGCCGTGGACAAGCGAGCTTCATCTGTATTTACAGCCACTCAGGGCTCCCACTGATGCTGCATTACGGTGAGTTATATAATTATTTCATTATATATTACAAATAAAGTACACCATAAATGTAATATGCTTGGATCATCCCAAAACCATACCGGGCCCTGGTCCACAGAAAAATTATCTTCCATGAAACCGGTCCCTGTTGCCAAAAAGGTTGGGGACCGCCGCTATAGATGTGTACGCTTGCACACGCCACACTGATACGATGGCTACACAGGGAGAGGAGAGGAGGTTTGGGTAGAAAGGGAGCATATGAATGCATTATCCTGAAGTTAAACATTATGAGGCAAAACAAAGCAAAACCAAAAAGAAATAAGAAACAAATAAAACCCCGAGGATTCTAAACTAATAACAACATGTATTAGTCCGCCAGGGCTGCCAGAGCAAAGCGCCACAGTCCCGGTGGCCTGCACAACAGGGTTTCATTTCTCTCAGTTAGGGAGGCTGCAAGTCCGCGATGAAGTGTGGGGAGGTCTGGTTTCCCCTGGGCCCTCTCTCCTTGGCGTGCAGGCGGCCATGTTCCCCCGGGGCCTCACAGGGCCTTTCTTCTCTGTGCTTTCTAGTCTCCTTTTCTTATGATGACACCAGTCATACTGGATTAGGGCCCACTCTTAATCACCTTTAGGAAAACCTTACCTGCAAGGGCAGTCACATTCCAAGGTACCAGGGGTTAGGACTTCACCATATGCATTTTACAGGAAAACGGATTCAGCCCATAACACAGCATTTCCATTTTCAATTCTAGACTAAACTGCTTATGGGCCACAGTAGGTTGGTTTTAATGACAACTATGTAGTTTTACATTACAGACACCTGACCTTGTAGATGTGTTCTGTCGGCAAAGTCTTAGACCCTAAAATCTCCCTCAGCTTCCCTGGGATACATTGAAGGTCTGTGCCTCTCAACCCAGCACTCAAGTGGCGTTTCTCCAGGGTTTTGTCCTTCTTGCTCCCTGGGAACTGCCCTCCTATTCGCTCCGTCCTGCTCTCCCACGCTGCCCCGGCCGCAGAGCACTCCCGGGCCTGCTCCACTCCGGACTGCGGGTGAATCCAGCACTTGTCTCTCTACCTCTCAGCATCTGCCAAAGGTTTGCCCCACGTGAGGTGTTAGGGGTTGAATTGTGCCCCTCAAATCCATCTGTGGAAGTCCTAACCCTCAGTACCTCAGAATGTGACCTTATTTGGGAAAAAGGTCATTGCCTATGTAATTAGTTACCATGAGGTCAGACTGAAGCAGGGTGGGCCCTATCCGATATGACGTGTCCCTATAAAAAGAGGAGATTTAGACACAGGCACGAGCAGGAGAATGCCATATGAACCTACAGGCAGAGATCTGGGTGACGTGTCTGTAAGCCAAGGAATGTCACAGATTGCCGGCAAACCACCAACAGCCGGAGAGAGGCCTGGGGCAGATCCTCTCTCCAACTCTCAGAGGACCCAACCCTGCTGACACCTTGATCACGCTTCTTGCCTCCCATGTTGTGAGACAGGTGGATTTCTGCGTTTACGCTCCCACTTGGAGGGACTTTGTCACGGCGGCCCCAGGACTCTACCATGGTAAGTGTCCATAAGTAGAGTGAAAAGGAATGCCACCAACAGCAGCACCAGACAACAGGCACGGCTGGGACACATATTTGCTGAATTTGATTCTCTTTAGGATCTTGTCCCCTTTTCTCTGTTTCTTCTCTTGACAAGAATGTGTAGAGACCTGGGTGACGGGAATAGGACCTGTCTCTTGTAGTGTACAAAGAGTGCTCTGTGCCACCTCTGATGAATCAAATGCTGTTTGAGTGCTGCTAACGTTGCCATTTGCTTAAAGCAGTGCACGCCAGCAATGAGAGCTGGGGTCAGAGCAGCGAGCTTTGCAGCCAAGCACCTCATGCTCACCAGCACAAACGTATCTATAGGCTCTTATTTTTCACTGGCTCGGCATTTGTTCCTGGGCCAGGCACAGGTTATGCAGCAATGTTTGCTTCTGGCTTTCACTCCTGTTTACGATCTCGGGGACCATTCTCAACTACGAACAGCCACAGTGCTGACTTCCTCCTTGCGAGCTGGTCTTGGGGATCCCCATGAAAGTTTTGAGGAACTGAGACTAGAGACCGAATTTGCATTTACAGCTCATGTACCTGCTACCCCATCTGGCCAGTGTGAGGTTCTGACTGTCTTGTTGCTTAAAATTCAGGCATCCTAGTAGCTATGGGTCAGATAGCAGAAAGCCCCGATTCTAACGTTCATCTCTTTGTTCAGCGTGGATACCCTGCCCACCTCCAGAATGTACCTGCGGACGCATAGCAAAAAATAGCTAGGCTGGGTCATAGGTCAAAGCAATTCATAGAGAAAAATTAACTTTCTGAGAAAGTTGCTACAAAAATCTTTTGTAATAGTAAGATCAGTCTAATTATGTCCAATATTTCCCACCATTCAGGAACAGTCTGATCTCCCTCCCTTGGAAAGTGGGGGGCCAAGATGATGTGGGCTCGATTGTGGGAGGTGTCCAGGGGTACAGGTAGTGTGTGTGTGCAGGCGGGGGGTGAGTGGCACTTACTAGAAGCAGGGCCCCACCCAAGGTGATGCCAGGACAGGGTCAGAACGAACCAGCAGTGCCAGTTCTGCAAACTGCATGGTCTGGGCCAGGACTGTGTGTGTTGTGTGTGTGTGCATATGTGTGTGGTGTGTCTGTATGTGTGTATGTGTGTGTGTGTCTGTGTGTGTGTGTGGTGTATATGTGTGCTGTGTGCATGTATGTACATATGTGTGGGGTATGTGTGCAAAAGAAGGCACCAGTGCTTGAAGAGATCAAAGAGGAGGAAACAGGGTACGTCTGGAGTCATTTTCAACCCACAGTCAGACTACCCATGCGCCCCCCCCCCCCCCCCCCCCCCCCCCCCC